>CAMTDV010000028.1:84308270-85508270 GCA_947069175.1 Scalesia atractyloides | reverse complement strand
TCACGAGTGTCATATGCTTCTTGCGCACTGGCCAGGCACGTAATCCACATACTAGTCTCGTGCCTTCATGATAATCATCACCTTATGCCCAGAGAAGTGGGTTTCAGCTCATGCATCACCAATAAGATCTTGCCAGGCAACATCAACGTCATTTGTTTATCATTAGTCTTACCTGAGGTGATTCTCCCAATACAAGTACCCATACTTATTAAAATTGTGTACCTAGGATCCGATAGTCCAATATCATGCTTTGGCGCTTGCTATAGATCGCATTATTGGATCCTCCTTCTTATTTATCCAAGCTTACCTTACATATATACCATGCGGTTAGTTCCTTCATATAAGTGTACATATACACGTTTTCATTCGGTTTTACCTTCGGGTCTTGATCGAGTCTTGGATTGTACGGGTTCCATGTCACAAGAGCACGCAAGTTTGAGTTCACGTACTTACCTATATATACTTGGTTTTGCTCAAACCAGGGCTCTGAGACCAACTTGTAAGACCCCAAAATACGTTTTACTTATAAAGACGCAACGGAAATACGAGCCTTAAAATTTCTTTCTTTATAACGTCTTGACATAATTGAAAGTCCAATTTAAGATAGCCGTTGGAATCGGTTCCTGACAGTATAAATGGTGCACATTATTCATTTGATCATCACACAACTTCATCTTGATTTTTTTTATACTCAATAAGCTCTGGTATGGCATCCAAGAATTTCAAAACAACAAATTCTCCATCCGTCAACAACGTTTCTCAATCCGCTACATATGTTGTTGGGATACTATCACATAATCGCAATATAGAGGTATGGAGCAATTGGGATTTGGTGGAAATGAGTGACGGTTCTCAAAAGGATCAATACAAACATTATGGAGCTTTGTTAAGAAAGGACTCGAAT
This sequence comes from Scalesia atractyloides, assembly GCA_947069175.1. Classification (NCBI taxonomy): domain Eukaryota; kingdom Viridiplantae; phylum Streptophyta; class Magnoliopsida; order Asterales; family Asteraceae; genus Scalesia; species Scalesia atractyloides. The sequence continues at coordinate 85,507,366 of CAMTDV010000028.1, read as the reverse complement.
TCAACATTGACGAAGGATATTAAGAACATGTATTGTAAAACTTTGAAAGAAGTAACACTCAGTCAAGTGCAACTATCTAAAGATGGTTCAATATTCCGTTACGATCATATGTTAGCTCGGGATAGGATGGCATAGTTGGTGATTAAACAAGCATTACCGTTTGAACACTTCGACAACCCTCTTTTAACTAAGGTTATTAGGGAGACGCTTCAACCACACTACAAACATGTAAGTCGTCATACTTTAAAATACCATTGTTTAAATTTATGGGAAAATACAAGAAAAGACTTAATTGATTTTTTTTAAAACCGGTTACAAGGTATAAAAAAACCGGTTATAATGCAATATGTTTGTCTTTTTTTAATATGTAATTTTTTATTCCAAGTATTAGTGTTTGTCTTTTTTTATTATATTAAGTTTTTATTAATGTAAGTTTTTTTTAACCGACGTGCCCATTACAAAAAAAAACATAAATGCTTATTAGAATATGTTACATTACATGACAATTTAAACGAAAGTTAAATCCTACCAATCATACATTACATAAAACACTAAACAATTATTTAACAACTAAACATAACTTAACTCCTAAAATCCTAGATAGTAGCCGGTTACATAAAACACATTATTTATTCGAAGAACCGGTTCCGGATGCTTCACAACTTCATTTTTCTTTGCCTTTGTAACCGAGATCGGTGTGTTTTTTTAATGTGGAGTTGGCCGTAACCTTCATGAATTTGCCACATGCTTTGCACCTTGCCATCTCGTGGCTATCGGTCATTACGCACAAATCAAAGTGCTTCTAAACTGTGAGGTTTATCTTCGTTTCCAAAACCATAACGACCTCATCGTTGCACACCGATTCCTAAGTTTTTGTAGCTTTTTCATTGAATTACCCAAAGGAAACGGTTCTTCCGAGGAACCAGTTACAACCCTACCCGGAATCAGTTAGTATCGGTTCTAGTATTAATGGTCTAAATGTAACACCCTAAATGCATATTGACCCAAAATGACGCAGCGGAAATACTGGCTCAAAAATTCTTTCCAATTTTTGTCTATATAACCTACTTGAAGGTTCCTTTAGTAAAAATGTTGGACACTTTCCTGAAATGATCTACAACATTTATTCTTAATTAACTTCTTAAAGGTCACGCATGGATACAAAACATGAGACTGCTCTTCCCGTACAATCCTTGCTCTTTGACTCGATCTTCAACCCTTTACATTTCCGTAGTTATGTTAACTCGGTGCAAACTGCAATCACCACATACATTCACATTATCAATATCCAATGACAATATACATAGTATTAAACGTTCATAATTAAGTGAATCAGTCCCTAATTTCTTTCTATTCATGAAATCCTTTCGATTATCGTTCCATGTATGATCTTGCATTCCAATCGTCAATCTTCAAAGATCAACATAAGTAAACCTGCACTTTCCATTCATTCTCAGAGCAATAATTAGTAACATTATTACTCATACGTATTGAAGCCGTGTACATACATACAGGCCCTTGTTTACCCATAAAATTATACTAACATGTAATTTAGCCACACACACACATACATGCTTACATACTTATTCATATCAGGTAATCACTAAAACAATTCAATAAGTTCACATAACTCCCTATTGGTTATTTTCACCGTTCGGGGTTCATTTGGGGTTACGGAACAGATTTTAGGAGATATGGAACTCAATACAAATAACCAACAAAAACAACATATCAAGTTTGTGGGAGGCGTCGGCGACGACCTCCTATAGCGTCGGCGACGTCATCTAAAATATTGCGTCGGGACTAATGTTGCGTAGACAGTGGGTTAGCGCGTCGGAGAATGGGGGAGCGTCGGCGACGGCTAGGGTGGCCGTCGGCGACGCCCACTCTGTGTTACCGACGTTGCTCCTTCTTGTTTAAGCTTACATATCCCGTTTCTGATTCCCGTTCCGACCCGGACTGACTCATAATGTCCCGTAACATCCCATAACATTCTGTAAGCTTCCTGTATTATTTTTAACACTTAGCCACATGCCCACTTAATTAAAATTATGCTTCTCTCATTCTTTCTTGATTGTTGACCCATTTGATTAATTCGAGTTAAGTTCGACATAACTAATTATTACGGCCCACTATATATTACTTTCCTTAGTATCATGATTATTTAAACATTCTTGCATAACTCTCCTACCATAATTTTTCAAGACTCACACCCTACACATTCTTTCTACATTTTGACCCGTTCAATTTTATTATGAATTTCGAACGTAAACGACATCCTATGACTCCTCACAACAATGCGCACCTTAATTCTTACTCTTATCCGTTATTCCTTACACAATCCCCTGAATTCAACATAGTTTACAAAAGAAGAAGTGATTCCTGAGATCACATACCTTAGCGTCCGTATTTGCATCCGTTATCTTGTCTCCTTTTTGACCCGTTAGCATTCCATGCTTCCATCCATCTTGACATGATCCCTATATTTTCATGTCAACGCAATTTCATTCTTGTTAGCATACACGATTGTACATATTAACGATCATATCAAATGCATAACTCACATTTGACTTTCATAAGTCACACCTAACAAGCATAAGGCATATATCCAAAATCACATCTTTTCAAACTCATACAAATTCATTATGTTATCACATGTAACACTTACTGATATATCACATACCGTATGACTTTCTATAATCTTACAATTGTGACAACAAGTCTAATCATGCTTCTTATGCGCAGTTGACTTTCAGAAGTCAACGTTTATCATATGAACTTTCGACATAACCTCATATATCCATGTCATCATATTAGGCTATACGAATGACACTATGTTCACTTCATACTCATGATGCAAGATACTTACAACCACATGATCACTTAGCTACGTCATACACATGTATAACCAAATCAATACAAACTCAAGCTCTCATGATCCTAAAACGGTCAACCACATTCAAAGCTAGCAATTTAACATAATCTCAACATCAATAGTTACTAGTAAGTCCACAAGCTATACCTTTCATACACATCCGCTTCTAAATTACCGTTAAGCCACTAATCCAACTCATGGTGTACACCACCATTCAAACATAGAGTACTAGTTCTTAAAGCATTCTTTTACCGAATCACACCATCAACTACGTTTCACATATACTTATTAAATACATTCCTAATGTTGTTTTACTAACAAGTATATCATCATCACTTTCTATACATGTTCACCTATTAATTGCATAAAATTCTCATCTAATAATCTCACCTATGCTTTTCATCAAACACTTGGTGTGCGTACTACTATCTAAGCACAATGTACAACTCGTTCAAGCTTGATACCTATCCCCTGCTTTCATTCATCAAATACAACTAAATTACATACTATACTCAACCTATCTAGCAATAGTTCATTACATGCAACATACACATCAATGATTTAAGCAAGGATTTGACATGGATGAAACACCGATGTCATCATCTTCACCACTAGAAGTGAGTTTTTCTTCTAGTCATCAATTTACTCAAAATCCTTCATAATCTATGTTTTATATGGTAATTCTAACACACATACATAATCAATTTCATTCAATTTCGTGGATCAAACATAAACGCACTTCAGACGAGATCATGAAATCTAGAACTACAACTTACCACATGTCTTGCATTCTTAGATGATTAGGAATCTTCAACCATGCAAGTGTTTTGGCTCAATTCCAACATAAATTTTCTGGATTCTGGGTGATTGGAAGAACTCTCTTCTTCTTCTCCATGTGTGTGTGTCGACACACATATATACACACACTAAAAACACTGAACTTCTAGTTTATATGAATTTTAGACTCAATTTCTCATTTAGTCCCTCAAGTTTATTACTTGCTAATAATTGTTCCAACTTCCATTTCTTTCCATTTAACACATATTCTAACTAGGTTAATTAAACTAGTTAGACCATTTCATGTCATATACAAGAAACGTACTAGTAACCAAACATTCAAGTTTTGGGGCGTTACACTAAAACTGGGTAGGAGCTGCGAACTGGTTCCATTCACACTCATTCAAGAACCGGGTACAGTTAAGAACCGGTTCCGGGTAAAAAAAAACCAATATGCCCATCTCTATCCTCAATATTCAACAAGGACGGTTTTTTTTATTGTAAATGAATATTTATGGAGAGGTCAAACGAAGATGGAGCAAAAGGAGAAGAACCGATGTGCATGTTTTTTCTTGGCATAGAAGGTTGGCAACTATGGTGCAACAGTCGAACCGTCAACGTGAGATAGATAGTTTTGAAATGTCCGAAACGGTTCCAGTTGTGGTTTCCAAACAAGGTAGTTGGTTGGATGCTTAATGGTAAGCATATGAAGGATTAAATTCATGGTGATAGAGCCATTGGTGGTGTGGGAAGAAGATGCCATGGCTGGCAAGAGAGGGAGGTGACGGTGAACGAAGGGTAGGGAGATGATCGAGATGGGAAGGATGAAGAGGCTCTTGATACCATGTGATGAAACATGAATTTACTTGATTGAACATTAAAGATACAACAAGTATAAATACATCATTGATGAAAGAATGAGAGAAACTAAATGGATGAAAAATAAATACTTAAGTAAATGCAAAAACTAAATATTAAGAGGTTTAACACCGTTTAATTAAGTGGGTCACATATGGTTTGTGTTTAACCTGTTTAGTTTGACCGGTCGGCCTGTTTAGAATGAATATACAACTTTTATAAGTTTAATCGATTTAACTAAACTTATCTAACTTAATAATAATAATATGCTTTCTAAACTTTGGAGAGGATTGGGTTCAACGTCAAAAAGTAATAAGATACAAGTTTGTTGCGAGTCGGTTCACCTTGGGCCCGTGGCTCTCACAGAAGTTACATTACTATTACTTTACTATCTATAACATTTATGAACTTGGGTTAATAGTGGCAGCCACCTTGGTTGGGTTTTTTTTGGCTTTTTCCTATTTGTTTTATGATATAAGTTTGATAAGTTTTTTAACCTCCTACGCAAATTAGGAAATTTTGCAATTTACTCATTCCTCTTTTGAACTTCTATGTGGTTCTCTCCTTCCTAATTTGTTTTTTTATAACTAAATCTGTCTTAAAAAAAAGCTACAACATTTTAATATAATATTCTTCCTGAGGTGTAGCGCTTAGTAGACGTAATGTGTTTTTTATATGTAGATATCGTTTGAGTTATGAGATGATCTTTTTTTTGGGTTTCTATACGAGTAATAGTACGAATCGATAGCGACCGTACTCTTGCCGCATAGTGTAGGGAATTTTGCTAGTTGAACTTAATTTGAAATTGCGTCTGTTAACTGTCCATTGTTTTTACATCATAAGATATTTGGTAACACTAAGGGATAAGAAAGTAAATTAACCCTTACTAACACATATCGATACCTATACAATTGAACTTTAAATTATTTGTCGTAATAAAACAGAGACGATTACAGAGTAATGGCAGGTAGACGGGCAATAAGCTGCACCACTCCCCCTTTCTGAATAGCAAAGTTAGCAAACTCTACCCTGCTAAACCCAAAATTCTGCCCCTTAACATGCGCGATGTTACTATTTATCACCTGCTAAACCCGCTTGAGGAATCCAATAATTCAGAATTTGCGTAATATAAAGCAACTAAAAAGACTCATACAAATTGATTTAAACTTTAAATCAAATAAAGTTAAGGGATAAAATCTTAAAATCCAATATTCAGAATTTGCGTAATTTAAAGCAACTAAACAGACTCATACGAATTGATTTAAAGTTCAAATCATGAGATAAAATCCACTACTCCACTTTAATAGTATTCCATTAGGTGAAATCGTATCCTGCATAATAAACAAACCAAAGAACCCTCAAATACATTATGGAACTCATCTGATCGATCAACTGTTCCTCTCTGCCCTCCTACACATTTTCTTTCCATGCAAAAACACCACTAGAAAACATAACACAAATGGGTAACGATGATCGATGTGTCAGCATGCATACCCTAAACTACTCGTAAAGGATATGCACTAACCACTACTAGAAATTTGGCTATTTCCAACCCAATTCTCCGTCACAAATTCGATTTGCTAAGCATTTATGACAAAGCCGTGATGTTGCGACAAAGCATCTGCAGTTGATATGAAGTCAACTTCATATCATCTACACATGCTTGTCCGAAAGAGCTTGCATTCTTGTATGAAGCTAGTGCATATCTTGTACGAGTCGTTTATGGTAATGTGTTCTTGTTTGCGGAGGCCACCAAACGGCAATCTACCATGATGTGTGCCTTCTTCGGTGAACCTCCGAAGTCCATGCAAGTATCCGTAAGTGCATGGGTCTCCTATTTTCAATACTTTGTTTCCTTTATGTCGCATGTCTTTAGTTATTTCCAATGCCGCCTTGCATCCACTCTCCATGCCTTAGTGTCCCATCTCCAACTGTTGCTCTTAAGTTTCTGACAAAGTCTCCCCGAGTGGTTTTCTTTACCCGGAATAAAGTAATCAAAACATTGAAAACTGGTACATAGAGTTTTAAATGTTTTGCTTACTTTTCTGTGGTGAGATTGCAGACAATGAAAAGGACTCGGGGAGACTTTGTCGAAACTTAAGAGCAATAGTCAGGGACGGTATCGCGATATCCAACCTCCAGATGCCGAATTAAAGAAATACGAGGTTGATAAAGTTACTAGAACAAAGATAATCGCATAAACCTAAACTGCATACTTTTAATGTGAGGTAGTATTATCTATTCTTCATATGTGTTTCTATTTATCTTAACTAGGTTAGAAATTAGTAATTATACGAGTTGAATAAAGGATTAGTTAACACTTAAAAGTTTCAGGTACTAACTTACCTTTAAAGATGCCTATTTGAAAATATACTAAGACTATAGGGTGTGAAGGAGGGTAGTCATTAAAGGATGATCCGCCGTGTAGGCGTCCGCGTAAGCGGATGTGGGGGATGAGCCCCTTTATGTATACATATGATGTATGTATGTATAGTTGTGTGCATGTGTGTTGGATAAAGAAGTGAGGCCCGTCTTCATCGTCTAGCCCAAGACGTTCGCGACGGGGATGACCGGGGGGGGGGGGGGGTTCCGGCCCATCGCCGCACAGGACGAGCCCCACACCTAGTAGTCTAGAATGATTTCTTATTTTAATTTAGTTTTTTTTTTTGAAAAAAAAAAGTCTCAAACTAGCAATATGCTAGAATGAGCAGAATATACACAGCCACTGTTACCCTCTTCGGTAACCAACTATTCCACTTGAAAATGAATCTACCGCTAGAAGCTTTATTTCTAACCATTTTCTGTTTGACATCCTTAACCAAGAATTGTTGGACACCTTCACTGATCCAACAATGTATCAGTTGAGCCCGTTAGTTTAACACCCTTTAGCAGCTCCAAACATCTATCTAAATCTGCCTTCTCGATTTGGTTCAACCCCATCCTCTTCTATCTCCATATCCACTTCACAGCTCCATTCTCAATCGTTATACACTCCTTGATAAAGCACCCTTTTTGCTTTTCCAAAGAAAACATACTCAGATCGAAATACTGTGCATAATGCGCTATGCCCTGTTGTGGCGGACTCAGGATTTTTTTCCATTGGGTTCTATATTTCGTCCCTTTAGCAGCTCCGAACATCTATCTAAACTGAACATTAAAATTTTTGGGTCGGGGCTAAGAAATAATGTAGAAGCATTTAGTGGACATTAAACTACTACATTATTAAGAAACATTTTTAAGAATCAAGTTATCAATTAGTGTGGTGATTAATAAGTTGCTTGGAACCAATAGCTACCTAAAAATACAACTTCACATAACTTTAAAATGTTGTTTAAGGTTTTCTTTTTTTTTTAACGCCACTATATGTTGGAAGTCTTATTTGGTAATCAAATGTGAAATAAAATCAACATTCAATTTATCATTTAAAGAAGCAAATTAGAGGGTCAATGGATGGTTGTGGGTTTTAAAAAACTAGTTTAATTTTGATAGAAAAAATAAACTATAAAATAAGACATGTAAGACTTGAACTTGAGATCAATTTGTTAGACACAAGGGGAATTACCACCACAACATTTTTGCATTTGATACTCTAGGTCCAACTAATTTATTTTATGGGGTCCTTAAAAAATTTAATATACCGGTTCTACTATTTTTTAAAAAGACATTGGGGTCCGTGAACCCCGACCCAGACCATATGGGTCCGCCCCTAGGCCTAGCCAAGAGTCCACCCAAAATCCCACATGTTTTGGTGATGACGTTTATATACCACACCCAACCACAACAACCCCACAAAATTATTGTACACACCTACCACCAAAGTATTATGGCCAATACCCACCAAACTTCCTTTCATAACCTAATATGGTTCCACCCGTTCAACTTATTTCTCTCAAAAAGTTTTAGATGAATTCGAGCTGTTTGGTCGTATTCAAGCCGTTTGGAACGTTGATGCATGGAAGGTGGTTAAAGAGCATGAGAAATGGACAAAGTTGTTGTTGATGAACGAGGAATTCGGTGGTAGTTCCAGTGAGAGAAAATCATTAGATTCTGCCAACTCCGTTGAATCCGAAGATTGGAGGACGACGATACATCGATGTTGGACTTGAACGACTAATTTGGTCCTACGACAACAAAGAAAAAGGGTAAACAACCCGCCGGGTTGTCAAACCAAAGTAGTGGATTGCGCAACGAACTACACGTGTACGCGTCAAAGAAGGAAGTGACGATTCAAGTTTTGGTGGATGCTAAACAACAAAATATTTTGGAAGCTAGCACGTTAATTAAGGAACAACTTGAAAGTGTTGCACAATTGACAATGTACAGAGACTTTAAGACGTATACTCGGCCACATGAGCATCTACGGTACAAGGTGTAGAAAATCGCTATAGCCCGCAAAGGATAGCTTGCGAGAAAATATAATTGACTGAGCAATCGTTTAAAGAACATTTAGTTTTTTTTATTAAATTGTCGCATTTGTTTTTTAGGTTTGAAACTTTTAATTTGATTTGAAGTATTTTACTTTTCGTAACGTTCTAAATTTTAATGAAACTTAAAATTATAATTTTATTTATATTTAAATGTTTAATTTAATTAAAATTTAAAACAAAATAATTATAGAGTACTTGTGGATAGATGTTTTTTTAACGATAAAGAATCTCACGTGTAAACCACCCTGCTCGGGGCTATATCAAATGTCAACTCCACAACCGTCATGAGACCGTGTGCCCCCTACCCCCGTCATGCTCGAGGCTATGTGCGGGAACTTGATGGAATTTGTAAGGGTTTGTGAGTAGATGTTTGTTAGTGATTTGGTGGTTTGTGAGTACTTTAAGGGTAGATTTGACATGACAGTGCAGGATTGAACGGGGCATACGTACTATTCTTGGGTGCCTCTTCATATGGGCGAAGCTTTTAAGGGACGGCCGACCCCCGAATTTTTCGCTCGATAGTGGAGAGTATGTTGTTTTCGTATAGAAAAATTTGGGTATATACGTTTCGACCCCCGGTTTTATAGAAATTTTAGGTACGCTAACTTCCGCCAACTCGATCAGAAATCTCAAGCTTCACTATCGCCCCTTCCACTCTAAATATGTAATCTCACTTCTGTTTGATGTTAAGAGTTAACATGAAAAAACAGAAAGGACGCAAATGAAAATTTTGATAAACCACGTTGACTTAGATGACGAAAAAAAGAGATGCACGGTGATCCGATCTATGACGCAAATTTGGGTTCGAAAAAACAGTTTAAAATAAATTTGTGTAACATAAATGAGTTGTTGTTTGACTTAATTAGTTGACAAGAGTTCCATTTCATTTCATTCACTCTTCCACCAACTTTCGTTCCTTCATCAGGTAACCAAAACCAGTCTTTCATTTTCTTAACAAAACGCTTCAATTGTCTTCCAAATTGATTCTCAACATCTCACTCTTTAATAAATGAATAAACATGAACAAAATAATTTGTTTGTTAAGTTAAGTTAAACAAACGAACATGAACAGATGTTACTTTCATTTGTAAACGTTTGCGAACGTTTGGTAATGTGTTTGTTTATGCTCGCACGTTTATGTTTATTTGTATTCGTTCCTTTAAAAGTTCTTCTATATTGTATTTTAGTTTTTTTGTTTTTAGTTTTTAAAAATTTAAAACCCCTAACTAGTTATACTATGTGCCTCCCTCAACATCCATTTGTGTTAAAGCTCGAAGAACTTCTTAATTTTGTGTTAATCGTGTTTTTGATAATTATGACAACTGTTTTTCGATAATTATGCTATGTGCTTTTATTTTATGGTGGATTCTTCGTAATCTTTGTGATGAAAAATGCAGATTTTATTCTAAAATATATATGGTTGTGTGTATTCATTTGTGTTCATGAACGTTGTTTGTGTTCATGAACTTCCATTTGAGTTCATTTGCATTTGATAAGTGTTCGTGAACAGTTTATAAACACATTCATTTCCTTAATGAACGAACACGAACAAGAAATCTTGTTTGGTGAGCGTTCATGAACAGGCTCATTCGTGTTCGTTCAGTTCGTTTACAACCCTAATTGCCAGTTCATGTTATGGTAAATTACAATTGACAAACTTTTTTTAATCTTTTTAATATTGTGTTTCTTGAATAGTTCTGAAATTATATTACCAGCTTGCGTTATGCGAAATCACACTTGATGTGTGTTTTCTTTTTTTTTTTTTAATTTTATTAACATTTTGTTTCTTGAATATGATATTACCAGTTTGTATTATGCTAAATTATAATTTAAATGACTTTTTGTTCTGTGGTAGGATCCTTTATTCTTCGGTGAAAAGGTTATTAGACTGAATGCTTGTTTTCACGAGCTGTGCTAGTTCAAGCATATTTTTTAATATTATGACAGTCAGGTTTTTCCTATGTTGGACATGTTTTTTCGATTGTTGTGTTGGAAATTTTTTTAGCATGAATGGATATTAATTTAGTTAGATTACAATTTAGTAAAATTATAATTACTAATTAAACTCTTCACATGGTGAATTAAAGATTAAACTCTTGAGTAGAGTTTTTATGTCAATTTATTTGTTATTATTAGAGTTTATGTCTTTAATAAAATAACTAAATAAGTGAGACTTTTCACTTATTCTCAACTCTTGTAAAAATAGTAGGTTATGTGCCTCATTTTGAGATAGAGAAATGCTAGAAAAATACAAGAGAAGTAATACAAGAAAACACATGAATTCTTGAAGAGTTCTTGGAAAGAAAAGATACTTGAATAACCATGTGTTGGGTACTTAGAGAGATAAGCTTTCTCTACTCAATTTCCTCTCCTTCACATCATTATTTTTCCACAAGTTCTAACACTATAATTTTATCCGGTGTAACCTCGGGCACGTGGCCATTTCCGGCAGTACAGACTGCTCCGGCTGTTGTACCCTGGGAGACAGACGCGTTATCTTTAGTAGAGTCACGAAATCTGTTTTAAAGGAAGCGTGTTGAACACGTGCCTCGGCCACAACCGTCAACACTTGTTTTGTTATTTTTTAGGAAATTATTGTATAAGAAGATGTTAAAGACCACGTTGAAGCCCACACAACTGATCATACAAGAAGACGCGGTTAAGGCTTTTGTTGAAGACAACGATTTGAATCGATTTATTTAAATATGTTGTTCATATTTAATTTTGTATGATTTGTACACGATACGGGTACTACAACTTCCCAAAATTATGTAAAAAGAGTATCTTTATAATTTTTATATTTATTTATATAATTTTATTATAAAATTGTGACCCATGTCTTACAAGCTTAACACAGATTTCGTGAGATTGTTGTTACAATCTTAAAACCTTATTTATAAGGATTTTGGATTCACGAAAGGATTTATAAAAAAAATTAAAAGATTATGATCTTATAAATATTGTTTTGAGAAATATGTATGTAGTACAACTTGATGTGTTTGGATTTATTGAGATTGAGTACAATCTTAAATCCTATACCTGATACAAAACGAATAATTTTGGTTCAACCGTTTGGTTTTTTGAAACGATTTTGGAATCGTTATTTTTTCTAACCGTTGTGTTAGAACGGGTTTATTAGTGTAAACCATACGTTTTTTTGTAAACGTTAAATTTTTTTAACTTGTGTGTTAGACCGGAATTATGGGTGTAAACCATACATTTTTTGTAAACGTTAAATTCTTTAGTAGAATTTTGATGTATTTAAATAAGAGTTTTATGTTACTTGATTGGAGTTTTACGTCTCTAGTTAAGTCTCTATTTAAAGTAGACTCTTCATCCATCCATGGATTTATAGCACAAACTTTAGTGATTCTAACATGAGTGTTAGACTGGTTTATATGTTTTTGATATAAACTAATATGCCTTATAATGATTTTTATAATCATATATTTCTAAATGAGCGTGTTAGAAGGGTTTTATATATAAACTGATATGTTTTATAACGATTTTTGTAATCGTTATTTCTAACGAGCTTGTTAGAACCTATTGGTATGATAATGGTTATTAGAATCATTTATTTCTAATAAGTATGTATATTTATTGATAAGATTTATAACAATTTTTGTAATTGTTTATTTCTAACGAAAGTGTTAGAAACAGTTTATAAAAAAATGCAAATGATTTTTGTAATCATTTGTCTTATAACATGCGTGTTAGAAACGGTTCATGAAAAATGTTAGAAACAATTTATAAAAAATGCAAATGATTTTTGTAATCATTTGTTTTCTAACATGTTAGAAACGGTTCATGAAAAGTATTTGTTTGGAAGCAATTTTTAGTTGTTTATTTTTTAACATTTGTATTAGAAGTGACTTATTTATAAGTACCATATATGTGTTTATAACAAGTTGAATTAACATTTAGTGGAAATGTTAATATTTTTCTAACGTGCGCGTTAGATTTCTTTTTTTATTTAACATGATTGTTAAAAATTGTTAGAATACAAATGCTTTGAAATGTTTTATGTAAATATTTTATATAAGTAATGTTGTTGTAGAATATAAACATATTAATGCTTTGCATGGTTTAGAAATAAAAAGGCATACATTGAAGTTGATGGTTGATTGGCTCTAAGAATTAAATCACCATAAAGTGATGGTGTTGTTGTATAGGATTTATCACTAACTTTAATTTGTGATTTTTAAATCAAAATGGTCATGTTTTATATATATAAAATGACTTAAATTTTCTAACATGTGTGTTACAAATATGTATCACAAATACAAGGTTAGAGATTGTTCATTATATAAGCCATAATAAATAGAAATGTTTTATGTAAACATTTAATTGTCTATGTGTGCAGTAAAAATAATAAGAAATGGTTTATTTTATAAACTTTATCTTTGGAAAATGTTTTATGTAAATGTTCGATTCTATATGTGTCGTTATAACATTTTTTTCTAACATGCGTGTTAGAATACGTTTAGTACATGCGTAGTAAGACTAAATAATATAAAACCATTTGATATTTTGGGTTTTGATTTATGTTTTCATAAACCCTAATTGATATTATTAATATAGTATATTGCAAAACTAAGGAAATGTTTTAGAGTGTTTTTTAAAACAAAGTTTTGCATAGTATTGATAATTCAAATGGTTCGCTACTCTTGCTAGAAGTAGCATATGGTGTACAAAGTAATAATCTCGTGATATTATTTGGTAGACAACAACTTGGTGTTGTTGTGAACAAATTTAATTGTTTAAGTATACCACTTAATTATAGTATTTGTAACAACTTAGTGTTGTTTTATATAGAATTGTCCAAGTTTAAAGTTTCAAGATGAAATGAAAAACTTGTACTTACAAGTGCATAGAGTCTTATTAAGGGAATGTCTCAAGACATGCCATGGGATGATCTCGTTGAGAAGATTTTGGTCAGATTATAAAGTGTTGAAGATAAAAGCACTTTGATATTTGATGTCTACATATCGTCTATGCTTCCGTTTAAATTTCAAAAGTGTTTGGCACTTATGATTTAGTTTCCAATGTATTTTATGTTTTGTGTTCAATATCTTTGGATAAGACATGCAATTCTTTACAAAGAAATAAGTCACGTTTGTGACGATAAATTACTTTTATGGAAAGTAATTATAACGTCAAGTATACATTGTTTAAAAGAATATGGTTTTAAACGGATAGTACATAAAATATTTGGACATAAACAACTTGATAGTTGTTGCATTGACTAAAAGTCAAAGATGAAACATCAAATGTATAACCATATCATGAGAGAATAATGAAAGAACGTACTGGGTGCATTGAGATGAAATACACAAACAAGATCCATGTCGACATACTTCGGTAGAAGTCATTGGAAAATTCACAAGTGCGAATTCTAACATATGAAAGGGAAAAAAATACTATATGTTATTGTATACCTTTAATAAATCTTGCGAGATTTGTTCCGAATGTCGATCTAGTTGACTCTATCTCACATATAATAGTGATTGTATACAGGGAAGATTCATCTTGTTCGTGATGAATGTGTTCACCAAGTGACTTGAATTAAGACTTATGTTTAAGTCCTTATGAGTCAATGGTAACGCGTTGGAGATCAAACGTAAAAAAGTTATGTTCCTTAATTAATGATAAAATTTAGTTATGTGTTATATACAATAATTTGTGAGACTTTCATAAATATTGATGTTTTAGGATTATGAATAAGTCTCATTATTTTGTCTTAACAAGGGATGAATTTTGCAGAGTGATATTATGATATCCTTAGGGCTGTGAAGAATCAGAATGATGCATCTTCTGTTCACATGCTAAAGTATGTAGTCTAAAGCATGCTAGACTAGCACTTGGTTAAATATGGGTCTTGACGGAGACTAATTAACTCTAAACATTCAAATGTGTATGAACACAAAAAGAATTTGTGTATAGACAAAGTTGAGGGAGAATTTTCATCCATTATAAGGAAAAGACATGTAAATTTTGAAGAGTTTGTTCGAAAAGTTAACGAGAAGAACTCATTGTCTAGGCTTATTCTAGATGTTAAATTAGAATTATTCTAAGTTGGTGACAAACTTATGACAATAGCATGTGTTGCTTTGGTAAGCCCGAAAGCTTATGTAAGCTAATGCAATATGAGTTGAATTTACTGATATAATGAGGTTGATCTTGTTCAATCATATGTGTATAATTGTCACCATAAGTGAAGTTACAGAAATGTTGATCAAATGGCAAGAAATGTGGGGGAGGATCCATTTAAGAAAACAACCCTATAAGGGTATGTAGAAAGGGTTTTCATTACTCTATCTGGATGTTATCCTATAACATTTAATGTGGGGTGTCCTGCATTTGTAACATAAAATTTCGGCAATAAGGATTTTGTAATCAAATCTAACATTGCAAACAAACGACTAAGTGGAGGACACAAAGGTCGTAGTGCATAATGGAGATGTGTTTACCTTAAATGATACGCGTATCTTACAAAGACATATATTATAACTAAATTCAGATGACCACTGAGGTTATACTCTTAGAAATTGACTATAGGCAAAATTAACTTACGAGTTAAGAACACATCATGACAACTGATCTCATATACGCAAAGTTATTTGGAATGACTAGACAAAGTCAAAGATAATGTTATGGATCCAACAACCTAAGGGTTTATTAGAGATCTAGTTGTGGAATGAGACTAAAGCCCATGGAAAAGGATGTGTGAAGGAAACCTAACTTAGTTGACTGGAGATCCCAAGATCTAAGTTCAATAGGACAACTAATTCATATGCCTAAGGGTGGTCACTGTAGGGGCATAGCTGATATGCATAAGCTAGTATATATGGTTATATATACCCCCTAAACGATAAAAGGGTGTTTAAATACGTCCTAGTTCATTCCTATGAAATTCAGTGACAAATTGTGAGGTTAAGCATATTATGTGGTAAATGATTTTGCGTAATCATGGTAACCATGATGCTTTTAATGATTTAAGGATAATCACCTATGTTAGAGAGAAGTGAGGTCGCTTCGAATGGAATTAGGGGCACAATTCCTAGAGCTCTCGCGAAACCAGGAAAGTGTTCCATGACTATTATTGGACACAACTATGAGGGGATGACCCGGCTAAGGAGAGTATTGTGTGAAGTGTATTGTCGTCTACACAAATGGGGGTTTGTTCAAGGACATCGCGTCTACAAACCGCTAGGAGACTAAGTATGCTTCACAACGGAAAGTTCAAAGGGAACACCTACTTATCCGGCAATACTCAACTATCGAGGTTCCATTGAAAATTTTATGTGTTTTGAACGATCTTCATTCATGTGGGGGATTGTTGAAAATTTTTTTAGTGTGAATGGATATTAATTTAGTTAGATTATAATTTAGTAAAATTATAATTACTAATTAAACTCTTCATATGGTGAACTAAAGATTAAACTCTTGAGTAGAGTTTTTATATCAATTTATTTGTTATTATTAGAGTTTATGTCTTTAATAAAATAACTAATTAAGTGAGACTTTCCACTTATTCTCAACTCTTGTAAAACTAGTAGGCTATGTGCCTCATTTTGAGATAGAGAAATGCTAGAAAAATACAAGAGAAGTAATACAAGAAAACACATGAATTCTTGGAGAGTTCTTGGAAAAGAAGAGATATTTGAATACCTATGTGTTGGGTACTTAGAGAGATAAGTTTTCTCTACTCAATTTCATCTCCTTCATATCATTAAGTTCTAACACTATAACTTTATCCGGTGTAACCTCGGGCGCGTGGCCATTTCCGGCAGTACAGATGCTCCGGCTGTTGTACCTTGGGAGACAGACGCGTTATCTTTAGTAGAGTCGCGAAATCTGTTTTAAGGAAGCGTGTTGAACACGTGCCTCGGCCACAACCGTCAACACTTGTTTTGTTATTTTTTAGGAAATTATTGTATAAGAAGATGTGGTTCAAGACCTCATTAAAGCCACACGTCGGACCATACAAGAAGACGCGGTTAAGACTCTTGTTGAAGACAACGATTTGAATCGATTTATTTAAATATGTTGTATTTCATATTTAATTTTGTATGATTTGTACACGGTACGGGTACTACCACTTCCCAAAATTATGTAAAGAGAGTATCTTTACAATTTTTATATTTATTTATATAATTTTTATTATAAAATTGTGACACATATCCTACATGTTGTTTATTAAATTAGAAAGTTTTGTTTGGCTGTAAATATATTTTCTAATTTTAAATCGTGTAATTCTTGTTGTATCAAACTTGGTTTTCGATTGTCGTATGAAAATGTTAAGTGTTAACTAATCCTTTATTCAACTTGCATAATATACGAATTTCTAATCCTTAAGATAAATAGAAACACATATGAAGCGTGTAAATAATTCTAGCTCACACTCGCAATTTAGGTTTATGCAATTCATCATCTTTGTTCTTATAACTTCATCAACCTCGTATTTCTTCAATTCGACATCTCTGGAGGTTGGATATGGCATACCTAAATGTCCCGTCTCTGACTATTGCTCTTAACTACCTGACAAAGTCTCCCCGAGTCCTTTTCTTTGTCTGCTACACATTGATGATCTTTTTTCTAGGTAAAGAAACTACTCGTGGAGAATTTGTCAGAAACATAAGAGCAACAGTTGGGGACGGGTCAGTAAGGCATGGAGAGTGGACGCAACGCAGCATTGGCCGTGGTACTGCACTGAACACACGACATCAGTAATCAGAGGGGAAGGAGATCACAAATAGAACGATATTAAAGTAGACTTTATATCATAATTTAAACTTCATATCAATTCCTATAAATCTTTTTAGTTACTTAAATTTCGTAACTTCTCAATCAGGTTTTAAGATTGTGTCCCATACTTTAAATTTAGTAACTTCTGAATATCAGGTTATAAGATTGTATCTATCAGGTTATAAGATTGTATCTCTTAACTATAGTAAATTTGTTTAAAATTTCATTAAAATTATTTATTATATTATTATTATTATTATTATTATTATTATTATTATTATTATTTTTTATTATTATTATTATTATTATATTATTATTGAATATTTAGATATAGTTTTATTAAATCGGTTAAGTAGGTTTTAACACTTATAAAAATTTATTCTATATATTAGTGTAGATAAGTTTTCGGCGTGACCAACGTGGACTTTGGCCTTTACTCCTTAAGTAGGTCGACTGTTACGAATTAAAATAATTGCAAAGTATGAGACATGTTCCATATCAACTGTATGTGTAACAAATATGAGATTTATAGACTAAATGGGATAATTTTCAATAAACTAGTCTTTAAGATGAGTTCTCATGTTTGGACTGTAACACAGTCTCCTCATGTTGTCCACTAAACAAGTAAGAAAATCGATATCTGGATTTATAAGAAAACTTAAATGAAACATACTGGATGATAACTTATATAATTTAAGTTAGCCGATTGATAAATTGATATCTGGATTTATGAAAACGTAAATGAAACCCTATAGGATGATAACTTATTTAATAGTATGATTACCCGTGCTACACGAGTAGGAATTCCATAATATGAATTCAATTCACTTTGATACCACCACACGTTGTGACATACAGACCCTCTCCCCGGGTAACAATAACAACCATGTTTTTAAATACAATTGTTCTTATAATGATTTTTGTTTGAGTATATACACATTATATGTATGCCATGTATTTTAGAACTTTATAAAATTTAATTACATTATGGCTATATGGAATATGTCAAAAGTGTAAAAATTAAAGGCTATGTGTAATGGTTTTATTGAGGGGGAGACATTATGAGAAACTCATTTTAATGAAAAAACTAAAAATTTTAGCAATGATACGTTGTGGACTGCATGGATTTGGCATGCGTACTTTGGCATGGCCGATGCAAACAATGATATTGATGTTTTACAATCTTCGTGTCTTTTCGACGATGTCATAAATGGTGTTGCACCAAATACTTTATTCTATGCAAAGATGTGGAGTATAAGTATGGGTATTATCTTGTGGACGGTATTTATCTGGAGTGGGCTACGTTGGTGAAGGAACTTATATGTACTTATTTTTTTTTTTTCACTTCCTCTCATCCCTCAAAATAAGGATGAGATTTAGGAATTTACTTCTTATTCACTAGGTGTCATAACATACTATACAAATTTTATTTTTATATAAATATATATTTTATTATTAATACTATACTAATTTATATGTAAGATCCCAAATACGTTTTACTTATAAAGACACAACGAAAATACGAGCCTTAAAATTTCTTTCTTTATAAACGTCTTGACATAATTGAAATCCAATTTAAGATAACTTTTTTTCAATAAATGCATTCTTCATTCTCATTATCGAAATAAAACATAACTTATGTATTACTAAATTTCGTAATCACAGATTCCCGTACAATCTATCTTATGACTCGACCTTTGACCCATACAACTCGTGAGATGAGCTGTGATTCCGTACAACCTGCATTCACCACATACATTTACATCATTAATACTTGGTAACATTATATAAAATATAAGATTCACAATTATGGATCATGTCACGTTCTATCCTCATATGCATTCCATTCGTTATGTTTCTGAATTCAAGCATTTCATCTCGTATTTAACCTTCAATGAGTCAAGAATAATGTACCTGCATTGCATTTCTTTCTCAACGGAACACGATTAGTAACACATTAATTCAATACATGTAATTCTGAACATATGTAATTTCCTATGACTTACCACAACAATACATATCTTGGTTCTTACCCTTACCCATACTTCTTACATGCTTCCCGACATTCAACATATCAAACTTCATTTATTAAATAAGAAGTGATTTCGGATATCACTTACCTTGGGCGTCCATATTCGTGCTTGCCTCCTTGCTTCCTCTTGACCCGTTAGCCATCCATGCTTGAGTCACTTGACAAGATTGTCACACCCCGACCCGCAGCGGAAAAGGTGATCGGGGCATGATTGGGTTATCATCAAAGCTCATGACATTTATTTTAACGTTTCATATTCATTAATACACTTTAATGGGGGGTTACAATCAATATTACATCATGTCCTAAACATCAATCTAGGCTTCATTGTTTTCTTCTAAGGCATTTCCTATGTTTTCCTTGCTTCATCCTGTTCACCTGTATCATGTGTAAAAATGGTTTTTGGATTAACAAAAAGTTGACGAGTGAATCCTATGGAAAACATTTGAACAAGTTTATTTAATTGATTATAAAATAAAGTGCACAACCACACATGAGTAAAAATAGATGTTAACTTATTCACCAATCAATTAATATTAAATAATGCACACATGAACAATAATGGATCGTTTTGAGGCACGCGTTGCTCAACTCGTCTCTCACGAGGAAGTGATGGGCCTAATGAATGATTTGCATATAATGTTGACAAAATGAAATACATAACTACAAACAATATAAACTAAATAATACACACATATACAATAATGGATTTGTTTTGAGGCACGCGTTGCTCAACTCGTCTCCCACGAGGAACTGATGGGCTTAATGAATGAATTTCATATAAGTTGACAATATGAAATACATAACCACAAACAATATAAACAATCTAAGTTTAGATCATAATATGGTATGGCACAAGTTTAAATAAACGAGTTAATTTTTGATGACACATGACACATCCCAAAACGTGTAATTAAAAAGGGGAGTTGTAAGATTCACTCACATTGGGTGCGTTCGGTTGATGATGTTGAATGCGCACGAAGTGGTTTTAACCACGAGTGAAATTAACCTAGATAATGGCATAATGGTTCGGTAAGTAAACGGATTTTATTAATCCATTTTAGTAGGATTGTTGGGTGTATTTTTGTGAGTTTAAGGCTATTTTCTAACCCTAAAAATGTTATTTTTAAATATTTTTAATTGATTTTTAAACAAAATAAATAAATAAAAATAAAAAAAAAGTTGACTTTTTGACCGTTGATCGTTAACCATTGACTTTGACCTTGACTGTTGACCGGTTCGTATGTGTAATTGTGTGCGCTTGGTGAGGCTCGAACCCGAGACCTCCCGTACGCGTGCACGCAGCTCTACCAACTGAGCTACGTGTCTAACCCGAAATATTTCTGTTTTTAATTATATTTATATACTAATTAGATTAAACAGAAAATCATTTATTTTTAAAAACGATTTTAATCTAACGAGTCGGTGCGCTCCACAGGTCTCGAACCCGGGACCTGTGGTTTAGGTTAACACACAGTCCACCGCTGGACTGTGTGTCTAACTTGTTAAATAAACTGATTTTTATTATACTTATATACAAACTAAGTATTTTCATTTCTGTCTTAAATAAAAAGTTGGATAATTGTCCGGACCGGTGCGGTAGTCCGGACTCGAACTCGTGACCTGTGTTTTAAACGCGCGCACAGTCCACCACTGGACTGTGTGTCTATCTTGGTTATTATTCCGGTTTTTATTAAACTTAACATCTTACGCACTGACTCCGGTTCAGTTAAGAAAAAAAAACAATTTTATTAGGGCGAATGTGCGTGGGACAAGATTCGAACTCGAGACGTAAGCGTGTTTTATGTGCACACAGTCCACCACTGGACTGTGTGTCTAACCCGAGTTATTTCTTGATTTAAATTAAACTTATAGACTACTGAATCTTCGTCTTCTTCGTCAGACTTAACCAGAAACGGAGTCCGACTGGTTCGTCGATTAAATCGTGTTCGTTAGTGTCTGGTGGTTAATTACATATGAGATTAAATAAAAAGAATGAAGGATTAAGCGTAAGGTATACCGACTGGACTCCTCTGTTTCTCCGGCGAAACTCCGGTGACAGCAGAAACTTCCGGCGACGTATGTCTCGCGGCAGAGAGTCTTCAACGAGCTTGAGATAAATGTGGGTGACTTCGGTATAAGCTCTGGGGGTTCAGTGTTTAGAGTAAGGCACAGAAGTGAAGGGCTCGGTTTTCCGGCGAGGTGCAGAACTTTTCCGGCGAGTGGAATTACGTCGGGTAAAGGTGTGATTGAGAGCGAAAAAGCTAGCAGAGGTTCGAGGAGGTATTTATAGGGCGGGACATCGACGTATTTGGCCCGTTTTCCGACTTGATTCGTCGGTTAGAAACTTTCCGGCGGTTATAACTTGTGTCGCGGACTCAGGCGTCGGTTATAACAGATGTAGTGATTAAAGTTTACGTTATAACTGAAGAACCCGTCCAATCTCGCGATATCGCCGGGATTTCCGACGACTGCAATTGGGCGCGTCGTTATTTGAATTCGAGATTTATTTTATGTATTAATTGTTTCCAATATTTAACAAGAAACATGAGTGGCGCAGTGGTTGAGTGTGTGTGCGATAAGACTTTGCTGAAGTTGTTGGCTGACCCGGGTTCGAAACCCGGCAGCAACATTATATTTTTATTTCATTATTTTTAACAATTTTTCAAAAACAAATTATATATTCCAATATACTTATTAATTATGTATCGTTTAAAATTAATTTGGGCATTAAATACGCCACGAAATTTTTAACTGATTGTTCGGTTATTAAACGGAGCGGGTTTGGTAAAATCCGTTTTTTGACGGATGTTACAAAGATTTCTATCCTTATATGTCATTACGTTCATTACATGGTTAGCATATGTGAGCATACACACAAACATTCATTTTCTTTCCATTCATACATTATTTGACTTTCGTTAGTCGATTGCCGCATATATAAGACATATACTAATAGTCACCTCATTCCAAATCCACACAACTCAATTATTATCATACACAACACATAAATCATCTAGTACGTAACACATTAACTTTCTACTCAAATCACAAAACTCCTTTTTATGGTTTACTCAATCGCAAGTCGCACCGTTAGCGGCAATAGATTACATCTAATTTCTCCTCCAATCGCCATTCATGTCGGTTGCAGCTAGCGAGGTTTAGACGTTTACTTGTTTGGGTCATTATGTTTTTACCTTTGTGTTTGTTTATTTGGGCCAAATACACATGTAATATATGAAGAAAAAAATTAGAGACCCCTACTTTTTAGGGGGCTAGGCTTTCACTTAGAATGCTAAGCCTATTGACATGCCTCGCCAAAATTCTGCTCAAAATTTCAGCATTCTAGAAGTTCCCAAGACCATCTAGTCGCATCTAGAGCTGCCCGGAAGGTTCCAGAACAGCATGTATTGTTCTAGCAACATAAGGGCACTATAAGGACAACAATGCAGCCAAGAAGACTTTAGAAATCACTGAAAAAGGCTAGTCAAAACAGCAAAAAGTATCAGCCATGGAAGGATCTAGAATTCAGCAATGAATCATCATATTTTAGAAGAAGTATCTAGATATTGTTATGTAGATTTTTGTTAAGGAATGATCTAGAATGATCTAGATATAGAACTATCTAGATCATGTCCAAGTAGTATAAATAGGAGTGTTAGGCATCATTTGCACTCATCCCTCATAACTCATTCATAACCCAACAATATCACAAGTAATCTCACTTGTACTTGTAAACATACTCTTGTAAACTCCCTTGTAATCAATACAAAGTAGTTTCCTTGTATACACAACTTGCAACCATCACCTGAATCACTCAAAACACTACATCGTTGGGGCACATAGCTTAACTTAGATCAAGTCTAAGTCGCTACACGTGAGTTAAAAGTTTACTCCGTGACAAGTGGTATCAGAGCCGCGTCGGTTCATCGGGATGGCGAACAAGAAAAGCAAGAAGGGGGCAACAAACAAGAAAATCGTCTCTAGTAAAGAAGAGACACACAATCACAATCGGAATCAACAAGAAGTTGAAAACGCGTCTATTGATTTGGCTGGATCCTTAGACAAATTGAAGACTAGTGTTGAAGCATCAGTCACACAACTTGGAATGCTTGTCAATCATTCCTTGGAAAAGCTAGACGCTTTGGGAACATTACGAGTCGAGTTAAAAGGACTCAAAGAAGATCTGAAAACCACTATCGACGTCATATGCCTCGAGATGCAAGCTATGATCCGAGAAGAGATCACAACGCTGCGGAGAGAGGTAGACGACAAGATTCAAAACCTTCACAAAAACTTTGCTGAGTTGGAAGCAAAAATGAATGCTACTAACAAGACACAACCAGAAGCATGTCTGGGGTCATGCAAGTAAGTTATCTCAATACTTTAAATACACAAAAAACTCCCAAAACACGGAAAAAACATAACATCAAAAAGCTCTCGAACAAGGGAAAGAAAAGACCAACAACCACAAAACCAGAAGATTGAATCAACTAACTCACCACGGAAATCGGTTGCGTTCTGATGATGGAATCTTAACTAAGCCTTGGTTCTGCATGATGAATGATACACGAGAAGAGAAGATGGCAAGTTGAGAATGTGAATTGAAGGAGCTTTTATGGCGGGAAAATGAGACGTGATAGATTAGGGTATTGATCGATGTGGTATTTCTTCCAGACTAACGAATTTAAGCACATTTGAGTTATCGTAAAATTCGAAATAACCGTCACTTAGTCTGCTATTATTCGTAATTACAAAAAGGCCCTTGAACTATGCTATTATTGTAATCACCGTAAAAACAATTATAAAAAGTTGAGCAGGATAATTAAAATGAAAAGTTGCCATTTCAATGGTCATAACTCATAAGTAACCGTAAAAACAATTATAAAAAGTTGAGCAGGATAAATAAAATGAAAAGTTTCCATTTAAATGGTCATAAGTAATAATGGGCATTAAACTATTAACAAAAGAATAACGAGTGATCATAAAAAAATTATATATATGTATAAAAGAAAAAAAACCCATTTTGGTGGAAATTGGAAGGTAAATTAAGTTTGAATAATTCAAATATAACAAGTGACACTTTTAACTTTTAGGGCGCCGAGAGCATAATAATCATAGATTTATCCTCGGTCTATACTCGATTTCCCCTCAAAATCGCTCATGAGGAAGGTATGTTTCCCTATCACGCATAACTCATTTGTGTGAGTGAAATCATATAGAAATCAAGTATAAATCTATGATGATTATGCGATACAAATTAGAAAGTTAGAAGTGTCATCGTTCATAGTTCATACTAATAAAGAAAGAAAATAAGAAATGCAGTCAAAGAAAAAAGGAACAGTACACTTGCAGCATGAATCACAAGACTATTTCATGTCGTCGGCAAGACACCCCTAAGTAAGCTTTAAATTGGTGGTTTTGATTATGAAAAGTGTGCATTCTTTGAGCCTCATGAATCTCCTTTGATGTTAGAATTTGATTTTGCCATGGGGGCATGGTCCTTTTGATCACTGAAATCTCTATGCACTTTTACTTTTTAACTTATGCATACTTTTTGTTGGTTTCAACTTTTTGGTTCTGTAATAGGTGTTAAACCTGACGTGGGTTATTTACTTTTTAATCGATCCCTATGATTTGTAGATTTATGTGAATCTGGTGTGGCAAGGTACAGGGTTGTTATATGTTCATGATGCTTCAAATTGTTTGTTCATGAGGCTATTCTTTCTGATTTCGAAAGGTCTGCTTGATATATGTGTGGGGCTGTCATGGGTCATACGGGTTGACTAAAAAATGATGGCGTAACAGGTTGGAGGATGGTTGTATTAGCAGGCAATCCCCCCTGCAGCCATGGCTGGCTCTTTGATTTTCATGCTCTTACTACCTGGAACTCCAACCATAAAAGGTAAATTCAAGCCAGGTTTGGGTTTAATTTCTTTTGCTACACGCTCTTAATCTAGAGATATGCGATCACCATAACAACTTTTATTAAAGTCGAATACTAACATGTGCAGTGGTGGTATGCGCTGAAGTTGAAAGTTGTAAAACTTAGAATTAACTAATTTTGGAAACTAATTTAATTTAATTTCATAGCCATACTTCATAAGCGCTTAAATCGGCTTAGTTGAATGTAAATCCTTACAGGTTTATCCTAATCTAAACACAAGCAAAAGCAAAATACCAAAATCTAAGTGGACAAATACAAACACCAAAAGTAAAAATTGTCATCAAGAATATGGAACTTTTTCCCACCTCAAATTTCTTCAAGTCCTGTCTCGTCAAACTGAAATGCTGCAAAAAAACATACAACTATAAATTCTAAATTCATGAAAAAAAATGCATAAGACCTAAAAAATGGGGTAACAAACACGAGGAAATTAATAATTTCCGTAAGCTTATGTGACCAATTAGTTGTCTAAACGGGGGCTAAGAAGATGGTATAATGATTGTACATTAAGATCCTGATTTAAAACAATCTATTT
The DNA here is from genome assembly GCA_947069175.1 of Scalesia atractyloides. Lineage (NCBI taxonomy): Eukaryota > Viridiplantae > Streptophyta > Magnoliopsida > Asterales > Asteraceae > Scalesia > Scalesia atractyloides. The sequence goes on along the minus strand of CAMTDV010000028.1, from coordinate 85,481,167 downwards.
ATACATAATGAAATATTAAAACTATCTTACAGTTAAAAAAGTGACAAATATGAAATTACCATATAACTTAAGCCATGGAGGACTGGAGGCTGGATATTGTAGACCTTAATATCTGATCCCCAACTACTACCCTCAACTTTTTAATAAACTCTTCCCGACTCGTTTTCTTTCCCTACAAAATTACCAAACAATTGTTAGCAAAACATTTCAAACACTGTATAAACTAATACTGTTTGATGTGTAATCATCATACCTTAAGAGACTCATACAATATATGCACTAGCTTCATATCGTCTGGTGATAATTTATCCGAAATAGCTTCAAACAGCTTTGAGAAAGGCATCCATGGTGATTTAGGAGTCCTAGAGGCGCTTGACCCAACACTCGGAACCTTTTCCACAGATACGTTCCCCTAAGATGAAAAATAACAAATTATAATAACCAGAAGAAGCTACGAGCTCAAACCTACAACGTACGCTGAAAGGCGAAAACATCAGTTCTATTATTTATTATCCGAGAGAAAAACACACCGGCTTACTAGAAGAGGAATCTAACTGCAATGGTCCCTGAGGATCTTGGTTGTCACCCTTGATGACAAATTAACCGTATTTCCATCTATGATCATATTATCTGTATGATGTTAAAGATGATTTTTAAGTGTCTACCATTGGAGTTGGTTAATGAGAAGACATAAGCTACTAATACCTTCAGCACTAGGAAAAATCTTGAAACTGACTGTGTATTCAGGATAGATATGTGTATTCATATTCATGTTCCAAACAACATAATGATTTGGATTATCCAAATTATCGACGCCACTGTCAAAGCAATCATCGCTTGGATAAACTTGTTTAGATCCAGGTAAAACAAGTTCCATATTTCCCAATATCACACGGCATAACACCATGCATCTTGCTCCTTTTTCGTCAACATCACAATTAGTAGCACTGTAACCACATCAATTTTTTTTTAAAATAGAAAGCATATACATAGAATAAGAAACATAAAAGCTTATTTGTACCTGTTTTGGGCAGAGTCAACAGCTGTTAGGTGGACCCCATACCCGTACCTTCCGAGTTTTGGCCCATCGTGTCCAAGCCCGTAAGCCACAGTGCTAGAAGGTGCATTCGTGGATGACGAAACCATGCATACTTCACATTTGCATTACCACGAAGCTTTTGCGTAATTTCAACCTGCTTCTCGAAAAGCTCTAGCATCGATTCCATAATATCGCCAGAACATTTCTTCACATTGATTGTATCAGCTTTTAAAGCTGGATTACCCTTAATAAACATATCTCTAATGGTTTCTGTGTCCAAAGTGTTGCAATTATCATTTAAGTTGTGGTCAAGTTTGACCCTCTTAATATTTGACTCTTGGACATATGACTCGTCCATGCATTCCTCAAAATTATTGTTAATTGTACCATCTAGTTCAATCTCGACATGCAATTTAACTTCAGGAGTCATACAAGACTCTGATTCAACAAGGTGTATGTCATTTTCTGCATTGGATTTATTGCATTCATGACTTTCGTAACTAGAATATATTTCAGGGAATAAACAGCTACCTGTTTCATCAATCCATGCTATAGCTTTCTGTACACCAGTTTCCAAATCTATTTCAATCATATGTAAGATATCTAAAACTATATGACGCCCATTAATTTTAACTTCGATAGTTGACTTCTTTGCCAAGAAATCTTCTTTGACCAAGTCAATAACATCTTGGGAATAATCATTCCATTGACCATCTTGAGAAAAAAGCAAACGTTGAGGTACTCCGCTTTTCATAAAATTTGAGTAGTTCTTGAGTAAATTTTTACTAGAAGAGAAACATTTTGACTCGCAGCTTTCATCCCGCTTTCGCTTTCTGATATGGTTCAATACCAGGCTAGGCCTCACGGCTAAAGCTCGGGTACTAGCTTTAACTATTTGAGAAGCACGTTTCCGTTTAGGATTAAAAATGACTCTGTTCTACTACCACTGTCTGATACTTTAACCCATTTTGATGCCATATCTACAGATTGAAACTGTATTTACTCTAGTTAACCTACCTAGATTAGTGAAAATACTCAAAAAGAGGTGTTAAAGAAATTAAAGGTCCTGCATGAACAAAAGTAGCAATCAGTAGGCATCCATTTGATTCCAAATCTTAATTACAAAATATAATATTTACTTACTGAAAATATCAATGCAAAAACTAAAGCTTATTTGTATATACGCCATGCACGGGCCTATTGACCAAACAAGGAAAATCTAATTGTACAATAGAAAAGGGTTATCATTTATGGAATAATACTATTATACTCTTAATTGAATACAAAATATTTATTATTAATCTTTCTTTTTAACTAGAATTACTCTATCCTATCAGTTAATAGCTGGCTAAGATTGTCTAAATGCCTTCTTTTGTTTATTATATTTTCTCAAGTTAACTGTCCTAGCAACACGTTTTACACTCTTCTGTAAGAAGAAGTTTTAAGAATCTAACTTAGGGTTTTTTATTCCTGATTTCAGCTAATTGGTATAAGTGGAAAAAAGGTTTTCAGTCTTCCTTTTATTGCATTACCTGTTTTGTGCAATAGCACAACAGTTATCATCACCCACAAAATTCCAACAATACCTTATTTGTCTAGACGTGCTAATAGACTTTATTACTTAAAATTATACACTCAAAAGTGTTAAAGTCAGGTTTCAAGAACACATGTGAATATATTATTTGTGAAATGAATCATAATATAAATTAAGTGTGTGTAATGTGTATCCTAAAAAAATCTGGCAAATAAAAGATTGTTGGTTAAATATATACATCAAAAGTTGATCTTAAAAGACATAGTAAAATGCAATAGATACTCTTTTGCTGGAACAAACTCCTTGACTTACTTCTAATGATTAACAAAAACAATCCAACGCAATCTAACAAAATTGGAGATAAAATATATTCTAATACAACCGAAAGATGGTCGAAGAAAACATTAACTTGAACACAAAATAACACAACCATTCTCATCATTAACTGGAGTTAAAGAGAGCAAACCATATTTAAAAACCAGCTTCACTTCAGCAAAATATGGCCATTCCCCTTCCATCGCTAGAGGTCGACAAATTTCTAACCTTATCATTAAGTAATTACAGCTCTAACAAGTACTACAGTATAACACAAAACATCCGTCAGAGCTAGTAAAAACGTACAGTGAATAGAGCACCATATCATATCTACGAAAAAATCATATATCATATTTATCAACCACCCGCGATTTCCTCATTTCACAGTAAAACAAAACATAATATATTTATACTATTTGAACTAATTCTCACATTAATTGACCAGACAAACATGTTTAATCCGTTCAGTGATCATTAAGTTGCAGTTGGAAACTCTATACGCAGTTTATGCGACTCGAACTTCGTTAATTAGGTTGTTTTCGTCACTCAAAAGATTTGACCTTCTAATCACATAAAATTAAACCAAACAGTTGTTCGATACAAACAGCCAAATTTATTCATCCACTATGGCAATTTTATCAAACCTTTTGAATCCACACATATGCTGATAAAACTCACACACATAAACATAATAACCAACTAAAAACAATCAAAAACCTATCCAAACAAAAATTAGCTAAATAATCAAGAAAATCCCCAATTTTCATCTCCTAACCCTAGAAAACCATACACAATTATCCAACCTTATTGTTAATCAGACAAACTAATTAGCTCCCAAACAATTTAACCATAGATACGTATATAAGTATATAACAAATCAAAAGGAGTCGTTAAAAATTAAAATAACTTTACGCCAAAAAAAATACTAGAAAATTATATCGATTCAAACTTTGGAGTTAAAAACATCGTAAAAATATTAAATAACAATTCATATGCAAACCAGATCCAGATAACAACAAAACTCGGTACCGATACATTACATATCCTGAAAAAAGCATCAACCAAATTTAAAAAAAAAACTTACAAGCAGAATCTGATGTGCTCTGATGAACACGATCAGTGGATCGATAGATTGTTGAGAATTTATGTGTGAAATTGTTGAATAAAAGTTAGCTTGGAGGAAAAGAAACGACGGCAAGGTCGTAATTCGGCTGTGTGGTTTCAGATTTAGGGGTTGTTGTAGAAGATACGTGATACGATGACGTTTTGGGGATTGTCAAACGGGCCGTTTCTGGATGCGTGACGTTTACTAATATAACGCCTTTCTTTATCATCACGCCAAGATTTTAATTTATTAAATCGTTAGAGAAATCTTCTCCAAACTTAAATACGTGACTTTTGTATTTTTTTTTTAATTAGTTTTTAAGCCTTAAAATACGTGACTTTTGTAGTTTTCTAATATTTTTTTAAGCATATTATTTTTTAAGCATTTTAGAATAGATAATGGATTGATGATGTGGTATGAACATATTGTCGTTTGATCTTTTAGTTTTGTTTATTATATATTTAGCTTCATAGTTTGCACAAATATCATGTGTTGATACATGTGTAAAGAGGGTTGTAGTTGATAACTTGACATGTGCGTAAATTTGATGGGAAAGTGGAACATGGGAGAACACAAGTGTTAGAGATTATGTTAGGTTGTTAAGAGATGGGAAGATTGGTGATAAGCATGTGATTCGGATGAGCCTTAGCAACAAATTTGGGAAGTTTTCGTTTAGGTTGAGGTGGTTGTGAGAAGCGAACGAGGGGGGATTCACACGGGTGATTTCATGGGTTGTAGCATCATCTGGAGATATATTTAATTGGTTTGTTTTGTGTCGTATTGAGAGGAAGGACGATGGTTGGAAGGTGGGGGTGGTATAATTTTCTTCTTTTTTATTTTTGTGTTGTTATAAGTAAAAGGGCAAAATGGTCACTTTATGTAAATTATCACAACTTTAAATGTTTGTTAGTGAACATAAATAAATGTGTTACGATTTGAAAAACAATCGGCCGGTACTGAGAATTTAGGTGTCTTGCCGAGCTTGGAAAAAATGGTTCTTAGATTTTAACGAAACATATAATGTAAACTATTTTTTTAAACAACTATTAAAGTTATAGCAATCAAGAACCTAATCAGTCAGAGCCGCAGAGCCTTGGCCCATACGGGTTGATGTACTATGATCCTGTAACGATTTTAAATTGCTAATTGTAAGCTAGAAATCTTTACCGGTGAATATTTTTTCTTATCTTTTCTTTATGAAATGAATAAATTACGATTTTAGCCCCCTGTTTGAGCACTTTAACCCTTTCAGTCCAAAAAGAAGCTTTTGACATCTGAGCCCCACGTATTTTTTTCTAACCCTTTTGCCCCCCGTCACTTACTCATCTATTTTTTGATTAAAAACTGGTCATGTACCCCTCACATGTGAGGCATTTATATCAGTTGACCTACTCACTTATAAACTTTAAAAATAAAACCATTCCATCAATCTTATCTTCATCTTCTTCAATCGAGCACACAAACCATAATTCGAATTCTTCAAAACCATAGTTGAAGCAGATAATGTAAAGTCACAAAACACTAAGCACTTTACAGAAAAAAACTTCAATCATCGCCATTACAACAAATACACATAACATCAACTGCAGCAACACAAATTAGTTTATCTAAATGTAAATCTTCAAATAAATCACAAGGGTTTATTTAAAATTACATCAGTTGGGGACCGTAAATCATCGTTAATGGGCTCGATTGGGGTAATTCCTTCTGCATTTGATATTTGATGAAGGCACCTTTGGACCGAGTTTTGTAATAGCGGCCCGAAAGGTAGCACCTTTATGCGACTCGTTTTGAAGTAATGTTTTTTCGGAAAGGATCTGAGTTAAATATAATACGTTTTCCTGCTTATTATTAAATATTTTTCAGTTGTTCAACGTTTTGAAATAAATTTGTTCAAAAACAAGTTAGGTCAATACACTTTATTTTCATTAGACGGTATAAGTTCAAATTACTGTACCTTTCGACACCGTCGCGAAGCGCGGAGGATAAAATTACTAGTTGTAACTTACACATAAAATGAGAGAAGAATTTTACATTAAAATGTAAGTGTATTATATACATTTGTATTTTTAATATGATTTTTTATCTAAAATATTAATATGCATAAAAAATCAAATAATATCAGGTTAAATGAGCTCGTGTTTTTGTCAACCCACAGTTATGCGTGTTGTGTTTGAATTCATAGGTTTAATACAATTTTCGGGTTCGAACCATAACCGGGTTTGTGTAAATCTTTCAGTCAGGTCGGACTTAACCTGCCAAGCCACGCACACAACCAGTTTAGCACCCCTTTAAAATGTTGCCATACTTGATTTTTTTATTTGTTTAATTTTTTGAATTTAGAATTATTGTATTGAGTATTCATATAGGTTAGTTTGAATATAAAATTAATAAAAAATAAGTTTTACCACCCGTACAACACGGTTGGAGTTTGATCGTTTCCCGTGCTTAACAATAAATACGAATATCAATAAAAAACAAATATCAATAACGGTTATACACGTTAAAAAAGGTTTTTTTTTCCCACGCGATACATGGTGGAGTTTGATCGTTTCCCCTTGCTATGTGAGGAGTTTGGTCGTTATCGGCTCTATTAATTGGAAACCATAGAAGCAACGATCGATAAAAGCAAATATTATCGATTTCGATTGTACCAATAAAAAAGAACAAAAAAACACTAAAAGTTAAAAAGATACAAGATTTAAAAATAAATAAATAAACGAACCACTATTCATAAAACTTTTCATGTGTTTTTATATAGAGTAGACTGTCAAAACTCAATTTTTTTTGAATTTTAGTCTTTTTCGTTTCAATTTTGTTGACATTTTCGTCAAAAATTAAAATCTGGTCAGATTTTTCAATTAACATCCAGTTTTTTTGTCTTTTCCCTCCCTTATAATGAAGGGCAAAAAGGTCTTTTGACGTTTTAACATAACAAATTAAAAAAATCTGACTATTTTGCCTTTCATTAAAAGGGAGAAAAAGACAAAAAAATCTAAATGTTAACAGAAAAATCTAACAAAATTTGAATTTTGGATGAAAATGCCAACAAAAATAAGACCAAAGGGACCCCGATTCAAAATGTTTGAGCTTTGAAATAAAGTGGCAAAAGTGAACAAATCTCAGGGAGCATATTGGCAGTTTACCTTTTTATATATAATTCTACTTTTTTTACAGTTCACAAAATTGGTTTATTAATATATAGTATAATGCTTAAGTACCTCGTTAAACCTTTAAATTGTAATATATAAACCTCCTTGTAGGATTTCGTTTTAATTTCAATTATTACTAGCTCAGAACAAACCTTGTTCTAGGTCCTTTAAATATGCACGTTTATCCTGAATATACAGTCCTTGCATCCCTAAAAACTCAATCATCCGTATGTATTTTGAATATGCAGTCAGTTTCAAGATATCTCCAAGTGCTGCTGAAGGCATTAGTAGTCACTTCTAATCTTCTTCATTCATATAACCTGTAACTAACAACAAATGAGAAACCAACCACCATATTCAAAAGAAAAAAACAAATCATGTGTATGTATAGTCTGTTTTCAGTTTTAACCAATAATATAACCTTTGGGTCCTGACTCGTTATGAGTCACGTAAAAGTAACAAAGACCGATTGTGATTGAAGTGTAAATGCAATAGAAATAACAAAATCAGAAAACCTTGCGTAATGAATGCGATCTTGGTGATTTTGGCTACGATCTTGTTGAAGGTTAGAAGATTGGCTGCAATCTTTTTGACGGATTCAAAGTAGGATTAGGGTTATCAAATAAACAAAGCTGCGGTTTCATCTTGTTGATGGTTAGATTGGTGGTATTTGAGCTTAATTATACCCTTTTCCGGTTGTTTATCTTTCTTTTTATTTTCCATCTTTGGGGAACATGTCTGCGAAAAAGTATATCCAGGATATGAAGCTGGTGCATATCATCTGGATACACTTTTATTTTCCCACTTCCCGGCTCAATTTATTTTCTTCTTTTTTTTTTTGCCACTATAATTCCTATGTGTAGGTCATGCATTTTTTTCTTAAAGTTATATATATATTGTTACATCAACCTTTGTTTTTGAAGCACCATGCATTCCTATAGCACAAGACATCAGAAGTTTGATTTGACTGAAAGAAACTCCACACTCTTGATGACATGTTGGTTTTAGTTTTTGAGCTTTGTCCACTTAAACTAGTTATATACCCGTTCGTTCGTTGATCGGGTTTTTCAATATAAGAAATTACTGTTTAAAAATAAAAATTTAAAGGTCATCAATAGCCTCTCGTCCAGCCATAATTCAACCAACAAAGTTGGTGCACAACGTCTAGATGCAAGATTCAAAAAAGCATTAGAAGATCCAAAAGACTTAAAACTGTCATCCATCTATTTCAGAACAAAGGGAGGAGAAAGTATCTCAAAGTACCAATGAATCAGTCTTCATGCGTCTTAATATGTATCTAAACCACTTGATACAAAAAGGGAACACATGGAATAACAAAAAAGATTTACAATTATAAGAATACATAGAACTCCATCATTCTAGTATGTGTTTGCCGAGGGTTAAAAAGATGAACAATACACAAATTTGCCTTTTGTATAAGATGGACCATGTTTAAACAAATGGCAAATCTACTAGTTCCACTCTTAGTAACCATTTATGAAAAAAAAGGGTAAATGCACGGTACCCCTGACCGTGGGAGGGTTCTCCCTCCCCAAGCTAGCTTAGCCCCATAGCTGCCTGGCGGTTACTACCCAGCAGGATTATTCGGGCCAAGCTGGATTCGAACCCGCGTCCTCCCGTTTGGAATGGGTAAGGCTGGTCACTGGGCTGACACCCGTGGTTCTTAGTAACCATTTATGTTTCCTCTTGCTTTCACTTTTCTCAATCTCAAAGTTCTATTGCAATTCAAAGATTAAGAAAGGTAGAAGTGACATTCGGTAGAAAAATTGACCCCTAGGAGCCAAAGGGCTTTTAAGCTGATGGTGCAAAAAAGTATAGAAAGGTGTTACTTCTTTAACTGGTGAGCGTACTAGTTGTTTTGTGGACGTTTGTGTAAAATTTTAGGAGTAGATTTAATTGGTGCATGAGTTTGTTGTGTAACATTCGTCGAAAAACGGGTTTCAAAACCCGCTTCGTTTAATAACCAAGTATTTAGTTATAAGTTCGTTGCGTATTTATTGTTCAGATAATTTTAAATAATACATAATTAATAAACATTTTCGAATTTAAAAACCATAATTAATAAATAATAATAATAAGTAAATAAAAAAATAAAATAGAGTCGCCGGGTCTCGAACCCGGGTCTCCCGCAAACACAAACACACACCACACCACTCCGCCACACACTTCACTTGTGTTAAATACAGAAACAAATAACACTTAAAGTAAAATCCGAAAGTCAAAACCGGTAATCAGCGCGCCCAGAACTCGCAGTCGTCGGAAAAACCGAGATTTCCGCAATTGTGGCTATTTTCCTTTGACTGAAACGCGTAAACTGATTTCGACATCAGTTATAACCGATGCCTAACAATCAATTTCAGTCAAAACCAACGGAAATCATTGACCGCGAACCTTGACCTTAATTCAAACCCAAATCAGCCTGTTCCTTCTTATAAAACTACCCACTCAAACTTCTTGTAAACCTTTCGCTCAGAACCACGCTCACTTCCTGAAGCTTTAGTCCTTTCAGAGCACGTCGCCGGAGATTCTCGCACTCGCCGAAATATCACCGGAGAACCGAAGCCTTACTCCTAATCGGTAAAATTATCTAAACCTTTCTCGCTATCTCTTGATTAGTAATCTAATTGCTCAACACAATAATCGAAACTGTTAAAACAGTTCACTCAGCCGGAAATCGCAAATCAGAGCCGACGAAATCTTGCCGGAAATCTGAAGAAAACTCTCTGTTTTGGTATACCATATTACTTAATCTTCTTTTTCTATTCTATTTCAATCAATTATAAGTTTGTTGGTCGATTAAGCAAAACAGTCGGGTTCACGGTTCTGTGTTCTTTTTAATGAAGAAGACGAAGTTTAAGTTGTATATTAATGTAATTAAAATCGAGTATTTAACCGGGTTAGACACACAGTCCAGCGGTGGACTGTGTGCAAATACAAAACACACGTCCCGGGTTCGAATCGCACATGTTACCGACTTTCAGAAATAAAACCAATATTTTTAAAACCTAATCAGATCAATTCACAGTATGTATATAAGAGGAATATAATCCAGTAGTTAAGCAGATTAGACACACAGCCCAACTGGTTGGGCTGTGTGCACTCGAACTGAAGGTCCCGAGTTCGATTCCGGGTCTCTGCAACCGGTTCGGCCATATTAAAACATTTTTAATAAAAACTAAATAGGTTAAAGTCAGTTAGTATATATGTATAATTAAAACCAATAATATTTCGGGTTAGACACGTAGCTCAGTTGGTAGAGCTGCGTGCACGTATACGAGAGGTCCCGAGTTCGAACCTCACTCACCGCATAGAATAAACACAGTCAGACCCGGTCAAACCTGACAAAGTCAACCCTTTTTATTTTATTTTTGTTTATTTATTTAATTTAAAAATTATTTAAAAATACATAAAAATAAGGTTTTTAAAATTAAAAATTTGCATTTAACCCACAAAAATAAATCTAAAAATCTCATTAAAGAGCACTAATTAAAAATAATAATCTCAAATAAAATCTATTTATTTAATCGAATCATGTCGTTATTATTTAGGTTAGTTTTCCCTCGTCGGTTAAATCATAATATTCATGCGCATTCATCTTCATCAAGAAACGCATCCACTGTGAGCGAATCTCTACCAATTCCCCGTTTTAATCATATTTTGGGGTGTATCATGTGTCATACTATTCTTTTATTTTATTTAAACACTTGTGCATACGTCATATCCGTGATCAAATGTGTATCAATTATTGTGTGAATTATATATAGATTGAATTTCATCATTTCAGTGCACGCATTTCATTAGGCCCATCAGTTCCCCGTGGGATACGGGTTGAGCATCAGGAGCCTCATTAGATCGGCTCCGTTTGATTGAGCCTTGATCTCAAATACATCATTATTTCATGTCATATACTCATCCAAAATGGTTTGTGATTGTTTACATATATGTTTGCTCACATGTGATTAATGCACGAATTTTCCTTATTAAATAAAACAAGAAATTAGTTAAAATGTTTTATCAAGGTTCACTCGCCAACTTTTGTTGACCCAAAATCTCCCCCGTTTTACACATGATACAGGTGATCCAGCTGAGACAGGAAACACTTAGGAAGGCCTAGAAGAATAAACAAGTTTATGCTTTGGAATAATTATATAGTTTCATTTTCTTGTAATTGTATGAATTTTGTTTTGGATATTTAAGTTTGTAATTTGAATTTAATAAATATGAAACATCTTAGTAAATATCATGAGCTTTGATGATAACTCAATTATGCCCCGACTTTTATTCCGCTGTGGGTCGGAGTGTGACATGTTGTTTCAAAATAACAATAGGGAAAGTATTTTAGTTGGTTTTCCAGTAAACAAATATCATTAACAATTCAAATTTTATACAATGGAGGGATCTAGTAGAAGTTGAGGCGTGAATTTCTTCACGACACGAACAACACACCAAATTTATGGGTTTGAGTTTTGTCTAGATGGGTTCGGGTCGGTTTCAGAATAAACCTGCGGGCCCATTTAGCTACATGGGTTGGGTTCGTGTTAGCTCGATGGTTTGGTAAGTTGACCCGTTTAACCACTTCATATTATATTTTATTTTTTCAAAATGTGTTCTATGTCATTAGTTAATCTGGTTGGGTTTTTTTTTTTTTTTGCCACAATTATTATTATTACATGAACAATTAAGGGTGATTAGGAATAGTGTTTTTTAAGCAATGGTTCTAATTAATCTATGTTTGTAAGGCGTTTATGTAATGAAAAAGTATTCAACAAGAAGCCGATCTCCTTAGCTAAAGCGATGGAAGACACAAAGGCGGTGAGTTTTTTTTTTTTTGGGTGAATAATAGATTGAATGACCATTCCTTCACGTGGCCTCGGTGGAGATCTTTTATTGGTTTCGATGAGGATGGTTTTATTGTTTTGTAATGGTTGCAGTTTTCGTGTTTGTATCTTGGTGATCTATATTTGGCGGTTGTAAACCTCTTGACTTTAATAAAGTTATCATACAATCCCTAAAATTTAATTAAACCTAATTCTACGTTTAAATGTCTTTACTTAATCGTGCGGTGGGAAGCGGTGGAAGACACAAAGGCCGTGAGTTTTTTTGTGGGTGAATAATAGATTGAATGACCATTCCATCACGTGGCTTCAGTGGAGATCTTTTAGTTGTTTTGATGCAAGATGATTTTATTGTTTTGAAATGGTTGTAGTTTTTGTGTTTGTATATTGGTGACCGTTATTTGCCGGTTGTAATCTTTTCACCATCTTGCTCGTGGTGTTTTCATAACTAGTGGGTTACACCCACGCTCTGCAGCGAGGCGACCCAATTTACGTTTTATACCAATTTACGTTTTAATTAGATTTTTTCCCTTTTCTTTCAACCAATTTACGTTTTATACCTCTTGCCTTTAATAAAGTTACCATACAACCCCCTAAAATTTAATTAAACCTAATTCTACGTTTAAATGTCTTTACTTAACCATTTGGTTTGCCCATTTGAATGAGTTACAAATTGCTTTTTCTTATTGTTATTTTGACGTCAACTTTTATACATAGATTTTGTTATCATTTCGACTTAGTTATAATTTTTTGTTATAATGTTTTATGTTTTAGTATAACTTTTGCGAGTTAACACTCCACAAGGCGCATGCATCGTTTAACGTTTTTACGCTCGTTTAACAACCCTCGGCATGAGTCCTAAAATAATACTAAATCAAATTCGGTGGAAAATTCTTTCCGGCTTTGTCTCATCAACTTTCAATAATGACACTTACAACCCCTCAAGTTGGTTTATGTTTCAACGTCAGTAATCTACGTGTCGGTATAAAATCAAGTAGGTATATGTTTCGACGTAATGTTTTTTTTTCGTAAACGAGTCGGCTCAAATATAATATGTTTTCATACTTATTTTTAGATACGTTTTCAGTTGTTCTATGTTTTGACGTAAAATTTCTACGAAAACAAGTCTACTCAATATAATACATTTTCATTAAACGGTATAAATTCATGTTATACTGTACGTCTTGAAGTCGCCGCAATGTCAGGAGGATAAAATTACTAGTTATAACTTACACATAAAATGACAGAAGATTCTATCACTAAAAATGTAACTGTTGATATACATTGTGTTTTTTATGTGAAATTTTTATTTTTAAAATATTAATAGGTGTACTTTTTTTAAATAATATCGGGTTAATGAGCTCGTGTTTTAGTCAACCCGCGATCATGCATGTCGTGCTCAGATTTCATATATTTGACACGATTTTCGGGTTCAGATCGTATTCGAGTTGGTGTAAATTCTTTAGGTTCGGGTTGGACTGAACCCGCCAATCCATGTATACAACCCGTTTAGCACCCCTTTAAAATATTGCCATACTTGATTTTTTTTATTTGTTTAATTGTTTGAATTTATAATTTATTGTATGAGTATTCATATAGGTTAGTTTGAATTTAAAGTTAACTAGCAATAACACCTGTGCGCGTTGCGGCGCGGTACATCGCAAATATCAAATGGATTAGTCCAAACGTTATGTGATGCGTTAACCATATGAAAACATGTGTTTCGACGTATCAGATTGAACTCAATGTAACCTTTATAAGCATTGCAATTGGATCAAACATATAATAAATCAAATTTATACCGTACAATCATAACGTATTATATGTGACCTGAGTCATATATAGAATATGTTATGGGTATTACAGAAAAGCTCACACGTATAATCAATTGAGATAATTAGAGCTTTTGAAAAAAAAATGAAAAAAAAAACCACAATTTGACTTCACTCGGTTCGAAACAAAATTTACAAACCATCACCTGACTCGTTTCATAAAAACGGTTTACGTCGAAACATATACCAACTTAAAGATATACCAACCGTACATTAACATATGTACGTAAAAAATGTTTTTTTTAAACGAAAATGTATTATATTTGACCTGACTCGTTTCCAGAAAAAGTTTATGTCGACACGTAAGCAAAACGAATTTATATCGGTACGTACATAAAAATATACACGTGAAAACAAAAACATGTTCTAATTTATAGTATGGAAATTGCTTAAGTAACACGTTAAACCTTTAATATATAAACCTTGTAGCTAGGTCTTCCTTTTAATTTCAATTATTACTAAGTGTAATATATAAACCTTGTGTGTTTAGAACAAACCGTGTTCTTGGCTCTTGGCTTTGAATGTTGATTTCACTTGTGAAAACTCAACATGATTTTATCATCCACTAAATTTCGGGACGGTTTTAAACACTTCTTATTGGAGGATAACATGGTATTGCGATCATATTGTTATAATATTGTTATAATGTAATATATTTAATAAACATTATCTTTTAAAGTGCTAATTTGTTGAAAATTGAACACATTTAGGCGAGTTTTTAGGGATGCAATCGGGTATGATATATTATATTATATTCATTTAAATGGAGGATAGCAGCATCAAACGAGTAGAGGTATCAGCGGGGAAGATGCACTTTAGAAGGTGCAATGACTGCATATTCAGGATGGATGTGGATATACATGTTCATGTTCTAAGTATATCTCACGTTTGGATTACCACCAATCTTTTTACATATATTGACATCAATTATAGCAGCTTTTAAAACGATTCGTTGTAATGCAAATGTGAAATGTGCTTGGAACATGAATATGAATATCCTTATGTATTTTGAATATGCAGTGATCAGTTTCAAGATATCTTCAAGTGGTGAAGGCATTAGTAGTCACTTCTAATCTACTATTCACAAAACATCTTAACTACTATCTTGGAAAACTGTGGGGCTGTTCATTGGTTACCGGGAATATTATCCTTGGCTATCTATTTATAATCTTGATACCAGTTGGTTACAACCATGGCATTATTAGCTTGAGAGTTAGAAATAAATCAAATCATGCAGATCCAGTCTCAGTGGCGGACCTACCCCCAGTCGTGGGTGGGCAGCCACACCCCTTAAAAATATGGTTGAACGTCTTATCCGCACTCCTAGCAAATAATTCCTGGGTCCGTCATTGCTCAGTCTCTCAAGCTATATGTAATAGATAAATGTTGCCATGCAAATCCAAGGTAAGTTCATATACGACAGAATGGGGCTCTAGTATGCTAGAAATAGTAGAGCCTAAATTTGCATTATCGTTCGATATATAACTATATATGTTCTTGATAATACAAGGAATCTGATCATAGATATGGAAGTGGTCTGATTGGTAATCGAGGGTACCGATCAAGTTTATTTTGGACCATCGTAAATAGACTCCTCTCCTATCGACGTGAACTGGTGTGTTGTTTCTCTTGTTGAGCTTAATTGTAGTTTTGTGACATAAGTTAATCAAATACCAATAAAAGACTCTATTTAATGGCACAAAACATTCTCTCTATCAATTCATTAATAATATTAAGATATGAATTTTTATAATATTATTAATTAATTAATAATTAAATCTAATTCTAATTTATTTTAATTAAAATGCATAGTAGATCTATAATTTAAAACCTACTATTATTTTAACACTTCTTAAACAAACATATTACGCTAACAACGTAAATCAAATATACAAATAATTATATTATTATTATCTTATATAATTAGTAACATCGAAAAAATAGTAATTTTTTTTTGTCTATTGTAATTTTATTTTTCATAATAAATTCTAAGATCTTTTTGCTAGAAACTTTGGTTTTTTTTAATTATACCACAAAAGTGCATTTTTTTGTTATCTTTATTAGTTTGTTGTTTTTCAATTTTCCACAATTTGATCGTCGTTTGTTTCATAGTTAGCACAATATTTGGTTGTTACATTTGGTTTCTTATGTTTTTTTTCTTCGGTTCTTACTTAGCATGTTGTTTGGTGGTCACATTTGACCACTCGGTTTCTAATACGTGTTGGTACAAGTTCAACCACGTCTACATTTTATGTCACGTGAGTTACTTGCTATAAGAAATTCATTATTTTTCCTTCCGTTTTGGTCATCGTTCGGTTGCTATTTAGCATGGTTTTATGCCCCTTCAACCCCCAACGTTGGCATCATGCTTACGCCCCCGCACCACAACGCGGGGGCTTAAGACTAGTAAGATATATTGTGTGTCATGGCGTTAGTTTTAGGTTGTTGAATATTGTATACTGTCTTAAAGACAAATTTTGATAGGATTTCCCATCAAACCCCTTAACTTTTGTAAATGACAATTCTAACCCTAGACTACTACTCTATTTAAACTACATTAACTTTTGCAAATGGCAATTCTAACCCGTAGACTACTACTCCAATTTATAAGTTTTACAAATTAATCACTCTTGTTTTTAATGTTCCAACTTACCCTAGTGCCATATATAATAAACCTTGTTATTTTAATCTATTAAATTTTGTACTAATTTAAACTTTCATTTGTAACTTTTGTTCGCTAATTTCTTTGTTTTTCAACTAATTTGTCACTGGGTTTAATAAAATCTTTTAAAATATCATTTCAACCCCCTCGCTTTTTTAAGTTTACCCCTTTAATTCTTTTACTTAAAAAAATTATTTCTACGTACCTATTTTTATATACATGTCGGTATAAATTCAAGTTAGTTTACGTTTCGACATCATATTTTTTCAAAACGAGTTAGGTCAAAATATAATACGTATTCGTGCTTATGTTATGTACCTTTCGAGTTGGTTTACGTTTACACATAAATTTTGTCCCAAATCAAGTGAGATCAACATAATACGTTTTCATTTGATAGTATAAATTCGAGTTACTCTACGTTTCGATCCCACCAAAACACGTGATAGGAAAAAATTACTTGGCAAAACACACACATGCTTACTCGTTGATGTGAATGTTTTTCTTTTGTCCTTTTATGGTTTTTTTATAAGCTCTAATTGATCTCTTTTAATTATACGTGACAATTTTTAATTTATACACATTTTATGCTTCTTTTTCTAGGTACATTTCTTATGTATGAGTCGAGTCACATATAAATACATTATGTTTGTGTGGTCTAAGTTCTATTTACCTTACATTTTAATCCAACAACAATCTTATATTGGTTACATTGAGTTACATTGGATATGTCAAAAACCGCGTTTTCATTTGATTAACGCATCACATAACGCTTGGACCAATCTATTCAGTGTTTATAGCGGGCTCGCGGCGCATCACTTGCGGGTTATAGTAGTAGTTATTTTTATATGCAAGGCCATGTATCTTTATTAGGTTTGTAAAATAAAACGTGTTATGATTTGTTTAACTTGGTTGAACATTTTATATTTATATTGGATTTCCGTAGATTGTAAACTGATTATAATGTTCTTTTTATATTTTTTATTATATTAATCGGGAGAAATTATGTAGAGTTATTTTTTATATTATTTTATGACTTCTTATTTTATTAGATTATCACTTTTTAAAGATATTGTATTTCTATTATGATTTTCGAATGGCAATTGATGTATTTCAATAATCTATTTCGAATGACAATTGAGTACTTTTATTTTATTGGTTACGGGTCGGGGTGTGACAGTTATGACACGTAGAGAATAAGAAGTAAATTCCTTAATCTCATCCTTATTTTGAGGGATGAGAGGAAGTGAAAAAAAAAGATAAGTACATATAAGTTCCTTCACCAACGTAGCCCACTCCAGATAAATATCGTCCACAAGATAATACACATACTTATACTCCATATCATTTGCATAGAATGAAGTCTTTGGTGCAACACCGTCTATGACATCGTCGAAAGGACCCGAACATTGTAAACATCAATATCATGGTTTGCACCGGCCATGCCAAAGTAAGCATGCAAATCCATGCAGTCCACAACGTGTCATTGCTAGAATTTTTAGTTTTTTTATTAAAATGAGTTTCTCATGATGTCTCCCCCTTAATGAAACCATTACGCATAACCTTTAATTTTTACACTTTTGACATATTCCATATAGCCATAATGTAATTAAATTTTATAAAGTTCTAAAACTACATGGCATAAATATAATGTGTATATAATCAAACAAAAATCATTTATAAGAACAATTGTATTTAAAAACAGGGTTGTTCTTGTTACCCAGGAAGAGGGTCTGTATGTCACAACGTGTGGTGGTATCAAAGTGAATTGAATTCATATTGTCGAATTCTTGCTCGTGTAGCACGGGTAATCATACTATTAAATAAGTTATCATCCTATGGGTTTGATTTACGTTTTCATAAATCCAGATATCAATTTATCAATCGGCTAACTTAAATTATATAAGTTTTCATCCAGTACGTTTCATTTAACTTTTTTTTATAAATCCAGATATCAATTTTCTTACTTGTTTAGTGGACAACATGAGGAGGCTGTGTTATAGTCCAAACATGAGAACTCATCCTTCGAGACTAGTTTATTGAAAATTAGCCCATTTAGTCTATAAATCTCACATTTGTTACACATACAATTGATATGGGATAGGTCTCATACTTTGCGATTATTTCAATTCGTAACAGTCGACCCTACTTAAGGAGTTAAGGGCCAAAGTCCATGTTGGTCACGCCAAAAACTTATCTACACTAATATGTAGAATAAATTTTTATAAGTGTTAAAACCCACTTAACTGATTTAATAAAGCTTATCTAATTTCAAAAATAATAGTAATAATAATAATTTAATGAAATTTTAAACAAATTTACTATAGTTAAGAGATACAATCTTATAACCTGATAGATACAATCTTATAACCTGATATTCATAAGTTACGAAATTTAAAGTATGGGACACAATCTTAAAACCTGATTGAGAAGTTACAAAATTTAAGGTAACTAAAAAGATTTATAGGAATTGATATGAAGTTTAAATTATGATATAAAGTTTACTTTAATATCGTTTTATTTGTGATCTCCTTCCCCTCTGATTACCGATTCCGGTGCAGTACCGCTGCCAATGCCGCCTTGCATCCACTCTCCATGCCTTAGTGACCCATCCCCAACTGTTGCTCTTATGTTTCTGACAAATTCTCCACGAGTAGTTTCTTTACCTGGAAAAAAGATGATCAATGTGTAGTAGACAAAGAAAAGGACTCGGGGAGAGTTTGTCGGGAAGTTAAGAGCAATAGTCAGAGACGGGACATTTAGGTATGCCATATCCAACCTCCCGAGATGTCGAACTGAAAAAATATGAGGTTGATGAAGTTATAAGAACAAAGATGATGAATTGCATAAACCTAAATTGCAAGTGTGAGGTAGAATTATCTACACGCTTCATATGTTTTCTATTTATCTTAAGGATAGAAATTCGTATATTATGCAAGTTGAATAAAGGATTAGTTAACACTTAACAGTTTCGTACAACAATTGAAAACAAAGTTTGATACAACAAGAATTACACGATTTAAAATTAGAAAACATATTTGCAGCCAAACAAAACTTTCTAATTGAATAAACAACAATCAGAAAAACATGTCCAGCATAGGAGAAAACCTGACTGTCACAACTTCACTGTGATTTTTTTCCTTGAGAAACACATGCAATAAAACCAGATTAAAAGTCCTAACTGAAAAGTCTTGTATTTCTCCCAAAATCAATATCAATGGGTGTGAAGTCAAAAAGGCATAGTGACCAACAAAGATTCAAGGACGAAACAATTACTTAAAATCAATACTAAAGTAGACATGTTTCTCGCAAAAGGCACCTTGACTGTTGCAACCATTGTATTCTTAATCACAAATTTCTGAAGAATATAGACATGTTAATAGAAACTTGGGTTAACCTCAGATTTGAATTAATTCACTTCAGCGTCACGAGGCTGGATATCGCAGCCCTCCGTGCCACATCCCCAATTATTTCTCTGAGGTTTCTGACAAATTCTGCACGGTTTATTTCGTTTCCCAGCAAAAACAGCCAGAAGAGTATGCATAAGATTTAGAAATGGCACAGATAATCGATGTGTAGACTGTAGCGTACGTAACCAAATACGATTCGTAAAGGATATTCACAATCTTCATGCAATCTGCAGAAACTTGATGGGAAAGAGCTGCAATAAGTCTGGAGGCCTGGATCCCCGATGCTTTAGAGTTCACTGATGCAACACTTGGAGCCTGCAACGGTCCCAGTGTTGCTACCCTTAATTTTGGAACCATTTGTTCTCTTAGAGTTTGATCCACTTGCTCTAGAGTTCACTGATGCAACACTCCGAACCTGCAGCGGTCTTCATTTGGAACCATTTACTCTCTTAGAATTAGTTCACTTGATTTGGAACCCTTTGCTGTCTTAGAAGTTGATTCACATGGACATCCAACTTGATTTCCGAACAGTCTGATTCAACTACGAGCCTAATTTTAGGAGCCATAACTATACCAGTCACCACAGAACAAAAAGTCATTTAAATTATAATTTAGCATAATACAAACTGGTAATATCATATTCAAGAAACAAAATGTTGATAAAATTAAAAAAAACACACATCAAGTGTGATTTCGCATAACGCAAACTGGTAATATAATTCCAGAACTATTCAAGAAACACAATATTAAAAAGATTAAAAAAAGCTTGTCAATTGTAATTTACCATAACATAAACCGGTAACAGGGTTGTAAACGAACCGAACGGACACGAATGAGCCTGTTCATGAACGCTCACCAAACGAGATTTTTTGTTCATGTTCGTTCATTAAGGAAATGAATGTGTTCATAAACTGTTCACGAACACTTATCAAATGCAAATGAACTCAAATAGAAGTTCATGAACACAAATGAATACAAACAACCATATATATATTTTAGAATAAAATCTGCATTTTTCATCACAAAGATTACGAAGAATCCACCATAAAATAAAAGCACATAGCATAATTATCCAAAAACAGTTGTCATAATTATCAAAAACAGGATTAACACAAAACTAAAAAGTTTGTCAAGCTTTAACACAAATGGATGTTGAGGAAGTCACATAGTATAACTAGTTAGGGTTTTAAATTTTTTAAAACTAAAAACAAAAAAAAACTAAAATACAATATAGAAGAACTTTTAAAGGAACGAACACAAATAAACATAAACGTGCGAGCATAAACAAACACATTACCAAACGTTCGCAAACGTGAATGAATGAAAGCAACATCTGTTCATATTCTTTCGTTAAACAAATTATTTTGTTCATGTCCATTCATTTATTAAAGGGTGAGATGTGAGAATCAATTTGAAAGACAATTGAAGCGTTTTGTTAAGAAAATGAAAGGCTGGTTTTGGTTACCTGATGAAGGAACGAAAGTTGGTGGAAGAGTTAATGAAATGAAATGGAACCTCTGGGGAAACTCTTGTCAACTAATGAAGTCAAACAAGAACTCATTTATGTTACATAAATTTATTTTAAACTGTTTTTTCGAACCCAAATTTGCGTCATGTGTTTATAACCGGATCACTGTGCATTATCAAAATTTTCATTTGCGTCCTTTCTGTTTTCTTGATGTTAACTCAACATCAAATAGGAAGTGAGACTACATATTTAGGGTGGAAGGAGCAATAGCGAAGCTTGAGACTTCTGACCGACTGAGTAGGCGGAAGTTAGCGTACCTAAAAATTTCTATAAAACAGGGGGTCGAAAATGTATATACCCAAAATTTCTATACAAAAACTACATACTCCCCACTACTGAGCGAAAAGTTCGGGGGGTCGACCGCCCCTTAAAAGCTCCGCCCATAGGAAGAGGCACTCAAGAATAGTATGTATGCCCCATTCAATCCTGCACTGTCATGTCAAATCTACCCTTAATTACTCACAAACCACCAAATCACTAACAAACATCTACTCACAAACCCTTACGAATTCTATCAAGTTCCCGCACATCCGGGGTGTAGGGGCACACGGTCTCATGACGGTCAAAGAGTCGACCTTGAACATAGCCCCGAGCAGGGTGGTTTACACATAAGATTCTTCATCGTTCAAGAAAAGCATCTACCCATAAATACCATATAACTTTTTGTTTTAAATTTTAATTGAATTTAACAATTAAATATAAATAAAATTATAATTTTAAGTTTCATTAAAATTTAGAATGTTACTAAAAATAAAATACAACAAATCAAACTAAAAGCTTATAATACGAAATTTCAAACCTAAAAAATAAATGCGACAATTTAATAAAAAAAAACTAAATGTTCTTTAAATGATTGCTCGGCCAATTATGTTTTCTCGCAAGCTGTCGTTTGCGGGCTATAGCGATTTTCTGCACCTTGTACTGTAGATGCTCGTGTGGCCGAGTATACGTCTTAAAGTCTCTGTATATTGTCAATTGTGCAACACTTTCAAGTTGTTCCTTAATCAGCGCGCTAGCTTCCAAAATATTTTGTTGTTTAGCATCCACCAAAACTTGAATCGTCACTTCCTTCTTTGATGCGTACGCATGTAGTTCCTTGCCCAATCCACTACTTTGGTTTGACGACCCGGCGGGTTGTTTACCCTTTTTCTTTGGTGTTGTAGGACCAAATTAGTCGTTCAAGTCCAGCATTGACGTACGTCGTCTCCAATCTTCGGATTCAACGAAGTTAGCAGAATCTGATGATTTTCTCTCGCCGGAACTACCACCAGATTCCTCGCTCATCAACAACAACTTTGTCCATTTCTCATGCTCTTTAACCACCTTCCATGCATCAACATTCCAAACGGCTCGAATATGACCAAACAGCTCGAATCTATCTAAAACTTCTTGAGAGAAATCGAGTCGAACTGTGGAACCATATTAGGTTGTGAAAGAAAGTTTGGTGGGTATTGGCCATAATACTTTGGTGGTAGGTGTGTACAATAATTTTGTGGCGGTTGTTGTGGTTGTGTGGTTCGGTGTGGTATATAAACGTCATCACCAAAACATGGTGTGGAATTTTGGGTGGACTCTTGGCTAGGCCTAGGGCTGTCACACCCCGACCCGCAGCGGAAAAGGTGATCGGGGCATAATTGGGTTATCATCAAAGCTCATGACATTTATTATATGTTTCATATTCATTAATACAATTTAATGGAAATTTACAATAAATGATACAACATGTTCTAACTATCAGTCTAAGCTTCTTGGTTCTCTTCTAAGGCATATCCTATGTTTTCCTTGCTTCAACCTGTCCACCTGTATCATGTGTAAAAAGGTTTTTGGATCAACATAATGTTGGCAAGTGAATCCTATGGAAAAACATTTGAACAAGTTTATCCAATTGATTATAAATAATGTGCATACCACATATGAGTAAATGTAGATGTAAATTTATTCACACAACACATAATATTGAATATTGAACATACAAACACCAAATGATTGTTTTGAGGCACGCGTTGTTCGACTCGTCTCCCACGAGGAACTGATGGGCCTAATGAATGAGTTTTGAGGCACGCGTTGTTCTTACGAACTGATGGGCCTAATGTATGAGTTTTGAGGCACGCGTTGTTCTCGTCTCCCACGAGGAACTGATGGGCCTAATAAATGAGTTTTGAGGCACGCGTTGTTCTTACGAACTGATGGGCCTAATGTATGAGTTTTGAGGCACGCGTTGTTCTCGTCTCCCACGAAGAACTGATGGGCCTAAATAATTTGCATACAACTTTGACAATATGTAAAACATCACAACCAATAATAGTTACATTCTAGTTTAGTTCATATAATGGTATAGCACAAATTTGCATAAGAGAATTAGTTTAAACGACACATGATACACCCCAAAACATGAATAAAAAGGGGAGTTTGTAAGAATTCACTCACATTGGGTGCGTTCGGTTGATGACGTTGAATGCACGCGAAGTGGTTTTAACCACGAGTGAGATTAAACCTAGATAAATCGCATTACGGTTTGGTAAGTAAACGGGTTTTATTAATCTATTTTAGTAGGATTGTTGGGTGTATTTTTGTGAGTTTGAGGCTATTTTCTAACCTTAAAAATGTTATTTTTAAGTATTTTAATTGATTTTTAATTAAAATAATTAAATAAAAATAAAAATAAATATTTTATTTTTGCTACAGTTGACTTTTGACCGTTGACTTTGACTAACGTTGACCGGTTCGGAGGGCATATTATTGTGCGCTGGGTGAGGCTCGAACCCGAGACCTCCCGTACGCGTGCACGCAGCTCTACCAACTGAGTTACGTGTCTAACCCGTCATATATCCGATTTTAATTATATATATATATTAATTAGAGTTAAACAGAAATCCTTTTATTTTAAAAACGAATTAATCTAGCGAACCGGTGCGCTCCACAGGTCTCGAACCCGGGACCTGTGGGTTAGCGGACACACACTCCACCGCTGGACTGTGTGTCTCACTTGGTTATAAACTCAGTTATCAATATATTTAACATATACTTCAATCAACCCGGTTCAGTTTGCTGAAAAAAAGAATTTTTATCAAGGCAGCGTGTGAGGGACAATACTCGAACTCGTGACCTTAGCGTTAAAAGTGCACACAGTCCACCGCTGGACTGTGTGTCTAACCCGGTAATTATCTTGATTTTAATTATACTTAACCATTACCGTAACGTCGTCTTCTTCACTGGTTTTCACCGGAAGTGACGACTGACGGATTCGAATGTTGATTCAAGTTTCTTTAGTGTTTTATGATCAATTACAGTCGAGATAAAAGTAAAAAGGGAAGGAATTAGGCGTGAGATGTACCGGCTGTTTCTCCTCTGTTTTCCGGCAGAACTCCGGTGGCAGCAAGTTCTTCCGGCGACGAGTCTCTTGCAGCAGAGAGTCTTCCGAAAGGTTACAAAGGTTGTGGGTGACTTCGGTGAAAGTTTAGGGGTTCAGTAAGCTCAGAGATTACTGATACGGTTTTCCGGCGAAGTAATAAAAATTTCCGGCGAGTGAGTTTTCGCCGAGAAAAGGTGCGATTTGAGTGTGAAAGGTTTCTGGCGAGTTGAGGGTGTATTTATAGGGTAGTATTGAGATGAATGGGGTCTGAATTCGGTCTCAATTCGAAGTCAGCCGTTCTCCGGCGGTTACAGCTGATGTCGCGGGTTCAGACGTCGGTTATAACCGTTGTGAGAGTTAATTCTACGGTTATTTTGAGCGAAAACGTAATTAAACGGCGAAGTCGTCGGGATTTCCGACGACTGCTGATTGGGCGGAAAATTGATTGAATTCAATTTGCTAACTTGAATATTTGAATTAATTGTTTCCTGATATTACCATAAAATCAAAGTGGCGGAGTGGTTGGTCGGCTGAGTGATAAGTCTTTGTTTGAACCGGTATGGACCCGAGTTCGAAACCCGGCATGATTAAAACATTTTTGTTTTCTTATTTTTATCAGTTTTTCAAAAACTAAATATATATCCCCGCATAATAATTGATTACGGATCGTTTAAAATTATTTTGGGCATTTAATTCGCAACGAAAAATTTGACTGACTGTTCGGTTGATAAACGGAGCAGGTTTGGTAAATCCGTTTTTGACGGATGTTACAGTATCCCCTGCTTTTTAGAAATTTCGTCCCGAAATTTAAATAGTGATATATTTGACTAAAAGAATGATGGTGCTTAGTTTTGACAGTTACATACCTAGAAGAAATAAGGGTTTGGGTTTTTGTTTGAGGCGGTAACGTTCCTTGTAAAGGTTAAGTATCCTAATACAGGAATCGCTTTTTGTTGCCTACTGTATAAGTATTGTTAAGCAGGAATGATTCGCTAAAATGATATCGTGTATAAGAGTGTAGATATGTTTGGAAAAGTATGGTTATATCCTAAGGCAAAACTTCTAATACTACAATCTACACAAAAACACAACAACTAATAATTGAATCCACATTCTGATAGTATATGTTTGAATGGTGACAGTTCCTCTCTCGTTTGTTATGATGGAGAAGTTAGTTTATGTAGAAATGGAACACAATCCAATTTCTTTAAATAGTGAGATGATGTAATTGTAACACAAATTTCAACCAAGGCAATACTAAATCCTACATGGAACTTCTCATAACCACCTGATAACGCCTCTGATCCTTTGGCAAGAATACTTATATATAGGAAGTACCAGCGGCGTATCCACCATATTCTTGTCAAAATTTCATTGGTTTTATCAGTGAATTATGATTAGTCCTATAACTCTACAACCAATACAACAAACATAAAAATACTGAAATGAAATATATCTGTGCGATCAAGGCTCAATCAAACGGAGCCGATCGTTTTGTATGTACTGAAAATGAAATTGTCTGTGTGCTCAAGGCTCAATCAAACGGAGCCGAGCTTATTGCATGTATTGAAAATGAATAACTTAATCACACAAACAACCTATGCATGGAACCTCTCGTAACCGACTGATAATGCCTCCGATCATTTGACAAGAATACTTATATATAGGAAGTACCAGCGGCGTATCCACCATATTCTTGTCAAATTCTCATTGACTTTATCCGCAAGTTATGATTAGTTCTATGCGACTCTACAACATAAACAACACAACAACCAGCGCTTGAGTCTTAATTCTGATAGTATCCGTGTTTGACAAAACCTCTCTCGTTTAATATGATGGAGAGGTTAGTCTATGTAGAAGTGAGACACAACTCAACTTCTTTAAATGATGAAACTAAGATATGTCGTGAAGTATGATGATATGAATATTAAATCAATGAGTATAAAACAAACTGAACTAGTAATTTGCATTAAAATTCTAGGAAAAAATTCCAATTGAGATACGTGAAAATTGAGATAACATAAAGAAAAACATAAAAACTAAGTGATTGGAGTTGAATCTAGATTCTTGATGAGAGAAGGCTAGTTAAGTGGTTGGTTTGGACCGTTAACATCTTCAACAGGATTGGCGTTGATGTTATAAACTCTTCCTCTTGCTGGTGGTGGAGCTGGGTTTGCTTGGTTTGCTTGGTTAACTGGGTTTGCTTGAGCTTGGGCGTTTATGATGTTAACCAAACGAGGGCATGTGTTTCTAAAATGGGTAGGGTCGCCACAATTGAAACAAGCTCGAACATATGGGTACATGGGGTATTGAGGTTGTTGATATGTTTGGATCATGGGTTGAGTAGGGGTTGAGGTTTGGTTTTGAGAGGTGCGGCAAACGTTGCTCAAATGACCGTAGCGTCCACAATTTGCACATAGTCGACAGGGTAAGGTAGATGGATGGTGATAGAAACAGGTGTTGCATTGAGGGTGAGGTCCAATGTAAGGTTTCTTGTTTGGGTAAGTTGAGTTGGGTGCTACTTGAGCGTTTGGGATAGTTTGAGGAGGTACAACTTGTGAAGCTGGTTGGTTACGTTGGGTGACGGCGAAGATTTGCCCATCACGTTTTCTCTTAGAAGTAGGTGGTGTAAAGGATTCGGTTCGGGTGGGGTTTGAGGTTTCGGTTGATGCTTTATCCTTCTTCTTCTCCTCTTTGAAATCTTTGTTCCGGATTCGGTTCTCGGTGAGCGCGGTTGCTAGCTCCATTGCTGCTTCCAAAGTTGCAGGCGATGTACTTATTACAGGGTCTTGAATCTTTGATGGAAGACCACGAATGTAGTGCTCGATTAAACGGTAGAGGGAGTAAACAAATTGGGCACCATTTGATTTAATTCAAGGAATCTCTTGTTGTATGTGGTGTGGTCGCCTTCCTTTTGTTTCAAAGCATGGAACTCATCTTCCAATTTCTTGATTTCACTTCTTGGGCAAAACCGTCTTGTCATGATTCCCTTCAACTCTTCCCAAGTCAAGGTCATAGTTTCTTCAACACCTCGTTTGGTCTTCTCTGTATTCCACCATGTGAGTGCTGTTCCAAGTAAACGACCGGTAGCATAACGCACTTTGCGATCATCAGGGCAATCGCAATTTAGAAAAGTGTTCTCCATTTCTTCGAACCAGTGGAGGAGAGCGGTGACACCTTCAGTACCTTCGTATTTTGGAGGATCGCAGGATTTGAAATGTTTGTAGGTGCATTTAGTGACTGAAGGATTGATAGTGTTTTGATCTTCTGGTTGGGTTGGGTTAACAGAATTAGCGGTAAGGGCTTGTTGAACTTGAACTACGATGTTTGGTATTACGGTCGCCATTTGCTGAGCGATTTGGGTAGCCATGCGTTCACGGGCTTTTCCTGCTCTCATTTTCCTACGAGCGAGGCTAGAAGACATCTACAAGGAATACATGTCAAAAGTATAAGTTGGATGCCTTTGGGATCGTGGGTCGTGTTTGGGGAATGAACGTTCATAAAATAAATATAGAAAAATAAATCTACTACATCCATAGGATGTCTTGGGCTTTGCTCGTATTTGGGCCTTGCATGCCGCCATACTTCACCTTCGTAATCACGTGGGCCCCCATGATTACCGGGTTTTTCATATGGTTCGCATGTGTTAGCCTGGTTACGTACACTAAAACCCGGAGAAAATCGAGAAATATGTAACGTATGATATTCGGAATGTGCCCAGGCATGGACACGGTGACATCTCAAAGTGAGGTTAGTTCGAACGACGTTTGGTGTGGCATGCTTTGGCCTAATAGGTCCGTCGTACTCTCATCGTTAGTCCCAGGTAGGCAAACTGGTCCGTTATTTTGGATTTATACGAATGCCAACCTAGACAGGACGTCCCGACTACCGGTACTTGTACCCTTCCGGTTACTACATGCCCGTCGCAGAACTTACTTTGATGGGATTTGAAAATTGCAACAAAATCCTTGAATAATGAGAGTATGAAAATGAATTGAATATATGAACATTGATATATGTATAACGAATATGTATATAAGCATGTATGTTTGACTGTAATATGAAACAAATAAATATCACAAGTTTGTATGTAACCACCTAATCAATTAAAATTTAGGCAGACTATAGTATAGGCTCTAAGGGTCTAATAACCTATCCTATATCCCTATAGTCATGGCTCTGATACCAATCTGTCACACCCCGACCCGCAGCGGAAAAGGTGATCGGGGCATAATTGGGTTATCATCAAAGCTCATGACATTTATTATATGTTTCATATTCATTAATACAATTTAATGGAAATTTACAATAAATGATACAACATGTTCTAACTATCAGTCTAAGCTTCTTGGTTCTCTTCTAAGGCATATCCTATGTTTTCCTTGCTTCAACCTGTCCACCTGTATCATGTGTAAAAAGGTTTTTGGATCAACATAATGTTGGCGAGTGAATCCTATGGAAAAACATTTGAACAAGTTTATCCAATTGATTATAAATAATGTGCATACCACATATGAGTAAATGTAGATGTAAATTTATTCACACAACACATAATATTGAATATTGAACATACAAACACCAAATGATTGTTTTGAGGCACGCGTTGTTCGACTCGTCTCCCACGAGGAACTGATGGGCCTAATGAATGAGTTTTGAGGCACGCGTTGTTCTTACGAACTGATGGGCCTAATGTATGAGTTTTGAGGCACGCGTTGTTCTCGTCTCCCACGAGGAACTGATGGGCCTAATAAATGAGTTTTGAGGCACGCGTTGTTCTCGTCTCACACGAGGAACTGATGGGCCTAATAAATGAGTTTTGAGGCACGCGTTGTTCTTACGAACTGATGGGCCTAATGTATGAGTTTTGAGGCACGCGTTGTTCTCGTCTCCCACGAAGAACTGATGGGCCTAAATAATTTGCATACAACTTTGACAATATGTAAAACATCACAACCAATAATAGTTACATTCTAGTTTAGTTCATATAATGGTATAGCACAAATTTGCATAAGAGAATTAGTTTAAACGACACATGATACACCCCAAAACATGAATAAAAAGGGGAGTTTGTAAGAATTCACTCACATTGGGTGCGTTCGGTTGATGACGTTGAATGCACGCGAAGTGGTTTTAACCACGAGTGAGATTAAACCTAGATAAATCGCATTACGGTTTGGTAAGTAAACGGGTTTTATTAATCTATTTTAGTAGGATTGTTGGGTGTATTTTTGTGAGTTTGAGGCTATTTTCTAACCTTAAAAATGTTATTTTTAAGTATTTTAATTGATTTTTAATTAAAATAATTAAATAAAAATAAAAAAATATATTTTATTTTTGCTACAGTTGACTTTTGACCGTTGACTTTGACTAACGTTGACCGGTTCGGAGGGCATATTATTGTGCGCTGGGTGAGGCTCGAACCCGAGACCTCCCGTACGCGTGCACGCAGCTCTACCAACTGAGCTACGTGTCTAACCCGTCATATATCCGATTTTAATTATATATATATATTAATTAGAGTTAAACAGAAATCCTTTTATTTTAAAAACGAATTAATCTAGCGAACCGGTGCGCTCCACAGGTCCCGGGACTCCACCGCTGGACTGTGTGTCTCACTTGGTTATAAACTCAGTTATCAATATATTTAACATATACTTCAATCAACCCGGTTCAGTTTGCTGAAAAAAAGAATTTTTATCAAGGCGGCGTGTGAGGGACAATACTCGAACTCGTGACCTTAGCGTTAAAAGTGCACACAGTCCACCGCTGGACTGTGTGTCTAACCCGGTAATTATCTTGATTTTAATTATACTTAACCATTACCGTAACGTCATCTTCTTCACTGGTTTTCACCGGAAGTGACGACTGACGGATTCGAACGTTGATTCAAGTTTCTTTAGTGTTTTATGATCAATTACAGTCGAGATAAAAGTAAAAAGGGAAGGAATTAGGCGTGAGATGTACCGGCTGTTTCTCCTCTGTTTTCCGGCAGAACTCCGGTGGCAGCAAGTTCTTCCGGCGACGAGTCTCTTGCAGCAGAGAGTCTTCCGAAAGGTTACAAAGGTTGTGGGTGACTTCGGTGAAAGTTTAGGGGGTTCAGTAAGCTCAGAGATTACTGATACGGTTTTCCGGCGAAGTAATAAAAATTTCCGGCGAGTGAGTTTTCGCCGAGAAAAGGTGCGATTTGAGTGTGAAAGGTTTCTGGCGAGTTGAGGGTGTATTTATAGGGTAGTATTGAGATGAATGGGGTCTGAATTCGGTCTCAATTCGAAGTCAGCCGTTCTCCGGCGGTTACAGCTGATGTCGCGGGTTCAGACGTCGGTTATAACCGTTGTGAGAGTTAATTCTACGGTTATTTTGAGCGAAAACGTAATTAAACGGCGAAGTCGTCGGGATTTCCGACGACTGCTGATTGGGCGGAAAATTGATTGAATTCAATTTGCTAACTTGAATATTTGAATTAATTGTTTCCTGATATTACCATAAAATCAAAGTGGCGGAGTGGTTGGTCGGCTGAGTGATAAGTCTTTGTTTGAACCGGTATGGACCCGAGTTCGAAACCCGGCATGATTAAAACATTTTTGTTTTCTTATTTTTATCAGTTTTTCAAAAACTAAATATATATCCCCGCATAATAATTGATTACGGATCGTTTAAAATTATTTTGGGCATTTAATTCGCAACGAAAAATTTGACTGACTGTTCGGTTGATAAACGGAGCGGGTTTGGTAAATCCGGTTTTTTACGGATGTTACAGGGGCGGACCCATATGGTCTGAGTCAGGGTCCACGGACCCGATGTTTTTTTAAAAATAATAGAACCAGTATATTAAACTTTTCAAGGAGCCCATAAAATAAATTAGTTGGACCTATAGTATCAAATGCAAAAATGTTGTGGTGGTAAATCCTCTTGTGTTCTAACGAATAGATCCCAAGTTCAAGTCTTACATGTCTTATTTTATAGTTTATTTTTTCCATCAAAATTAAACCAATTTTTTAAAACACCACAACCATCCATTGACCCTTTAATTTGCTTCTTTAAAAAGATAAATTGAATGTTGATTTCATTTCACATTCGATTACCAAATAAGACTTCCAATATATAGTGCCCTTCAGAAAAAAAACTTATACAAAATTTTAAAGTTATGTGAAGTAATTGTATTGTTTAGGTAGCTATTGGTTCCAAGCAACTTATTAATCACCACACTATTTGATAACTTGATTCTTAAAAATGTAGTGGTTTAATGTCCACTAAATGCTTCTACATTATTTCTTAGCCCCGAACTGAAAATTTTAATGTTCAGTTTAGATAGATGTTCGGAGCTGCTAAAGGGACGAAAAATAGACCCCAATGGAAAAAAATCCTGGGTCCACCACAACAGGGCATAGCTCATTATGCACAGTATTTCAATCGGAGTATGTTTTCTTTGGAAAAGCAAAAAGGGTGCTTTATCAAGGAGTGTATAAGGATTGAGAATGGAGCTGTGAAGTGGATATGGAGATAGAAGAGGATGGGGTTGAACCAAATCGAGAAGGCAGATTTAGATAGATGTTTGGAGCTGCTAAAGGGTGTTAAACTAACGGGCTCAACTGATACATTGTTGGATCAGTGAAGGTGTCCAACAATTCTTGGTTAAGGATGTCAAACAGAAAATGGTTAGAAATAAAGCTTCTAGCGGTAGATTCATTTTCAAGTGGAATAGCTGGTTACCGAAGAAGGTAACAGTGGCTGTGTATATTCTGCGCATTCTTGGGCTAGACGATGAAGACAGGCCTCACTTCTTTATCCAACACACACGCACACAACTATACATACATACGTATCGGTTTTTTTACCCGGAACCGGTTCCTAATTGTATCCGGTTCTTTGTAGGAACGGGTTCCAGTTCCTACCCAGTTTTAAACCATTAATACTAGAACCGATACTAACCGATTCCGGGTAGGGTTGTACCGGTTGCTCGGAAGAACCGGTTCCTTTGGGTAATTCAATGAAAAAGCTGCAAAAACTGTAGGAATCGGCGTGCAACGATGAGGTCGTTATGGTTTTGGAAACAAAGAGAAACCCTGCAGTTTGAAAGCACTTTGATTTGTGCTTAATGACCGATAGCCACGAGATGGCATGGTGCAAAGCATGTGGCAAATTCATAAAGGTTACGACCAACTCCACATTAAAAAAACACACCAATCGTCATTGTCTGGTTACAAAGGCGAAGAAAAATGAAGTCAGTGAAGCATCCGGAACCGGTTCTTCGAATAAATAGTGTGTTTTATGTAATCGGTTACTATCTAAGATTTTAAGAGTTAAGTTATGTTTAGTTGTTAAATAAATGTTTAGTGTTTTATGTATTGTAGGATTTAACTTTCGTTTAAAATGTCATGTAATGTAACCGGTTCTAATAAACATTTATGTTTTATGTAATGGGCACATCGGTTAAAAATACTCACATTAATAAAAACTTAATATAATAAAAAAAAAAGACAAACACTAATATTTGGAATAAAAAATTACATATTAAAAAAAGACAAACATATTGCATTGTAACCGGGTTTTTTATACCTTGTAACCGGTTTTAAAAAAAATCAATTAAGTCTTTCTTGCATTTTCCCATAAATTTAAACAATGGCGTTTTAAAGTACGGCGACTTACATGTTTGTAGCGTGGTTGAAGCGTCTCCCCTAATAACCTTAGTTAAAAGAGGATTCTCGAAGTGTCCAAATGGCAATGCTTATTTAATCACTAACTTAGCCATCCTATGCCGAGCTAACATATGATCGTAACGGAATACTGAACCATCTTTAGATAGTTGCACTTGACCGGGTATTACTTCTTTCAAAGCTTTACAATACATGTTCTTAATATCCTTGGTCAATGTTGAATTTGAGTCCTTGCTTGACAAAGTTCCACAATGTTTGCATTGATCCTTTTGAGAACCGTCACTCATTTCCACCAAATCCCAATTGCTCCATACCTCTATATTGCGATTATGTGATAATATCCCAACAACATATGGAGCGGATTGAGCAACGTTGTTGACGGTTGGAGAATTTGTCTTTTGGAATTCTTGGATGCCATACCAGAGCTTATTGAGTAGAAAAAGAATCAAGATGAAGATTGTGTGATAATCAAATGAATAATGTGCACCATTTATACTGTCAGGAACCGACTCCAACGGCTAGGAATCGATTCCAACGGTAACAAAATCATTAAATGCTTGGTTGCAACGGCCAGAAACCGGTTCCAACAGTAACATCATCAAGAATTTAATGCACCGGGTCGAAGTTGGCTACAGAGGAACCGGTTCCGGGTACGAACCGATATTTTTTATAAATAGTGGAACTGGGTAAGAACCTACGGGTTTTTTAAACCCGGAACTGGTTCTTCAATAAAGCGGTTAAAAACTGAAACCGGTTCTAAGTCGGATCTATCAGGTCCGGTTTGAAACCGATTATTATGCCCATCTCTAATTGAGGATACTTTTACCCTTATCATTTTGAAGCCTATATCCAAAATAAATACAACTTATATTTCATAATTCGTATGAAAAGGAAAGACAACCATCTAAGTTACTCCATTATTATTTTTCCTGTATGGGACCAATGTACATATGTGGATGAGGATACCACATTCCCATAAGCCACATTTGGAATCATATTGTCCATACATCTTCAAATAAATATAAACATCATAATGAAATTATTTCTCTACCTATAACTACCATTCAAGAACTTGCTACACCATCTACACCAACCACAAATATTATTGTATCAAATATTATTTATCTCACACTTTTCCAATTATTTCAACATCATGAAGATAACTTTTTCCATCATATTCATCACCGCACTCTCACTTGTCTCCACCACTTCCGCCATAATCTATGACTCTTCTGGCAACAAACTTTTGAGGGACACCCCTTACTACATCGTGCCCCTCCTACGTGGCTCCGGAGGTGGACTGGCCGTCTCTCCCCGGAGCCACAAAGATGCATGTCCACTTGACATCACTCAGGAGCCGTTCGAAGTGAACAATGGGGTTCCTTTCACCTTTAACCCCATTGTTCTCGACGAACAAGTCATCCGTGAGGCGTATCCGGTTTCCGTCGAGGCCGATGTCATCAACCCTTGCACTGGATCGACGATATGGAAGGTGACGACCGCGAAAAACCATGACCACGGGTTTGTGACGGGTAAAAAAGATGACGACAAGAAGAAGAAAGATGATGATGATGATGGGCCTCCGGTTCAAATTGTGACGACCGGTGGCAAGTTTAACAAGCCGGAAAGTTGTTTTCAGATTGTTGAAAATAATATGATGCCCGGATTGCAAAGTTATCAGATTCAGAATTGCCCGTTTAAATGCGGGTCGAGTAGTACGGGTCTTGTTTGTTATAACATCGGAGTCATTGTTGACTCCAATGGTAATCGGTATCTTGGTTGGACCAATGCGGTCTTTCCGGTAGTGTTTACAAATTCTTATGGGACAGTTAGCCAGTCGACTAAAACGAGCTCATTTAGTGAAATATCAACTAAAGTGAGCGCGTATAGCCGATCTGGTAAATAATGTGATGAAGAAATAGGGTTGTGCAAATCTTATCCCTTTCTATGTAGTTGTTAAATCAGTCAAAATATCAATTGTAAGGTGTTTTAGAATGTCATTCTCCAAGAGTAGATCAATAGTCTTGATTTTTATTCATGTTTCACTGAGTTAGCACTGATTATTAGAACAAGCTTGACCCATTTGACCTGGTTATATGTTTACTTCTACATATATTTCATATGTTCAACTATTCACAAATAAGCTAACAATTCAGGTTACTCAACATTTCAAAAACAAAATCCCACTTTCAAGATCAAATCCAATCACCTATTCAAGATCTAACTTCTTCAACACCATATATCTAATCAAGGGTAATCCCCAATCAACACAAATTAATATAACTTCTTCAAAACACCAAACCTTTGACT
Source organism: Scalesia atractyloides (assembly GCA_947069175.1). Classification (NCBI taxonomy): domain Eukaryota; kingdom Viridiplantae; phylum Streptophyta; class Magnoliopsida; order Asterales; family Asteraceae; genus Scalesia; species Scalesia atractyloides. The sequence goes on along the minus strand of CAMTDV010000028.1, from coordinate 85,445,421 downwards.
TTGGAATAATCTTCACACCAACTTCTTGACCCTTAAATCATCTTTATCGAAACACGGGTCTTCCTTAACTCGATTCCGACCGTATGTTGTTGGAAATTTATATAGTGAATTGATATTAATTTAGTGAGCTTATAATTTAGTAAAACTATAACTATTTCCTAGACTCTTCATATGGATGACAAACTCTTAAGTAGAGTTTTTATGTCAATTTAGTAGTTTTTATTAGAGTTTATATCTCTAATAAAATCTCCATTAAAGTGAAACTTTTCACTACCCACAACTCTTTTAAAAATCTAGGCTATATGCTTTATTGGTTTGATGAGAAAACTACAAGAAAAAGATAATATGTATAAAGAATTCTTGGAGAAGTTGAGAAGACTTGAACATCCATATGTTGAGAATTATAGAGGGATAAGTTTTCTCTACTTGATTCCATCACTTTCGTATCATTATTTTCCCACAAGTTCAAATAATATATTTTTATTCGGTGTAACCTCGGACGCGTGGCCATTTCCGGCAGTACAGACTGCTCCGGCTGTTGTACCCTAGGAGACAGACGCGTTATCTTTAGTAGAGGTGCGAAATCTGTTTTAAGGGAAGCGTGTTGAACACGTGCCTCAGCCAAAATCGTCAACACTTGTTTGTTCATTTTATAGGAAATTATTGTATAAGAAGATGTGGTTCAAGACCTTGTTGAAGCCACTCAACGAACCATACAAGAAGACGCGGCTCTTGTTGAAGACAACGATTCGAATCGATTTATTCAAATATGGTATATTTCATATTTAATTTTGTATAATTTGTACACGGTGCGGGTACTACAATTTTCTAATATTATGTAAAGAGAGTATCTTTACAATTTTTAGATTTATTTATATTATTTTTATTATAAAATTATGACCCATGTCCTACAAGCTTAAAACAGATTTTGTGAGGTTTTTGATACAATTTTAAAACCTTATTTATAAGGATTTTGGGTTCACGAAAGGGTTTATAATAAAAAAATATTTTTTAGAGATTATGATCTTTAAATTTTTTTTTGGGAAATATGTACGTAGTACAACTTGTTGTATTTGGATTTATTGAGATTGAGTTACAATCTTAAATCTTATACCGTGGTATAAAACGAATAGTTTTGGTTCAATCGTTTGGTTTTGAAACGATTTTGGAATCGTTAATTTTTTCTAACCTTTATGTTAGAACGTGTTTATTAGTGTAAACCATACGTTTTTTGTAAACGTTAAATTTCTCTAACTTTGTGTTAGACCGGAATTATGGGTGTAAAGCATACGTTTTTTGTAAACGTTAAATTCTCTTGAGTAGAATTTTCATGTCTTTAAATAAGAGTTTTATGTTACTTGATTAAAGTTTTATGTCTCTAATTAAGTTCTATTTAAAGTAGACTCTTCATCCACCCATGGATTTATATGAACAAATCAGCTTTATAATGATTTTTTAATCATTTATATCTTAATGATCGTGTTAGAATTGAGTTTTTTATATAACTGATATGTTTTATAATGATTTCTGTAATCGTTTATTTCTAACGAGCTTGTTAGAACCTATTAGTATGATAATGGTTATTATAATCATTTATTTCTAACAAATATGTTAGAACATATTTATTGATAAGATTTATAACAATTTTTGTAATTGTTTATTTCTAACAAAAGTGTTAGAAACAGTTTATAAAAAAACAAATGATTTTTGTAATCATTTGTCATCTAACATGCGTGTTAGAAACGGTTCATGAAAAGTGTTAAAAACAGTTTATAAAAAAACAAATGATTTTTGTTATCATTTGTCTTCTAACATGCGTGTTAGAAACGGTTCATGAAAAGTGTTTGTTTGGAAGCAATTTTTAGTTGTTTATTTTTAAACATGTGTATTAGAAGTTACTTATTTATATGAACCATAGATGTGTTTATAACAAGTCGAATAAACATTTGGTGGAAATGTTAATATTTCTAACGTGCGCGTTAGATTTTTTCCCCATTTTAACATGATTGTTAAAAATGGTTAGAATACAAATGCTTTGAAATGTTTTATGTAAACATTTATATAAGTAATTTGTTGTAGAATTGATTTTAGTGAATATAAACACATTAATGGTTTGAACGGTTTAGAAATAAAAAGTCATACATTGAAGTTGATGTTTGATTGGCTTCAAGAATTAAATCACCATAAAGTGATGGTGTTTTTGTATGGGAGTTTATCACTAACTTTACTTTGTGATTTCTAAATCCAAATGGTCATGTTTTATATATATAAATGACTTAAATTTTCTAACACGTGTGTTAGAAAATGTGTATCACAAATTCAAGGATAGAGATTGTTCATTATAAAAGCCATAATGAATGGAAATGTTTTATGTAAAATTTAATTGCCTATGTGTGCATTAAAAATGATGAGAAATGGTTTATTTTATAAACTTTATCATTGGAAAACGTTTTATGTAAATGTTCGATTCTATATGTGCCGATATAACATTTTTTTCTAACATTCGTGTTAGAAAATGTTTAGTACATAAGACTAAATAATATAAAACTATTTGATATTTGGGTTTGATTTATGTTTTCATAAACCCTAATCGATAATATTAATATAGTATATTGCAAAACTAAGGAAATATTTTAGAGTGATCTTTAAAACAAAGTTTTGCATAGTATTGATAATTCAAATGGATCATTTCTCTTGCTAAAAGTAGCATATGGTGAACAAAGTAAGAATCTCATGGATATTATTTGGTGGAAAACAACTTGGTGTTGTTGTGAACAAATTAAATTGTTCAGGTTCACTACTTAAATGTAGTCTTTGTAACAACTTGGTGTTGTTTTATGTAGAATTGTCCGAGTTTAAAGTTTCAAGATGAAATGAAAAACTTGTACTTACAAGTGCATAGAGTCTTGTTGAGTGAGTATCTCAAGACATGTCATGGGACGATATCGTTGAGAAGATTTTGGTCAGATTATAAAGTGTTAAAAATAAAAGCACTTTGATATTTGATGCCTATAAATCGTCTATGCTATCGTTTAAATTTCAAAATGTTTGGCACTTATGATTTAGTTTTCAAAGTATTTTATTGTGATGTGTTCAATATCTTCGGATAACAATGCAATTTTTTACAAAGAAATAAATCACTAATGTTTGTGACATATAAATTATTTTTGTGGAAAGTAATTATAATGTCAACTATACATTGTTTAAAAAATATAGCTTTAAACGGATAGTACATGAAAATATTTGGACATAAACAACTTGAGAGTCGTTGCATTGAGTAAAAGTCAAAGACGAGACATCAAATGTGTAACCACAACACGAGTGAGTAATGATGTATTGAGATGAGATACACAAACGAGATTCATGTCGAAATTCTTCGTTCGAAATCATTGGAAAATTCACAAGTTTGAATTGTAACATATGAAAGTAAAAGTACTATATATTATTGTATACCTTCAATAAATCTTGCGAGATTTATATGTAGATGCGTCTACCACTTGAATATGGAAAATTTACCTTCGTTTAGGAGAGCATCCTAAATATACATATTTCCTAATGAATAACAACACATGTGTGCAAATCACTTATGGCAAAATTATGAATGCCATGTTGTTGAGCGTGGATCTAGTTGACTCTATCTTCCACATAATAGTGATTGTAAACGAGGAACATTATCTTGTTGGTGAAGAGTGTGTTCACCAAGTGACTTGGATTAAGACTTATGTTTAAGTACTTATGAGTCAATGGTAAAGCCTTGGAGATAAAAGGTAAACAAGTTATGTTCCTTAATTGAATGATAAAATTTAGCTATGTGCTATATACAGTAATTTATGAGACCTTTCTAAATATTGATGTTTTAGAATTATGAGTGAGTCTCATTATTTTGTCTTAACAAGGGATGAATGTTGCATAGTGATATCATAGTATCCTTGGAGCTGTGAAGAATCAGAACGATGCATCTTCTGTTCACATGCTAAAGTATGTAGTCTAAAGCATGCTAGACTAATACTTGGTTAATTATGGTCTCGACGGAGACTAATTAACTCTAAAAAATTCAAATGTGTATGAACACAAAAAGAATTTGTGTATAGACAAAATTGAGAGAGAATTTAATTCATTATAAGGAAAAGACATGTAACTTTTGAAGATTTTGTTCAAAAAGCTAATGAGGAGAACTCATTGTCTAGGCTTATTCTTGATGTTAAATTTGAATTATTCTATGTTTGTGACAAACTTATGACAATGGCATGTGTTGCTTTGGTCAGCTCGAAAGCTTATGTAAGCTAATGCAATATGATTTGAATTCATTAATATAGTAAGGTTGATCTTGTTCAATCATATGTGTATAAATGTCGTCATAAGTGAAGTTACGAAAATGTTGATCAAATGGCAAGAAATGTGGGGGAGGATCCCTTTAAGAAAAACAACCCTATAAGGATATGTAGAAACCGTTTTCATTACCCCATTAACATTGCAAACAAATGACTAAGTGGAAGACACAAAGGTCATAGTGCATAATGGAGATGTGTTTGCTTAAATGATACATGTATCATATAAAGACATATATTATAACTAGATTCAGATGGCCACTGAGGTTATAGTCTTAGAAATTAACTATAGGCAAAATTAACTTACGAGTTAACAACACACCATGACAACTGATCTCAAATACGCAAAGTTATTTGTAATGACTAGACAAAGTCAAAGATAGTGTTACGGATCCAACAACCTGAGGGTTTATTAGAGATCAAGTTGTGGAATGAGACTAAAGCCCATGGAAAAGGGTGTGTGAAAGAAACCTAACTTAGTTGACTGGAGATCCCAAGATCTAAGTTCAATAGGACAACGAATTCATATGCCTAAGGGTGGTCACTGTGGGGGCATAGCTGATATGCATAAGCTAGTATATATGGTTAAATATACCCCCTAAATGATAAAAGGGTGTTTAAATACGTCCTAGTTCATTCCTATGAAATTCAGTGACAAATTGTGAGCCTAAGCATATTATGTGGTAAATGATTTTCCGTAATCATGGTAACCACGATGCTTTTAATAATTTAAGGAGAATCACATATGTTAGAGAGGAGTGGGGTTGCTTCGAATGGAATTGGGGGCACAATTCCTAGAGCTCTCGCAGAACCAGGAAAGTGTTCCACGACCATTATTGGACACAACTATGAGGGGGTGACCCGGCTAAGGAGAGTATTGTGTGAAGTGTATTCTTGTAACATTCGTGAAAATCCGGTTTCAAAAACCCGATCCGTTTATCAATCAAATATTCGGTTAAAAGTTCGTTGCGTATATATTGTTCATTTTAATTTTAAAAAATACATAATTAATAAACATTTTAGAATTTAAAAACTACAATTAATAAATGATAAAAATAAGTGAACAAAAAAATAAAATGAGGCTGCCGGGTTTCGAACCCGGTCGCCCATAAGCACAAACACACACCACACCACTCCGCCACACACTTCTTTCATGCCAAATACAGAAACAAATAATATTTAAAGTAAATCCAAAAGTCAAACCGGAAATCAGCGCGCCCAATCTGCAATCGCCGGAAAAAAACCGACGATTTCGCAAATCACGACCGTTTTCTTTGACTGAAACGCGTGAACTAATTTTGACATCGGTTATAACCGATGTCTAACCCCCAATTCCAGTCGTAACCGCCGGAAAAGTTTTGACCGCGAATCAAGACCATAATTCGGACCCAATACATCCTGTTCATCCTTATAAATACCCACTCAAACCTATGGTGACCTTTTCGCTCAGAATCGCACAATTTCTCGAAGCTTTAGCACATCGCCGGAAATTCCAGTTTCGCCGGAATCACTGAACGGAAAACCGCGATTTTCTTCAGACGGTACAATCATCTAAATTTCTCTTGCTATCTTTCGATTTATAATCTAATTGCTCAATCTAGTAATCAAAAATGTTAAACAGTTTCCCTCAGCCGGAATCTGCAGATCGGAGACGACGAGACTTCGCCGGAAAACCTGAAGCAAACTCGCCGTTCTGGTATACCCTGTCATTTCATTTCGCTCTTCAATTCAATCAAATATCAGTAAGATCGATTAAACAGAACAGTCGGAATTCACTGTTCTGAAATGTTAAACGAAGAAGACGAAGTCGGACAATGTGTATAAGTTTAATTAAAACTGGATATTTCACCGGGTTAGACACACAGTCCAGCGGTGGACTGTGTGCAACATAATACGCACGTCCCGAGTTCGAATCGCACATGTTACCAACTTTCCGAAATAAAACCAATCCTTTTAAACCTATTCAGATCACCTTTCAACATGTATATAAATATAATATAATTCAGTAATTAAACAGGTTAAGCACACAGCCCAACTGGTTGGGCTGTGCGTGCTCGAACCGAACGTCTCGAGTTCGACTCCGGGTCACTGAAGTCGGTTCGGCCATTTTAAATCATTTTTGAAATAAATTAAATAAGATAAAAGTTAATCAGTATATATATATAATTAAAACAGAGAATATTTCGGGTTAGACACGTAGCTCAGTTGGTAGAGCTGCGTGCACGCATACGAGAGGTCCCGAGTTCGATCCTCACTCAGCGCATAATTAAAAACAGTCCGACCGGTCAACGGTCAACGGTCAACGGTCAAAAAGTCAAATTTTTTTTATTTATTTTTTATTTATTTATTTAATCAGAAAATCATTTAAAATACTTAAAAATAAGATTTTAAAGTTTGAAAACCTCCTTAAACTCACAAAAATGAATCTAAAAATCACATTAAGAGTATAAATTAAAAGTACTAATTTACCGAATCATTTCGTTATTATTTTAGGTTAGTTTTCCTCGTCGATCAAATCCTAAAATTCGTGCGCATCCAACGTCATCAAAGAACGCACCCAATGTGAGTGAATCCTTACAAATTCCCCTTTTTATTCATGTTTTGGGTGTATCATGTGTCGCTTTAATTATTTCATTTATTCAAACTTGTGCTATTACCATTATATGACCTAAACTTATGATGTAAATATTGTTTGTTGTGATACGTGTTTACATTCTTGTCAAGTTGTGTGCAAATCATGCATTAGGCCCATTAGTTCCTCGTGGGAGACGAGTTGAGCATCAGGTGCCTCATTTGATCGGCTCCGTTTGATTGAGCCTTGATCTCATTGTTTCATCATTTGGTGTGTGTGCTTGTGCATTAATTGATATTATGTGTTTTGTGATTAAATTTACATTTACGTTTATTCATATTTGGTTATGCACAATTTTATTCAAATAACCAATATAACTAATCCTTTCTAATATTTAAATAAGATTCACTCGCCAACTTTTGTTGACCCAAAACCCTATTTTACACATGATACAGGTGATCCGGTTGAGAAAAGAAACACATAGGATGGCCTAGAAGAATAAACAAGTTAATGCCTTGGAATGAACGTTTAGTTTTGTTTTTCTTTGTAATTGTACTCTAGTTGTAATTTGAATGAAAATGTATTTGAAAATGTTGTGTTTGTATGTTTATTGTAACTTCTTCTTTAAAGAGAAATAATAAATATGAAACTTTATAGTAAATGTCATGAGCTTTGATGAAAACCCAATCATGCCCCGACTACCATTTCCGCTGCGGGTCAGGGTGTGACAATTCTCGTCTTCACAAATGGGGGTTTGTTCAAGGACATCGCGTCTACAAACTGCTAGGAGACTAAGTATGCTTCACAACGGAAAGTTCAAAGGGAACACCTACTTATCCGGCAATACTCAACTATCGAGGTTCCATTGGAAATTTTATGAGTTTTGAACAATCTCCATTCATGTGGGGGATTGTTGGAAATTTATATAATGAATGGATATTAATTTAGTGAGCTTATAATTTAGTAAAATTATAACTATTTCCTAGACTCTTCAAATAGATGACAAACTCTTAAGTAGAGATTTTATGTCAATTTAGTAGTTTTATTAGAGTTCATATCTCTAATAAAATCTCCATAAAAGTGAAACTTTTCACTACCCACAACTCTTGTAAAATGTAGGCTATATGCTTCATTGGTTTGATGAGAAAACTACAAGAAAAAGATAATATGTATTAGGGATTCTTGGAGAAGTTGTGAAGACTTGAACATCCATATGTTGAGAATTATAGAGAGATAAAGTTTCTCTACTTGATTCCATCACTTTCGTATCATTATTTTTCCACAAGTTCAAATACTATATTTTTATTCGGCGTAACCTCGGGCGCGTGGCCATTTCCGGCAGTACAGACTGCTCCGGCTATTGTACCCTGGGAGACAGACGCGTTATCTTTAGTAGAGGCATGAAATCTCTTTTAAGGGAAGCGTGTTGAACACGTGCCTCAGCCACAATCATCAACACTTGTTTGTTCATTTTGTAGGAAATTATTGTATAAGAAGATGTGGTTCAAGACCTTGTTGAAGCCACTCAACGGACCATACAAGAAGACGCGGCTCTTGTTGAAGACAACGATTCGAATCGATTTATTCAAAATGGTATATTTCATATTTAATTTTGTATAATTTGTACACGGTGCGGGTACTACAATTTTATATAGTATCTTTACAATTTTTATATATATAAAATTGTGACCCATGTCCTATATATGCCACCAAAAAAGTGACATGGGATTTGGGTCTCGGATGGAGAAGAAGAAATAAGATTTAGAGTAAATTGTCAATTTAGTCTCTAATGTTTGTCCCAAATTGTTATTTTAGTTCAAATAGTTTTTTTTTTTCTGAGTCCTTGAGTTTTCCATGTTTTTGCCTCAGGGACTCAAGGAGAACAAAAAACTATTTGGCTAAAATGGTAATTTGAAACACACCTTAGAGACTAAAATAATAATTTAGTCCTAAATTAGTATTTTAGTTTAAATAGTTTTTTTTCTTTTAAGTGCTTGAGTTTTTAGTTTTTTTTTTTTTTTTTTTTTTGTCTCAGGGACCCAAAGAAGAAAAAGAAACTATTTATCTAAAATGGTAATTTGAAACTTAATTTTGTCGATAAGATAATATAACATAAGATTATAAGGATAAAAATTCTGGGGAATTTAATTGCTACCAAATGGAGTGGGCTGGATTATTTATTTTAAAACTTTTAGTGGACCACAATCAAGAAGCAAGCTAGTGGGCTGGGAAGGTGGATTTAATTTGTTATGGCCCCCCATGCATTGTTATTGGGCTATTGTTGAGCCGAAAAATCGTGGAGGAATAAAGTTACGAGGGGTTTTGGGATATAAAAGATCACATCGATTGGCAATTTGAGGGACTTCTTTGACGGCTGAAAACGTTAAGCAAGAGAGCAATTGGATTCTCTTTTACTTCAAGACAGTAATTTATTTTTATTCTTTTTATGTATTTCTTTGTTATGATTCGTAAACTTATCTGAAAAAAATATGTTAGATCTTGTTAATTTTACTAATGAAGTTCTTCAAATCAAATTTTAATTCTTATCAAATGAGCAAATAATGGTTTACGCTTGTCTATGAACATAGGTTCATTATAGAAGCATACAATCTAATCATAATTAATATTTCCATTTCGCAACCTACACACTATGTATTCTCGAATTTCATTTAAGGACAAGAGAAAAGATTTAAAAGGAAGTAAGAAAAAATTGTGTTCCAAAGTTTTTTTTATAAAGAGAAAGGGAGATAAGAGAAGAGAAATGGAGAGATTCAATTCTCTTCTCTCGTTAACGCCTTGTACCTGGTGATGGATCCAGGATTTTTTTCTAATGGGATCCATTAACGTTGATATTTTCGGGTTGGTCCTCGTTTGGGTCAGGTCAGGGCGAGGGTTGAATTAGATTTATAAAAAAAAGAAAAACGAGTCATACAAGATTGAACCCATGACCTCTTGTTAGTAAAGAGATGGGTTTACCACTACACTAGCTTTCTTTATCTTGTTATGGTGTCCACCTAATTGTATTTATGGGGTCCATATAAAATTTAATATACCAGATCTACTATTTATTTTTAAACACTAGGGTCCGGGGACCCCGACCCGCTCTATGTGGGTCCGCCCCTGCTTGTACCCGAGTTCACTTAAGAGGAAAAAGAAAATAAAGTCAAGGGAATAAAGGAAATGAAGCGAACGGAAAAGAAAGGATGTATTTCCTTCCAAATAGAAAGGAAAGGAAAACTTGTGAACACGGAATTACTCAAGTTTAGATTAGCAGGTTGGCACTAATCAACGAACGGAGTTTGATTGGACATATAGATGGAGTAGACATCAAAACGACTCGATGTCTTTTATCAATAAAAATCATTAATTAAAAGGATGATTGCACTGTAACCATTAATGATGTTAAGTCGAATCAGATCTAGGGATAAGCTCTGTGTTGGAATTATCTTTTAATATTTGAGTTTTCTTTACAATTTAATTTCCCTCGATTATATTTTATGTTCGTAGTAGTGATTTTAATGATAGAATCCCACCATTTATCTTATTTTAGTAACAATCGTATCTGCATTCAAACGATTTGACATAATTTGTTAATATTTATCTCTGAGTACATGTACCTTACTTCCATTCATACGATTCTTTTATGAGTCATGGTGGGTTTCATTTTATTATTTTACTTGCCGGATTAGACCTGAACCCTCCTTGACATGAATATATTTATGAGTCGTGTTCGTGTTAACAACTCAACACTTTAAAACTACATGAATTACACCCCTAGTTATTTATGTGTCACACGCGTAAATAATTTAATCATGTTTCAACATGTGTTGAAGTGGTAACACCCCTATTTGTTAATTTCGGTCAATATGGTTAGGAAAGAATGATGATCGTAATGTTCGGTCAACATGATTCACAAAGAATGATAGTGGTTTTGCTTACTCAAGGAACGGTTCATATCGATGGGGTCACAAACATGTTAAAAAACTGGGGATCATCGATAACAAATTAACCATCCTTGAACAACCACGTAACAATATTTAACTAGGATGGTGGGACCACGTCTCATGTCATCATAACCGCTCTAGGCTTCTCAATAGCAATTATACGTCATATAAGATACAGGGAAGGATTACGTCATAATCATTACGTTTAATCTCTCTCACATGATACGGCATACATACACACAGATTGTCTCATTAGAATTAGATTGTAGAGAGACCTCTCTACGGTATGGCTAACGTATGTTTAGTTGTGCAGGGATCCATAAGTAATATATTATGCCTATTGTTATCAGAGTTTAGGCATTTTTATAGAATTCGGCGATGAAAGATCTCTCGAAGCTACATTCGCATGAACTTTTTGCAAGTTACAAATGTTTATTCACAAGCAATTTATGGTTTAGTTACTAGCCTAGATACGGCCGGACGTTTCCTTCCTAGCTTATCACGATAAATTACATCTACTAGTTGTTTTTAGGAATTAACAATACAACCGAATTTTCAAACATTAATCATGAGGTTACAAAATAAAATATGATATTAAAACACTTAATTTTGAGAAGAAAGCTAAGGAAAAAATTCAGAATACGGTCAATGCTTTTTAGGGGTAAAAGAGAAACATATAGTGATTGGTGGTCTACCATGTGCCAAAAGTGCAAAAGTTGTTAAATGGGTTTTAGATAGTATATTAATATAGTCTTTACTTAGGGTCAAATGAACATGATTCACTTTTTATAGATCTTAATCATCTCCGAAATGTATTACCAAATCATAATAGTTAAGATCCCATTGGTCGAATTTGTTCATGAAAGATTTGTATCATTCGTATATAATAAATGTGGGTGTAAATCTTTTTTATTCCAAAAAGATATGCTAACATGGTATGTTACTTATCACTAAAGATAAAGCATCTATGTTTTGGGCATGGTTGTAAAACAAGGTCTTCAAGGCCTAGTAATCGCTCTAAGGTACGCTGTCGATGCGACTTTCTTCAACTCCGCCTAATTACTCGAAATCGATCTAACGCGATCAACCTCGGCCAGAATCAGATCTAGTAGGTTAACTCGGGTAGAATTTGACTTTAAAGAAAAAACATAATTTCTATGCCTGTATATCAAAGAATGAATATCATTTTCACGTATTTTATTATAAATATTAGTAAATTTATGTTATATGGCACATATTTAATTTCCAAAAACTAATTTTTTTATAATTTAACATTTCTGAGTACTCTCCACCTAGGTCAAGTACTCTCAACTCCCCGATCGACCGATTACGGAGTGCCTAGCGACTTTTGCAACCATGATTTTGAAAAAATACTTACATAAGCCTTGCAAAAGATATCTTATCTTTGACACAAATTCGTCACTAGAACCATTTACACAGAATTTTAGAGTTTGGTTACTAGAATCACATATCTCACATTGTGATTGAATATCATGAAATCACATTTTCAACTATCTTTGGGCAAAATATCATAATGTGCCATGATTTATGTGCATATAAAGCATTTGTATTTATATTTTCCTCTTCAGTTATAAGTGGCTTGAATGTCGAAGGGATTTTTACATGATACAACATTGTAAAACTTCTAAATTGTTTGTTATTTGTGTTGATTTTAGAGAGCCACATTGATTGGTATAATCCAACCCAATTACAAAATTCATTGCAATTTCACACATGATCACTTATCTGGTAGTTAGACCTTAAAACACATTCAAATATCATATCTAATGGTATATTTAATACAATCAAATAACTTTAATTAGGTTATCACATATTTTTTTATTAAATGGAGATTTAAATGCAATCAAGATAGAACACAAATAAAACCCATAAAACACAAAAAGAGCAACATATGTGTTACTTTATAGATTAAATGTACATATAAGATCATTTAGATGAGTGATCTACATGATCCTAACCTTATAAAACATGTACATTGTTAACTGTGTTGATTCAAGACCTTTAGTAAATTACATTAATGATCCTTGTGATTTCGTCAAAATCTTGAATTTTGTCTCTAAAGATTTTTTTTACTTATTTAGTCCCCACGCTTGTCATTTTCTTTCAACGTTGGTCCAAGTGGCTAACAATGTTAATTTTTTTACTTTAAACCCATGTTATACATATATATTCTTATTATTATTATTATTATTATTATTATCATTATCATTGTTCTTATTATTATTATTAGGTTATAGAACCGTGTATTACACGAGATTGTATAAATAGGTTCTAGAACGTCATTGAATAAATGTAATTTATATAATAAATAATAGAAATACTGTCACACCCCGACCCGCAGCGGAGTAAGAGTCAGGGCATAATTGGGTTATCACCAAAACTCATGACATTTACTAATATGTTTCATATTTAATAAAGTCAAAGTTACATTTCCAAAAATCCAAACATGTTCATTCAATACAAAGAAAATAAACCAAACATAACAATCCTAACTCTAAATCGTTTTATTCTTCTAGTCCAAGTCCTATGTGTTCCTAGCTGCTGCTGGTTCACCTGTATCATGTGTAAAATGGGGGTTTTCGGGTCAACATAAGTTGGCGAGTGAACCTTATTAGATAAACATTTATTAATGAATTACTTGTTAGTTTATCAATGAAAAATTGTGCATAATCATAGATGAGCAAATGTAAATAATCAAGCAATGGCAAATAGCAGTCACAACTATAACATACAATAACATATGACAGCATACATGAACATACCAACATCATACTGTAAATAACATAAATGAAACTGTGCGATCAAGGCTCAATCAAACGGAGCCGATCGTATTGCATGTACTGAAAATGAAAATGTCTGTGCGATCAAGGCTCAATCAAACGGAGCCGATCGTATGTGGGCACGCCAGGTTCAACCTCATAATGAAATGGGGAACATGCTCAACGCTCATAATGTAATGGGGAGCGGCGGCCTATGAAATTGCATGTACTGAAAATAATAAACTTGCATCCATAATAACTACACAACAGAAGCAAACTGAATACACTAGTTCATGATATGATGTATGCACAATGGTTTAAGTATAATATATATATCAAGACACATGATACACCCCAAAACGTGATTAAACGGGGAATTTGTAAAGATTCACTCACATTGGGTGCGTTGGATTGGAGATGGTGAGATGCGCACGAATTAGATGAGCGGAACAACGAGGAATACTAACCTAAATAATAACGTAAAATATATTAAATGAGTGGATTTTATTAAGGATTTTAATGAAATTTTTAGATATATTTTTGTGAGTTTAAGGCTATTTTCTATCTTTAAAAATGTTATTTTCAAGTATTTTTAATTGATTTTTAAATTAAATTAAATAAATAAAAATATAAAAAAATTGTTTATTTTGCGTTGACCGTTGACCGTTGACCTGTTGACTTGTTGACCGGTTCGGTCAGGGACATGGTCTGCGCTGGGTGAGGCTCGAACCCGAGACCTCCCGTACGCGTGCACGCAGCTCTACCAACTGAGCTACGTGTCTAACCCGAAATAATCTTGTTTTTAATTATATTTATACACTTATTCAGTTTAACCGAAATTCTTTTTAATTTCAAAAACATTTTAATTCAACGGACCGGTGCTAATGACGGGTTTCGAACGCGCGACGTATGGCTTAATGTTGCACACAGTCCACCGCTGGACTGTGTGTCTAACCTGGTTATTATCTCGGTTTTTATTATACTTAACAACTAACTGAGTTAACCCGGTTTAGTTTTTAACAAAAGGCATTTTATTATATAAGGAGTGCGTATAGCAGGAATCGAACTCGGGACATGCGTATGTATTTTGCACACAGTCCACCGCTGGACTGTGTGTCTAACCCGTTCATTTTACTAGTTTTAAATATACTTATAACTTAATTAGCTTCGTCTTCTTCATTCAAATTACAGTCAACTGATTTACTAACTCGTTCCTTGTTTTTACGATTTACAGACATTATTAAAGCTTAAATGAAAAGGCAGAGACGGTAATTAGAGGTGAACATACCGATGAACGGTTTATTTCAGATTTCCGGTGATGTGTCGGTCCCTGTTTTTATGCTCTTCAACTGAACAAGATAATTGACTGTTTTGATTAGTCGATTGTGGAATTGAAGTGATAAACAAACGTTAACGATGTGTTTGAAGGTCCTTACCGTTACACAGACGGAAATAAAGATTTTCAGGGGAGTTCCGGCGAACTAGAATTAGTTGAATACAGCGCCTGAATTCGATTTCAATTGAGAGGTTTAAGTTAGAAATAGTCTAATAATTGTTGAACTACAACGAATATTGAAAGATTTACCGTTTGAGGATGAATACGGTTTTCCGGCGACTTTTGCAGGAAATTCCGGCGAGCTGTTTTAAGCGTTCTGATGGTCTGAAAATGTGACGAAAGTGAAATGGAGTATTGTTATGACGTTTCTGAGTCGCGAGAGAGGTCTGGAATTGAAGTAATTGTGACTTGATTCATTTCGGTTATAAAAAACCGATTAATAAAGAAAATTGATGTTCAATCACTTCTGAATTGATTACAATCATCGGTTCATCGGTTATAAAATGTGAATTACGATTAATCAAACGATTAGACGATTGATTTGCCGATTTCAGTTTCTCAGTTGGCGCAACCGGTTTTAACCGAGTTTGTGTATAAATTTCATTTATTTCCTATATATAACAGAAAACACAAAGTGGCGGAGTGGTGATGTGAGTGTATGTTAAGTCGTTGGAGTTTCTTGGCTGACCCGGGTTCGAGTCCCGGCAGCAACATAATTTTTTTATTTATTTTGTTTTAACTTTTTATCAAATATAATTTTTATAGTTTAGTTTATTTATTAATTATGTATCATTTTGAATCAAAATACTCATACATATTTAACGTAACTTTTATAACTTGATATTCGATTACAAAACGGAGCGGGTTTTGAAAACACGATTTTTACAAATGTTACAAATACATCTTTTAAAAACTCGTGTATTGCATGGATTGAACAAACACATGTATTATACGGGGCACTGAAGTCTAAACAGGCCCTCCTAGACCCAAATAAGCATATGAAAGTATTCCATAATTTCATTAGTACTGTAAATTAGTCAAACATCAATATTCGTTTCTTTGTTGTAGTGTATATGTTATGAGCATGCCTTTTTTTCTATTTTGACTGGTTCTTGGTTTATTTTCAAAACATTTTGGTCTATTGAGTCATTAGAGTTCACTATCTTGATCACTTAACATGCTAATTGCCTTAGAGCATTCACATCCTATCTACCAAATTCTGTGAGAGACTCCTCCATATTATAGAAAGTGGCTATGAGGGGTTGTGAGTGGAGAAGAGAGAAGATGTTACTATTTATTTGTAAATATAAAGAAAAAAAACATTGATCACCCTATAAATTTTTTAATATTTAAAAAAAAGTGGTTGTGTGCAAAAGAGAGAGGAAATGTAATGATAAAATATAAAAAAAAAATATCATTTAATTAAAAATGAGAGAAAAAGAAAGTAAGTTTCAGTGTAATTATAGAGATGAAGATGATGGATAGAATAGGATGTAAATGCTCAAAGGATATGATCTTTATTATTGACTCAAATCATAACTCGAATGTCTCTAAAATAGTGGATCAGCCTTGTAGGAGACAAATAATAAGTAAGGACGAGAAAACTTAAGAAAGTGTCACATATTCTCAATAATTTGATTCATAATAATAATAATAATAATCAATTACAATGTTAGTACCCGAGGTTTACTTATTTTGCCATTTTGATACCTATATTTGGAAATCACATCATTGGTAATTGTTTCACCACTAATACTTGTAGTTGTAGAATTTATTACATGGTTAGTACCTGTAATATACTTATATATAGTGAAATGATTTTGTAAAAGTTGGTATTAATTGTGTAATTTTCAATAAATAGGTATGAAAATCGTAAAATAGACAAACCACAAATACTAACCATGTAATTAATTTTAATAATAAATGTAAAGATTATATAGTGATTATATCAGATAGATATTTAATATATCTAGGTATTTATGGTTAAAAACTCGAAAAACTTTTATGCATGATAAAATTAATATATAATAATGTAAGTATTACCTTCATCTTTTACCAATTCTTTTAATAACGATGTAACATGTTATTTAAATATATAGTGCACTTAAAATATTAATAGATATAGTAAAATGTTATTTAAATATATAATACACTTAAAATATCCATTGTGTAAACTAAAAACGTAATATAGTTATTAAGGACGAATGATCTATTATTAAAGTTAGACGAACAAATTATATATATAATATTATAATTAAAATTAAGAGATTAATAATAATAATAATAATAATAATAATAATAATGAGGGTAAGTATAAGGATAACAAAATATTTTTATATATAATATTAAAATTAAAACTGAAAGATTTATAGATAATAATAAAGATAAGAAAAATAAAATATTTTAAATAAAAAAAGTATAATTGTTAGGTTGACGGAGAAATTACTACATGACACTAATTATAGTCTATTATTAATATTTAAATTATTATTATTCACTCCGCAAAGACAGAGCATGTATAATTTTATACTACTAGTAGCTTCTACTTAGTATAATTTAATCGTATTATATTATATTATTTTATGGTTTATAGATACTCTTAATTATTAAGTTATTTATTATGTTTTAGGTTTTGAAACCGGCATGACCGATAGGGCTAACAATTTTAATACAAACACGATAACATGACATAAATCTATACTAAGTTAACAGATTTCATGTATAACCTTAATAGGTTTCGTGCTTATAACAAACTGACACGTTAAGACATGTTTAGTTTTGTGTCTTAACAGATATTTAACCTGTTAAGACAAATGACACGTTAATAATTTTAAATAAAAAATATATGGGGTTCCTACATGGAATGTATTTAATAACAGGTCATGAGGTCATGTTCGTGTCTTTAAAGGTCATATGATAAGTTGGTAATTCTTCATGTCTTAACATGTCATTTTGTGTAAAGGTCATATGAGGTCATGTTTATTAACGGGTACATGTTCGTGTTTGAAAAATCTGTCATGACAAGATTTTGTGTCGTGTTTATGTTTGTCTGTTTCAAGTTCATGCCTTAGCAGGTTAGATTAACACGATATACAAGCTTTACTGGCCGATGAACCATTAGAGTGATTGATCCTTATAACAACAATTTAATATTCAATGATTCATCTTTCAAATGATATGTCTTTACATTTCCTTTAAAAAATAAGTCACATTGTATAAGCGGAACTAGATAGTATCCAGGTCAACTATTATTTGATAGATGTATACACTATCTATCTTTCATACAATCTTCCCTT
Organism: Scalesia atractyloides; assembly: GCA_947069175.1. Classification (NCBI taxonomy): domain Eukaryota; kingdom Viridiplantae; phylum Streptophyta; class Magnoliopsida; order Asterales; family Asteraceae; genus Scalesia; species Scalesia atractyloides. The sequence continues at coordinate 85,427,165 of CAMTDV010000028.1, read as the reverse complement.
AAATCAACATTCCTACAGCGAGCACTCGGGAAAAGTGTGCATAGTATGCACCCGGGATAAGGATCAGGTGATGCGTGGTCAATAACCGGTGTTCTTTTATGTTTAAGTTTATGTTTTTACATGACTTTTAGTTTCGAATGGCCTACTTTTGATTGGAGTTGTGTATTGCGGGTCTAACGGAGTTTAAGGAACTATTCAGGAGCAATACGGAGCCTCGGGACGGAAAACCGGTCAACCGGGAACGCGAAATAAAGAAAACGGAAACCAAGAGTTGGGCATAGCGTCGGCGACGCCCCTTGGTTATTCGCGTCGGCTAGAAACTCGCGTAGACAAAGTATTAAGGCGTTGGCAGAAAACGGAAAATGTTGAGGCCGTCGGAGACGCCCTGTTAGGAAGTCGGCGACGCCCTCCAGAGAGTTATAACGCTGAATTTCGTTTGTTGAGTGTTTTGAACGAGTTATAACCCATTTTTTGAGGTTTTCAAAGGGAGTTATGAAATTTTTGAGTTGAAAACCTCTCTTGGAGCCAAGAACACCACCGACCTCAATTCAAATCCATCTGAATCATCCATCATCAACCGAATTCATCATCCATTCTTACTTCCCTAACCCTAATCATCATCGTTTCCATCATTACACCAATCCATTGTTCATCATCATCCATCCTAAACCCTAACCATCATCTCTATCACATTCGAAGCTTCAAGATATTCAAAGTCAAGAGTTCACAAATCTTTGATCGTGTTCCGTTCATCATGAGCGGCTAATTCTCGCGGGTTTCACCCCGATGTAGACTTTTGTAAGGTTTATAGGGTTTGCTATTTGTTTAATATTTGGTTTGTGACAAATTGAATTACATTTGAATCATTAGATAATTGTCTTACGTTTGTATTGAATTTACGAATTGTCGAGTGAGTTATGAAATTTGACTTCGTGAAATGAATATGCGTATTTATGCTTTTCTTTTGATAGGATTTGCTTGTCCGAGGTTACGAAGTGCATTGTGGTCTGTTGTCTATGACGTTGATAGCAATTGGCACCTAAGCCTTGTGATTCTAAAACCGTTAATGAACTAATTCGATTGAACCAAATTAAAACGTGTAGTAACCCTAGGTCCGAACAATCATTGACCCGGGTGCGAACCTTGTTTTCCATTATTGTTTAAAATCATTTAAACAAGTTTCCGTGTAACACAATCATTTAAGTTCGTTTAGTAATCAAAACCAAAAATCATCGGTACATTCCGACACCTTTTTCAAACAAACAAATTAATCAATTTCTTAGCAAACTTCATAAAAGTGACAACATTCTTTAAAATCAATCTTGTCCGCACGCAAAGCACAAACTCTTTGTGGTTCGACCCCTTACTACGGCTAACGCATTGTTAAGGGTAATTAGGGCATATAAATTTTATTATTGATCGGAGCGCGACACTCTAATTATCAGGAGGGTATGGTACAGCCGGATAGGAATTGGGAACACCCCCTCCCCATACCTGGCCTCAAAAAAATCGCACCTCGATTGGTGACATCTTCTCACCTATGCCACATCTCTCTCTTGGTATTTGTTATTTATACAATGATTTGTAGATGAGAAAGATGAATACTGTGGATTTATGGATGAAAAAAAAATATGATGCTATTATAATATGAAGTAAAGAAAGTTTAAGACGAGAGAGATGTAAAAGGGATACCCTACCTCAAAGTTATTTAAACATAGTCTTCTGTTGTTTTGATAAGATAGTTAAAGAAAATATAATAATAATAATAATAATAATAATAATGCTAGAAAATTAATGAATGGATTATAGTTAATTTATAATTAAGTGAAAATATAATTACTAATTAAACTCTTTATATGGTGAAACTCTTGAGTAGAGTTTTATTGATGACATTTGATGATGTTTATTAGAGTTTAAGTCTATAAATTATGAGAATTTTTAACTCTTTATATAGTGAAACTCTTAAATAAAGTTTTATCGATGATATTTGATGAGTATTATTAGAGTTTAAGTATATAATTATTGAGGACCCTTAACTTTTAAAAAAATATAGAAAAAAAACTCTTAGATACTTAGAAGACTATATGTCTTTTATGCAAAGGACACTAGAGAAATACAAGAGATATAATACAAGAAGACATGTATACATGAAGAGTTATTCGGAAAAGAAAAAATATTTGAAGATCCATGTGTTGGGCATTTAGAGAGATAAATTTTCTCTACTCGATTCCATCACCTTCTTTTTCATATTTTCCACAACTTTTAACACTATAATTTCCTCTGATATAACCTCGGGCGCGTGGCCATCTCCGGCAGTACAGTCTGCTTCGGCTGTTGTACACTGGGAGACAGACGCGTCGTCTTTGGTAGAGGCGCGAAATCTGTTTTAAAGGAAGCGTGTTGAAAATGTGCCTCAGCCACAATCGCCAACATTTATTTATTCTTTTTGTATGAAATTAATGTACAAGAAAATGTGGTTCAAGACCTCGTTGAAGCATCCACAAAGGACTGAAAACACAATAGACTATACAAGAAAACGCAGTTTAAAACTTTTGTTGAATACCGTAGAGTGAATCAATTTGATTATATATGTTGTTTTATACGTTATATTCGTAAGAATTTATACACGGTACATGTACTATAATTTTCCAAATATGTAAAGAAGTATCTTACTATTCTATTTATATATTTTTTATTAAAATGGTGACCATGTCTTACAAATAATAATAATAATAATAAATATGTACAAGTTTTATGAATTCATAACATGTGGATAGTTAAAGAAAATATTATAACAATAAAAAGATAATATGCTCAAGTTTTATGACTTCACAACATGTAATAAATAAATAAATAAAAAAGATAACATGCACAAGTTTTATGACTTTCACAACATGTAAATAAGAAATATAGTTTCCATTCGAATGTCAAAATGGAACACGAGTCCTACACGTTTAAGCAAAACCTGATAACAAGTTGCCAAAGCAACCCAACTCCTATTCCTGCTGCGTTTGGACATTAAATAATTCGATTCAATAAATGGCTTTTAATTGAAACTGAATTCAAACTTGCTATCTTTTAAGGCGTGACATCGGATTTTAAATTATGCGAATTTAAATAATACATACATGCGTGAAATTATCAAAGTTGTATATTCATGTATAAATTTTAAATTACAGACTTAAAAGCAGTAAAGAGTGTACATAATTTAAATTTTATATTTACGTAATTTTTACGCTCTCATAATTTTTTTAATGATAAAGTTTACATACTCCTAAACTATACCAAGTAATACTTTTTGCTTGGAATTGAACCCAAAATCTCTCACTAAAATACAAAAGTCTCTATCAAGTGAGTTAACCCTACATTGGCACTGCTCTCGTAATGACGTTGATTTTTTATATTAACATCTAATCCAAGTAAACCACTTAAAACGCATATACACGTGTATTTTGAGATTAGTTTTCTTAAATGAATATGTTTAGTCACTGACTTTAAATGGGTGACTTAATTTGTTGGTGTTGACAATTTTTTTGAAAAGACAAAATAAATTATGTTAAAGTTGAAACAAAAGGCACGATCATAAATGATGTTTGTTTCTTATTCGATGTGGTTAAGGTCATATTTTCAATCTCAATATAGTTTTGAGTTAATATCCAATGCTTTAGTGTAATGTCAATTGTCAATTAGAACATTTTATATACAATCTGATCTTATTTTAGAGTGGAAATCATATAAATATTAGCTTATGTGTATTTATGATATTTTCTAGGCTAAATAATACTTTTGTTCGTGATTCATAAAAGCTTGTGAATAACTTTTATGTAAATATTATATGTTTCAGATCTAGAAGAAAAATTCAGTATCTTAATTTTACGGTACATTTATAAAAGAAAAAAATATTTTATCATGGGTATCCAATAAATAAACCAGAGAAAAAATTATAGTTTCGTCAAGAAAACTGTGAGTTTATCCTGTACATCCCTGAGCTCGGATCCCCCATGTTATGCTCAATGTGTCATACTTTACTTTAAAAAATGCACAATTTGTACGTATTTAGAGTGTCATACTTTGCTTAAAAAATTGCACATATTTAGAGTTAATATAAGTTAGTGATAAGAACCACTCGAGTTTGAAAATCATAACCATTGAGATCACCTATGTAATTATTAAAGTCTAGGGACTAACTCTGTAAAAATTGTAAATCACAGGAACCAACCAGACTTTACCTCTTAAATCATATATATATGTTTGTTCATTTTTTTATAATTATATCTTTTTTTTTCACTTACAATATATATAGGAAAAAAGTTGTGAGAAATTAGGAAATGAGAAGTTAAAGCATTCACATTGAAATTCCTATTTTCATCCGTATTATATAACTAAGATAAAGATTTACGTATAAAATTTATTCACTTTTAAAACTCTTCACATCTAACTAGCCATATATATTCATAAACAATTAAAAAATATATTTATCATTTATAATCATATTAAAATAAAATATTACATACGAAGTGAATAGTGAACCCTTAAAATGGAACTAGATTGTGAGTGTTCTCTAAATTTAATCATACTTTAGAACATTGTTCTTATATTGTTTTTAATTTATTTTATGCACAACTAAACAATAAGAATGAAAGGGAAAATAAAGGGGCACTCACACGGACCGTTCGGTTAAATAACATAAAGTAATTTAGATTTTTTTAATTTTTTTCTTTTGGATTTACTTGGTGGTGAGAAGAGCAATAATTATCTATTGACACGTTGGCGTTTTAGATATTCTTCTTATCCCTCCGTAAGTCGCTCCGTAACTCGGTGTACCTGCCTTCAATAAGTCAATTGCATTACGGGTAAAAATTGTTGTTAGAGCATTCATTATAGATTCTTGTATAAGAGATTGTAAATGAATAAAACAGAAAAAATAATGATAAAAGTATAAAAAGATATTAATCAATTGAAAATGAGAGATAAAAGATAATGTTTTATAGTGTAATTATAAATATGGAGAAGAAGACTCGATTGTGAATTCTCCTAATTTAATAAAGAAGACACTAAAGATTAATCATTTAACATTTAACGGTTTAATTTATTTTACAAAAGCTCCTACAAATAAAAAGTGTACAAGAAACAATGAATCGCATAGAATGATATAATGTTGTGTAAAATATAACACAATACCGAAAATATAACAAAATGTTGAGAAAAAAGACACGATAAATTGCAAAAAAGACACAATGATGCAAATATAGAAAAGACACAATAATAAATAAAAGACACAATGATAATAAACAAAAATTATAAAATCGACAACCTATAAATATAAAAATGAAAACCTAAAATCTCACATTATAGAGTTCGATGAGACAGTTCTAATGCCGCTTGAATAAGGTCAATCGGAGTCTGTTTAATACCCTTTGTACGACTTCTATTTTAGAACTCTTTGTATTTGATCCTAAACCAACATTTAACTCTAGACAAGATAAATAATTTTTTGTAATAGAAAATTACCAATCAATATTCATGTTTAGAATGATCTTATATTTTTCTATACATATCAAGATCAAGAACCAAAGATTTATAGGCTAATTGTGTGTAACACCCTGTAAAATCGTGTCCAATAGTATAGTAACACGTGTTGTATTTTTATAGTCTGTTAAAGACCAATGAGGACTAAAGGCGTCAACATGCTCAAGTTGAGCCTCTGAGTGACGAACCGATGTCAACATGCATAAATAACAGCATCTGAGTGACTGATATGTCAACATGCTTGAAATTTGGCCTCTGAGTTACTGATATGTCAACATGCCCAGCCTCTGAGTGACATCGGAATCAACATGCTTGTAATAAGCCTCTAAGTGATCCTTTGTGAAATCCTAACTCTCATACGTGTCGTTTGTTGGACGAGAGAGTTCAATTTTGTGAATATGTGAAAGTTGGATAATGGAGGGATTAAAAGTGTCAACATGTTAATTTATACCTCTAAGTGACCTTTTAACAAACCGAGAGCTCGACAATGTCCGGGCATAATCCCGGGTGTGCCAAGTATTGGCTACGGAGGGCTAAAAGTGCCAAAAGGTGTTTAAAAGGTTTTTAGAAGCTTTATAAATTTAAAGGGGTCAAAAGTGTCAACTTTTGAATCTGGCCGAGGGCGGTCGCGGGCCGCGAGAGACCTGGCCCGAGTCTCTCGCGCCTCGTGAGACAGGCTCTGCTGCAGAAAAATTGTTTGGAGGTCAAGCAAAATGCCAAAACCATTAAAACGAAACCATGGCTTCTCTAAACTGCTATGCCACATTTTGGGACACTTGTAAGCTTCTTCTTACTCCCCTAAACATCTGGCTTCACCTCCTTTGATGTAACGCATCGTATTTTATTATTTTTTTTCTAGATGATAATAATAATAATAATAAACAAAATAAATGCGACGTTTTATGAAACTTGTACTTGAAATCGGATCTCGTCGGTACGTTCGGGCCACTCAAAAACGTTAGAACGGGTTAACAGGCTTTGGCCCAACACACCACCTAAACCTAACTAAACCCTAAACCTAATTACAACTAAATAAACACCACACCCTCACACTATACACACACACGCTGCACCCTCATCTCCCTGCTCCCCCCTTCTCCTTTCCTGCCTGCACACAACCCCTCTCATCCCCTCTCCCGCGCTCTCACTCCTCCCTCTCGCAGACAAAAGCACGGCAGCAACACCACCACCATTGGTGGCAGCGTCGCCAGCCAACAACATCAACATCGGTGGCGGCGGCAGGAGCCGCGACGGCGGTGGCGGCAGGAGCCGCAGCAGCAGTAGCGGCGGAGCCGTGCCGGCGGTGACGCTGGTTGTTACATTTGGGCAGTTCGCGTTTCGTCTCAGTTTAGAGTTCGGGTCTTGATTCGGGTTCACGTTCAGGTTTGAGTCTCTGTCAGAGTATCGGTGTGAGTCGCCGGTTTCCCGCGGACTCGACGGCGACGCAATCAGTTCCAGATTCAGGTTTGAGTTCTCGTTTGATTTGGTTTCCGATTTGGTCAATCTTTCATGTCTAAAGTCGTGTACCAAATGTTTTGTCGTTCCAGTTGGCGCGGTTCCCACAACGCGGGTAACTTGGTTCAAGTGCCAGACTCGGGTCAGCTTCGGTTCGGTCAACCCGGTTAGACCTGGTCAAAGCTCGGGTCTGGTCAAGCAGTCAAACAGTCCACAGATCAGCTCCGGGTCGAATCTCGGTTCAGTCAAGGTTAGTCTCGGTTCGGGTCTTGGTTTTGCCTCTATTTCGAATCCCGTTAACTCTTTTCTTTCGGCAGGTTACGATTCGTTTCGGTTCAGTTCATGGCTCATGTTCAGCGGGTTCGGGTCTCGGTGCAGAGGTTCGGGTCAGCAGTGAGTCAATGACAGATCTGGCTCAGTCAATTCGGGTCTCGTTTCAGTTTGGCGTTCGGTCAAACCAGGTCAAACCTGGTCAACTGTGGTCAAACAGCCGCGGGTTCGAGACAACATCAGTAAACAACAGTTCCTGTTCGGGTTCGCTCCTTTTGCTTCAGTTTTGATTCGGGTTTTATTTTGTTAAAGTCTCGATCCAAGTTAGATTATCTTGCTGTTTCAGGTTCATGTTTGGTTCAGTTTAAGTCTAGTGTCGGTCAGCGGGCTCGGGTCAAAGCTGGTCAAAGCTCGGGTCAAAGCTGGTCAAAGCTCGGGTCTCGGTCAAACCAGTCAAACTTGGTCTACATTCCGACATGAGACGGGGTATAGGTTAAACGACTCTTTTGTTTATAATTTTTATGTTTATGTTAATCTAATCGCGGACCGACTTGATGTGTTTATAACCAACTTATACATAAATAAAGATACATTGTTTCGACTATTGTTGAGTTTTGAAAACATTTAATCGACACTTGGCGTTGTCGGGATCGTCCTAAAACAGGGGAAACTCTGCCCGTTTTCTGACAAAAATATACATATATTTATTATACTTCCCGACAAAGATATATTTAGTTAATACGTTTTTTCGACAAAATATATTATCTAACGACAAAAGAGATATACTACGGTTTTCGTAAAAGATATATACAATTAACTATTATTCTTTTCGTAAATATATATATACACATATATATTATTCTTTTCTTTCCTTCAAAACATATATAGATCTAGTAATCTTTCCGTCAAAAAAATATATATTTTGCTTATTAGTTAAACATCAAAGATCGCGTATCACATCCAATGGATTTTATATAATAATAAATATATCGATAGTTACGCTTATTTATTATTTTTGACAAACACTTCCATAACACTTTCGACGAAATTAAATTTAGAATCGTTACATGAGCCATGTTTTATATGCATGCGTACATTCAATTCCAATTCAAATCCTCGGTCTTAATTCCGAATACTCATACCTTCGTTTGCCATATAAGGTGACCTCGACATCTCATTCTTCAACTCATCAACTCGTCGCGGTATTTCCAAAGAAGACTTAGCAATTTTGTGAGTACACTCGACCCACTTTTGTTTATAACACTTTTCGGGTGTAACATGTTTCCATATACAAAATCACGAACACTTAAACTTTATGAAACACACAAACGATCCCATATACATGAAAACTTGAATCTTAGACTTGATGCTTGTCTTGGATATTCGTTATGCTATGCTTTAGTCATTAACTATTTTTAGCCTTTGTTTGACATGCTTAGCGCTATAGGAATTCACGCATCCACCTCCATCGTGTTATTCGTGAGGTCATGTTAAAACATCGTGATTGCGTTACGGGTTTGATTATTAGCATTGCATGCCTTGATATTGCTCTTGTATAGATTTGGTTGCCATGAGGATTGTTAATATTTTATTCGTATACGTATGCTATGCTTAAACTTGTGTACTCGCCTTTGCTTTTGCATTGACTTTATTTTAAAACATGTTACAGGTTGAAGGAGATGACGCTATGAAAACAATATAGCAAGGACTAGATACACACAAACTAGACGTTAGGTTTAATGTCAACGTATCAATTTTGTTATGACTTTGCAAATGTTAGGTTGTTCTTTGTTTTGTTACATTGATGTATTTGACAATTCTTATGAAATGAAATATGGTTTAATTAATTATTGTCACTTAATAATGTTGTGAGCAATGAGCAATCTCGTTTTCGTCTCATCCCGATGTTTCCGCCATCGGTTGGGGTGTTACATTTGAGTTCTCCAACTATAAATCACTCTTCTCCCTCCTCTGTAAGTTCCTAGCTGAAAGGAGCATCCAACTTAGTTCTCTTACACTGTAGGAACCTCTTGTAAGTATTCCTTGCTCTTGCATTTTCGTTTATAGGCTTCTATAGCCAAAAGTCAAGCGTTTTACGGCAAACGCTTTGACTTTCGGTTAAGACCATTATGGTCCGGCCATTTTCCGAAATGAACATGGCTAAGTGATCATAATAAGGTGGGTGTTAGTCCCTATAAAGGGCACCCCCTGAAGATCACGTTTGCTAGACCAATTGACGGGTCAAAGTTATGTAATTAAAAAGTCAAACATGTCATTTTCGGAAAAATCATAAATTGATCTTATATATGTTATGAAACCTATTTTGACACTTAAGTTGGTAATAATTATTAGAACATGTATAAACATGTTCGGCTCGTCAATTTCAGTTCTAGGGTCGATTCGCAACCGAAAGTCGCGAAGTTTGACTTCTGCTTTGACTTTCGATTCTGACCCGATTTAGATTAGTTACCTACTGATCTAAAGTAGCATTATGATCATAATATAATGTAGCATAACCCTTTGAGGTTATATTACATGATCATAATCAGAATCCAAGTTTATGCGCAAGTTCCATAATTATGCCATCTTTGACCAAAATGTCATTTAGTTACATAAAACAAGGTTTTAAATGGTAATGAACTTGAAAATGAGTTTCTACTGATTTAATATTATAAATAGGATTATTTGGGATGTTAAACTAAGTTATAAACTGAGTTTTAAAGCAGGTCCTTAAACTATGTCGATAAATGACGGTTTTATTCCTTGTGACTCATAAAATGATTTTAATCAATCTTTTCAAGGTAAAATCATTACTTACTAATATTTTATATTAAATAACATATTTTAAACATTTTAATCTGACCCTAATGCCAGTTTTCATTAAGCATCGCTTAAAGACGTCATATTACGACATAAGCGCCATTTCGGCGCATTGTATGGTTTTAAACCATATTAATGGACCAAGACTTGTTACCTACTGATTTTAAACTTATTTTAAACATATATACAGTAGGTGCATGTTATAAACTCAGAATCCCAAATAATTTATAAACTATGTGTAAAATGACCAAAATGCCCCTTTGGTGCACAGTTTGGTCATAAAAGATAATTTACACATATAATTGACATCCTACTGATATTATATCATAAATAAAATATTTTTTCAGAATACTTGTGATGGTAAACTTAAAATATATTTAAGTTTCTTTTATACGGTATGAAATTACCAAAAATGCCCTTATGAGGCATAGTTTCGTTTTAAAACCATAACGGGCATATAAGTTAATATCCTACTGATGTTTTAACTTATTTAAAGTATAATGACATATAGAACTTGTCCATAACTTATCCGGTTACCCGATATCTCTAAAATGCGCACGGTCACGTATATGTAACTATTTTACGGAAATTAACCGAAACGGGTTTAACCTTGTCATTTAAGTCTCAAAATCCAGAATGTTAATAGTTTACCCATATTAAACAAGTCAAGGTACTTGTTGGGATTAAACTACATTTATCCAATCCTCGTTTAATCTAGCGTCATACGTTTTGATCAATTACGCTAGTCGGTCTAAGTCTATGACTTAAATAAGACCGTCAGTATTTAATTGGTTAGTTTATGCCATAATCCAGACTAGAGACTTGTCGGTAAATGCTATCTGCACTTAGTCCTTTTTGTGTACGGCTGAGTTATTAAAAAATTAAAGAAGACAAGCTCAGGTCGACTTATTTCCCCTATACGGGCTTGGGTTACGGTAAATTATTACCGCTTGGTCGAAAATGTGACTAATCGAACGCCGGTTCGGAATAGAAATCCGCATATTCTGTTTTAATCAGTTTTGTTTGATAATTTAAACATCAAGGGTAAACTACCGTGTCCTGGATATCCTCGGCTCATTACAATCGAAATGGCCACGACCTTAGCGCGGGTGTAGGCATACACCCGATAGACGCTCAATTATGCATTCCCACAAGGTTGGGAGGAATTGACTCCTTTGTGAGTCCAAAGTGGTGTGTACGTTAATTGTGTCTCGGTTTTCGTGCCGAGCTCCGTATGTATGACAAACATGTAAATCTGTTAACAAAGTTGGACGGTCAATTAACCCAAGTTATAAAAAGATTTTGTGCTAATACGCACCTAAAACATTTTGAAATGTTTTCAAAATGAGTCAGTTGGGTGTATTTACCAGCGAAAGCTGACGTATTTTCAAAAGACTAATCTGCAGGTACAATACGAAAATAGGCCGAAAGTGCTCGGTAGTGATAGAGGATCTTGCAAATCCTAAATCTGCTCAAAGTCTGTTTTGTATTATTTCCATGTACATTTTATGATCCGCCTGTGGATCTTCTATTACAAGCTTGTATATTATTTTGTATTTTCGAACATTCAGTTTGTAATAGTAATTTTACTCCAAGACTTCCGCTGTGACCGTGTTTAATTGACCATGATATTATCAACTGTTGTCACGATACTCTCCACCCGGCCCACTGGTGTTTGATTCGGGTTGGAATCCGGGGTGTGACAAGGTGTATGCAAATATTCTTTTTTCTGTAAGATTGAGAGTTGAATCCCATGTAAACAAAAGATATACATTTAAGTCGATTAATGAGTGTGTAAATTAGTGGTTCTAAAGAAAATCAAGATCAAAAGTTTACAAGAACAAGATTGTTGGTATCGAAAATTGTAGCATTTAGGGTCGGCCACTCGGCCAACAAAGCTAATTACGACAATGCAAACAAATAATCTTATTAGCCATTTTGAGCATCTGAACTAGAAATACCTAAAACATCAAGAGTTCTTAGTAAGTCACACTCCAACTATGTTACGATTTATCCATATTAATAATTGTTAGGGTTGATAATAATGAAATTAAAAAAGATCTCAATTTAAGTGTAACATTATGCCTTAAAAAATGTTTAGCCACTCATAATATAACATATTATTGTAACTCTATTATGTGTTAGTAAATGGCGATCATTACAGTACTAGAAAACTGACTATCACCAACGATAGATCAATAACGCTTGAAATCCATCAGTACTTACCGAGATATCAACGACAAATCCCACAATGATAGTAAATGAAAGTATAACCATCAGCCGATTTTCTTTCTTTGATTACCGGATGGATCAACAATGTGTAGCCAAAACTAGGTAAAGAAGACTTTGTCGACGAATTGTAAGGAGGGAAACATCCAAACTCCACCCTGCAAATTGCCGAGGGACCACTTACCGTAGTAAGATTGAATTTTGTGCAGATTATTACACAATTACATTAAACATATACTTCCTAACTATTTGAGTTTGTCTAAAAGATATAACATCAAAAGTGGTAGTTGTACTTACAAGATGAACTTACCCTCTGAGAGATATCACCAAGTTTTTATCTAAATGCTAAGTTTTTCTTTATAAGGACAAAATGAGAATTAATAGGTGTTTGGGAGTTTGCGAATGCAGAATAGACTTTACTCTCGTGTTTTATGTTTTATGAAATGTAAGAAAAATAAAAGTTATCCTCTTTATAGGTTTGAATTTATTCTCTATGTTTATTTTTTCTTAAAAAAAATAAAACAATAAATTTTTCATAGTCAAATATGAAGAAAAAAAACATGACGAATTAATATTGTAATAAATAAATTAGTACATTAAACAATTTTTATATGGTCGAACAAAAATGCTATTTTATTTAATAACAAACGTTAATTCGAAGCCATTCACAACATTCAAACTTACAACTAGGGCGGGTTCGTCATTAGATTAAAATCGATCGAACCTAAAAACGAACGTAAATCGATTAAAACAAACCAAATTACAAATTTGGATTTTGAGTCAGTATTTGGTTTCACAAAACCGAACAATAAGTAATATTTATTAAAGTATTGTCATTTAGCCTAATTCAATTACTATTTTACACAACACAATATTATAACAAATGACAATATATATTTTTTCTTTTCATAAAGTTTTATTTTTTAAAGAAAAAATATTTTTGGTCAAAACCGAATTCCGATTTCAGTTTTCTGTTCGGTTTTGAACTATATGAATTTGAGTTGGTTCCGCTTTAGATTGGAAAATCCTTAAAAATGAAGAAACCAACAACGAACCAATAAACACCACTAGTTTGAGCCATAAAACTTTGGAGTTGATAGACAGGTTTGGGAAAGACAGGGCGGGCTTGTTGGACTTATTAACTATGCTAAGGTCTAGGGCCACCATATAACAACGGCCTCCCAACTTTTTTTTTCTTTTCACTAATTAAACTTGTTTTTAGCCCATTTAAACATAGTTTCTAGTCTCAATATTTATGATTTTACTCCCGGAGTCCACATAATCCATGCACACTTCAGTCCAAACCAAAAGGAGCGATGCAATCAGTTTCATATATCAATTTCGACTAATAATTGCTATAGTTATTCAATGTATCAAATCTCAATCTCAATTGCAGATTCTCAACAGGTAACGACTAATTTTTCACAATCTGCTAATCTGTGTGTGTGTATTTATATATATTGAGCAACCCTGAAAAATCACTAAATCACTGATAAGTTATGCAAATGGAATGATTTAATCTATAATATTTGTGATTTTGATATGGTATTAGCAATTCTATTGATATTTTTTTAGGGTTGTCATATATTTAAGAGTAAAAAAAGTATTGCTGATTTTCTTGTTTGAAAAACACTACTCAGGTTAGTTATAGAAAACAGTTGCTGATTTTCTTTATACAATTCAGTAAAGACCCGACTTTATAGTTCGTTTAGATCTCACACCAGCCATGTGGAAAGGTTATGGGTTAAAACTTGCTCTCATGCATTTAGCAGGTGTGAGAGTATAGTTTCTAGAAAGAAGTTAACAAACATCTTGGTTTATTGTTTATAACCACTAAACGTTTATTCACCCACATTCTCTATAGCTTTTCACCTAAAGACTTATTTTTAAGTTTATCTCAAACACTTTGCTTTAAAAATTGCCATAGTTCATTTATCATATAAAATACCTTAAAAGTCATAAATATCACATATATGTATGCATACATCATGTACTTTTTATACTTATAATTTTTTTTTTAATAAATAGTGAAAGGGAAATTCCGCCGGGTCGGCAAAGCTGCCGGAAAAAAGAGAGATACTTTAAATTGCGAAATCGAAGAATTTTTAAACGCTTTGGGTGGGCCCACATTGCTTTCTCGTCGGGTTTTGCCCGTTGTTTTCTTTTTCTAATTTCTTTTCTCTTTCTTTTATGTCGCTTAAATTTTTTAACATGAGGGGCAGTTTGGGTATTTTGAGAGTATGGTCTTGTTGTTTTTGTCCGCATAACGTTTGCGTTTAGGGTAAGGGTATTATGGTGAATTGCATCATCATTTTTCCATTGAGTACAAAATAGTGATATATGGTGAATTAACTTAAATTTAGGATTTTTGAATGATTTATCATTTATCAATAATAATGAGGGAAAAAGATATTGTACTGATTTGAAGTTTGAACAAGAACCTAATCATTTTGATTTAGTAATTATCCATAATCGTTCTTGTGAGATTTTAATTTTCTGAAAAATATAAGTTGAAAATAATTATTCTTGTTAGATTTTATTTTTCTAAAAAATATAAGTTAAAAACCCCCTTGTTAATCATATAAATTTCCAAGCTTACTACATCATTTAAAAGGATATTGGGTTTAAATAATTAAAACTTTCACCATTTAGCCAATAATATTATCAATTTACGAATTGTACTATATATTTTCAACTTTTAACTTATTTTTCTTATACACTTAGAAACTAACTAAACCCACTTAGCTGATGTTAGATACCATCGTTACTATACAAATGCCACATCAGATGACACGTCATCAAAAAAGTCATGCTAGATGCCATGTCAAACAAAAATGCTACTTAGATGTAACGTCACTAAACAAGTGTCACATCAAAAAAAAAACTAATTGCGATATGGTTCAGTTAGTTTGGCCACATCAACAAAAAAAAAAACTAACTGTGATAGGGTTCAGTTAGTTTGGGAGTACTAAAGAAAAATAAGTTGGAAGTAACATGTTATAATTAGTAAGTTGAAAGTGTCATGCGTCAAATTATGAAAGTTAGAGTTATTTAAATACAATGTCTCTCCTTTAAAATACAAATTTCTAGACTAAAAAGTAACTTATAAAATTTAATTTTTGGAGACGTATAGCTTGGGTTGGACTCATGCATGTGTTTAGAAGCTTTAGTTTAACTCAGACTTAACTCGTTTAATATGTTGAATTTATTTTTTTTATTTGTATATATACACATAAACTTCAAGCTTGATAAAACGAGACACAAATCAACTCAAAGTCACCTCAACTCAAAATTTTAAGAGTTGATTTAACTTAACTAACTTCCACACTATTGAATGTGAACTACTTCATACAACAAAAGAAACAACAATTGCATTGCTTATTCCACTGTTCATTCAAAACAATATTAAAAAAAAATTAAAATAATATCATAAAATAGAATGTAAAATCATGCATCAGATTGAAACATGAAATCCGCAAAATGTTAGGCCCACTCCCTTTATCTCTTCCTAGTTTCCCCAACATTCTCCATTTTCAGTTTTTCACTAACCCTTTTCTCCCCCCTCTCTCTCTCTCTCTCTCTCACACACACACACACAACACACACTCACCCATTTCGGACACTCTATTCCGCCATTTGGATCATCCTTTTTCCGGCGGTTTGTCCTAAGATCCTTGATTCCATCTCATTAGAATCCCGACGACATCTGTCAACATCACCCCTTTAACAACACAAGCTTACTTAGGTACTTTAATCTTGTTAATTCAAACTGTTTTTTTTAGGGTTTATTTCCTTAAATTTGGAGAGCCGGAGCCGGCGTTTGTTTGACCCGGTTCATGTTTATTTATGTCTCTTTCGTTGAATGTTTAAACCTCATTAAACCTGCTTTGCTAAATTTTCTTTCATTTGCTTATGAGTGTGACTGCTTATTTAATATAATAATATTTTATTTTTGAAGTGTTGGTTCAGGTAATCTAAAGATATTATTAATAATTTAATATCATTAATTTTTTTTGGTTAATTGTACAGTGGTAATATGGAAGATGTCTAAATTTTTTCTTGTGTTTGTACGTGTTTGGTTTGAATTTTTCTTCACACGCTCTGTGGGAAGCGGCTTCTTTGTTTTTATATATTTATTATAATAATAAAATGGGTTTTTAGTTGTATATATGATGAAGAAATCTGTGGTTATTTGTTCATCTGCTTGCTCTGTTTCTTCCATGGATGGTGCTTGATATCTGAATTAGTCATTGTGTATGTATGTATGTATGTATGTTATGTATATCTTGATATCAAATGATGATTCTGATTTGTGTGGTTTCTTGTTTTTTGAACTGTTAATGTGCTTTTAAGTGTGTTGGTTTCTTGTTTTTTGTATGATCAAAGGTTTTGCTTTTGATGATGAGACAAAGATCTGTCATGCGTTTTGTGCTTTTGATGAATCTGGTCTTTTTCACATGATCTGAGTGTGTGTTTGGGGGGTTGGGGGGGGGGGGGGGGGTATGGTGTCACATGACATTATATCATTATATATTTGTAACTGAAGAAAGCATACTTTATGTTATGGATTCTTTCTGATCTTTATCTTTGTTTTTCTTTTTCAGTTGATCTGTGGGATTTTTGGGATATTTTATGTTAGAACTTTGGTGACAAAATTCTGTGAAAGATGTCTTCAAGATCGCCGAAAGCGGTAGAGCTACAACAGGGGCGCGGTGCGATTCCTCCACAGGTGACTTTTGCTAGAAGGACCTCTTCGGGCCGATACGTAAACTATTCAAGAGAAGATCTCGATAGTGAAATTGGCAGCGGTGAATTCATGAACTATACGGTCCATATCCCACCCACACCTGATAACCAACCGATGGACCCATCGATTTCACAAAGGGTAGAAGAGCAATACGTCTCGAGTTCACTTTTTACAGGCGGGTTCAACAGTGTAACCCGGGCCCACTTGATGGACAAAGTGATCGATTCCGAAACCACTCATCCTCAAATGGCTGGCGCGAAAGGGTCTTCGTGTCAAATACCGGGATGCGATGGAATTGTTATGAGTGATGAGCGGGGCGTAGATATACTTCCGTGTGAATGTGATTTCAAAATATGTCGGGATTGTTACGTTGATGCTGTGAGAACTGGTGATGGGATCTGCCCGGGATGTAAAGAGCCGTATAAACAAACCGATCTCGATAAAAACACCGTTGATCCCCGACAACATTTATCTCTCCCGTCAAACATTGCGAATTCGAAAATGGAACGAAGGCTGTCATCAAAGATGGAGAGGAGGCTGTCGTTAATGAAGTCAACTAAGTCAGCTTTGGTTCGGAGCCAAACGGGTGATTTCGATCATAACCGTTGGTTATTTCAGACCAACGGGACCTACGGTTATGGCAATGCGTTTTGGCCGAAAGACGAAGGAGTAAGCGAGGATAGATCAGGCGTAAGCGGGGCCGAACAACTGGAACTTCTTAACAAACCTTGGCGACCTCTTACTCGCAAACTGAAGATACCTGCTGCTGTTATAAGTCCTTATCGGTATGTACATTTATGAGATCATCTTACTTTCGATTCAAATTTACGACATCATCTTATTTTTATTTTAAAATGTAGGCTTCTAGCGTTGATACGGATGGTCGTTCTTGGATTGTTTCTTCATTGGCGAATCACTAACCCGAATGAAGATGCCATATGGCTGTGGTTTATGTCGGTTATCTGCGAAGTTTGGTTTGCGTTTTCTTGGCTGCTTGACCAACTTCCGAAACTCGCACCTGTTAACCGTGCAACGGATCTAAATGTTTTAAAAGAAAAATTCGAAACCCCGAGCCCGAATAACCCATCAGGAAAATCTGATCTTCCTGGGGTAGACGTATTCGTTTCTACAGCAGACCCCGAAAAAGAACCGCCGTTAGTTACCGCAAACACGATTTTATCAATTCTTGCTGCTGATTACCCTGTCGATAAGTTATCGTGTTATGTTTCTGATGACGGTGGGGCCCTTTTAACGTTTGAAGCCATGGCGGAAGCTGCAAGTTTTGCCAATATATGGGTTCCGTTTTGTCGGAAGCATGCTATTGAGCCGAGAAATCCCGAGTCTTATTTTAGTTTGAAAAGAGATCCGTTTAAGAATAAGGTGAGACAGGACTTTGTGAGGGATCGCAGGCGAGTTAAACGGGAGTATGATGAGTTTAAGGTGAGGATTAACGGGCTTCCGGATTCCATTAGGAGGCGTTCTGATGCTTATAATGCTAGAGAAGAAATCAAAGCCATGAAACTTCAAAAAGAAACTGTTGGTGATGAACTTTTGCAGCCCATTAAGATCCCGAAAGCAACATGGATGGCCGATGCTACTCATTGGCCCGGTACCTGGATGATTCCGTCTCCGGAACACTCGAAGGGTGATCATGCAGGCATCATACAGGTGATTATTATAAATTATTTGAAATAGAGGGTAATCTGGTAATTTTATTTTGAGTAAAATGTCATTTGTCTCCCTGAGGTTTGGCCAGCTTTGCGACTTCCGTCCAAAGGTTTGTTCATCTGGATTCAAAACGTTTGAAATCTGGTCATTTCATCCTGCTCGTTAACTCCATTCATTTTTCTCCGTCAAGTCAGGGGTATTTTCGTCTTTTTTGTTAACTTAAAGGGCAATTCAATCTTTTGAATACTTGTACATTATGCTAAGTGCTTGTACATAAAGTGGAAAAGACCGAATTGCCCTTTAAGTTAACAAAATAGACAGAAATATCCCTAACTTAACGGAGAAAATGGACGGAGTTAACGGTTTAGATGAAAACGGCAAGATTTTAAACCTTTTGGATCCAGATGCGGAAAAACAAACCTTTGGACGAAAGTTCAAAACTTGCCAAACCTCAGGAATGAAAATGACATTTTACTTTTAGGCTAGCATGAAACTGATTATGTGTGAAACTGCAGGTGATGCTGAAGCCACCGAGTGATGAACCGTTGAATGGCACAGATGACGAGGCGAACCCGCTTGATTTCAGTGAAGTCGATATTCGACTTCCACTATTAGTCTACGTTTCTCGTGAAAAACGACCGGGCTATGATCATAACAAAAAGGCTGGAGCCATGAACGCACTGGTTCGGGCCTCGGCCATCATGTCTAACGGCCCGTTCATGCTTAACCTCGACTGTGATCATTATATATACAACTCTCAAGCCATAAGAGAAGGAATGTGCTTCATGATGGACCGAGGTGGGGATCGCATCTGTTACGTGCAGTTCCCGCAAAG
Organism: Scalesia atractyloides; assembly: GCA_947069175.1. Classification (NCBI taxonomy): domain Eukaryota; kingdom Viridiplantae; phylum Streptophyta; class Magnoliopsida; order Asterales; family Asteraceae; genus Scalesia; species Scalesia atractyloides. The sequence goes on along the minus strand of CAMTDV010000028.1, from coordinate 85,407,612 downwards.
GTTCGAAGGTATCGACCCGTCTGATCGTTACGCCAATCACAACACCGTTTTCTTTGACGGAAACATGCGCGCTCTCGATGGTCTTCAAGGCCCGGTTTATGTTGGGACCGGAACTTTATTTCGTAGAACTGCGCTTTACGGGTTTGACCCGCCCCGGTCAAAAGAATACCATTTGGGTTGTTGCAGCTGTTGTTTTACTCAGCGTAAGAAAAGCTCCGGTTCTGTTGCTTCCGCACCTGATGAAAACCGAGCTTTGAGAATGGGAGATTCGGACGATGATGAAATGAATCTTTCTTCGTTCCCGAAAAAGTTCGGTAATTCGAATTTGTTAATAGACACAATCCCGATAGCAGAATTCCAAGGCCGACCGCTTGCTGACCACCCCGCGGTTAAAAACGGTCGACCACCCGGTGCACTTACAATCCCTAGAGAGCTTCTAGATGCATCTACTGTTGCAGAAGCGATTAGTGTGATTTCATGCTGGTATGAAGATAAAACCGAATGGGGAAACCGGGTCGGATGGATTTACGGATCGGTAACTGAAGATGTGGTTACGGGTTACCGTATGCATAACCGCGGATGGAGATCGATTTATTGCGTGACTAAACGAGATGCTTTCCGTGGGACTGCCCCGATTAACCTGACAGATCGTCTCCACCAGGTGCTCCGGTGGGCCACCGGATCAGTCGAAATCTTTTTCTCCAAAAACAACGCGCTTTTAGCCAGTTCAAAAATGAAGTTCCTTCAAAGAATTGCTTATCTGAACGTCGGGATTTACCCGTTCACCTCCATCTTTTTAATCGTCTACTGCTTTCTCCCGGCCCTTTCGCTTTTCTCCGGTCAATTCATTGTTCAGAGCCTCGATGTCACCTTTCTGGTCTACCTTCTTTCAATTACTATAACACTTTGCATGCTCGCGGTTCTCGAGATCAAATGGTCGGGTATCGAGTTAGAAGAATGGTGGAGAAACGAACAGTTTTGGCTCATTGGAGGTACCAGTGCTCATCTTGCTGCTGTTCTTCAAGGTCTTCTTAAAGTAGTGGCTGGAATCGAGATCTCGTTTACCCTAACGTCAAAATCAGGCGGTGATGACAACGACGATGAATTTGCGGATCTTTATATCATTAAATGGACGTCGTTGATGATACCACCGATTGTGATTATGATGACGAACCTTATCGCTATAGCGGTCGGGGTGAGTAGAACAATCTACAGTTCTATACCGCAGTGGAGCCGGCTGTTGGGCGGGGTGTTCTTTAGCTTTTGGGTGTTGGCTCATTTGTATCCGTTTGCAAAGGGGTTGATGGGCCGAAGAGGGAGGACGCCGACGATTGTGTTTGTTTGGTCCGGGCTGATTGCGATCACGATTTCGCTTCTTTGGGTTGCGATTAATCCGCCTGCTGGTGCTAATGAAATTGGAGGCTCTTTCCAGTTTCCTTGAGATTATGAGATTTAGATATGTGAATTAGGATTTATTGTTTTGTACCTGTTGGTGGTTAGAAGGGTGGGTGGGCTACACATATTCTTCATTTCTTTGTACTCTTGATAGACAATGGTTGCAAAAAGAGTTGTTGATTTGCTTTGTTGTTTAGTTTGTGGCCTATTTTTTCTTCTTAACTTGTGCTTGGTGGCATGGCCTTAAAATAAGGTCTTTAGGCCGAGTACCCCGAGTACTTGTTACAAGGTAGGCTGCTGAGGCGATTTTCTTCAACTCCGCCTAATTACTCGCAATTGATCAAACGTGGTTAACCTCAGCCAAACCCGGATTTACTAGGTCAACTCGGGCTGAGTTTGACTTAAAAAAATAAAACATAATTTCTATGTCTATCATATTAAAGAATGAATATTATTTTCATGTAATTGTAATAAATATTAATAAATTCATGTTATATTTAATTTCCAAAAACTAATTTTTTTTATAATTTAACATGTCTGAGTACTCCCGAGTACTCTCCGCCTAGGCCGAGTACATTCAGCTCCCCGGTCGACCGACTAGGGAGCGCCTAACGACTTTTGCAACCATGCTTGGTGGTTTAAACAAGCCCAGAGGCTCGAGAGATACTCGTTAAAAGCTCGAATGAGCCAAGCCTTAACGAGCCCAAGTTTGTATCCTAGTGGTAAAAGTGTCATGAAAATATACAAGGTTTGAGGGTTGAAATCTTGGACGATTAACAAAGGTAAATTGAAGAGTAAGATTAGAGGCTACGTGAGTTACCTGATTAAAAAAGTTATGATTATTTATTTATAATAAAATAATGATACATCACTTTGAATTTTAGTTTATATAGAAAATAAAATGAATGATTTAACAAAATCACCTTTAACTCGAAACAATAGTTAATATAGAAAATAAAATGAATGATTTAACAAAAACATCTTTAACTCGAAACAATAGTTAATGCACTGTAACTAAGACCATATGGTATGGTAATCTCGACTCACAGTGTGGTCCAATATGGCAATGTTTCATAGCGTGAACTCCGTGGTCCAATATGGCAATGGTTCACAATGTGAACTCCACGCTCCAGCTTCGTGAAAGTTCCATGAAGAAGCATATTTATTTCTTAATGATATTTTCATTTATTAACTAATTTGATTTTCACTAACAATTTGTGCTTGTTAATTTTTAGAAAAATCAAATGCATAATGTTGTTTAACTTTTTTTTATTAACATTCCAAGATGATTTTTATTGAAAACTGAGTTGTTTCAAAATAAACTATTTTTCGATCTCGTATAAGGCTTTAGTACGTACTTGTATCGCTAACTTTGATGGAACATATTTACGCACTTCAACTACTCAATGACAATGAAGAGTAGATATTTAACTTTTTTTTGTATCTTACGTTTCCGTTTTTTAACGGCTCAAGTTTTAGTTTTTTATCTTATTTTTAGTAGTTACTTAATATTTTAGTTTGTTTTTTCAGTTATTATTATGTCATGTTTTTAATCATTAATGTAAATCGTTTATTTAAGTAGCATTTGTATTTTTGTTCTCTATTTACAAATTATTAACCTAAAACTACAATTTTTACTTAGAAAATAAAATTGGTATGATAGTGGAAATTGTAGTGAAATGTGAAACCACTCCACACAATATGAAGAATGGTGGAAACAATGTAAAACTTGATGTGATGCTGTTATAAACCATAATCATTGGGCCTTTAAGGTTAGAGAGTAAAAACCAAATTAGGTTCTAACTCTATTTTTAAAGTTTGGGCTTTGTTAGTATTTGTTTATATGCATGTATGTATGATATATTTGTATGTGTTTTTAAACGAGAACTCTAAATAGTGTGAGAATCATGATAACTCGTAAAAAAATAAAAAACCAAAATCAAATTCTTTATACCACTATGATTAAAATGCTATACTAAAAAAAGAATTTAATGCTATTGAACCATTATTTGTATTTTTTAGATGTTAGTTTCTGTAGACAACGTTATTAACCTAAAAAGCGTAGGAAGCAATGAGAAAGCGATACGTAACACATGAGACTTAAAAAAAGAATTTAACGCTATTGAACCATTATTCGTATTTTTTTAGATGTTAGTTCCTGTACACAACATTATTAACCTAAAAAGCGTAAGAAGCAATGAGAAAGCGACACGTACGTAACGTATGAAACTTTCAGCACGCAAGAGATTCATCTTTTTTTTGGAACTTTAACATTATCCTTTCCTTGACTGAAGGTGAAGATTTTTTTCTTTTTCGGCTTACACTTAATGCTAATAGAACATGATGTTGACTTTCAGAACAATAGATTCATCTATTTTCTTTAGCTTCAACATTATCCTTTTCTTGATTGAAGGAGGTGAAGGTTTTTAGTTTCTTTTTCTTATGTTGGCTTGCAAATTTAAAGGACATGATCTTATGATGGAGGCTCTTGGCATTTATCAGAACAGGGTATGTTTTCAATCAAATGAAGATCACTATTGACATTGTTACCCGTAAGCATTGCAAAAGGGCATGCTGGATCGATGGTTGGGTCGAGTAACAGGCAAAACATATTCTAATCAGAATAGGTTCGCGTACATAGGTTGTGGTTGAAAAAAGTCTTTTGAAGAAAAACAGGTTCACCCGTTATATCTAGAAATAATTTTAGGACGCCCGACACTCCAGACAAGAATGAAGTTAAGAAATTTCATATGTGTTTTCGAAAGACATGACGCATGTCTAAAATACCAAGTATAAAACTACCTGTGCAAATAGAAAGTTGCAGGGGACAGACAGGGGATGATCAAGTATTAGCTTCCCTTTTAGGTCAACACAAAAACACAGCAGACTGATGAGTAGAAACATCTACTATATTACTTTCGAGCGTACCTCAAATCATATTCGAAAACAAATCAACTTTTTTTGGTATTCGAAGAAACAAACTCGGTTTCTGACGGCTTGTTTTCACTTCCATCCATCATATTGTCATCCACGGCCACGGTCCCTGAGTCCATTTCATCATTCGCATCGCCCTCCGGTCTCTGTTCAAGAAACTGCTCCCATGATGGATCATATGCAGTCAGATATTTCTCCATTTCCGTCAGCAAATTACTATCCCATTCCACATCAGCATCAGGCGAAAACTCCCTATATCTAACGCCAGTTTTTCATCCATCAGTGCTTGATTCTGTGCTTCGGCGTTCATGTAACTGTCATTGGATATGTTGACATCTGTCATCATTTCTTGCAACTGTGAGAGCTCGGACACATCGGACAAATCTTGACCGTCGAGTATTCGGGCTCGTATCTGGGAAATAATCTGCTGCGACCACTTCGGAATTTGCTTCTAGAGGTGCCGAAAGTACATCTGTCACTGCTGGTAAATACGATTGACAGGAAGCTGGTGGCGTGACATCTTGAAGAGTAACTCCCGAACTAAAAGGATTTAAACGTGACGTATTTTCGAGTTTCATGATTTGTTTAAGCATTGCCTGTGCAGCATCGTTCATTTTCGGTTGGTATCTAACAATCCTTCCATCGGAAGAATGTTCGTTTGAAATAACTTCATCTTCTTTATACCTTCGTTTTTTATTCCCTTCGGTAATGAGACGGTGCTTTCGTTTTGCTGTTGTACAAAATGGGCCAAAAACCCGGGGCTGTTAACCGCTTTTGCTAAAAACGACATCATTTGTTGTTGTCGTTGTTCCATTCCCTGAAGACGTTGCACCATTGACTGCATTTGATTATCTGTCGATTGTTGCTGCTGTCGTAACCTCACGAGTTCTTGCATTAGAACGTTTTTGTCTCTTTTTAGTCTCTCCACTTCTTCTTCTAAACCGAATTTTCCAACTTCGACGCATGCACCAACTGAGGATGTTTGTTGATAGAGTTGTTGAGGCGGTTGCGGGTGTCCTGAAGCTGATTTTCGGCGGACTATAGTTTTTAGCAAGTGTTTTTGACCACGTAGAAATCCCTCGTTGGCAAATTCCCAGCGATCGGGATCAACTTTTCTAAATCCCTGTTTATAATACAAAAAAAATAAGTGAACAAAAATTCATACTCAACACATTCATATTTGTAAATCCGGCTTTGTAAATCCGGCTTTCACATTACCAAAGATCCAAAACATGTATACAAGGCATCCATGTAGTCACTGTTAACATGTTAATAGTTCACAAATTATATATTAGAGCAAGATTGCATGCATATAAGTTTTTAGAAACAAAGAACTAAAACTATACATCCTGTAAGGTTAAATACAGATAAATAGGCATACAAGAAAAGGTATCGAATTAACAGAGATGAACAATAAAAGAAGGATGAAAAAATTCAAAGTGTAAACAAACAAGGACAATGAGATTGTAAATTTGTAGTTCAAGCTCCCACTTTCCCAATTAGCTCTAACCCATGTCAATTAACTGACATTTTGAGATGGGAAAACAAAGGGAGTCAACAAATCTATTTGACTCTCGATTTCAAGCGAGAAATATATTTCTTTTACTATACACACAAAACTCAGGGTGAGCACTGGTTGGTTTGGTTATAAGGCAAAACCAAACCAACAACCGATGTTTCAGTTTTTAGATGTTTGTAACTGATCAGTTAGGTCATTGGGAAAGGTGGTTCGGTTTAAATGGTTAACATATTCCATGCGTAGATCAATTCAAGCCCATTTTTATTAATCCAGTCAGGTTTTGAGCCAAATAAGGAAAACAACAACCCTATTATTTTATAAAGAAGAAGGAAAGGGCAAATAGTACAATTTATTAAAAACAAGTTGTAACAAAACTTCTTTTGTAATTTACAAAAATATAAAGGGTTGGTTTTAATGGCGGTTTAGTTCAGTTTTTTGTACACATATAACCATAACCGAACCACCGATTTCTCAACTAGTAACGTCAATTCTGTTACCATCTTGAAATCAGTATCTAGATGTCTGCTGACCTTTTATTTCCAAATACCATAAACTGCTACTTATCTCACTATCTTCTCTTCCTAGCTTCTTCATGCTCTACAATTATGACTGCAGCAAGTGACCAAAATGCTTCTAATCATAAATTTTGCATTTAGCAGAATAGTATGAGCCTAAAAAAACTATCCATTAGGTCTGGCTATACTCTTACAAAGCTGCTAAATAATATGTCAAACTAATAAACAGATGATCTTAACAAAACTAAAACACTCCCATTCCTTGCCCTAAAACTTGAACTCTAAACCTACTGATCATCATAGCCGAAAACCGAATAACTTACAAATTCATCACCATACAATCATTTACCATAACTTAAAAACACATCAAATCAATCAATTACCAAACAACCACACAATCACAAGTTCACAACATTAACAATACTAACTTGAAATTAAAGGAAACAGAACAATACATAAGTATTGAGCTGGCGAACAAAGCTGGAGAAATTATTATGCTTAAAGTACTTCGGCAAAAGATCTCTAGCAAACTCCGGTGGATCCCACACAACGAAGCTATTATTCGTAGCACTCCACGAAACAACCTTATCGGTGGCCGGATCATCAACCATATCGTAAGTTTTCACTAAAAACGGCGGCGGAGCATTGACACTGGACATCGGCGGCGGCGCAGGCGGCGGAACGGCGCCGTCGGATGCGGTGGCGGTACCGTTGCTGTGAGTACGAGGCTCCATGGTGATGGATGGTGCGGTTAATTTAGGGTTTGTGTGTTCGCCATTGATGAGTGTAAACCCTAATTGAAAGATCTAGAGGAAGTATGGAGAAAAGCTTGGAAGAAGAAAGCGGTGATTAGATAGGGCCATTGCGGTCGAGTTAGATGATGAAAGAGGGACACGAGAGCATTGTTTTTTTTTTCTTTTTTTGTTTTTATTATAATTTGTTTAAGTGTAAATAAAATATTCGGCTCTTTTGAACTTTTATTCTTTTGGCATGGGTCTACAACAAAGTGATTTGTGTCTTTATTATACTTGGTAATTTCTTTAGAATATGAGAGAACAAAAGTGTTACGGTTGATACACGCTATTTAAAAAATAGAACAAAATGTGACAATTTGACGAGCGAGGACGGTGGCGGACAATGGTGAGGATACGGTGGTGTTTGACGTTGTGTGGGAGGTGGACAATGCACGTCAATAGTACGAGGTGGTATGATGATATATAAACGAATCTTTAAGAACTCCTGATGAAAAAAATTAAAAGAGATATCAAATAAATGAAATAATATAAAAATATTATTCAATGTTATTATGATAAACTATTTAGTACTTAGAGTATCCACAACGCTGTATCTCGTATCTCGTCTAAAATCTAGACTTGTCACATTCTTTTAAAGAACAACCATTTCAAACTTATTTTTTCTTCTAAAGCTAAATCACTCCAAACCTTCACTTTATTATCCACCCATCACCTAGTTTCCTTTTCTTTAAATTATATCTAATTTATATAACCTATCAATAATTTACTTAATTATTAATATTATTTATTTTTTATTAAAATATTAAAATATGGAAAAAAATTAATAACAACATAATTTATTTATTATTCATTTTATTTAAATTTAAAATAAAATACTAATAGTTATTTAGCTTTTCCAACAAATCTTTTTTCAAACCCCTACTTTTACAACTGTTTTTTTTTTTCAAACGCTTACTTTTGCAACGACTATTTCTTTACTGACTATAAATTCAAATCGTATTTTAGTGGTTGATGATTAGTTTAATTATGTGTTTGTTTATGATTAATTATCTAGTTTGTGTAATGCTGTTAATTTTAATAATTTTTTTAATTTATATATATGTTTTTTAAAATTTATGTTATTTTTTAATTTATATATGGGAAAATGGCATAAAAACTAATATACTTTCTGTTTTTTCTCATAAAAATCCTTTCACTTTTTTTGCACTTATAAAACCAACGTACTTTATTTTTTGTTTCATAAAAGTTTCTTCACTTTTTTTTTGCACATAAGACACCAACATACTTTTTTTTTATCTCATAAATTCCCCTGACCTTTTTTCATACACAAAAACAACATGCTTTCTACTCATGTATCATGCACGCCCTTTAAAATGTTAAACTTTAACAAAAAAAATCTTTTAGTTATGATCGGATGAAATCAAGAAAACATTATTTGACAAATTATGTTATACTTTTAACTATTTTGAATTTATACATACTATTTTGTATGTTTGTTATTTTATTTTATTTTGAGTTGTGTTATCCACACTCGTGATTTTTATTATATTGTTTTCCGAATAATATTTATTGTTATCAATTTATTGAATTTAAAATGTAAAAAAAGACAAACATTAAACAAACTTTGGTTTACCATATATCCAGTTTAAAACATTAATTCATCTAAATTCTTTTCTAACATATATTAATAAGTAAACAATAATAATTCACAATTTTGTTCAAATTTAACATTTGGGGGACTTTTATATGCAAAAAGTTGTTTAGGGACTTTTATTAAACAAAAAGAAAAGTATAATCATTTTTAATGTGCAAAATAAAGTGAAATGACTTTTATAAGAAAAAACAGAAAGTATGTTGGTTTTTATGGTATTACCTCTTTATATATTTATGCTTAATTTAAACAATTTTAAGTTTGTTTTATTTAAACAAGCTTTTTTTTTTTCAAATAAAGGGGTCACTTTTTTGGGTTTTGGACTGGTCCGACGAACAAACCGGACGAGTCTTTCTCATGCTCTCCAATGCGTGGGGCAGTCTGGTTTGGTGGTTTGGATTTAAACGGGGTTGATGGACGACAAATATAATTAATTATGTCTAAATATTGAAAAGTTAAAATAAAAATAAAATAAAAGACATTTTAACTTTATATAACTGAGGTACGGATTTTAAAATATGAAATCTAAACATTTAAAGTAGTACATAATTTAATATTACTAATATGTGAAACACGAAATTTATTTATCCAACACATCCATCCCCATGTTTTTTAAATAATAACCCTACTGTGGTTTTGATAAAATGCAAAGGGAGGTTGATTTTGTGATCAAACAGGCTTAACAATATTAAGATGTGTAGGAGATGTTTTCTTCTAATATCGTTAACCACTTAACTCTAATGAAAAAATGTTTGGCAAGTTTAACAAGAGAACTAGGGGTACATGTAATGACTATAAAAAAGGTTTATCTTGCAAGAAGTGAATATGGGGGCTAATTTTACTACGGTGTATACAGTTTGATTTGGTTATTAGCCTCAGTTAAAATCGAAATCAAAATCAAATTCATCGGATGATATATTTTATTAACCAATTGGGTTTAGTTTGTCAATTTTAGTTCGGTTCGATTAATTTTGCTTAATACACAAAACTATATTTGGGCTAAAATTTTACTTAGAAATACATGAAATGAATGCATTGAAAGGAATGTATAAATGCTAAAAATATATTAAAATTACAGAAAAATGTCATTTTCGTCCCTGAGGTTTGACCTCTTTTACGACTTGCATCCAAATATGTCATTTACATTCAAAAAGTTTAAAATTACCATTTTCATCCCTAAAGGCCAACTTCCGACGGACGAAAGTCACAATAAATTGTCAACCTCAAGGATGAAAATAACAAGATTTTGAAACGACAAGCGTCCAGATGCGAAAAACAAGCATTTGGATAAAAGTTACAAAAGTGACCAAAACTCCGAGACGAAAATTACAATTTACACTTACAACTATGAATGATTCGGTCAAATTCGATTAACCGATGATAAAAAAATGAATAACTAATTTTCGATTAATTTCAGTTCGATTTCACTAAAATCGCTACGATTTATTTTACCTAACGGTTGGATTACAACATTTGCACTCAACATAAAATGAAAATCTAAGAGGTGGGGATAAGTGAATAATAATAATAATAATAATAAGAGTTAATTACTGTTTTCGTCCCTGTGGTTTGTCAAAAATCACTATTTCAGTCAATTAGTTTAAAATTGTGATTTCAGTCCTTGTGGTTTCACTTTCTAACCATTTCAGTCCCTGTGGTTTTACTTTCGTAACCACTTCAACCCATTTATTATGTAAGTACAGGGACTAAAATGGTTACGAGGTGGACTGAAATGGTTCTGAAATCACAATTTTTAAACTAATGGACTGAAATAGTGATTTTTGACAAACCACAGGGACGAAAACAGTAATTAACTCTAATAATAATAATAATAATAATAATAATAATAATCCATAACCTAGTTCAAGAACAAGGAAAGGGAAGTGATTTTGGCGGGAAAACAATGAGTTCATCGGCGGTAGAGACAGAGTCACCTGATCTGGTTTGCGAGCTCGATAATGTTCAAGGCATGGTTGACGCTCTCACCTCAGTTCGATGGAAACGCCATCAGGTTCTTTTGCTTTTCAGAAATTTGTAAAAATAAGTATAGCGTAGACCTAGGGTTTTAGTAGTCCCGAATTTAATCGACAAACCAATGGTTCTTGTGTAGAGATTTGTGCTAATCGATACATTTTGTTACTGAATTAGGATGCAGTTTTGGAATTAAGTGAGCATGGAATCGTTTTGATCGTTGAGGATACTGGTTGTCTTCAAGCAAAGGTTTATCTGCAGCGAGAGGTATACAACTATACACACGAATTTTAGGTTATCGTGCTTTAATAGTTTAATTCAAGTGAGCACGATATAAATTTTTATCTACATCTAGATATAAGTTTTTGAGTAGATAAAAATACTAAACCATGACTAAAGTCAACACGATAGACATCGGTCTTTGTTGAGTATTCTTTCATTTGACTTTAATTCAGTCATTTATATCTTAGCATAGGATAACATTTGTTTATTTGGTCTATTTTGTAGCTTTTTGTTCGTTACGAGTATAGCGCACATGGGCGACCTAGGTTTGGAGTAAGTTTGGGACTGTTTGTGGATTGCCTTAACACATTCTGTATTCCTGGACATTCTGGCACAATCGAATTCCAGTATCCCGGGCCGGATATGCAGCTTCTTCTCAAGTACATTTTGACCGCCTTTTCAAGTAGCATTGTTTATTTTATGTTTCTGTCATCTTTAGATGGTACTGTTCCTATAGTTTGTTTAACTGGATTGACATTAGCAGCCACACCCATTCATCAAGAAATTGATTATAGGTTCATTTGGGTCTAGTAAATAAGTAAATTATACGGTAGGTTAATTTAGCTCTACTCAAATAGTCAAATTATACAACGGGTTAGCTTGGATTACTATAATAAAACTCACTAACTTTAAATGGGTCCAAATTAGCGAGCACCGTCCACCACCATTGAGTGTCAACCCATTGCTGTCACTGCGTCCAGTGTTGTAATATTTGTTTCAAAATAGTTGCTAGCCTATCTCATAACGTCTACTGAAATATGAAATTTTCACCTTCAATCTGGATTCTAAACAGTTGCTATATCTTTCAAGAGTTGTATTTTCCTATTTGAGAAGCTGTATTAATGTATTCACTCCTGACCTTCCAGCTAATGGTATCGCTTAGACCCCTAGTAAAACAAACAAGCCTGGAAGTTTGTATATAACCAGCCATGTTTGTCTACAGCGTTAGGAGATTCAAAAATTATTAGTATGGCACAATGAAAGAAATGAGTGAGGAGTTGAGAAAGCTGGGCTCAAAATTTTGCTGCCCTTTTATGTTCCACTTTCATGCATCCGAGCATAATATTTTATTGTTTTTTCTTTTGTTAGATCTACTGATTCACTAAGTAGTTGCACTTATGCGGAGATCAGAACTAGGATCCCCGACACTATTTCATGGGACTACAATTTTGAACCTGCAGGAAGCACCCCCATCAGTTTTACCGTTAAGGTACCTATTTTCCCTTTACAACTGATGACATACGTCGTTTTCTTTTAACTTCAAAGTTGTATACAATGTTGACTTGTGTTGGCTTTTTTTTTTTTTGAAGTCATCAGCCTTAAAAGAAGCTATTGATGATCTTGAATGGCCAGGATCAAGCATCCAAATAACCCTGCAACCAACTCCTCCATCCGTTACTTTTAAAGGGGAAGGCCATGGGGACTTGCAGATCGACTTCATGTATTATGCAAACATGGATCTCCTAACCGCGTTTAACTGTGATCAAGTTGTTTCTCACAGGCATGTATTTTATTTATAGTTAACGTTTGTTTTAAACGTTACTAATCTATTGACTTTGTAGGTACAAGTACAAGTTTCTTCGTGCAACAACTTCCAACATACCGAGCAGTGTTATTAAAGATAACAGAGGAAGCAAACTGACAATTGGGAGAGGCGGGATGTTAAAAGTTCAACATCTTGTGTCAGTTGCAAAGCCGTCTAGTTCTCACCAGCATATTGATTCTGGTGGTTATCAGCCGCCCAGCCGCATTGCCTACATTGAGTTTTTCGTAAAGCCACAAGTAGATGAAGAAAACGCATATGATTCGTAGAAGACTGATATTTGTTTACCGATGGGTGTGTGGTAATGTTTGTTCCAAAACATGCATGACTAAATTCTTAAAGCTAAACCAAAGACAACAGTTTACTGGTTTTCTTTAATTTGGTTATCTAGTTAATCAATATGAAATTAATCAAATATTATAATAAATCATGTGATCCAATAGTACTAATGTAATGTAACAAACATTCACTCGACCCTTGTTTCGCATTTTCACCCTGGAGTATCAAGCTAGATTAACAAACAACGAACAACACAAAATCTAGAAAACAAAAGAATGAATCGGTGTAACTTCTTTATCGCTATCCGGCTGTGTGTTGTTTGCAACCCTTTGGACCAAAGTGTTGTGAGCCGCGCCTGACTATCTTTCTACACAAGTAACAGTAGTGGCTTTGACATGCCCAGCAAAATATGTGATTGTTGTTCCCAACCTGACCGGCCACAAAACAAACATCGTTAACTTCCCAAAAACTATAATCACTAAACAATGTCGTTGAATGTTGACTGACCTTCACATTGATCTGACCACATTGAGGGCATGTATGACCAAGATCACCAAATAGCTGAGCTTGAACTTGGCCTAATACTTGTCGAACGTTCATCCGTTCCTCCCTGTTTCGAATTCCTTCTTGCGGAAAAAGTTCACAAGCTCCATCCCTTCAACAGTGATCAAGAGATTCGTTACTTTGATCACTCGACCCGCACATACAATTGTGAAAATGAAAAGGCAGATAAGCTAAGGGATTACCTGAAATGATCATATCCGTCTATGACCTTGTTACAGCGATAGCAGAAATACTTGCCACAATTTTGACAGACCATTTTATTACAACCTTCGGTTTTAGAAATTGCCATTTTACAAGAGGGGCATTGTTTTGCATCACGAAGTATCTCTCTCACACTAAGAAGCTCATGTATCATTTCTTGTTCACGTTGCCTTTGTTTATCTTTCATTTGAGTTGATGATTGTCTCGCCTGCAACAACCAAAACACGATGACATTTATCCCAAAACATGGTTGAAAAGGGTGGGTGAACCAACATGTAAAAAATGGGTTGTATTAAAACAGTTCGGGTTAGGATAACCCAAAACAGTTTTTTTTACCCGTAAGAGATAAAACATAACCCAGAAGCAATCTATTCACAATTACGTGAAGACCCTTTTTTCTAATCCACATATAAATTGCAATTAAGCACAATCCGATAATGCACTTCTGGCCATTTGCATCTCACATAAATACAACAATTTATTTTATTTTTCATCTTAATATCGATTCATGTAAAGTATATCGTAAAGTTACCTGCAATATACTGAGCTTCATTTCTGGTGTAAAACACATGACGCCAACATGGCGTTTTTCCCTGCAAAGTGTGCAAAAACTAAAGAAGCATTTCGAGCATTGAGCATCTTGATCTTCATCTTCTATACATGGTGTTTCACATCTTGGACAATAGACCACATCAGACATCGATTCGAGAGTTTTTTGCAATGTAAGTGATTCCCATTTTTCAAATTCTTTGTCGCCAAGTAATCGCTTCAAAAGACCGGGTGGAATCATGCCCCCGCATTTTGGAATGGGGCAAGAAAGCTTATTCACAGTACCGTCTTGTATATGAACATCTGTGTAGGTTCTCATGCATTTCTCACAGAAGAAATGCTGACATGGCAATCTTATAAATTCAGCACCTATGAATAAAACCAATTCAATATAATGATCAGACAATAATTTTAACTACAGATTTTATGATCTATGATTTGCATGTCAACTTTACTTTTAGGAAGTGTTCGGATTACTCTTTAAAGTGATTATGTGATTCTGAATAATCAACCATACTAAAACACATGGTTGTTAAAATCCCGACTGCCTCTGATTAGTCGCCGATTAATCGCTAGTCGGAGGTTCACCAAGTAATTTTTATCTAATCAGCCAATTAATCAGTGGCGGTAAACAGTGATCAAATCCAGTCCTAATTACTCCCTCAGAGTCATGTAAGAGCATTGTAGCGGGTAGCTTATTATTAGTTAATTCCAATATATGTAATTGTAAAACAATCTCAGCAGTTTCATATGAAAGAGTGAAAATTACCTGCAAATTCCCCATAGCAGATGCAACATTCTTGCAAGGTCTTGAGAAAATTTTCAAGCCGTTGTTCTTCGTTATAACTCTTCAACGATGGAACATCAACGTCAGGGGAGACACATCCCGAAAGTGCACGCGGGTCCCCTTGGTTTTTCACGCCATACGGGCCAAGAACTATTTCTTTATCAAATCCAAGAAAAGATATAGCAGAACTATGCAACCATTCAGCCCACGAGTATATAACTTCTTGCCCCTGTTGTTCATTCCATATCGAATCCAACATTGAACACAAACTTGAAATTTTTGAAGTATCCAGCCATTGTACAGAGATTGTAAAATATGGAGGGAGATGTGTTTGGGTAACACACAAGTCAAAATTATCGGCGGGATATATTTGACTTCAAAGGAGTATGAAAAACCTTCTGAATTATTGGTATCTGTAGAGGAATTTAGCTTTGTTGAGATGGTTAGTTCTTCAGGAGTATCAATGTGGATATGAATCTGCAAATGAATATATGAACAATGTTGCTTAGCATCACAATATTTCATGCTAAATTTAATCAATATCACCCATAGTTGTCAATAGTGAATAGTGGACCTTGGCGACAGTCTACCTATATGCTACGTAGCGATAATGACGAATTAGCGCCCGCTATTTCATGTTTAATGATAAAGGGGTAGAAAAAAACTATCTATAACACACCAGTTATGTATAAAGGTGCCAAACATACGTTAAAGTAGCTCAAATTCGCTTTCGCTAATCATCTACACAAATAAAAAAGATAATAATTCTGCTATTTATCGCTATAGGGTTTGTAGTGACCCTTCACCTATACGCTACGCTATTCGCTATAGCAGGTGCTACGAAC
Organism: Scalesia atractyloides; assembly: GCA_947069175.1. Taxonomy (NCBI): domain Eukaryota; kingdom Viridiplantae; phylum Streptophyta; class Magnoliopsida; order Asterales; family Asteraceae; genus Scalesia; species Scalesia atractyloides. The sequence goes on along the minus strand of CAMTDV010000028.1, from coordinate 85,391,822 downwards.
GCTATTGACAACTATGATATCACCTACAATACCTGAAAAGATCGCAGTCCATTATGGTTGTCAAGAATAAACACGTTCTCTCCGTAAATGGATTCCATAGCCAATACCTGCAATCAGTTAATAATCTTGTAAGTCAAAAACTGAAAAAGTAAAATCTATATAAACGTGTTAAAATTGGTTTAACTTGTGACACGAAATTCAGAAAACATGTATGAGATATGACTATTAAGTGCAGGATGTTTAAAATAGATCCTTAAAAGGATTATACAACATCCACAACACGCTGTAAGATTAAATATATAACTATAAGTATTTAATCATGTAGCCATTATAATCATTTATATTATATAGATCAAAATATAATTATCACCTTATAATATATCAGTTGGTAATTGTTGATGGACCGATTTACCCTTATTAGCTAATAAGGGTTCCCCTTGAGTGTATTTAAGGAGATGACTAGAGAGTGTTTTATGTTAGACACTAATCTTAACATCACACAAGTTTCGACCTCCTCTCTCTCAACTAATCACGAATTCATAACCCTGTGAATTTGGTAATCACCATCAGTAACATACATCCTAAACGACATGTTTTCCTTTATGTATTAACAAAACTGATCAATGTTAGAAAAATTACTACTGGAACAAATAAGTGTGAAGACAGAAAGAAATAAACGGTGAACCGGGCTTGTGTTTGACACAATTCCCTTAAACAGATTCGTAGTCTGTTCCCAGGGTACGCCGGTCCGAAGCAGCAACAGTGCACTGCCAGACTTGAATACTTGCCTGAAAGATAACCGGAGATAGGTAAAACATGGCACACGGTTATGTTAGTTAGGTAAAACATTACCTTATAAACCAACTTCTACTTTGTTCCCACATCTATGTGGGACAAAGTTTCGAGACTTCATTCACACATACTCAAATTTCCAACAATCAACACATACAACATAATCAATAATTAACACGAGCCAGTCTAAGAATGAAAATTCGGTATAAATCTTAACAACAATGATAACGCAATAGTAAAATGTTACACTAACACAAACAAATTAACCAACAAAAAATCATACAAACTTACCTCATCCTCTTGCAACTGATCATTTTGTCTAATTAACTCCTCCGACAAATCCGGTTCTTCACCAAACATCCGCAACTTTTCTAATCTCGTCACAACATCACCCTCATCTTCTTCTTCTTCTTCTTCTTCAATAACATCATCCTTATTTCCATCAAATTCCCCACTCAATTCCACCTTTTTCTCATCCTTTTCTGCTATTTCTTTATCCCCTTGTTTCTGGTCAAAATTCAATGAACCCGGATCATGTTTCTTGACGTATGTTGACACCCACCTGGGATTTGTTGAGGCTGAAGATGTGGATTGAATTTGTTGATGATCATCAACAGGTTTCAATCTCCAGTTCTCGTCAACGTTTTTTTGGTGTGATTTTCCTCTTCTGCCGCCTCTTTTCATCGTTGAGTGGCAGTCGTTTGTTGGCTCACGCGCAGTTTCCGGTTGGTATTTATGAGATCCGAAACGGCCACTGCTCCTCGTTATGCGCTTTTTTTTTGTTAGAATTATAGATCTTTTATGGGTTGGATTTTACTGTTATGGAGTCTAGAGCATAGGTGCACTAAAAAAACCATACCTGGAACCAGAGGTGCACAAATCGGGTTTTTCAAAACTAAACTATACTATTATTTTTTTAATTGATTAAGAAATATTCTAACTTATCGAAACGAAACACAAAACTAGTTTGTTTTAATATTAAAAATAAACTCAAGGGTTCAAAAACAAATAAAAATAATAACTGTGTGAGTGAGTGCTGAGCTCTCACTTTCAGCATCAAGCAGGCATCTCCATCTTTTCTATGGACATGTGCTATATGCAAAGAAACCTGTACTTTTGTCTGTATTTAGCAGTACCACCTCTGGAAAAAGGGCCCCAAGAATTGTTTTTTAAAACTTTGGTGGGTGAGTAGTAGTGATGAAAAGACTGTGTTTAAGTGAGGAATCTTGTAGATTTCTTTATAATTAAAGGAGGAATCTTTGATATTCTCCACCAAATTGTTCTTATTTCTACTTTAATCAAAGTTAACCTTTCTCTTCTCTCATCACCACCATTGATCTCATCATCATTTTTTTAATCTCATTTATTATTTTATTTTGTTGGTTCTCTTTCATTATCAGGCTTTGCACTTTTTCTTGCAGCAAATTTGAAATATTTACTTCATCACACTGAAAATGGCAGGACTTTGAGCTACTTTCTAGGTTTGTTCTATCTTTTTGTGATGCAGATTTGATTTTTTCATTGAGCTGATTTGGACTTTTTATCATATTTTTTGTTGGTACAGATAACTTGTTTGTTTATATGCTTGATCCTTTCTAGGGTTCTTGTTTCATACAGGTTGCTAGATATAACTTCATTATTTTCAGTACAAATGTTTTGTTCTTGTAATAATCAATTTCTGAAAGAAAAAAAAACATCTTGATTCAGGGTTTTCTAAATGAGCCTTGAAAGTTTGTTAAGTGTTAATTTATAACCCTAATATATTTTTCAAGAAACATATATTTAGCTTTTGGTAATTTATATTTTGATTAAAAGTGGCCCCAAGAATTGTTTTTTAAAACTTTGGTGGGTGAGTAGTAGTGATGAAAAGACTGTGTTTAAGTGAGGAATCTTGTAGATTTCTTTATAATTAAAGGAGGAATCTTTGATATTCTCCACCAAATTGTTCTTATTTCTACTTTAATCAAAGTTAACCTTTCTCTTCTCTCATCACCACCATTGATCTCATCATCATTTTTTTAATCTCATTTATTATTTTATTTTGTTGGTTCTCTTTCATTATCAGGCTTTGCACTTTTTCTTGCAGCAAATTTGAAATATTTACTTCATCACACTGAAAATGGCAGGACTTTGAGCTACTTTCTAGGTTTGTTCTATCTTTTTGTGATGCAGATTTGATTTTTTCATTGAGCTGATTTGGACTTTTTATCATATTTTTTGTTGGTACAGATAACTTGTTTGTTTATATGCTTGATCCTTTCTAGGGTTCTTGTTTCATACAGGTTGCTAGATATAACTTCATTATTTTCAGTACAAATGTTTTGTTCTTGTAATAATCAATTTCTGAAAGAAAAAAAAACATCTTGATTCAGGGTTTTCTAAATGAGCCTTGAAAGTTTGTTAAGTGTTAATTTATAACCCTAATATATTTTTCAAGAAACATATATTTAGCTTTTGGTAATTTATATTTTGATTAAAAGTTCCTGGTTGAATCCAAATCTTTACATTTTTGTAATCACAAATTCTTAATTTTTTATTAGAAAAAAATTACTGTGAATTTACAGTTGTGTTCTTTAGTTTCTTGATAGCTACAAACATATGATGCATATATTGATTTGATCTCATGGTATATCTTATTCATGTGTTTTTCTGTAGAATTTAGCTCAAGAAAAAGGAAACTTTGTGAATTTACTATTTAGTATCAATAATGATGTCCAGATCATACACTAATCTCTTCGAACTCGCCTCTGGCGAAGCACCATTACCATTATCGGGTTTTGGTCGGGCTGCGAAGAAATTATCGCGGGTTGCAACCGTACCAGGGGTATTATCGGAACTAGACGATGAAGGTTTTAGTTCGGATGCCCCATCATCGGTGTCTCAGGAGCATATGATCATTGTCGGAAACCAACTCCCGCTTCGGGTCAACAAACGACCCGACGGGAGTTGGAACTTCAGTTGGGACGAAGACTCCCTCCTGTTGCAACTCCGAGACGGGCTTAAAGAAGACGTAGAGATCACGTATGTAGGATGTCTTAAAGAAGAAATCGACCCGAAAGATCAAGATGATGTGGCACAACATTTGCTTGAAAATTTTAAATGTGTGCCCGCGTTTATACCCCCCGATCTTTTTAGCAAGTTTTATCACGGGTTTTGTAAACAACACTTATGGCCGTTGTTTCACTACATGCTTCCGTTATCACCGGATCTAGGTGGTCGGTTTGACCGGTCTCTTTGGCAAGCTTATGTTTCAGTCAACAAAATATTCGCTGATAAGGTAATGGAAGTGATTAGTCCAGATGATGACTTTGTGTGGGTACACGATTACCATTTGATGGTTTTACCTACCTTTTTGAGGAAACGGTTTAATCGGGTCAAACTCGGTTTTTTTCTGCATAGCTCGCTTCCATCCTCCGAGATATACCGAACGCTTCCGGTACGAGACGAGTTGTTACGAGCCCTTCTGAATTCCGACCTCATCGGATTTCACACTTTCGATTATGCACGCCATTTTCTTTCGTGTTGTAGTAGAATGCTCGGTTTATCTTATCAATCTAAACGAGGATATATCGGGCTTGAATACTATGGCCGTACCGTAAGCATCAAGATTTTACCGGTCGGGATTCATTTGAAACAGCTTCGAAACGTTCTTGATCTACCTGAAACCGAGTCCAAAGTGGCGGAATTAAGAGATCAGTTTCAAGGTCGAACTGTGTTACTCGGGGTTGATGACATGGACATCTTTAAAGGGATAAGTTTGAAGCTTTTAGCGTTCGAGAATTTGTTGACTCAGCATCCGGAAAAGAGGGGTAAGGTGGTTCTAGTTCAGATAGCAAATCCGGCTAGAGGTCGTGGGCGAGACGTTCTTGAGGTCCAGTCGGAGACTCATACCACTAGAGAAAGAATTAACAAGAAATTCGGTCGGCCCGGCTATAAGCCCGTGGTCTTGATCGATAACCCGCTTCAGTTTTACGAGCGGATTGCTTATTATGTGATTTCTGAGTGTTGTCTTGTTACTGCTGTAAGAGACGGGATGAATTTGATACCGTATGAGTATGTTATATGTAGACAAGGGACCGATAAGCTGGACGCTACTTTAGGGGCAAACCCGTCAACACCGAAAAAAAGTATGCTAGTTGTCTCGGAGTTTATTGGGTGCTCACCATCTCTAAGTGGGGCCATTCGGGTCAACCCGTGGAATATCGATGCAGTAGCTGAAGCTATGGATTCAGCATTGGTTTATGCTGATGCAGAAAAACAAATGAGGCATGAGAAAAATTACAGATATGTTAGCACTCACGATGTTGCGTATTGGGCCCATAGCTTTTGGCAAGATCTCGAGAGATCATGCCGGGATCATGTGAGGAGAAGGTGTTGGGGTATCGGGTTTGGGTTAGGGTTCCGTGTTGTTGCATTGGATCCGAATTTCCGAAAACTTTCAGTCGAACATATTGTTTCTGCTTACAAACGTTCCAAAAAGCGTGCCATTTTGTTGGATTATGATGGTACTGTGACACTGCAGGGTTCAATGAGCACGGGCCCGAGTTCCGAAGTTATAGGAATAGTGAATAGTTTGTGTCATGACCCGAAAAATGTTGTTTTTATCGTTAGCGGGAAGGACCGTGGTACGTTGACTGAATGGTTTTCTTCGTGTGAAAAATTGGGCGTTGCAGCTGAGCATGGTTATTTCTTTAGGTACAAATCTGCACTTTCAAACCTTTAATTTGAATTCATTAGTTGTGTCAATTAACCATTTACTTTATCAGTTATGTTTGATCTTTAATCTATTGTTGCACAAAGTGTAATTTTATGCATGGATTCTCCAAAATCACTAGGAGTGCTAAACAGGTCGTGTTCGCGGGTCCAACCCGACCCGATCCGGAAAATGTTGGACGAACCCGAACACGAAAATCGTGTCATACATATGAACCCGAGCACAACCCCGTTCAACCTGGATTTTTAATTTTTTTTTGCAAATAAATATATTAAATTTAAAATTATAGTACAAAAACATAAATGTATATAATACGGTTACATTTTAATTATAAAATATTCTGTCAATTTCTCTTATTAAGTTATAATTATTGTATAAAATACCCACCCAGTTTAATTTACAACATAAAATTATTTTAAAATATATAATAAATAGGATAAACGGGTCACCCCGCCAGCCCGACTGGGTTGACACGAACCCGACCCATTCAGCTAAGAGGTTTGCGTTTCAACCTGAAACTGACCTGAACCCGTTTAGACTAAACCCAAACCTGCAAATTTCGTGTTAGGTTCGTGTCATGTTTTTGGGTCCTGTTAGAAATTCCGACCCCTAAAAATTAGTCTATTAAAAAACTAGATTATTGTTAAAACAATAGGATTCTTTTAACCATATGTAGTTCTTTTTTTATTGTACATACAGGGAAGATAAGGATGCAGAATGGGAAACTTGTGTTGTGGTGCCGGATTTTTACTGGAAACAGATAGCGGAACCAGTTATGAAGCTGTATACCGAAACAACAGATGGGTCAACAATTGAGACTAAAGAGAGTGGACTTGTTTGGAACTATCAATATGCTGATCCGGACTTTGGTTCATGTCAAGCTAAGGAGCTTTTGGACCATTTGGAAAGTGTTCTCGCTAATGAGCCCGTTACGGTTAAGAGCGGGCAAAACGTCGTTGAAGTCAAACCACAAGTTAGTACTCTTGACATCTCTTATTTGAACAATATGTATTTGCAATTTATGTCTTTGTTTGCATATACTTACAAATGGGTCACTTAAGGTTGTGTTTATCTCTAATGGGTCAAACAGGTAAAAATGTATAGTTAAATGTAACCGGGTCAAAGTTACACAAAATGAATTTTAATGTATAAAATCTTCTAGAACTTTATATTCAAATAATATAATTCTTGTAATCACATTTGATAAATTAATTATGTACTTAAGGTTGCGTTTATCTCTAATGGGCCAAACAGGTAAAAATATTTAGTTAAATGTAACCGGGTCAAAGTTACACAAAATGGATTTAAATGTATAAAAGCGTGTAGAACTTTATGTTCAAATAATTAGATTATCATCAAATAAGATAATTCTTATAATCACATTCGATAAATTAATTATGTATATATAAGTTTGACTTTAAGGGTCAGACTTATTGGATTTCCAATGGGAAATTGATGCAGTTTTGTTGCAATTTCACATAAACAATTGTCACTTTAATGACGTTATCTAACAAACCAAAAGGATCCGTATCAGTTAAAAATATCGACAAAGTTCTTTGACCTCAAAAGTCAAAAGTCAAAGTGACCATTTTTATTGCTCTTTTTCAATAGGGGGTCAACAAAGGGCTTGTTGCAGATCGACTTTTGACAACAATGAAACACCGAGAAATGGTACCAGATTTTGTGCTTTGCATCGGGGACGACAGGTCAGACGAGGACATGTTTGAAGCAATCACAAGAGCAATAGCGGCCCCAAGTCTATCCCCGGTAGCCGAAGTCTTCGCTTGCACCGTCGGCAGGAAACCGAGCAAAGCCAGGTACTTTCTCGAGGACACAACCGAGATCCTGAGAATGCTGCAGGGCCTTGCTACTGTTTCCGAGCAACATTCGTTAAACAACGTAACTAAAGGTTTTCAAAAAGTGGTCATTGAGTAGGAGGAATTTACTAAACTGCCATTCTTCGAGTTCGTGTTTGTCTGGTTGCTTGTGAATAACTATCATCTTCTCCGAATTCGGCATTAGCGGAGAGGCTTAGTTTACATGTTTTGAAAGGCTGTGAGATTGGTGTTATAGAGTATGTAGTTGGTTGGTTAAACTTTGAAGTAAATAAGTTTACTTCTGTTGCTTCAAGTCAAACTTTTAAGTATGTACTGTGCTTGTGGTTATGGTTATGGTCAACCCATTTTCTGTATTTGATAGCAATTAGCAACTTTTGAAAAATAAATAAGAGTATGATATATAAAAAATGTTCGTTTCCTCTCTTTTTTTTACTTATCAGAATTACTTAATACCGCTTATTATTTTTCTTAACAGCAAATTTTTACACTTATCCGTCTTTGATAGGCCTCGAATCCTTGACCTCGAGGGAGTAACATCTTACCCCCACCCACGTAATACCACTTACGTTATAAGTTTTTTTACAGACTATCCATTTTGGTAAATAAGTTTTCAACCAACACCTCAAAAAGAGAAAAAAAAAACCCTTTACTTACGCTTTGCTGTATCAAATGTGACCTTACTTTTATTGTGTATCCGAATCTTATTTTTCTGAAAGTAACAGCAAAATAAAAATAAAATTATTGATTTAACAATAACTATTATAATAATAGAAGTTCTTTAAAATAAAATAAACGTAAAAAAGTAATAATTAATTTAATTACCAATGGCCCATTGTTCAAGTCATTCACTATAAAATGATTAACCTATCATTTTCTTAAGCCTACCTTACTCAATTTAGGTGAATTAGTAACAACAATTGAGCATTTGTAATTTAAAGTCAGAAGTTATCATCATCTAGATAGAAAGAGGAATTAGCAGGTACAAAGACGATGCAATAAACGTTTACCAATCCCATTTATAATCAGTGGCGGATCCAGAAACTTTTTTTAGTAGGTTTGTTTTGGTAGATTCTCACTACTTTTTTCAAATCATACAAGATTCTCATTATTTTTCCCATTTTTTCCAATCCGAGTGGGTTCATGTGAACCCACAAAGCAGGGCTGGATCCGCCACTGTTCATAATCCGCTAGGGAAGCATACAACGTAAGTATAAACCAAGTCACATGATCATCTTAATTATGCGCTACGGCAACAAAAATGTATATCCTTGAACAGTTGAGTTGGCAGGTGCTAGAAGCTCAAACTTTTATCATTCGAACTTGTGCAAGCAGGTAGTTGGCTACTACATTCGGGTAATAAGTCACTAATAACAAAAAACTTGGAACCTGAAAGTAGAACAAAAAAGAACAATGCGGCACCAACAGTTGGCATTTTGATAATAATCATCACTTACGAGTAGGCCTGTGAATGGATGGATATGGATTGGATCATGATCCGATCCATGATGATCCAATTTAAATGGATCATGATCCGATCCATGATCCAACATAATGGATCGTGATCTGATCCACATCCAAATAATTTTAAATGGATGGATCATTATCCGGATCGATCCATATTAAAAAAAAATATAATAAAAAACTCTAAAAAATAAAAATAAAAAAATCACAAAAAATTGTAAAAAAAGTTCAAAAAAATTCTAAAAATTCATAAAATTGTTAACGTCAAAAGGTGCGTACGGAAAATGTTATTAGTGTTTGCATTGTATAAATATAACCATTCGATTGCAACCAAGTGATGATTTTACGTCTTTTATCGTTGAATTGTTAGCAATATGAGATAGTTGGTAGAAGAAACGAAGGAAACATGATGATCTGCATATAGGGAAAAAGTTGAAAGATAAGAAGGTACAGTGGCGGATCTAGAAGATCTTCGTAGGGGTAACGTTTTATAAAAAATGGGTAACGAAATCGAAAAAACGTCAATAAAAGGTCAAATTTTCCCAAAATTTACACTACCGCTGGAGCGCCAAGGGGTAGCGGAGGCTACCCCTTTCCCTAAGGTAGGTCCGCCCCTGAAAGGTAATGCTTATGCCTACATAAATTTTATATTCTATATGCTATGGCATCTGATAACTAAACTATAACCGTGAATCACTTAAGATATTGTGTGACCTCTTTCTTCCATTTAACACATACGCATTTTCTAGAAACAATTATTGTTTAACTGATTAAGATAAATACACATTTTTTGCAACTATTGGGCATTGAAGATAAATAAACATATTATTAACAAGTTATGTTTTCTCAATATTAGGAACCGGCGATGTCACGACGGAGGTGAACGGAGATTGCGAACTTGCGTTGAAAGAGGACTGGACGAGAGAGAACTGGAGGAGCATGAAAGAGTGTAACACCCTGTAAATTGTGTCTAATAGTATAGTGACACGTGTTGTATTTTAAAATATAGTCTGTTAAAGACCAATAAGGACTAAATGCGTCAACATGCTCAAGCTGAGCCTCTGTCAACATGCTTGAAATTTGGCCTCTGAGTGACTGATATGTCAACACGCCCAGCCTCTGAGTGACTGATATGTCAACACGCCCAGCCTCTGAGTGACATCGGAATCAACATGCTTATAATAAGCCTCTGAGTGATCCTTTGTGAAGTCCTAACTCTCATACGTGTCATTTGTTGGACGAGAGGGTTCGATTTGTAAATATGTAAAAGTTGGATGATGGAGGGATTAAAAGTGTCAACATGTTAATTTATACCTCTGAGTGACCTTTTAACGAACCGAGAGCTCGACAATGTCCGTTCATAATCCCGGGTATGCCAAGTATTGGCTACGGAGGCTAAAAGTACCAAAAAAAAGTGTTTAAAAAGGTTTTTATAAGCTTTTATAAGTTAAGGGTGTTAAAGTGTCAAACTTTGAAAGTGGCCTTGGGGCGGTCGCGGGCCGCGAGAGACCAGGCCTGGGTCTCTCGCGGGGTGCGAGAACAGGTCTGCTGTAGAAAGTTTGCTTGGCTTCCAAACAAAATGCCAAAAACCATTAAATCGAAACCATGGACTTGTAATCAGCTATGCCACGTTTTGGGACACTTGTAAGCTTCCTCTTACACCCCTAAACACCTGGCTTCACCTCCTTTGAGTTCTCCAACTATAAATAGGTGTTCAAGTGCTTCATTCCAACTTGCACCTTTCTAAATCATAACTCTTCTCCCTCATCTGGAAGTTCCCTAGCTGAAAGGAGCATCCAACTTAGTTCTCTTGCATTGTAGGAACCTCTTGTAAGTGTTCCTTACTCTTGCATTTTCGTTTATAGGCTTATATAGCCAAAAAGTCAAGCGTTTTCGTAACACGCTTTGACTTTCGGTTAAGACCATTATGGTCCAGCCATTGTTCGAAATAAATATGGCTAAGTGATCGTAATAAGGTAGGTGTTAGTACCTATAAAGGGCACCTCCTAAAGATCACGTTTGCTAGACCAATTGACGGGTCAAAGTTGTGATATGAAAAAGTCAAACAGGCCATTTTTCGGAAAAATCATAAAATGATCTTATATGTGTTATGAAACATGTTTTGACACTTAAACAAGTTAGTAATAATTATTAGAACATGTAAGAACATGTTCGGCTCGTCAATTTTAGTTCTAGGGTCGGTTCGCAACCGAAAGTCGCGAAGTTTGACTTCTGCTTTGACTTTCGATTCTGACCCGATTTAGATTAGTTACCTACTGATCTAAAGTTTCATTATGATCATAATATTATGTAGAATAACCCTCTGATGTTATATTACATGATCATAATCAGAATCCAAGTTTATGCGCAAGTTCCATAATTATGCCATATTTGACCAAAATGCCCTTTTTACATAAAACAAGGTTTTAAATGGTAATAAACTTGAAAATGAGTTTCTACTGATGTAATATTATAAGTAGGATTATTTGGGATGTTAAACCAAGTTGTAAACTGAGTTTTCAAGCAGGTCCTTAAACTATGTCGATAATTGACGATTTCAGCCCCTGTGGCTTATAAAGTAGTTTTAATCAAATCTTTTTACGGTAAATCATTTACCTACTAATATGTTATATTAAATAACATATTTTAAACATTTTAATCTGACTTTAACATCAGTTTTCATAAACATCACTTAAAGACGTCATATTACGACATAAGCGCCGTTTCAGCGCATAGTATATGGTTTTGAACTATATTAATGGACCAAGACTTGTTACCTACTGATTTTAAAACTTATTTTAAACATATTTACAGTAGGTACATGTTATAAACTCAAAATCCCAAATAATATATAAACTATGTGTAAAATGACCAAAATGCCCCTTCGGTGAATAGTTTGGTCATAAAAGATAATTTACACATCTAATTGATATCCTACTGATAATTTATCATAAATAAAGTATTTTTTCAGAATACTTATAATCAAACATTAAATTATATTCAAGTTCCTTTTATATGATATGAATTTACCAAAACGCCCTTATAAGGCATAATTTCGTTTTTAGACCTTAATGGGCATACAAGTTGATATCCTACTGATATCTTAACTTATTTAAAGTATAATGGCATATAGAACCTGTCCATGACTTATCCGGTTACCCGATATCGTTAATATGCGCACAGTTACGCATATGTGACTATTTTACGAAAATTAACCGAAACGGGTTTAACCTTGTCATTTAAGTTTCAAAATCTAGAATGTATATAGTTTACCCATATTAAACAATTCAAGGTACTTGTTGGGATTAAACTACATTCTATCCAATCATCGTTTAATCTAGCGTCATACGTTTTGATCAAGTACGCTAGTCGGTCTAAGTCAATGACTTAAATAAGACCGTTAGTATTTAATTGGTTAGTTTATGCCATAATCCAGACTAGGGACTTGCCAGTAAATGCTATCTGCACTTAGTCCTTTTTGTGTACGGCTGAGTTATAAAAAAATTAAAGAAGACTAGCTCAGGTAAATACTCTCGACTTATTACCCCTATACGGGCTTGGGTTACGGTAAATTATTATCACTTGGTCGGGAATGGGATTAATCGAACGCCGATTCGGAATAGAAATCCGCATATTCTGTTTTAATCAGTTTTGTTTGATAATTTAAACATCGGGGGTTAACTACTGTGTCCTGGATATCCTCGGCTCATTAAAATAGAAATGGCCACGACCTTAGCGCCACGCTCAATTATGCATTCCCACAAGGTTGGGAGGAATTGACTCCTTCGTGAGTCCAAAGTGGTGTGTACGTTAATTGTGTCTCGGTCAAGGTACCGAGCCCCGTATGTATGACAAACATGTAAATCTGTTAACAAGGTTGGACGGTCAATTAACCCAAGTTATAAAAAGATTTTGTGCTGATACGCACTTAAAACATTTTTTTGAAATGTTTCAAAATGAGTCAGTTGAGTGTATTTACCAGCGAAAGCTGACGTATTTTCAAAAGATTAATCTGCAGGTACAATACGAAAATAGGCCGGAAGTGCTCGACAGTGATAGAGGATCTTGCAAATCCTAAATCTGCCCAAAGTCTGTTTTGTATTCTTTCTTGTACAATTTAATGATCCGCCTGTGGATCTTCTATTGCAAGCTTGTATATTATTTTGTATTTTCGAACATTCGGTTTGTAATAGTAATTTTACTCCAAGACTTCCGCTGTGTCGTGTTTAATTGACTATGACGATTATCAACTAACGTCATGATACTCCCCACCCGGACCACCGGTGTATGGATTTCAGGTTGGAAATCCGGGGTGTGACAGGTTGGTATCAGAGCCAACGTTTGAGAGAATTAAACACTAGCCTCTTGTGTTTAGTCTCAAACTTACACGAGCACATTCCTTAGACTTCCGAGTCTAGGCATTGACCTAGGATTTACTCATTTCATTATTAAAGTTGTTAGTATGTTTTTGAATTGATTTTTAACAGGAAAATGCCGCCACGTGTGAGAGGACAAAGTAGAAGGGGAAAAGGTCCAATGAGGGGAGGACCATCAGGGCGTATTCCCCCTCAACCTCATAATCCAGATGCTTACCAAGAATCAGGAGATTCGTCTCCTTGGCAACCAGCGAGACGTTCTGTCTCTAATAGTCACTCGCCCTCACATTCCCAAAACTCCTACCACTCTCACCACTCGTATCATTCACACCATACCCATCACTCCCATTCACATTCTTACCATGAAGAATTTAACCCCAACCATTATTTTAACACACCTCCAGCCGATCAAAATCAGTTGGACCAACCACATCCAATGGACGAGGACTCCGACCCGGAGATGCCGCCGTCGGGATCAAATGTGCATCCCATTGAAATTTCGAGCGATTTAAACTCATATGCTGGATCGCCTTACCAAGGTCCTAATGAGTGGGACCAATACTGGAATCAATTTACTTTCGCCCACACTCCTTCTCACCACTCTCAACCACCCCTGTTCAAGAAGATGTCCACATGGAACCGGTGGACCAACCTCAACCATCACCTGAACCACCAAGAAGGAAGCGTGGAGCACGTATGTCGGTACGTGCAGGACAAAGGTAGGGATCGCTGCCACCTTTGCCAAACTCCTACCCCACGATTCAAGAGGACCCACAAATGGGTGGGCCCTCTAACACCTCACCTGTGGTTGAACCAACACCAACACCCACACCTACAGTTCAACCACCACCATCGGGTTATACTAACCCAATCCCTACATATCCAGACAAGTCTGGATATGATCCTTTTAACTCATCTACACGGGTAGACTATCAAGCATGGTCGCAAGACCCCTACATGCAGGCGGTTATGCACAACGCACTTTACCCGTCTCCTTTCCCACCTAGTTATCCACCAACTGGATATCCAACATATGGGTACCAGTATCCGGTTATGCCACAGCCTCAACCACAACCTCCGCCACCACTCTAGGCCATTAATGAGGCCTTAGAAAGAATGAAAGAAATGCAGCAGCAGGCGGAAAAAACGGAGAAGAAAACGAACAAATTCTTCAAGAAACTCTCCAAATTAGTCAAGGGAAAGAAGGGCGAGTGAAAGTCTCTTCTAATTATATGTAGTCCCTGCGAGGACATTGTTATTTCTTTTAGTCCCTGCGTGGACATTTCTATTTCTTTAAAGTCCTTGCATGGACAAGTTTATTTTATTTTTCTAGTATTGTAATTTCTATCCGAAAATTTAATGAAGTCCTTTTGGAATTATATATATAAGTAACTTATCCTTTTGAAAACGAGCGTCTCGATTTTACTCGAAATTTATGCTCTGCTATATAATTCCAAAACCCTTAATAGATTGATTATGCCAAGTGGTACAGACTACACATTGGCCAAGAAGTGATAGTTAAGTACGAATGGGTCTTCTATCAGGATAGTTAAGGGAAGTTATCCTTCTATCCAGGAGTAAGGGACTAGGTCCAAACCTCCAAGGTCGTTAAGGTCGAAGGTGATCGGGACCATTAATCAATCATTAAGGTACTCTTATGTAACATTAAGAAATGTTCATACTCTTGGTAGTGTGGCTTGAGGAACCACACTAGCCGTCAGGCCAATGTGCTCAATTAATTGTCTAATGGGACAGGCTGATATGCCAAATACATCTGATATGATGTAGGCCAATGTGGCCATTAATTGTCCAACGGGACAGGCTAATATGCCATGTACATCTGATATGATGTAGGCCGATGTGCCCAATTAATTATCCAACGGGACAGGCTGATATGCCATATACATCTGATATGATGTAGGCCAATGTGCCCAATTAATTGTCCAACAGGACAGGCTGATATGACATATACATTTGATATGATGTAGGCCAATGTGCCCAGTTAATTGTCCAACGGGACAGGCTGATATGCCATATACATCTGATATGTAGGCCAATGCGCCCAATTTATGTCCAATGTGACAGGCTGATATGCCATATGTATCATGATCTAAGTGACTGGCCAATGTGTCCAATTATTATGTCCATTAGGGACAAGCCTATTAGCTATATAATTGTCAATGATGACAATGACAGCTGTGACATTATGATCCACTGTCCAATAATATATGGACTACATCCAAATTGTAATTTGCCTATGATGGTCCTATTAAGACCTAGGCCAAATATAGATATAATAAGCCTAAGAGTTGTGATGTTATTCACACTAAGTATAGGCAATGGATTGTTATATCTAATGTTGAAAGCCGATATGGTTAATATACCATGGCTAAACAAAATTTTATTGGTATATAGAAACCAAGACTTAAAGATGGCTAACTCAAACGAAGCACAAAGTAGCCACAGGAATGTTGAACCCAGTAATGCTGAAAATAAAAATATTAATGATAATGATTTCCAAGCTCGCATTGATACGGAGGTGGAAAAGGCCATGAGTAAGGCCATAGAAAAGCTAAGAGAGCCGAGTGCCACTCGCTCTAGACCCCTATCCATTCCACCATCTTCAGCTCATAGGGAGAGCTCTGTTCACTCTTCAAATGCGAAGAGTGAACCAAAGAAAATAGATCTTACTGAAAAGTCCCGTTCTGTTAAGGACGGATGTACTTATAAGTATTTCGTCTCATGCAAGACCCGAGACTTTAACGGGGTAGAAAGGAGCGGTAGAAGCCCTAAAGTGGCTAGATGAGATGGAAACAATTGTATATATCAGCAATTGTGCTGATAAGGATGTGGTCAAGTACGTATCACAATCCTTCAAAGGCGATGCCCTAATATGGTGGAAAGCCATGATTCAATCAACAGGTAAGGTACACCTGTACAACTTGGGATGGTACAAGTTTGTTGATTTGGTAAAGGAAACTTACTGCCCAACCCATGAGGTGGAGAAGCTAGAGACAGACTTCTTGTCTCTATCAATGAAAAACCTAGACTGTCGGAAGTACGTCTCCGATTTCAACTCCCTATCTAGGTTAGTATCCTATTTGATCACCCCGAATCCAAACGCATTGCGCGTTTCATAAATGGGTTGGCGCCCGAGATAAAGGGCATGGTAAAGGCTGCACAGCCTAATACCTATAGGTCTGCTGTAGACCTATCTCTTTCCCTCACCCTAGATCTGGTAAGACAAAAGTCAATTAGGACTGAAACTGACAGAAAGAGGAAACGGGAGGATAATAACTCCCAAAGATTTAAGAAGAAAGGAAATTTCGGGTTCAAAAAGAACCAGCACGTGTCTAATGACAAACCTCTGTGCAAGAATTGTAAATATAGACACTGGGGACAGTGTAGTATAAATCCACAAACAAAAGCTTGTGGTATCTGCAGGAGAAAAGGGCACAAGACCTTAGATTGCAAGGATCTTAAGGATGCAGTTTGCTACAACTGCAACGAAAAAGGGCATATAACATACAATTGCCCCAAGAAACCAAAGGTAATGATGCAAAGCCTGGAGAGGCCAAGAAAGGAAATACCCGTGCCTTTCAAATAAATGCAAGAGAAGCTTTTAATGACGACAATGTTATACCAAGTACTTTCCCCATTAATGATATTTATGCTAGAGTTCTTTTTGATTCGGGTGCAGATAAATAATTTATTGACCATACGTTTAGTAAACTATTAAACTTACCCATAAGAACTCTAGACAAAATTTATGAGATAGAACTCAACGATGGAACCTTAGAAATTGCTTCTTCCATTCTTGATGGATGCTCTATATTCATTAAGAATCATTCCATCCCTATCTCTCTTTTGCCAATGAAATTGGCGGGGTTCGATGTTGTCTTAGGTATGGATTGGTTATCTCATAACCAAGCCCACATTGCATGTGATAAAAAGCTCATCGAAATCAAAACCCCATCTGGTGAAATGATCACCATCCCTGGAGACTCACACTATGGACTGCCAAACAAGGTGTCGTTATTTAAGGCATCCAAGCGTTTAAGAAGAGGCTGTGTCATCTACATGTACAAGTTACCATAAATGAACCAAAGCCGAACCTTGAAGATCAACCAGTTATCTTGGAGTATCCCGATGTTTTCCCTGAAGAATTACCAGGCCTACCTCCAGATAGGCAAGTGGAGTTCAGAATAGATATCATACCAGGATCAGCACCCGTAGCTAGAGCCCCATATAGGCTAGCTCCAATCGAAATGAATGAGTTAAGAGTTCAATTGGACGAATTCTTGGAGAAAGGTTTTATTCAGCCTAGTTCCTCGCCTTGGGGAGCTCCAATCCTCTTCGTTAAAAAGAAAGACGGATCAATGCGGATGTGCATCGACTATCGGGAACTGAACATGCTAACAATTAAGAATAGATATCCTCTATCCAGGATCGATGATTTATTCGACCAGCTTCAAGGGGCTAGCTACTTTTCTAAAATAGATTTTAGATCGAGATATCATCAACTGAAGGTTAGAAGTGAAGATGTTCCTAAGACAGCCTTCAGGACCCGCTATGGTCATTTTGAATTCTTAGTGATGCCTTTTGGGCTCACAAATGCACCGACAGCATTCATGGATCTCATGAATAGAGTTTGCAAACCATATTTAGATAAGTTTGTCATTGTCTTCATCGACGACATACTTATCTATTCTCGTAATCAAGATGATCACGAGAAACATCTTCGGTGCATCCTAGAATTATTAAGGCAGGAGAAACTTTATGCAAAGTTCTCTAAATGCGAATTTTGGCTTAGAGAAGTCCAATTTCTTGGACACATGGTAAGTGAGCGTGGTATCCAAGTGGATCCTGCCAAAATTGAGGCCATAATGAATTGGGAAGTGCCCAAGACCCCAACGGAGGTTCGTAGTTTCTTAGGATTGGCTGGTTACTATAGGAGGTTCATTGAGAACTTTTCAAGGATAGCCACTCCTTTAACTTCCTTGACCCGTAAGAATATTAAGTATAATTGGGGTCCAAAGCATCAAGAATCTTTTGAGATTCTTAAACACAAATTGAGCAACGCTCCTGTATTATCTCTACCTGAGGGTATTGAGAATTTTGTTGTCTATTGTGATGCATCACACACCGGTATGGGCTGTGTGCTAATGCAAAATGGCAAAGTAATTGCCTATGCATCACGACAATTAAAAGTGCATGAAAAGAATTACACCACCCATGATTTGGAGCTGGGTGCCGTTGTATTTGCACTAAAACTGTGGAGACATTACTTGTATGGTACAAAGTGTGTTATATACACTGACCATAAAAGTCTCCAACACCTGTTTAATCAAAAAGAATTAAACATGCGACAACGCCGATGGATCGAAACACTTAATGATTATGATTGCAAGATTCGCTACCATCCCGACAAGACAAATGTTGTTGCCGACGCCTTAAGACGCAAGGAAAGAATTAAGCCCATTAGGATTAATGCCAAGAGCATTGAGCTCAGAAATAGCTTAAGTGAAAAGCTATTAGATACGCAAAAGCAAGCCTTATTAGAGGCTAATATCCCTAATGAGGATTGGGCGGGACTATAGATCAGTTAGCGCCTGGAAAGGATGGAATCCTAAGATTTAATGATAGGATCTGGGTTCCAGTCTTTGGAGGACTTAGAGATCTAATCCTCCAAGAAGCGCATAGTTCAAGATACTCTGTCCACCAGGGTGGTGACAAGATGTATCAAGATTTAAAGAAGAATTATTGGTGGATGGGTTTGAAGAAATCCATAGCCACTTATGTAGATAAGTGTCTGACGTGTTCACAAGTTAAGGCCGAACATCAGAAACCGTCAGGACTTCTACAACAATTGGAAATTCCCACTTGGAAATGGGAAATGGTAACTATGGATTTGTTACTAAGTTACCTAAGACCAAAAGTGGAAATGACACTATCTGGGTCATTGTGGATAGACTGACTAAGTCAGCTCATTTCTTGCCAATAAAGGGAACGTATAATTCAGATAAATTGGCTAAGTTGTACGTGGACAAGATTGTGTCCCTACACGGTGTGCTAGTATCTATTGTATCTGATAAAGATACTAGATATACATCTCACTTTTGGAAAAGTTTCCAACAATCGTTAGGCACACGATTAAATTGTAGTACGGCATACCTTCCGCCGACTGATGGTCAAAGTGAGCGTACTATCCAGACACTGGAAGACATGCTTAGGGCATGTGTGATTGATCTAGGTGGAAGTTGGGATGACCACTTACCCCTAATAGAATTCTCCTACAATAACAGCTATCATACTAGCATCAAGGCTCCTCCTTTTGAGGCTTTGTATGGGAGAAAATGTAGAACGCCCGTGTGCTGGGCAGAAGTTGGGGAAGCCCAACTATCAGGACCAGAGATTGTCCTAGAGACCACAGAAAAGATTGTACAAATCCGTGATCGTCTCAAAGCTGCCAGAGATAGGCAGAAGAGCTATGCTGACAAGAAGCGTAAACCTCTTAAGTTCCAAGTAGGGACAAGGTCATGCTGAAAGTATCACCTTAGAAAGGTGTGATGCGTTTTGGAAAGAAGGGCAAGTTAAGCCCAAGGTATATAGGACCCTTCGAGATAATCAAATGTGTCGGCACTGTAGCTTATAAGCTCAGGTTGCCAGAGGAGCTTAGTGGAATCCATGATGTATTCCAATATCTAACCTTAAGAAATGTTTAGCCGATGAGTCGCTAGAAATGTCGCACGAAGAGGTGCAAATTGATGAAAACCTGAGGTTTGTAGAGAAACCGATTTCGATCGAGGATCGACGGGTTAAGAAGCTCCGAAGAAAAATGATACCTATCGTAAAGGTTAAGTGGGACGCTTTTAGAGGTCCCGAGTATACATGGGAGGTTGAGTCCACTATGCGACAAAAGTACCCCCATCTTTTTTAATAAAATATCGAGGTCGAGATTTCTTTTAAGGGGTGAGGATGTCACACCCTGTAAAATTGTGTCCAATAGTATAGTGACACGTGTTGTATTTTAAAATATAGTCTGTTAAAGATCAATAAGGACTAAAGGCATCAACATGCTTAAGCTGAGCCTCTGAGTGACGGTCCGATGTCAACATGCTTGAAATTTGGCCTCTGAGTGACTGATATGTCAACATGCCCAGCCTCTGAGTGACATCGGAATCAACATGCTTATAATAAGCCTCTGAGTGATCCTTTGTGAAGTCCTAACTCTCATATGTGCCAATTGTTGGACGAGAGGGTTCAATTTTGTAAATATGTGAAAGTTGGATGATGGAGGGATTAAAAGTGTCAACATATTAATTTATACCTCTGAGTGACCTTTTAACGAACCGAGAGCTCGACAATGTCCGGTCATAATCCCGGGTATGCCAAGTATTGGCTACGGAGGGCTAAAAGTGCCAAAAAGGTGTTTAAAAATGTTTTTGTAAGCTTTTATAAGTTAAGGGGGTTAAAGTGTCAAACTTTGAAAGTGGCATTGGGGCGGTCGCGGGCCGCGAGAGACCAGGCCTGGGTCTCTCGCAGGGCGCGAGAACAGGTCTGCTGTAGAAAGTTTGCTTGGCTTCCAAACAAAAATGCCAAAAACCATTAAATCGAAACCATGGACTTGTAATCAGCTATGCCACGTTTTGGGACACTTGTAAGCTTCCTCTTACACCCCTAAACACCTGGCTTCACCTCCATTGAGTTCTCCAACTATAAAAAGGTGTTCAAGTGCTTCATTCCAACTTGCACCTTTCTAAATCATAACTCTTCTCCCTCATCTGGAAGTTCCTAGCTGAAAGGAGGATCCAACTTAGTTCTCTTGCATTGTAGGAATCTCTTGTAAGTGTTCCTTACTCTTGCATTTTCGTTTATAGGCTTATCCCAAAAAGTCAAGCGTTTTCGTAACACGCTT
Source organism: Scalesia atractyloides (assembly GCA_947069175.1). Lineage (NCBI taxonomy): Eukaryota > Viridiplantae > Streptophyta > Magnoliopsida > Asterales > Asteraceae > Scalesia > Scalesia atractyloides. The sequence goes on along the minus strand of CAMTDV010000028.1, from coordinate 85,370,723 downwards.
TGACTTTCGGTTAAGACCATTATGGTCCAGCCATTGTTCGAAATAAATATGGCTAAGTGATCGTAATAAGGTAGGTGTTAGTACCTATAAAGGGCACCTCCTAAAGATCACGTTTGCTAGACCAATTGACGGGTCAAAGTTGTGATATGAAAAAGTCAAACATGCATTTTTCGGAAAAATCATAAAATGATCTTATATGTGTTATGAAACATGTTTTGACACTTAAACAAGTTAGTAATAATTATTAGAACATGTAAGAACATGTTCGGCTCGTCAATTTCAGTTCTAGGGTCGGTTCGCAACCGAAAGTCGCGAAGTTTGACTTCTGCTTTGACTTTCTATTCTGACCCGATTTAGATTAGTTACCTACTGATCTAAAGTTTCATTATGATCATAATATTATGTAGAATAACCCTCTGATGTTATATTACATGATCATAATCAGAATCCAAGTTTATGCGCAAGTTCCATAATTATGCCATATTTGACCAAAATGCCCTTTTTTACATAAAACAAGGTTTTAAATGGTAATGAACTTGAAAATGAGTTTCTACTGATGTAATATTATAAGTAGGATTATTTGGGATGTTAAACCAAGTTGTAAACTGAGTTTTCAAGCAGGTCCTTAAACTATGTCGATAATTGACGATTTTAGCCCCTGTGGCTTATAAAGTAGTTTTAATCAAATCTTTTTACGGTAAATCATTTACCTACTAATATGTTATATTAAATAACATATTTTAAACATTTTAATCTGACTTTAACATCAGTTTTCATAAACATCACTTAAAGACGTCATATTACGACATAAGCGCCGTTTCAGCGCATAGTATGGTTTTGAACATATTAATGGACCAAGACTTGTTACCTACTGATTTTAAAACTTATTTTAAACATATTTACAGTAGGTACATGTTATAAACTCAAAATCCCAAATAATATATAAACTATGTGTAAAATGACCAAAATGCCCCTTCGGTGAATAGTTTGGTCATAAAAGATAATTTACACATCTAATTGATATCCTACTGATAATTTATCATAAATAAAGTATTTTTTCAAATACTTATAATCATAACATTAAATTATATTCAAGTTCCTTTTATATGATATGAATTTACCAAAACGCCCTTATAAGGCATAATTTCGTTTTTAACCTTAATGGGCATACAAGTTGATATCCTACTGATATCTTAACTTATTTAAAGTATAATGGCATATAGAACCTGTCCATGACTTATCCGGTTACCCGATATCGTTAATATGCGCACAGTTACGCATATGTAACTATTTTACGAAAATTAACCGAAACGGGTTTAACCTTGTCATTTAAGTTTCAAAATCCTAGAATGTATATAGTTTACCCATATTAAACAATTCAAGGTACTTGTTGGGATTAAACTACATTCTATCCAATCATCGTTTAATCTAGCGTCATAGTTTTGATCAAGTACGCTAGTCGGTCTAAGTCAATGACTTAAATAAGACCGTTAGTATTTAATTGGTTAGTTTATGCCATAATCCAGACTAGGGACTTGCCAGTAAATGCTATCTGCACTTAGTCCTTTTTGTGTACGGCTGAGTTATAAAAAAATTAAAGAAGACTAGCTCAGGTAAATACTCTCGACTTATTACCCCTATACGGGCTTGGGTTACGGTAAATTATTATCACTTGGTCGGGAATGGGATTAATCGAACGCCGTTCGGAATAGAAATCCGCATATTCTGTTTTAATCAGTTTTGTTTGATAATTTAAACATCGGGGGTTAACTACTGTGTCCGGATATCCTCGGCTCATTAAAATAGAAATGGCCACGACCTTAGGGCCAGATAACGCTCAATTATGCATTCCCACAAGGTTGGGAGGAATTGACTCCTTCGTGAGTCCAAAGTGGTGTGTAGTTAATTGTGTCTCGGTCAAGGTACCGAGCCCCGTATGTATGACAAACATGTAAATCTGTTAACAAGGTTGGACGGTCAATTAACCCAAGTTATAAAAAGATTTTGTGCTGATACGCACTTAAAACATTTTTTTGAAATGTTTCAAAATGAGTCAGTTGAGTGTATTTACCAGCGAAAGCTGACGTATTTTCAAAAGACTAATCTGCAGGTACAATACGAAAATAGGCCGGAAGTGCTCGACAGTGATAGAGGATCTTGCAAATCCTAAATCTGCCCAAAGTCTGTTTTGTAATCTTTCTTGTACAATTTAATGATCCGCCTGTGGATCTTCTATTGCAAGCTTGTATATTATTTTGTATTTTCGAACATTCGGTTTGTAATAGTAATTTTACTCCAAGACTTCCGTTGTGCCGTGTTTAATTGACTATGACGATTATCAACTGACGTCACGATACTCCCCACCCAGGCCCACCGTGTATGGATTTCGGGTTGGAAATCCGGGGTGTGACAAAGAGGATCGAACCGGAATAAGCACCGGTGTTATAACGCTTTGAAAGAAATTTTTCTTTTCCTACTTTTTTAATTAGTAATGGATCGATCCGGATGGATCATGGATCGATTCATATAATTTTCTTTATCTAAAGCACCCCTAATTCGGCTATAAGTTCATGTGCTATAATCTCCTGCATGAGATTATAGAATTTATACTAAGCATGGAAACACTCTCCACTTATCCTCATAGATTCCCAAATTTAAACGTCTGTAAACTTTAGGACACTGTAGAAGCATCAAAACATTTTATAAATGTAGTGCGTAGGCAGTGACGGATCTAGAAATTATTCGTAGAGGTAACGTTTTAAAAAAAAGGTAACGAAATCGAAAAAATATCAAAAAAGGTCAAATTTTTCCAAAATTTACACTATCGCCGGAGTGCCAAGGGGTAAGGAGACTACCCCTTCCCCTAAGGTAGGTCCGCCCCTTTGCGTAGGCTCCAACAAGTTATTGCATAAACCTAAAAAGCAAATCTGCCACAAATAAAACTGCTTACTCACAAGTCTTCTTCTCTATGTTTATTTTTAATCAAATATCTAGAGTTGTGATTTTAGTTTGCTAGCAAAATTAATTAAAAAACAATTGGCGATGCTATCTTTTTTATGTAAAAAAGATAACTTAAAACTACAAATGTAAATTGTGTTGTGATTATGCATAAAATGACTAAAGTGAATTGCTTGAAAGTACGGAAATTGAACTCTATTGCTATAAAAGAGAAAAGCCTAGAAATAACTCACGTAAGACCATTGTGAAGGTGGCCTTGGGAGAACCATCTATCAAATAGCTTTTAAGTTTAGTAGATATAGCTACTTTCTTGGATGTCAAATACCGCGAGTTAGTGGCGGATCTAGAAAACTTTCATAGGGATAACGTTTTAAAAGAAAGGGGTAACGAAATCGAGAAAACGTCAAATTTTTCCAAAATTTACACTACCGCCGGAGCGCCAAGGGGTAGCGGAGGCTACCCCTAATTATATGGTATATCCGCCCCTGCTGCGAGTATGTTGTCTGTGGGTAAATCTTTAAGATTTGTTAGTTCACACACGGAGAAGGTTGATGTAATTTTAGATCCATGGATGAAGAAAGAGTCTACAGAAAAAGATGTTTACAGAACATGCTTCTTAATACTTGGTGCCAATATAAGTATCAAAGCATGTTTTTATATCTAGTCAAGAATTCCCCATTTTCAATGTAACTTAAAGAGATCAATCATCACCATATGTTCCTATTCAAAACCTTGGTCCATTTTTTTACCCGACATCCTTGGACTACTCGAACATCAGTAGATAGATTCAAAGGAGAAGAACCTTCATAGAGAAAGGAGGCAAGGTGAGGTGATGAAATCACATTCACTGCACCACAATATCTTTAATGTGAGATTCTTCAGGTTTGCACATTTTGAGAAAAACCAATGCAGTTGTCAGCTTCGTCATCACACAAAGTGACAGAATGAAGATCCAATGTTGGGAGCTCCCAAGTTGACGTCAAACACTTACTTATAAAACGATACCGTTTGACAAGTTGCATTGTCAAACTGTTGAGAGACTTGGAACTAAAAAGAGACAGGAAACTGTATTTAAATCACAAGCAACAGAGAAGGATCATCTGCAGATGTGATCGAAAGTGATTCACCAGGAAAACTCTTATCAAATCTCTTTCTGTAATGCAGTTCGTTCTTCAATTTTGAATAGTGGAACAAATTAAAACGGGAATAACAGAATAATAAGCAATGACAGTTACAGACTGACCCCTTTAGTGAATGTTCTAGTTTCGGATTCAAACGACACAAGTGGAGGGCGAAGACGATCGGGTGTGCGATGTCCAGTTGATGATCAGTGATCAAAGGGGACTGAAAGCACACGGCGACCAACGGCAGCCGGTGGAGGCGAATTAGCGGCGTGAGTTCTCCCCTTCTGAAAAGTTGAAAAGATTGTTAATTTTTTTTAACGGCAAATTTGGATCATTTACGGACCACTGGAGTATAATCGTGCCACCAGCGAAACCACCCGATCATATCCATCTCCATTTTGCATAATGCCTATACACCAGAGTTTGACTCTTTAACCATTGACGCAACTTTCAAGACAACCAAGACCAAAGGGAATGGGCTCGTGGTTGGCCTCACCACACGTAACCACGAGGCCACCACCACCCGAGGTGCACAAATTGGGTTTTATTATACCCGGTTTTGTATATGAAATTAAGTTCGGTGCAATCAGGTATTGGAAAATCGGTTGAGGTTCGAGTACCGGTATGGACTATGGTTGAGAACAACCATAATTTATATATTCGGTTTTAAAAAAATAAGTTTTTTTTTCAATTAGTTTTACACAAAAGTAGATTCGTTTAAAAATTAAATTTGGTGTGTAACTTTTAAAAATAATTAGAGTTAAATGCAATTTGCATCCCTAAACAATTTGGTCGCTACAAACACCGCCGCCGTCAGATCCACGTTATACAACACCACCGGCGCCGTCGATGTTCTAGGTTCTTTGTTCTTGGTGACCGAAGATGTTCTTGGTAACCAATGACGAATCAACATCTGACCTGAACACGAAGATTTGCAAAGTTAATTAATTGAAGATGACAAGATACTTGAAGTTGTAGATGGTTGAAGATGAGGAAGATAATTGATGATGTGGATTGGAAGTTATTATTGAGTTTTTATTTTTGTTCTTGTTTTTGAATTTGCGGGTTTAGATTCTAGGGACTCGACATGAATTGCATTTAACTCAAATAATTATAATACATTATAATAACATAAATTCACTGTAGTACAAAATATTTGCTTTATATATGCATTTAAAAAAATAATAATAAAAACCTTAAATATAAAAATTGTAAACCGGTATTGAGAGTTAAATCGGGTTCGTGAATATGGTATAGCTGGTTCCGGGTATAAATCGGGTACGGTTCCGGATACGGGTATTAGGCTCGAAATGTATACCCTACGAGTAGGGTCGGGTTCGCCTATGAATATAAAATGCTCGGGTATAAAAATAACCGGTTCCTTGTTTTTCATTCTCAGGTCTGGTTCTGAGTACGGGTATTTTCTTCACCTCTAGCCATTTGACACCCTCCGGTTAAAAAAAGCTTGGGGAAAGAAAATAGTTTGAAAGTTGAATTATTCTCAGGAATTTTTTAAGTGGAGATCAATTTCGACCAATGAGTCAAAGTTAAGGATTATTAAAATCCAATTCCTCTTGTTTTAATTTGAAAACTGGTAATTATATTTCGGTTTCAGTTATAACATGGTCCGAAATTGAACCATGCCGAAATTGTTTGAATGTTTGTTTTTTGATTTACGACTCAAATTGTTCTTTTGGCCAAATTCTTTTTTTTTTGTGCTAAATTCACTAATAAGGAGTTAACATAATTTAAACCAAAAGTTTCAAATTTATATTTTGGGTCAGTTTTTATAATGCTCAAGCATATTTAAAATTGAACCATAATCAGGTCGAACCCATGCCATATGCATAGAACTAATCGGTTTTCTAAAAGCGAAAAGCCCAAACATTAGACTATGGGGTGTGGAGTCGCTTGTGTTAGGGGCATTGCTCGACACGTTACGGATGTGGACTCCATCAGTCCCCACCAAAAAAGTAGGGTGTGGAAGCGGCGTTACCAGGCCGGCGTGGGGTGCTGTGGTTGTTTTTTTTAAGTTGACAATCCTATAATAAAACACTATTAATTTAAAAAAAGGTTACATAAAAGAGAGTCTAAAAATTAAAAAACCTATTTATTAAATCCTAAAAAATTTAAAAAAAAAACCCTACTTATAAAATCCTAAAAATAAAAAAAAACCTACTTATTAAATCCTAAAAAAAATACAAAGTACGGTAAATATTAAATTGGAGAACCCAGTTAAAATCCATATTCTCATCGTGCCTGTACTCAATCTTCGCGATCTCGACTGATCGTCGTGGGTCAAGTCGCCTACAGGGACACGGTCGAAACAAACTTTAAACCGATCCAACTTCGGTTTGAGGTCACGCCATTTATGTTAACAAGTGTTTAAGTTGTGACGCATGTTGCTGATGTATTGTTGGTATTGTTGAAACGCTCGACCCCAAAAAACGGTTTGACCACGTTGTAGAGTACGTTGTGCTTCAACAATCAATGTCAATAGTGTTATTTCATGCTCTTTGGTCCAATGCACAATGTTCGTTTTTTGTGTGGGTTTGGTTGAACAAGAATGGGAAAATATGTAATTTGTGTTGGGTATTGGTTGAAGAAGAATGGGAAAATATAAAATTTGGGTTGGGTCCGACGCCAGGCTCAATTCTCACACCAGCGGGGCAACGTCATGGCCAACGCTAGCCTGGTGTGGTCTAGGCAGCGTTGCTTGGCAACCATGGTCTTAGTTTGGTTTCGGTTTCAGCCATCATTATACTAAACCAAAATAAATAAAGAAAAAATAATAAATAAGGAAATAAAATTAAGAACAAAACTATAGTTTAGCACTCATGATGCCAGAAATGGATGTATTTTTTTGGTTGGAAAATTGGATAGATCAACCGTACACTAAAAGATGTATTCCCTGCGCATCAGGTTTCCAATCTTCTTAGAAAGGATAATGGCCAAATGGGTGTGGTCAGCAGATGCCATATGGGAGTTTCCAGTTTCTTGTAAGTTTAATAGGGTGTTTAAAAAGCTTACGGCTTGAAACTCGTTCGAAAATAGTTTGAAAAAAGCTCACTCGAAAAAAGGCTTGTTTTTCAAGCCGACCAACTCGTTTTGTTAAATCAAGCCAAGCTCGAGCCAGGGTGCTTGGCTCGTGACTCAGCTCGATGGCCTGGCTATGTAGTTCGACAATAAAGAAACAAAATGACCGATGATATTATAATTATGACTTGCGAGTACAAGGATATCAAGAACTTACAACTTGCGAGTATTGTTGGTGAAAAAGACAATAGTTATTTATATTATATTATATTATACTACCTTTATATTATACTACTATTAATAAATATAATTATAATACTTACCTATTAATAATACAAGTTATTGAATAGTAGTTTAATATATATTATATATATAAGTTATTTTATAATATTTTTTAATTTATAATAATAGTTATATTATTTTTTTTTATTTACTTTTCAATACATTTTATACTTTTCTTAACTTTAATGACTTATTTTAGTATTACAGGTTGGATAAGCTTGGTGCTAATCAGTACTCGAACAAGTACTGGCATCGAAAATACCGGTACGTTCCCCTTCGTTATCGGTACATGAAGGTAAAAACCGGCACCAGTCTAGTACAGAAAACGTCAAAAGTCAATATCAAATTGATATTGAAAATCAATATATATAGTTGTTTTATAATATTTTTATTATTTTATAATAATAGTTATTTTCTTTACTTTCAATACATTTTCATGTTTTTCTTAACTTTAATGATTTATTTTAGTATTATAGGTTGGGATAAGCTTGGTGCTAACCGGTACCGAATGAGTACTGGCATCGAAAATACCGGTACGGTCCCCTACGTTATACATGAAGGTAAAAACCGGCACCAGACTAGTACAAAAAACGTCAAAAGTCAGTATCAAATTGATATTAAAAATCTACGTCAAAAGTCAGTATCAAATTGATACTGAAAATCTGTTAGTTCGAGAAATTTGGTACTGCTACCTGGTACCATTTGCTCATCCCTGATCACAGGTACCATACGGACAACAACGGTATCGTAAAAAAAAATTTTTTGTTAATTTTCTTCAACTTTTAATGATTTCTTTTTTTAGTTTTAGGAGTAGGGATGAGCTCGGTGCCAACCGATATCGAATTGGTACTGGTACCAAAAATACCGGTTATAGAACCGGTATATTAAAGTAAAAACCGGTACCAAGAACACCAAAAGTCGATACCGAATTGGTACTTAAGATCTTTCGGTTTGGGAAACTCGGTACCGGTACCCAGTACCATTTGCTCATCTCCGACCACAGGTTTCATACGGACAACATAATTACCATACAATTTTTTGGTTGATTTTCTTTCGGTTATTTTTTAGTTTTTTTTCTAAATGTTCTTTTTTTGTCAGCGATTCCATACGCAACACGCTTGGAAGATACCTAGTTCTCTTAATAATCAACTTGTAAAGATAATATTGCCTGTTGACTAACAAATCTTGTCATGAGGGACTCAATTGATAAAATTGAGCAATCACCGAGACTTGATTGTTGAAATTAGAAAAGCAAAGACTCATGATGCCATCCATATGAACTCAAATTGTAGTTTACTATTTTTGAATGTGTTAGAGAAACCAAGATAAAAAAATAAAAGTATAAAATCTAATATTATTTTCAAATCATTACATATATAAATAAATAAAAAGTAGGCGAGTTTCAACGTTTTGTAGTTTTTATTTGACCATTCACTCGCATTTACACAAGAATGGAATAAATCACACAGGTAATTTTAAGGTTAAAAAATTCAATTACATAATAACCTCTTACATTATGTTTTATCACAACTAATTAACTAAACTTGTTACTGGATGTTGTATACGAGTTTTCAAACATATTTCCAAACATTCCATCAGTAGTTTCTGCTAGGGAAGTAAACAGCTTATAGATATTAAGTAATTACAACCCAAGTCACTTGATCATCTTAGTTCCACAGGATACCAGCAAAAAAAAAAAAAAAAAACAAATCCTTGAATAGCTAAGTTCATAAGTGCTAGAACTTCAAAACTAACCATTCCAAGTTGCACTAGCAGGTTGTTGACTACGGTTAATAATTCATAACAAAAAACTTGGGACCTGAAAGTACAACAAAGAAGAACAATGGCAGTCGGCATTTTAATTTTAACGATCACTTGTAGGTATACGGGAAACCAAGAACTTACCATTTGCTAAGAAGACGACTGCAACGTTGTAGCAAGCTCATGAAAGCAGACACTTGAACGCCTTTGATTTTCAGCACACTGTATCTTCACACGATCTGTTATTTTACTAATGGCAATGTCAGCCTCTGCACATAGACTAGAAAAACATTGTTGAATCTTAGCCCTATTTGATGCAGGCAGCTTTCTCAATAGAACTTCAATCTCTTGCAACTTTGATATAATGAGACAAGCCTTTCTGATCTGCGCACCCAGGTTTTTCCAACGGCTTTTGATATGCGTTATGTTCCCCTCAGTTTTAACTTTCTTTGGTTTACGGCTCTCCACAGGTGTTTTCCTCGCTTCAGGTGATCCATGTTGGCCTTGGAGTTATCCTCCTTTTTCTCTAAAAGTGCATGCAATTCAGCCATAGCGTTCTGTGCTTGAACCTCCTGTATCAAATCCAGTGGCGGATCTAGAAAACTTTCATAGGGGTAACGTTTTAAAAGAAAGGGGTAACGAAATCGAAAAAAGGTCAAATTTTTCCAAAATTTACACTACCGCCGGAGCGATACCCCTAATTATATGGTACATCCGCCCCTCATCAAATCATAGAACTTATACAAAACATGAGTACACTCTCCGTTTATTATCATAAATTCCCTAAACATCTAATACATGTCACATTGGTAGTTTTAGGCCATAGCAGGATTGCTTGACTCACAAGTCATTTTCTCGATACTTTTTATCAGATGTCTAGAGTTGTGATTTTAGTTTGCCAGCAAAAATAAAAATCAGTATGCTCTCTATTTTTTGAGAAAAAAAGATGATAACTTAAAACTACAAATGTAAATTGTGTTGTGATTTTGCACAGAATGACGAGTTTAGTACATTGCCTAAATGGATGAAGATTAAATCATGTTGCTATCCTGCATGAAGAGAAACATTGCATGGACATAATAACTGAAGTAACATGTTATCAGACGAGGCGTTACAGTTAAATCATTAAGAAATGAAGTCAATATATAAAGAGTTTAAAAGATACTCTATTGTTATATTACAGGATGATGCATATCTGATTGATTTTTGTATATCTGTCCTCAATAATAGGAGATCTCATTGTAATTTTATATACCGATTGAAACCAACGAATAATATCATCGAGTTAATTCTTCTACCATGGTATCGAGTCTAAACATTCTTCTATCAGAGTTAGAACCTCACACCAAATGCCCACTCTAATCCTGAGGAAAGATGTGGGAAGATTAACTAGAAAGTTCAGCATTCTAACAAAATTTTGGAGCCATATGTATTGCAAGGGATGAAGCAAAATAAATCATCATTCACCATAACTTGATTTACAAGCCCTCAAAATAAAAAGTCTTGAAACAACTTCTTAGGCTTCTCAACGCAGTGATAAACGAAACAATGTTACTAGATGAAAGTTTGTTACTTAATGCTAAGCTGTTACGTGTTAAATTGTATAAGGGGTTTAAAATAAGATGCCAACTACATATCATGATTTTCTTTTTCTTTTTTGCAACTTAAGCAGTAATCACAATGCATGTTAAGATTAAAAAAAATGTAATGATGTGAATACCTCACGTAAGACCATTGTGAAGGAGCACCCTGGTGAACTATCTAGCAAATAGCTTTTGAGTTTAGTAGACATAGTTACTTTCTTGCATGCTTGATTCCACCAGTATTCTATTCTTTCTGGGTAAATTTTTAAGCTCTTTAAGTTCACAAACGGAGAAGGTTGATGTAAGATTAGATCCGTGGACGAAGAAAGAATCTGTAGACAAATTTATTAAATGAAAGCTACATACGGAAAATAAGAACATATAATGCAATTTCATCATATGTGTACGGGTTTGTAGATATAGATGGAGTGTAATTTCATTTTTAGTTAATAAAAGAGAAAATGACGTGTATGGTCCAAGTTCTCAACGCACGGTGACTTGAGCCAATGGGTAAGTAATGACCAAGTAACTAGAAGTATCAAAGCATGTTTATTAATTTAGTTTCAGCATCATATTATTGTGCAAAAGAATCCCTGATTTTCAGTGTAAATTTAAGGAAGCAATTTTCCACTTTCAAATGATAAGAGCAGGGTTCTCAACTCTCAAGTTATGTTGGGATCATTACTTATCTTCATCATTTTTAAAGCATATAACTTGTACAAAATTCATTAATAATCATCACGATATGTGATAAAAAGCCTAGTGTGGAGATACGAAATTGCAAGGGAATATCACATACATAGCCTGTTTGACCAACACAAAAGGCGTGGTTGAAGAGCTAATTTTGGATTTTGCGTTGGTCAAATTGACTAGTCATGTTATTTTACTTTATAATAATCAGGGGCGGACCTACCTTAGAGGAAGGGGTAGCCTCCACTACCCCTAGGCACTCCGCGGTAGTGTAAATTTTGGAAAAATTTGACATTTTTTTGACGTTTTTCGATTTCGTTACCCCTTTTTATAAAATGTTACCCCTACGTAGATTTTCTAGATCCGCCACTGATAGTAATGTACTGTTATCACACATGTAAGTAGAGCAGGCAAATGGAAGCAGTTTTACCCATCGAAGCACCCTCAATATGCCTATTTTTTAACAAATGTTTTGTTTTAATCTCTTTAAAGGTTTGGCAATAATGAAAGTATTTACATGGATTGAAAATCAGCGTAAGATGCTCATTATAAATATCGAGAACCAATACCAATATACCTCAACAATTTCCAAGTTAAGTGTAAGGAAGTGGACATTGTGAAGCTGCTGAAGCAGACATGCAATTTGATGAGCATCTGCAATATTTGGACGGGAAACAATAATATCCGCCGCCTTCAAAGAATGGAAACCTTCAGTAGATAGATGCAAAGGATCAGAACCTCTATAAAGCAAGGAGGCAAGGTCTGGTGCCGAAACCACATGCTCTGCACAACAGAATCTAATGGCGAGATTCTCGAGTTGAGGAGCAACCACATTAATAACCTTCACATTATGGAAGCTATTTTTAAGTGTGAGATCTGACAGTCGAGGATGAAAGATACTGAAACCATTTGATCCCCTTGCATTGAAATGCTCTAATGTGAGAATCTTCAAGTTTGGACATTTTAAGAAAACACTAATGCATTTCTCAGTTTCGTCATTACACAGAGTGACAGAATGAAGATCCAATGCTGTTAACGTCGGGAGTTCCCACGTCGTTGTCGGTGTAAACGAATAACTAGTACCACGATTCCTACGATATCTACCGATCGGCATTGTCAAACTGAGATGTTTGAGTGACTTGGAACTAAAGAGAGAAATAGGAAACTCAATATCATTTTCATGCAAGCATACCACATTCAGTTGTTGGACATTCTGAGGAAATGCATAATTCATAATTCTTTTGACAAACACCTGGCTCGCCTTTCCTCGAAACTTAAGCTTCACCGAATACACTTCTAGTAAATCGTTGCGGCGAGACAAAACATGGGTAACAAATTTGGAGAACCTTGGCAAAGTAGAGAAACCCTCACTTGAGAAACTGAGATAGGGCATTGAAGTCCAGATAAACCTCCATCTAGATGACAAAACACTGGTACCAATAGCATCTTCGACGGGGCGAAAAGAGAGAATTTTATGGATAAGATCATCTGGCAAGCTGCTAAGTCTATCACCTTCTACATTCATTCTCATTTTACCCTACACAGAATCCATACTCTACAAAACTTTAGGCTTCATGTTTGTCTTTGTTTGTATTGTTGGTTCTTTAAATTTTTAATCAAACCGCTGCAATAGAAAAAGAATGAAAGGATCACCGCATTGCATACAGAGAACTGTTGTTTATATATGTTCAAAAAAGCTACCAACAAAGGGTATCGTATGAATGTTAAATCATAAACAAAAGAAATGGCTTATCAGCAGATGTAATGTAAACTGATTAACTAGTCAAATGTTACAAAAATTACTACCGGAAGAAATAAATGTGAAGACAGAAACAAATAAACGGTGAACCGGGCTTGTGTTTAACACAATTCCCTTAAACAGATTCGTCGTCTGTTCCCAGGGTACACCGGTCCTGAAACTTGCCTGAAAAGATAACAGGAGATATTGCAGAGAGAAATAGAGAGCATAACCGAATTCTGGCCATCATTGCACCGATTTAATGACCCAATAATGGTCATTAGTTATCAGTTTCTAGACTGACTTAATGATCATCCATAACCTTCAAAATTGTTTCGAATTTGAAAAGACTGACTTAATGATCATTCATAACGAGTTCTTCAATTAACTTAATGATCATCAATAACAAATCAGTTTTTCAAAAACAAAATCGGTTACGGGTGCAACTTTGCACCTCTGCGCGCAGAGTTTTGGTAAAACATGGCACACGGTTATGTTAGTTAGGTAAAACATTATCTTATAAACTAACTTCCATTTTGCGGATATGGGACAAAGTTCGAGACTTCATTCACACACTCAAATTTCCAACATCAAATGCTTCACTAGATCACCTTTTTTTTAGATATAACAAATCAAGAGAGGATTAACAGAACAAGAACCCTTTGAAAAATAAGCAATGACAGTTTATGACTTACTTACTGGCCTGTGTTTAGTATGAGATTTGTGTGCGATGTCGACTGTTGAAGAACAGGCGGCCGCTGGAGGCTAATTGTAGTGGCGTGATCTTATATCTTGTCTAAGGTTGAAAAGACAGTTAATTAAAGCTAAATAAACTATGGAAGCATCCAAAAGGTTCAATTGCAATTGTGATAGTTGGTTTCTAGCTAAATCTATGTTTTTAAAATGAACAAAAAAATCTCACTTGTTCAAAAAGAATTTATATAACCCAATTTCTTTTGATTTTAACATCACGTGTATATTTTTTCCCCAATTTTATAAAAACATTATGTTTAATATTTCATAGAAATAGTTATTTTAATCATAACCCTTTCTAATTAGTTTTTAAAATTTATCAATGATCCTTTTTTTATAAAATAATAGAAACTCGTTTTCATAGAATAATATTTTTACTAGTTTTTTCTTTCTGTTCCACATAATAATATTCTTACTAGTTTTTTCTTTCATAAGTATGACTTAAAAATGAAGAGGAAACACAAGATTTGTTTGATTGGTAATTTTGTTATAGTAATCTACAACTTTTTTACTAGATTTATTTACTAGTTTTTTTGCATGTTATAATAAGCATTTTTAGTTTTGTAACAAGTTTGGCTTTTAGCACTAATTATCATGAAAAGTGCTATTAAAGGATTACAAATAACCAGAATATCTTTTATATTTAAAAACAAGAGTAAAGTATACTTTTAGTTTATTGAAGTGTACACCCAATCACATATACAATCTTTATCTGGAAAAAAAGTCAATCAAGTCCCTGTGGTTGTGAATTGAAATTAATCAAGTCCCTCTCACTAATGCCCGTTAGTTGAACGTTGGGGTTTCTGTTAAAAGACAAAAATGCCCTTTAGGACAATTTCGATTCGAAATAATCTTCTCTCTTTTATAATCTCTACAACTCACCAACCTCCATCATCTTCAATACAAGTTACCCTAAATGGCAACAACTTCATTGCGACTAGCAATACGACTGGTCGCTCAAATGCACTATGCTCATGAAAATCTTCAGTTGATCAACATCAGTTAACTGGTTGGCAATATCCTTAAGTTGCTGACAATAATCATCCACTAAACTACAAGCAGCAAGGGCAAGATTGACAAATTGGGCCTCTAGAGCAGCAACATTTGCTTTTTATAACTTAAGAAAATTTTCTCAAGTTTGAGCCAAGTCTCACGGACAGTGGAATCGGTGTCGAGAACCTGAGTAAGCAAGTCATTAGAGATGCTGCTATATATCCATTGAGAAACCAGTGTGTCCAATTCTTTCCATGCAGCATAGGTTGGATCCGTGGATTCCGGTGCAGTAGTATTATCAAGATGATTTTAAAAGGCGAAAACATGTAACTTGAACAATTTCACCCATTAAGAATACGTTACTTTTGTTTCGTCTATTGTTTGTATCTTGGTTTGAATGTTAGTCGTTGAATAAGATGGATGAAAGGGGTTTGGTTTCAGGGGTGTTGGATGAGGGGCCATCAATTTTAGTCATGGTTGATGTCAAGAAGTGACAGGGATAAAACGAAAAAAAAAAGTAATCAATAGAGGAGTGTCACACCTCGACCCGCAGCGGAATAAGAGTCGGGGCATAATTGGGTTATCACCAAAGCTCATGATGTTTACTAATATGTTTCATATTCATTAAATTCAAATTACATCTCAAATGTTCAAGTCAAATTCATACAATACAAGGAAAGGAAAATTAAATAAACAATTCAAAATCTAAACTGATTTATTCTTCTAGGCCGTCCTATATGTTTCTTGCTTCAACTGGATCACCTGTATCATGTGTAAAAATGGGGGTTTTTGGGTCAACAAAAGTTGGCGAGTGAACCTTGTTAGAAAACATTTATTATTGATTTCTTGTTGTATTTAATATGGAAAAATTGTGCAATAATCATATGTGAGCAGACGTAAATAAACATACAATAACAAACCACCTTGTATGAGTATATGACATGAATGATAATGTATATGTTGGCAACGTCACGTTCCGCTCATAAGTAATGGGGAACGGACGGCCTATGATGATGTATGTGCGATCAAGGCTCAATCAAACGGAGCCGATCGTATGTTGGCAACGCCACGTTCCGCTCATAGGTAATGGGGAACAGACGAGCCTATGATGATGTATGTACTGAAAATGATAAAATTTAATCTAAACATTAACCACACAAACAATTGATACATATTGGATACACATTTGATCATGGATATGATGGATGCACAAGTGTTTAAATGTAATAAATAATAAATGACACATGATACACCCCAAAATGTGATTAAAACGGGGAATTTGTAGAGATTCACTCACATTGGGTGCGTTCGTTTGATGATGTTGAATGCGCACGAGTTTAGAGAGTTGATCGACGAGGAATAACTAACCTAAATAATAACGAAAAGGTACGGTAAATAAGTGGATTTTATTAACAATTTTAATAGGGTTTTTAGATTTATTTTTGTGAGTTTAAGGTCATTTTCTAACTTTAAAAATATTCTTTTTAAGTATTTTTAATTGATTTTTAAATTAAATAAATAAATAAAAATATAAAAAAATGTTGACTTTTTGGGTTGACCGTTGACCATTGACTTTGACTGTTGACCGGTTCGGACTTTGTGTTTGTTTGCGCTGAGTGAGGTTCGAACTTGTGACCTCCCGTACGCGTGCACGCAGCTCTACTAACTGAGCTACGTGTCTAACCCGAAATATTCTAAGTTTTAATTATATATATATATATACTAATTAAATGTTTAATTTATTCGGTTTATATTAAAAGAATTTAAATGGTTGAACCGGTTTGCAGGGAGCCGGATCGAACTCGGGTCCTTCGGTTTGTAAGCGCACAGCCCAACCAGTTGGGCTGTGTGACTTATCTGTTAAACTTACAGTTTTTATTAATCTTAAAAACATCCTGGGTCCTACTCTGATTCAGTAACAAAAAAAATTGTTTTAATTCGGAAAGCCGGTGCGTTTGTAAGATTCGAACTTGTGACGTGCGTTATGTGTTTGCACACAGTCCACCGCTGGACTGTGTGTCTAACCCGGTTTAATATTCAATTTATATAATACTTATACACAACGTCGACTTCGTCTTCTTCGTTCAAAGACACAAACAACAATATCCACTGTTCTGGTTTAATTCGATTAACGAAACTTATAAATATTTGAAATGTAATGGATAGAGAGGGTTTTGGAAAGGAATGTACCGAAACAGATGTTTTTCTCAGAACTCCGCAAGGTCGTCGGCTCTGTTTTATAAATTCCGTCTGAGCGGACCAATTAACAGTTTTGATTAACTAATTGTGAAATTAAGTGACTAAACAAGAATTATCAGAGAGTTTAGATATTTGTACCGATTCACAGCGTGATTTCGGAATTTTCAGAGATTTTTCAGAGGTTGCAGATTATCCGACAACGTCGTCTGGGACCGATTCTGATTGAAGGATTTGAGTTAGTATAAGTCTAACAATGGATAGAAGATGAAAGAATCGAGAAAATTACCGATTTGATGAATGTCACGGTTTTCCGCGAAAGTCCGGCGATAGCAGATAATCGATTCCGACAAACAGAAAATAGAGCGAAAGTGAAATTGAAGGTTCTGTGAGTGTTTCCGAATTATGAGACGATGATATTGTTAGTGTAAATCAGGAAGTAAATGATTTCGGTTTTCAACTCCCAAAAATCATATGAATCGATGCAATTGAAGACCGAATTGATTAAAAACGTGGGCAGCAATTGATTTATCGGTTATAATCAGTAATATCGATCACTCAAAAGTCTGGATAGTTGAAAGCCGATGAGCGGTTTCAGTTTTGGCGCAAACAGATGAGTTCACGGGTAGAAGTTAAGTTTTATTTGTTTCATTGATTACACAAAAGCACCAAGTGGCGGAGTGGTTAAGTGTTTGTGGATTGTGTCTTCTGGCTAACCCGGGTTCGAAACCCGGCAGCCTATTTTTTTATTTACTTTATTTTTCTTTTTAACAATTTTAGTTTCCATAATCTAAAATGTTTATTAGTTATGTATTGTTTAAAATTAAAATGAGCATTAAATAAGCAACGAAAATTTGAAACTGACTATTCGATAAAAACGACGGGTTTTGAAAACCCGTTTTTCGACGGATGTTACAAGGAGAAGGGGTAACGACATAGAAAAGGCAGCTGTAGGAGTTACTGTTCACCGACGTTGTTGTTCATCAATTTTGTCATCAAATATAATTTTGGTACATAAAAGAATGGTGGAAGGGTATTCAGAACTGTAGTTCTGATACCATTAAAGCTTTTATGATATTTAATTTTATGTGTCTATTCCTCAAACATAAAACCCTTCAAATAGGGTGTAACGCTCCGCGTTTTCACGCTTTCCATATTTATCAAGTCTTGTTGTACTTTCCATTTTTGGAAACTTGTACTTGTATCGTATTTTCAACTTGTAGTCCGAGACACCTATCATAATGAAAGTCATATTTATATCAATTATGTTCAATTTATACTTGTAATCGCATGCAATAAACCCTAATTCGAAACTATGTGACGATACGTGCAAATAACAAACTTTCAACGCGTTTACGTGCTATACTTGTGATTAACCAACACTTAATGATTTTGATACTCATTATACATCATAATACATCATATTATACTTGTAAACACCTTTATGTTAGTTATACTTGCAATTATGTGTTATAGATCGTAAATCGCCTATACTTGCATTTCGTGTGATAACACACAACTATGTGTTACGACCGGCACTACCGATACTTGTTTTACATAATTTCACATACATGGACATACTTGACATCACTTTTAAGTTTATGATACTTGCATTCTTGTTACACGCTTGAAACTACACGAAAAGCACTCGAAAACACCCTAAAACCTAACTTTGGGGCCCTAATTGCATACTTATCAAACTTGACAGACCATTTATGACAAAAAGCCAACCCCCCCCCCCCTAAAACCCATGTTTTGAACCTGCATTTTTGGTTCCAACCTCCACCCTAAAATATAAATTTTGAATCTTGTATTTATGGCTTCAACCTCCACCTCCATTCTCCACCAATGGGCTTCTAAACCTCATTAAACACTCACATAACCCCACCCACTATAAATACATGACTCCTAACCCTCATTTATCCTTTACCCATTTCTAAACACTCATTCTAAGCTCCATAATCTGCTGAAAACTCAAGTTAGGTCAGAATTCTTCCAAGTTCACAAGTGAGTGCAAGAACTCACCTTTCACCCATCTTCTTCTCTTGTTCTTACTTCCTATCATCTTGAACTTCAAATGAGGATGTTACCCAAGATTTCTCAGAAGTGTAACACTCTTTTTTAAAGGTCCAAGATGCTTGGAAACCTTCGGTTTTGTTGGTTTCAACATGTTTGGCATAGCCTTCATGTTCATAGCCTACCCAACATGTGCTTGGACAAGCCTACAAACTTGTGTACATGTTGTAGTTATAGTCTAAGGATATTGTAGCCTATGAAGACCTAAACTTCCTGTTTTGATTGAGGTTCATGAACAACTTTCAAGTGTGCACATCAACCAAGCATAGGCTTGTGTGTCAAATTAGTGTATAGACCATGAAAGCCTTGGCTATTCAGTAACATTTGTGTAAAAAGGGTTCCAAAACCCAATTCATTTAAATAAATCAAGTCTTTAATTTGAAGTTTTAATACGCTCAAGTTATTATTCAAACTTGTATTCTTCAATTTTTGAGATTTATAACTAAAATATATAGTTAAAATATGGGATAAATAAATAGTAATAATAATTAAACCTTATATAATAAAAACACAAATAAATAGGGGCAGCCGGGTTTCGAACCCGGGTCCCCAATGAACCCACACACACTCCACACTGCTGAGCCACACACACACATCTGATTCATTTCTAAATCAAATGAATCTTATATCAAGAATAGCGCGCTATATCAGTTCAAAACAACCCGCTCAGCAGCATCTGTAACTCCCAAATTCTCATCAAAGCACTGTTTCAATCTAGAATTAAAATTGCTTTCAATCGAATATTAAAGCTCAATCATGACAAAAATCAGTTATAACAATCATTGTGAGCATCAATTTCTTAACCGAAACGGTCAAAAACGGAAAAAACCAACTTAAATCCCTTCTTCCCTATAAATATCGGACCAAACCGGTTCTAACACTCGCACACACTCTCATCAACACACTAAAACTCTCTGAGAGACACCCTCTGTTTCAATTAACCACTCCGTCGGAATCTACTTCTTCGTCGGAAAAATTTCTTTATCGCCGGAAGGACATCACTGGAGTATTCAGGTTTACATCTGAATCGGTATATTCACTTGAACACTCTTCTTTTATTTCAATTTAATATCCATGTCGAATTATAATTTTAAACAGTTGGGTGTGTTCTGTGTAATATTAATGAAGAAGATGAAGTTTACTTAGAATATAAGTATAATTAATCTTGGTGTTTTAATCGGGTTAGACACACAGTCCAGTGGTGGACTGTGTGCAATCACAAAGCATATGTCCCGGGTTCGAGCCGCACATGTTCCGACTTTCTGAAATAAAACCAATCTTTTTAAATCCTTTTCAGATCACCTTTCAACGTGTACATAAATGTAATATAATTTCAGCTTATATCGGGTTAGACACCCAGCCCAGTTGGTAGGACTGGATGCAACACAAATCGAAGGTCACGGGTTCGAGGCAGGGGCTAGGCATCGATTCAATGACTTCTAAAACCTTTTTAATTAAATAAATTTCTGAATTAACCTAACTAGTATATATATATATAGATAATTAAATTCAGAGTTATTTCGGGTTAGACATGTAGCTCAGTTGGTAGAGTTGCGTGCACGTATACGGGAGGTCACGAGTTCGAACCTCACACGCTAGCCAAAATTAAATGCGATCCGACAGGTCAGACCTGACAAGGCCAAATTTTTTTTAATTTTTATTTTATTTATTTCTTATTTTTATTACTTAAAAATCATTTAAAAATGCTTAAAAATAAGACTTTTTAAAGTTTAAAAATTATATTAAATACCACAAAAATAAACCTAAAAATCTAATAAAAAGCATTAATTAAAAATATTAATTTCAAATAAAAATTTATTTATTTATCGAATTATTACGTGACTATTTAGGTTAGTTTCCATCGTTGGATAAATCCTAAATCGTGCGCCATTGCTATCAATTCCAAAAAACGCAACCACTGTGAGTGAATCCTTACAAGTTCCCCCTTTTTATTCATGTTTTGGAGTGTATCATGTGTCGTTTACATATTTCTTTTACTCAAATACTTGTGCTTTTACCACTATATGAACTAACGTGTTATGTAATGTCGTTTGTTGTATTGGTGGTTACATTTTCTCATTTGCGTGCAATCATTCACATTAGGCCCATCAATTCCTCGTTGGATACGAGTTGAGCATCACGTGCCTCATTAGATCGGCTCCGTTTGATTGAGCCTTGATCTCACAGTTCATCATTTGTCATGTTGGTGTGTGCATTGTTTGATATTATGTGGTTTGTGGTTAAATTTACATATGCGTATGCTCATAATTGGTTATTGCACATTCTTATTAAAATAAACAGTATAACTATTTCTTTCAAATGATTAAATAAGATTCACTCTCCAACTTTTGTTGACCCAAATCTCTATTTTTACACATGAAACAGGTGGACAGGTTGAAGCAAGGAACACGTAGGAATTTACTTAGAAGAAAAATAAAGAGTTTATGAATATGTGTTTAGAACATGTTGTGTTTGTATGTTTGTTGTTAAATTGGAAATAATAAATATGAAACTTTATTATAGTAAATGTCATGAGCTTTGATGAAAACCCAATCATGCCCCGACTACCATTTCCGCTGCGGGTCAGGGTGTGATATTCAAACTTGTCCTACACCACACTTGTATGATTTTCCTTTTACTTTTTGTATTTTCCTTTATGTACATTCATGACCAACCGACTTTCGGGTTGTGCTTTGGTAAATTCTTATGACAAGGTTTAAATGGATGCATATCATCCTACCTTCTACTTGAATCTCTATGACCCCTTTGGGGAATACTTGACTATAAACTAATATAATTGTTAAATTTACTTTCTTTACTAGTCATGTTATGTCGCACCCCAACCTGCAGCGGAATAAAAGTCGGGCATGATTGGGTTATAACCAAAGCTCATGATAATTACTAATAAGTTTCATATTTATTAAATTGAAATTAAAACTTCAAATATTCAACACAAAATTCATACAAACACAAACATAATCCAAAAGATTGTTCCAAACGTAATAACTTTGCTTATTCTTCTAAGGCTATTCCTATGTATTTCTTTCCTCAGCTTGTTCACCTGTATCATGCGTAAAAACAGAAGATTTGGGTCAACAAAAGTTGGGGAAGGTAAAACATTTAAATAATTGAATTATATTGTTGTTAATTAAAAATTGTGCATGAATCATATATGAGCAGATGCATATATATAACCAATCACAAACCAATTATATCCACAATGAACACATGACATGATAAATGATGTACTTGAGATCAAGGCTCAATCAAACGGAGCCGATCTAATGAGGCACCTGATGCTCAACCCGTATCCCACGAGGAACTGATGAGCCTAATGAAATGATTGCACTGAAATGATAAAATGTAACCACATATAAACCATAACAACTATACACATTTGATCACGAGATGATATTAGCACAAGTGTTTAAATAAATAATAAAAATATACGACACATGATACACCCCAAAAACATGATTAAAACGGGGAATTCGTAGAGATTCACTCACAGTGGGTGCGTATTCTTGATTGAGGATGAGAGCGCACGAGTTGGGAACTTAACCAATGAAGGAGTACTAACCTAAAATAATAATGCGATAACTCGATAAATAAATAAATTAATATTTTGGTTAAAAACCTTTGTTTAGATTTTTTATGTTATTTTTGTGATTTTTATTGAAGATATAACACCCTTTTAATTATATGTTTTAAGCATTTTAATTACTTTTCCTTTTAATACAAACCATAAAATAAAATATTAAAATAAAAATAAAAATAAAAATAAAATAATATAAAAAATCTTGTCAGTCTGACAAGCCTGTCAGACCGGTTCGATTGGAAGTATTGGCATACGTGTGTTGAGACTCGAACCCGTGACCTCTCGGTCGTGTGCACGCAGCTCTTCCAACTGAGCTACGTGTCTAACCCGAAGGAAACCGATTTTTAATTAATCTTATATACATGTTAGCTTCATTCAGAAATCAGCAATTAATTATTATTTTTTTTAAAATGTTTCAGCCGGGTGACAACAGGGACTCGAACCGGCGACCCTGGGTTTGGTTTGCACCCGGCCCAACAAGTTGGGCTGGGTGCTTAACCCGTATGATTTATAAATTGTATTATATTTAACATCTCTATGGAGTTCAAAATGGTTTGGCTTAAAAAAACAGTTTAAATAAATCGGTGCCCGTTGCAAGTATCGAACCCGGAACGTGTGTGGTGAATGTGCACACAGTCCACTGTTGGACTGTGTGTCTAACCCGGTTAGAATTCGAATTATAATATATATATATATATAATATATATATATATATATTAAACGCACACTGTTCTTCATCTTCTTCGTTTTGAAGATTTTACCCAGAACTCGTCCCTTGATTAAACTAGATCATCATATCTATAGTTACCGAACTAGTATACGAATTGAATTAGAAAGAAAAGGGTTACCGGTAGGCAATGAGTATTTTCCCCGGCGAGTTAAGTCCGGCAGCCGACTGCAATTTCTGGTGAAACAAAATGAATACTTCGAGCAGAGAAGACTTGCGTTTAGAGGAGAAAGAACTGAACGAATTTAGGTGTGGGATGGTGATAGGTATTTATAGATTGAAACAAAGATGATTTTGGTTCGGTTTTGGAAACCAATTCGGGTGATTGGTAGATTTCTACGGAAATGACAGCCATTGTGTTTAAAGCTTGGCTAATATAACTATGACAGTTGTCGGGAATTCGAAAAGGAAAGGCGCGTGATGATTCCGGTTAGTTGCAGGTTTCCCGCCCAGTTGCGTGTATATATGTATATTGATATATGGAATCTAATACATTGTGTGTGTGCAGCCTAGTGGTGTTTGGTGCGTGTGACAACCCGGGTGACCTGGGTCGATTCCCGGTTTACCCTTTTTGGGCTTTTTCTTTACTTTTTTTTAATTAATTAAGTTTATTAAATCATTTATTAATTATAAATATTTAATTATTTGATTGATTATTTATTTTATTATTTCATTAAGATTATTTTAAACATTTGTTGTTATATATATATATATTATATATATATATATATTTTATATATAATTCTAATATATATAATCTAAATAACAATACACAAAAAAAGTTAAACCAACCGACATAAATAATACACTTGATTAATAAATTGGGGCGGGTTTTCGAAACCCGATTTACACAAATGTTACATGTTAACCTAGAAACTTAATCGCCTTTGTTCCATTTTATAGGGTAACTTCAGCTCCTGGTCCACCCCATCACCCAAGTTTCACGGTTTCAGAAAGCTTAACGCAAACGTGAGTATACTCGAACCCATTTTTCCGTTTACACACTTTGGGTGCAAAATGTGTCACACCCCGACCCGCAGCGGAATAAAAGTCGGAGCATAATTGGGTTATCACCAAAGCTCATGATATTTACTAAGATGTTTCATATTTATTAAATTCAAATTACAAACTTAAATATCCAAAAACAAAATTCATACAATTACAAAGGAAAATGAAACTATAGATTTATTCCAAAGCATAAACTTGTTTATTCTTCTAGGCCATCCTAAGTGTTTTCTGTCTCGGCTGGATCACCTGTATCATGTGTAAAACGGGGGAGATTTTGGGTCAACAAAAGTTGGCAGTGAACCTTGATAAAACATTTTAACTAATTTCTTGTTTTATTTATTAAAGAAAATTTGTGCATTAATCACATGGGAGCAAACATATATATGTAAACAATCACAAACCACTTTGGATGAGTATATGACATGAATGATGATGTATTTGAGATCAAGGCTCAATCAAACGGAGCCGATCTAATGAGGCTCTTGATGCTCAACCCGTATCCCACGGGGAACTGATGGGCCTAATGAAATGCGTGCACTGAAATGATAAATTCAATCTACATATAATTCACACAACAATCAATACACATTTGATCACGGATATTTTCGAATACAAGTGTTTAAATAAAATAAAAGAATAGTACGACACATGATACACCCCAAAACATGATTAAAATGGGGAATTGGTACTCACAGTGGATGCGTTTCTTGATGACGATGAATGCGCACGAATTTATGATTCAACCAACGAGGGAAAACTAACCTAAATAATAACGAAATGATTCGATAAATAAATACATTTTATTTGAGATTAATATTTTTAATTAGTGCTTTAATGAGATTTTTAGATTTATTTTTATGAGTTTAATGCAAATTTCTAACTTTAAAAACCTTATTTTTAAGTATTTTTAAATAATTTTTCAATTTAATAAATAAATAAAAAAATAAAATAAAAAAATAAAAAATGGGTTGACCTTGTCAGGTCTGACCGGGTCTGACCGGTCGGACAGTATATCATTCAGGCAGTGTGTGTGGTTCGAACTCGGGACCTCTCGTATACGTGCACGCAGCTCTACCAACTGAGCTACGTGTCTAACCCAAAATATTCTCTGTTTTAATTATATATATATACCAACTAGCTTTAACCTTATTTAGTTTTTATTAAAAATGATTTAATATGGTCGAAACCGGTTACAGAACCCGGAATCGAACTCGGGACCTTCGGTTCGAGTGCACACAGCCCAACCAGTTGAGCTATGTGTCTAGTCTGTATAAACACTGGATTATATTAATTTTATATATATGCTGTGAATTGATCTGAATAAGTTTAAAAAAATGCTGGTTTTATTTCAGAAAGTCGGAAACATGTGTGATTCGAACCCGGGACGTGTGTTTTGTATTTGCACACAGTCCACCGCTGGACTGTGTGTCTAACCCGGTTAAATACCCGTTTTATTTATATTAAAACACTAACTCGACTTCATCTTTTTCATCATTCGAAAATCCCGACGTGATCCCGGCTGAATGAACTAATTTAACAGTTTTGATTATTGTTTTGAGCAAATAAATTACCAATCAAGAGATAGCAAGGAGGTTTAGATAATTATATACCGTCTGGAGAACAACTGCGGTTTTCTAGTTTAGAAATTCTGGCGATATTCCGGCGAGTATGAAAATCTCCGGCGACGTGCTTTGAAAGGAATGAAGCTTCAGGAAGAGAGTGCGGTTCTGAGCGAAATGTTTACAAGGAGTTTGAGTGGGTATTTATAAGGGGGACAAGCCGATTGGTTTCGAATTAGGGGCCAAGATTCGCGGTCAATGATTTCAAACGGTTTTGACTAAAATTGAGTGTAAAGCAACGGTTATAACTGATGTCGAAATCAATTTACGCGTTTCAGTCAAGGGAAAGTAGCAACGGTTGCGGAATCTTCGTTCTTGCCGGCGATTTCGAGTTCTGGGCGCGCTGATTTACAGGTTTTGACTTTCTTTGTTTCACCTTAAGTGATATTTGTTTAAGTATTAAACACAAAAGATGTGTGTGGCGGAGTGGTGTGATGTGTGTGTGTTTACGCGGTAGACCCAGGTTCGAGACCCGGCTACCCTGTTTTGTTCTTTTATTTAATTTTATTATTTATTAATTATGATTTTTAAACTCTAAAATATTTATTAATTATGTATTATTTAATATAACCGGCACAATAAATACGCAACGAACATTTAACCGAATATTTGATTATTAAACGAAACGGGTTTTGAGACCCGTTTTTCGACGAATGTTACAAAATGTACAATTATACAAATCACGATTCATATTTAAAACTTGTTATAATCACACTTTATCCGTTATAAACATGAAACTTGTATTATTCTTGTTATCGCATGCTATGTATACTTGTCTCTATATGCTCATTAACCTTGTTAGCCTCCCTTAACAATTATAGTGCTATAGGATTAATGCACCGCCCATATTCTTGTGGTATTGTTAAGTAAAGTATTTTACACCTTGTTGTTTCGGTGACAATAGTAATCACGATTGCATTAAACTTTGGATTGACATATAGTTATCACATGTTAGTATGTTTGTAACATAATAGCAATTTACCATGTTGGATATGAGGCAACTTTTTCACTATTATGCTATGTAAATAAACTTGTATGCTTGCCACTTTTGTTGACCATTATTTTAATATATGTTGCAGGAAACTAGTTGTTGCCAATGAAGAAACTTATTTAGGGTGGATTAGATACACACATAGGCTTAAATTTGTGTACTTCAATTGATGTTGTTATGTCATTCGAAACTTGTTGTATTTCCATTTTGAAACTAGGTATTGTCCTTTTGGTATCAATTAAATCGAATTATTTAAATACTGTCACAAATAGTGTTATGAAGTCTCTTGCAATTTTGTTTTCATCATGCCCCGATGTTTCCGCCATCAGTTGGGGTATGACATAAGGGGTACAAGACAACCCTACCACTAATTTAAGAAATAGAATCATAATTCAATTATAATTAATCTATATCACAAATAAATATATATCCAAAAATATATCGGCTAAGAATTTTAAACTTGATTATAAGGGGAAAAACTAGGGGTGTCAATCATGACGAATTGGCTGGTTAACGGTTTGTGGGTTGGCGAGCTTAAATGTGCAACCCGAACCCAACCCATATTATTATTCGTGTCAAAACATCAACCTTAACGTGACAAATAAATTTGGGCCAATCCGCCAACGAACAAAATAAAGCTATGAAGTTTTTTCCTAAATACTTAAATGGGTTGACGGGTCAGCCCGAACCCGATCTGCTTTTTTAAGCAGGTGAAACTGAACATGACCCTTATTTCTAAATACCTAAATGGGTTGACGGATCGTGTTACTTGACCCAAAATCTGTTTTTTTTCCCTTTTTTCTCGTCTCGTGTCAAGAATTGGCGCTTTAAAAAATTGTACAAAAATATTTAAACAATTAAAATCAAATGGTTAGGGATCTCATTATACTATACTATATTATACTGTACTGTACTGTATAGTGTTATACTATACTATAAAAGATATAACAGATTTTCGAATACATTTTCTATGTTTTAGTTTTTATATAGCTATAATTAGGGGTGTTCTTTTTAACCGAACCCGACCCGAGATGACCCGACCCGGAAAACTAGCTTACCCGATTAACCCGAACCCGACTATATTTTATTGGGTCGGTGTTTGGATTAGAAATCTATGTTTCGGGTTCACCCGAATAACCCGAGGAATTCAAACATAGAATTAAAATGTGATTTTCCAATTTATCGTTTCCTTCAATCCCTCCTACTTCTCAGGTAAAATTTTATCACTTCATAATCATTTTTTATTTCATCCATATCTTCTTAAAAGTTTAAATTAATATAATATATAATGGCATGTTTTGATGTGTTATGTGTATAAGTATTTAACAAACCCAAGTCTACATTACATATCCCTTTTGCAACCCATATATAGCCAGGCAAACCCTTCTAAACGGATAGAATAACACCTCCTTTTTAGCCGATTTTCTAACCCGAAACCCGATCTAACCCGACCCGATAAAACCCGCACCATTTAACCCGAACACCGAAGAACCCGAACCTAGAAAGGGTTGGTTATCGGGTTATATATTTAGCTTTGGAAACCCGAAAAACCCGACCCGAAAAACCCGAAACCCGATTAAAAAACCCGAAGAACACCCCTAGCTATAATAACCAAGAAAGGTAGAAATAAGAAAAAAAATTAATAAATTATTTAGGTTATTATGTTACCCTATGACAAATGAAAAAAAAATACAAGAAAATGTTTATAGTTCAGGTAAACAAGTAGTTTTTTCAAGTATAAAAAAAACATTAAATGTGTAATCAATTTGCTTATCTAGGTATGTATCATATGCTCAATATCATTATGTTACCACCATACTTGCAAGTATCCCGTGTGTATGGTATTTACAATATGAAAGCTAAAATATGAAAGTTGAATGCATGACACTTGCATGTACCAATGGACTTTATTAAGCTCTTATAAGAGACCTTCGTGAATTATAACTTTGCTTTTTTTTAATTGTTTCTTTAGCATTGTGATTAATTTTGTCACTCTTACCTTTAAAATAAACTTTGGTCACTACTTTGAAATTGTGTTTCTTTTCTTTTCTTGAAAGACATGTAATGTAAATTGCTCTATAAACCAGAGAATATTTTTCAATTCAAAAAATCGTGGCATTATCTCATCTTTCATTCCGCCACATCTTTAAGTTTGTTACTACTAAAAGCGCCCCTCATGCATAGTTGTAAAAATCCCGACTAGGTGCTGATTAGTTCCTGATTAATCGTTGATTAATCAAAACAATCCCCATTAACTCCGATTAATCGCTAGTTCTCAGCCCGCTACCCGACTAACGACAATCGATTACTACAAAATACTGCACTCATGTAAATCAAAACATGCAAAAAAAAGCATGTGCATCAATCTAGCATTGACATTTACGTATAAAATATGTAAACATAACTCTAAAAACTAGAGAAAAGTTTAATACACAAGCTAAAAGCTGTCCGCAATGCAGGCTCCATGAACTTAGTTGGCATGGTCCATGACCCATTTTAGTGGTGTGGGAAACGGTGTTTTGTACCATATATGAATATCGAATGTTCCGCTTTAACAGTTTTAATAAAGAATTACATGTGATGATAAAAAAAACAATTTTATCATATTTGTTCATTTTATATATATATATATATATACATATACATATACATATATATATAATAGGGTATGGATAAAGAGTAAACAACTCTAAAGAGTAAACTGTACGAATTGATCTAGGCCGTTGGTTTTAATCATCTTTAATTTTTTAATAGTGGCATGATTGTAATTAAGTAAATATCTTTTTAACTTTAAAATTAAATTAAAGGGTATATTTGTAATTATAAAAATGGCGAATCTTTTAAATTAGGAAACAAAAACCGTTTCCTTACCGTCCGCATAGTTGATCCCCACACTCCTCCCAATTCACATAGGTTTTTTTGAAGAAATCTGTATCCAAAACATAATACACACATGTACTGTGTATATGAATGTATAATGATGTACATGATGCATCATCATAATAGTATACATACGTGTATCGTATGTAGGTCTGTTTAATATACAGTAAACACATGTGTATCGTATGTTGTAATGTATAAGGATAACAACATGCACATGTGTACTACACAAAATAATGTATAATTATAACAGTATACACAAGTGTACTGTGTATAGTAATCTGCAGGTTGTCTTCAGCACCGTTTTCGGCGACTTTGTTCGTAATATCTACTAGTTGCTCCATTATAATGAGACAACACAATCGAACAGTAAATCAAAATCTGGGAAATATGTAACTGTTCGAATGATTTTGAATTCTTTGTTTTCGGATCAATAGGATGAATACGAATTTGAAGTTAATTATCATGAACTGTTGTTGTTTTCGGTAATATAGGAATTTAAATCAATTTAAAAGATAAAAAGATATTTGGAATTGAAAATCACAATTAGTTAGGAATCTTGTAACTGAAAATCTAATTTTAAAAAATAAAGATTTAAGATTAAATTAATACAAAATTACAATCCTAGCCTTATCAATTAATAAAAGATCAATGGTCCAGATTAATTCACACAGTTCACTATGATGATTCTGTTCACAAATGATCCTAATCCTCTCTCTCTCTCTCTCTCACTATATATATATATATTTCTAATGTGGGACTTTGTGTAGAAATACGTGTATTTTAAAGGGGATGTCTTAACTTAAAACTTAGACAAGAACGGGTAATTTAGAATTATTTGTAGGAACTAAGTTCATTTTTTATAAAATATATAATAACGAGACTCTCGTTATTCGTAGGAAATATCATAGTACAATACCGGTTGCAATAACTAAAAAAAGAAAAGTATAATTTTAATTATATATACCAATCTTGATTCAAGCAGCATCTCTGGTGGGTCCTTCACGCGCACTTGATAGCATCCTTGACTCGAGTATTCATCATCTCGAGTCTTGAAAATACTCCTTGATGCAACAAAGAGCACACTAAACGTTGACGATATTGGTTGAGGCACGTGTTCAACACGCTTCCCTTAAAACAGATTTCGCGCCTCTACTAAAGATGAGGCGACTGTTTCCCAAGGTACAACAGCCGAAGCAGTATGTACTGCCGAAGATGGCTCACGCGCCCGAGGTTACACCGGGTAATTGTAGTGTTTGAAGTTATGGAACAAATAAGAATTGATGGTAGTGGAAAACACGTAGATAGTACTCCTCTCTAGTTGGTTTTCAAGTGTTCATCCTCCTTCTAGTATTCTTATTGTATTAAGCAATACCATATTCTTATATTCACAAAAATAAGCACATAGCCTACTAATTGTACAAGAGTTAAAGATTAGTGAAAGGTTTCATTTAATTAGTCACTTAATTAGAGACTTAAAAACTCTAATAAAACTAATTAAATCTCATAAAAAGCTCTACTCAAGAGTTTCTCTTTTATTTACTACATGAAAATTCCATTAATATTTATAATTTCATAATAAATACATTAAATATCCATTCACCAAATTTCCAACATTATTGACATAAAGTAAAGTAAGGGTAACATTCGCTATTAAAAAATTTATATATTTCAAACAAAAGTAAACACAAATTATTACTAGAACATTGGCAAGAAGCTAGAAACAATGGATAAGAAAGAACCCAACCAAGAGTACAATAGAAAATTAAAAAGATTGAAGCTACACCATGATCTCCTCCAGTTACTTAAGAGACAGAAAGGTTTATTGTTGGATATCTTATTGTTTCTAACCCGCAAAGGCCTGTATGAGCCAACATATAGTCGGAGAAAATAGCTTGAATCACCATCTTTTGCGGTTTTACGAGATGGAGTGTTACACCATTGCAATGTGAAGCCACATTGCAATCAGTGTGCAGCCACACCGAGCTACCAATTCTGAGGCCTAATTATACCTTATATTACCGACCAACGTCATCGAATATTTTTCTACAGTTACCTTTGAGGAATTAAGTTGACCATTGAAAGAAGAAATAGAGATCTTGATGAAGATGTGTGGTAAGTGCCATTATTTCAATTTCTGGGCTTTATGATATGGGATTGGTTACAAATGTATTTGTCTTGATTTAGGCTTTTAAAGTTTATTACTTGATTTGTTTGGTACATGGATTTTCAAGGCCCATAAGGGTTTTCCTTGTCATTTTCTTAAATTGTTAGCAAAAAATTTAGACATCTAATCAACGATTACAGGTTTCATTTTTTTTTCCTTCATATTGTAACATCTTAATGAATTTACTGTAGGTTTACTTACAGAATTGTTTAGTGTCACATAAGTTGGATGGTCTTCCACTCTTTCTTTTGGTTTAAGACAGGATATTTTCGCCTGTCCTATTGGCCTTAAGTATTCGTATATAATTTGTAATGACCCACATTTCGCTTTTGGTTTCTGATTTGAGATGTACGCTCAAATCACATTAAAATTAAAAACACCGAAACCCTGCAACACGGGGCATCAATCCTAGTTACTTAAACTTATAAATTGTAGAAACTATATATAAACTTTTATAATTCAAAATATTTTATAATAACTTTTTAATTGATTATAGTTTTTTGTTGAATCTTAAATTCTAAATCCTTTATATGCTATAGTTTATTTGTATTAAATTTAAAAACAACTATGGGGTTGAGATGTAGCCGGTAAGAAGATTTATCTCTACCCATGAAGGTAGAGAGTAGGGTTCTAAACAAGTTCAGAGGCTCAAGAGTTACTCGTGATCTACTCGGTTAAAAGCTCGAACGAGCTAAGCCTTAACGAGCTCGAGCCTGAAATAGAGATTGTTTAGTTATCGAGCTTGAGCTCGAGCCTGCGAAACAAAGCTCGTTTAGGCTCGCTCGTCTAAATGAGCCCAAACAAAATTTTAGTTATATAATATATATATATAATGATAGCATTGGCGAGCCAAGCTTTAGAACGTTTAAGCGATATTGAGGCGATGTCGAACCAAGCTATTAGCTCGTTTGAGGTTGTTCTCAAAATAGCTCGAGCTTTGAGTTTTACTTGCGAGCCGAATTCGAGCTCAAATAAATAGACTCAAACCGAACCGAGCTCCAGCTTTATAAAAACATGCCGAACTCAAGCCTATTTAGACTCGGGCTCAACCCAACTCGTTTACACCCTAGTAGAGAGACTATTTCTATAAACACCTCTTCTTTTAGCCTTCAAACAAATTTAAAAATAAATTACCGTATTTAAAATAGTTTGTTGACTTGCATTTTTTTATAGATTAACCATTTAATAACATTTGACCAATTCATTTAAATTTAGCAGAGTGTGATCAGTTTGATTATGAAAAATGCATCAATAGCGGATCAAAATGAAAATTTGTCGGTACCTAACCATGGTTAAATAACCAACTATACCATCGGGTTAAATACTTAATTGAGAGGCGAGGGACTGGTACTACCACTGGGCCCCCCTCTCAACTGAACACCTGTGCATAAATACAAACAGAATGAAGAGAGCGTCGGTCGCTCACTCGATCTTTACTTTATTTACTATTTGTACCCTACTGTTTTCAACTTTACATATTGCTCACGATACTTTAAATCTTTTTATTTTTGCCACAAGGTTGAGCTGTTTCTAAAAGCAAAGTGTATAAAATGGACATTATAGTTTTAAAGGTTAAAAATTTATGGAGTCCTTGTTAGGGATTACAAACGACCCCATACCCAAGTAAAATCCGAAACTAGGCAGCGTTCGTTTCGTGGATTGTAATGTAATTGGAATTTGTACGGGAAATTAAACTTGATTTGGAATTTAGGTGTCTTTTTTTTCATAGATGGAATGAAATTTAGATGGAATTGGAATGTTGAGTCATTTGTGCTGTTGTTCAATTGCAATTTATTTTTTTGTTGAAACCAATAAAATAAGAAGTTGAATCAGCATTTCAATTCCATCAAGATTCTATTCTATTCCGTGAAACGAGCGCTACCTTAGTTATCAGGATGGGCATGGAATTTGTTTAAAATTTTCATGGGTATGGAATTCGTATGGTACGTGATACAAGACCTGATTACCCAAGACATGCTTATCCATTTACCCAGATCATACTCATAATTCTTTTTCTTTTTTTTCTTTTGTACTTGAGTAATAAAATAGTATACTAATTCACTTATTATTTTTATGTTAATACTTTCATTAGATAATATATCACATAAAAACTACAATAGTAAAAAAATGTATTTGAAAATATTAGTGGGTATTTTAAAAAAACTAACGAGTATACCTGACACTCACATGTATTAGACTGAGTATAAAACACAATTTTATAACCCAATATGAAATTGAGATTACTAATACATGTCTCAGTGTCATCCCTAATACTTACATTTTACGGCTTTAAGACCATTGATGTTGGATAATGGAACCTATTTAAAAATATTTAATTTGATATTGTTCTTCTTTCTTTAGCAACGTGAGTTGAGATGTTTGTGTCATAGGAATGTCTTCCCAACACTTCTCTCAAACATGGAATGACATTTATTTTAATAAAATCTTTGAAGTTAGTTTTTTCTTAATTCAGTCATAATGTATATATTTATCAGAATAAATAAATTGTGACTTTTTTTATTAAAAGGCCTGAACCTAAAACCTTGTTTGAGGTCCCTATATAAGTTACGTTATTCTTGCATTCAATGAACACAAGAAGTAAAATAAACAAGAAAATTGTCTATATAATATATAAATATAAAATGCCACTAAATAAATACAAAATAAGAAACTTTCGAGCTCAATGGGAGCCGATTTTGTGGGCAGTCATGACTCATGACTTTGCATGCTAAAATATTTGGTGTGCAAAGTCAACTATATTCATTGGCTGGTGGGCGTCTAATGTGGGATTTATTCAACTCATTAACTTCTAAATTATAACTTTATAACAACAGCGGACATGAGTTCATTACCTTTTGTTTTATAACAAGCAATAAAATCGGTTATTAAGAATAATAACCAAAGGGCTTGTAGCCCAATTGATCGAGGGTTTTAGTCTTATGATGGATATTGGTATAGATTTGAGAGTATGTTTAATAGGTGTGTCAGTTATTTATTAATTTAAAAAAGGTTATTGAAATAATAGTGTTAATCATGGTTGTAAAACAAGGTCTCCAAGACCGAGTACTCCTCGAGTAATCGCTGCAAGGTAGGTTGCCGAGATAACTTTCTCAAATCCGCATAATTACACGGAATCGATCGAACGTGGTCAACCTCGGCCAAAATCGGATCTAGTAGGTTAACCCGGGCCGATTATAAATTAAAAAAAAACATAATTTGTATGCCTATTATATTAAAGAGTGAATATCATTTTCACGTATTATGTAATAAATATTAGTAAATTTATGTTATTTGACATATATTTAAATTCCAAAAATTAATTTCTTTATAATGTAATATTTCGAGTACTCCCCGCCTAGGCCGAGTACTCTCAACCCCTCGTTGACTGATTAGGTAGCACCTAGCGACTTTTGCAACCATGGTTCTAATATATACATTTTTTATAGAGAAAAATATTAACTTTTCTGGAATAAATTGCAGAATAAAGCCTTTATATTTGATCATTCGTTTTCTGAATTCAAAAAGTTGGGTGTGACAATTTCATGAAAACAATATCATTAGATGACATAACGAAAACATTTAAAAAGAGTAAGGGCCAAAACAACAAAATGGTTATAATAGGCACACATACACATGACACAGCTAGCTAGCTCGCTCCCAATATATAGATATAGAGAGAGAAAGTCACACACTCCATCATCACTGAGATATAGAGAGCCAAAAACGTAGATTCGTATATAAACTTATTGATGCCAACAATGGCGGATTCAACCGACTCTTTCTCCATTGATATGGATACAAGCTCTCCTGGTGGAAAGGTGCGAATATATATATATATATTTATATTCATGTAATTCGATGCTTATGTCCTCATATCAATAAATTAATTGCTACATATATGATATATCTATACGTATTCTGAATTTCAGGAGGTTAATTTTGATTGTTAACGCTTAGTATGTTTGTTTTTCTCATTATATGGTAGCATCGTATCATTGATTGGTTGCTTAACGAATTATACGTTTCGAATTATCTCGAAATGATCATTGAGCACTGATCAGTAGATATGATACTATTATATACACAATTATTGCATATATGATTTAATTCAAATCCATACAAAGTGAGACTAATAGGTATAGACAGTGAATTAGTAATGGATATTTAGATCCGGAAATTCTAATATGTTTATCATGCATAATGCATATGTCAAATGTAAATAATGATTTTATCATATTTAGGCTTAATGTTATTATATATGATATAGCTGTCATGTTTACACAACGACGGTAGAATGTGCAGAGGCTTCTTGTAAAATATCGTTTGTTTTCGATGTATATGTTTATTCACAGGATGATCCCCGTTTGTATTTTGTAAGTAACGACCACTTTTATTTAATATATTGGTTTCTTCACTCGTTTTCATTTGATTATGTTGGCATCTGTAGTATACTTTGTAATTATCAAGAAACTTTTACTTCGCTTTAGATATCGCGTATTCATCTAAGCAATGTGCATAAATTGTGTCCGATGAGCCTAGAAATGCCACGTGTTGAGTTGTTATTGATCGATGGGTAAAGTTATTCTACAAAGGCTTTGAAATATAAGAAACGTACATGTCGAGCAAAATATAACACAATGCCGAAAAATATAACACAATGTCGAAGAAAAAAGAAATAATGAGTCACAAAAAAGATAAAATGAAAATATAGAAAAGACATAATAATAAATAAAAAAACATGATGATAGAAACAAAAAGTCTAAAATCTACAAGTTAAACATCTAAAAACAAAAACCTAGAATCTAACATTGTAGAGTTCGATGGGACGGTTCCAAAGCCGCTTGAATGAGGCCAATCGGATTCTGTTTGATAGCCTTCTTACGACTTCTTATTTATAGAAGACTTTATGTAGTTATATATTATTAAAAGTTTTTGATCAATTTTATTTTGGTAATTTAATTGGAAAGATGGTACGAGGAGATCTGGTGGCCATTAGCTATGTGCCCTTTTTGACCAGTACTGTGAATAAACTATAAGTTACGTGTGTTTGTATATATAATGCAACAAATCATTGTATATAATTGTACATGAAAAAATAGTTTTACATTGTCGTTTTGTAAACTAATGCCTTTGGTAACGCATTAAATTCAGGAGCATCTTATCGAAACTTCCAAAGGACTGATTTCTGTAGTTATCTTTGGAGATCAAGACAAACCAGCTTTGATTACATATCCTGATATTGCTTTAAATTGTAAGTGAATTAGATCCTCCTTGCACTACGGTAATCAAAGTGCTAATATTGTTTATTCAAACTTTTAGTTCAAAGCAACACCTGCCACACCTTATTATATTCAATGTTAAAAACCAGTTTAAACCGACCGGTTGAACAGGTTAAACCGGATGTCGATGCTTGGCCGACACGAATCATACCGGTAAACTAAGGAAACGACAAAGAAGTTGTACAGCTGGTAAATTGGGTTATACCGGTTTAAACCGGTATACCGGTACCGTTCATGCCGCGCCAAATGTCAAAATTTTGAACTTTTATTTTTAGGTGCCTAAAAATGTGACTATTTACCTTGTTAGTTAAAGTATAAAACTTAGCACCCACAATTCACAATCCACATCGATCAAACTTCAACCTCACTCAAAAATAGAAAATCATTAGGTTTTTCAAATTAAGTTCTTCAACCGATCATCCAGATTTACCTTCTTTCGACTTTTGTTCAATCATTCATGTTGTTAATTGCTATAGTGTTTGCTAATTGCTATATAACGTGTATTTAATCATGAACTTTTGGATAATTTTTTGATTATGGATTAACTGTTGGAATATTTTTTTACTATGGAACGATGTAGTTTTCAATTATTTTTTGAGTTGAATTAATTGTTTTGGATTTATAGAGTTAATTAGTCAACACGGTTGAACCGCCCGGTACAATTGGTTAAACTATTTCCGAGTCTAACCCGATACGGTTAAAATAACGGTTTTTAAAACATTGATTATATTTGTCATGAAGGTGTTCTTTACTTGCTATT
Source organism: Scalesia atractyloides (assembly GCA_947069175.1). NCBI lineage: Eukaryota > Viridiplantae > Streptophyta > Magnoliopsida > Asterales > Asteraceae > Scalesia > Scalesia atractyloides. The sequence goes on along the minus strand of CAMTDV010000028.1, from coordinate 85,332,504 downwards.
GGATCATGTATTCGAGTTATAATGATTAATGAACCCGTAGATTTCTTGTTCTTTTAGTTTTATAAGGGTGTCAATTCCATGTATTCAGTGGCGGACTCAGGATTTATTTTCCAATGGGCCCATTTTTTTTGTTCAAAATTTTGATAACAAAACGCTAAAATTTTCGAGTTGGTCCTCGTTCAGGTCGGGTCAGAGCGAGGTTTGAATTAGATTTTTAAAAAAACATAAAAAGAGGCAACACAAGGACTAAACCCATGACCTCTTGTTGGAAAAGAGGAGAACTTACCACTACATCATCTTTCCTTTTCTTTCAATGGTGTCCATCTAATTGTATTCATGGGTCCTTATAAAATTAATATACCGAATCTACTTATTTTTTTTAAAACATTGGGGTCCGGAGACCCGACCCGCTCTATGTGAGACCGCGCCTGCATGTATTTGCATAATAGTGAGTTATTTTTGGTTAAATGTTATATGCAATATGTCAAATAAGTAACATTTAAAATAAATTAGTTAAAACTTAAAATGAAAAAAAATTTGCAGGCTTCTTGTCTTACCGGTTTGTCACCGGGCCGGATCATAGACCAGAAGTGACTGCTGTGGCCAGTTGGTACCAGACGGTCCTCGTTTTGGTCGGTCAGTTCAAGGCGGTTCGGGCATGGTGGTTAGGTGTCATACACATTGAGCTAATAACATCGAAACCATCTTTCAGCTAATAACAACACAGAAAATCATACTTACACTACATCAGACTTTACAGCCAAAATTTGGCAATGATGATTTAGTGCATGATAATATGGCCAGTTCTGGACCCCTTTTTGCATTTTAAGGACAAATGGAGCAAAAGTTGCTCCAAATGCTAGAAACATAATATGTGATGTGTATGTGCCTGTTTGTGCAGATATGTCATGTTTTCAAGGGCTGTTCTTATGCCCAGAAGCATTTTCTCTGCTACTTCATAACTTCTGCATATATCATATCAGTCCACCTGGCCATGAGGTCAGCAATTTCTAACTTGACTTTATATATTCTTGTTCATTTATAATTTTGCTTCATGTCTTATTCCTTACACAAGAGTTTTGTGGCTGCAGTGGGGGGCTGCTCCATTGTCACGTGATGATCCGGCATTATCTACTGATGACTTAGCCGATCAGGTTGCTGATGTTCTTGATTATTTTGGGTAACATTCTCTTTTTCATATTTTTCAAATTTTTTTATTTGGAAAAAGTTTAGTATATATGTAAATTGTCGTTACAGATTAGGTGCAGTTATGTGCTTAGGGGTAACAGGTGGAGCTTATGTACTTACATTGTTTGCTGTAAGTTGCTTCCTATGTACATCACACTAGAAGTAGATGCAGAGCATCATTTGATTCTATATTGTACAGTGTTCTTATCAGCTTCTTTTGGCAAACAGATTAAATATACGCGACGCGTAATTGGTCTCATACTTGTTTCTCCACTTTGCAAACCACCTTCTTGGTCTGAATGGCTGTGTAATAAGGTTAGTTTTTCAATACATTTTCATTCCAGTTCCAATACCTCATGAGGCCCAGTTACTTATAAACAGGTCGATTTGGTTATATTGTGTTTCAAACAGGCCCGGTTAACCATTTTGACAAATTTTGCTAACTTGTTGGGGTCTTGTTTTCAGGTTGTATCGAATGTCCTGTATTACTACGGAATGTGTGGTCTAGTAAAGGAATTATTGTTGATGCGTTACTTCAGCAAGGTACAAATTTTGTACTAACAATGTGCTATTGACAAAACTGTATTATCGAAATCAAAACTTAAACTAAAACTAAAATTATTATCTTTTAAATAATAGGAAGTTCGTGGCGGTAGTTTAGTTCCAGAAGCCGACGTGGTTCAATCATGTAGAAGAGTAAGTGTTCCCCTTACGATTTTTTATATTACCATGTTTGACCCGTTATAGATGAAACATAACCTAAATACTTTTCTGCAGGCCCTCGGCGAGATGCAAGGTCTTAATGTACTGCGATTTCTCGAAGTTCTTAACGGGTAAAATTCGTTTTCTTAATGAAGGCGTCATGTGGCCCGAAATGTGTTATATGAACATGGATTTTTCTGTTTTGTTTTGTAGAAGAGCAGACATTACAGACGGGCTGAAAAGACTGCAATGTCGTACACTTATATTCGTGGGTGAAAATTCCACCTTCCATTTAGAATCTCTACACATGACTTCGAAACTAGACAGAAGATTTAGTGCACTAATTGAGGTGTGTGTATATATATATACTAGGTTAGAAACCCGTGTATTACACGGGTGCTATAAAGGAAATAGAGAGTTAATAAAGCCACAGCCTGAAATTTTATTTTCACACTTTCTATAGTCTCTACAGGTCATATAAGGCCATAAGGTTATACAGCCTGTATAGAATATTTTTACATGACGAATATTGGGTCGTATAATGTTATACGACTCATATAATGATATATGACTCATACAGATGAAGAAAATATGGGTTGTATAACATTCTATACGGGTCGTATAACATTATATATAGTTTGGGCCGTATAGCATTATATGGGTCGTATAACACTCTATACGAAGTATAACATTCTATGATGCTCGTATACTGAAAGAAACTTCTTAGACGTTTTTTGTGCAACATTCTCCTAAACGACCCGTGTAACTCTATAGGGGTCGTATAGTATAGAAGTAGGGGTGTGAAAATAAGATTTTTGGGGTGTGTGAATAGTGCCGGCCAGGAAATAATAAATAGTTGGTAATGAAATTAAACTATATTTTTTCGATAAGATATAATTAAAATTGCTTATAAGAAAATATTGCATACTTAGTTAGTTACGAAGATTTATAAATATAAAATTGTGATATGTGACGCAACTAGTTACTTATTTATTAGATTTTGATGCAAATATTAGGTTGGAAGATGCGGGTCGTTGGTCACAGAGGAGCAACCCGACGCGATTTTGATGCCATTGGAATACTTCTTAATGGGTTATGGACTTTACAGACCATGTGAGTTGAATATAAGCCCAAGAAGCCCATTGAGCCCAACTTCGATCTCTCCGGAGCTTTTTAAGCCCGAAAGCATGGGCTTGAAGTTAAAGCCCATTAAAACTAGAGTTTCTAAGGCTTGAAGGAAGTCAGGAACCAAGAAGATGGGGAAGAAAAATAAATTAAAGGAAGTATGTAGATATAGGTGGAGTAAAGGATAGAGTATACTTCAATTTTTCATCCACTATAAATGCATTGATATATTCACAATTTAATTTATGGAAAAACAATATAAACTTGTATAATTATAGTTAAGGTTGTTTAGGGTTTGGTTTGGTGGATTTTGATAACAATAAAAATCTAGATCGAATTGTAACTTTAGTTTCAAGAAATAAAAAACCAAACCGGTTGGATTGGATGGGTCTGCCGGTTTTAGTAGTTTGATGGTTTGAATGGTTGATTTTTTTTCAAATGTGATTTGTTTGTAATCAACGTTTAAAATAGAGAGCTATATAAAGCTTGTTTTATATGTCCGGAATATTAATTACCAAAATAATTTGTCGTATATTCTTTTTTTTTAACATCCAACGAATCCTTCAAATTAGCTACTGGTTTCACCATATCGGGATACACTTGCCCAAAGGCACGACAGTGCGGTGAGGTAAAACCCGCTCAGTTAAAAAATTGAACTAGCGATCACTGCCTACTCGCCTAATCTCCCATCATCACCAGGTGCCGGCGAAACTAAATGATTGGGGCAGAAATCGAACATGTGTCACTTTAAACACCAGGTCACTTATTTACCACTCCACCAACAGCTTATTGACTAGATAATTGATTTTAAAGCTTGTTTTTGGATAACTGATGTTGGCTATGACATTTGTTATAGTTCGTTTTAAATGGTTCAATTAGTTAGACTAATAAACCGTGTTAGGCCTCCGGCCTTCCATAAAATCCAATTTTAAAAATTTGAGTATACAATAGATATGAAGCAGTTAATAGTAATCTTTGGATCAAAATGTCTAAATTACATAAGAGTTAACTACACAAATGGTTAATGTGAATTTACCCATATTGTACATTTGATCTTTAACTATCATAAATTACATGAATGTCTCTATTGTTCACTTATGGGTAATACTATTACTAATACATTGGCAGACCTACATTCAAGTGTGGGGCCCGTAAACGAAAAAAAGTTGGTGTAAGTTATAGTCAAAAATCATGACCGTCTCCCTTAAAAATCCAATTAAATACCTAAATCGCCCCCATAGAAAAAAGAAATTGAGTTCATCACCAAGCCAATAATCCATAGAGTGGAGGCTTTATGCTGAGTTCTTAAGAATTGATCAAAATATCCTGGATATTAAAAATATATAAATGAAACCAGTATATAAACATAAACTAACTTTATCTAAATATTCAAACCATTAGTTAAATACTTCCTGTCAAAGTGAGGTCAACCTACTTGTCTTGTCAGAGATATGCCTTCTAAAAAGAAAGTCCCAAATTCAAACATGGGCAAATAAAGTATTTTGTATAACCAGTGTAATGTCGAGTTGAAGTAACATTTGTGGTTGAAAAAAAATTATATACTTACTAAATTATTTTTGGTCACCCCTTCAACTTTCATGGTCTTTCAAACCAACCCCCTTTCTTTCGTAAAATCAAGATTAACTCCTTCAAAATTAACGTCTATTCACTCTAGAGAGACCATTGTTGTTACTCATGAGTAAATACGGAGACTATCAATGTAACTTCTAATGCCTATAGATTAAAGATGCATTAAAGTAAAGCCCAGAAAGTTTGAAACCATTCATGTAAATATGTAGTTAACCCTTCGTACAAGTATTAGAAAGCATGAGTCCTAAAACTCAATAAATATCATGTGTAAATCAGGAATCAGTGACCCACCGGGTTGATGGTAGTTTAGGTAGCATTCAATATTCATGGCTAAAAATGGTACTTGTACTATAGTCTAGAATGTACTTTTGTATTATTTTATGTATCATTTATATTGATATTTTAGAATTTTCTGATTTATAAGATCCATCAAGTTTTGAGTGTGCATTTTAGTAATCAAAGGGTTCAGGGTTTATTATATATTTTGTAACGTAGATTTGAGAATTATAAAACAATATATTAAAATAGAATATGACTAAAATGATGTATATTAAGAAGTAAAATACGAGTGGGTGAAATAAAATAAGTTTATAAAAAATATTTGAAAATTCAATTCGAGTAATTTGAAAATCGTTATTCGATTCGTTGAACACCCTACCATCACCCATGTCGACTAACACATCTAAAAAAAATGAGTGTTACTATTGCCTCCTTTCCTAACTCCAATCACTTCTTACTCCTACATCTCTCCTAATCCCCAACACCCTACCATCGATTAAACCCATCGAAACCTTTGTCATTGTCATCGTCATCATAAGCTCACAATCTAGCCCTCTATCTTTCAGGATAGAGTAAAGTTTGCCCCCATATCATCCTCCTTACGTTCTACAAATAGCTTTTATTTAGAAATGAGGTATTATTGTGTATGTTATTTAGAATGAGTATTATTGTGTATGTCAACTAGTTTATTTGTAAATTCCCTAATATAATTATTTTATATTAACAACTAGACTAGGTATAAACAAACATTCACATAGGTTATTAAACTGAGCTGGTGGTGTCATGATAAGCGAAAGGTCTAGTGTTCCAAGTAGGTGAGTGTTTACGAGCTTCAGCCTAGGTGAGGGTTTTTCCCGGTTTGGAAGTGGTTGTATCCCGATATAATTAATTTCGTCAGTAGCCCATTTGAAAGATTCGTTAGCCGCCAAAAAAAAACTCGAATTCACACAAAGAACAAAAAACTGACCAGGCAACGAGTGTGTTTTAAAAAACATATGAGATTAATTTAAAGGTTTTCTTGAGTTCATGGATGGTATTAGGTTATCCTTTATGATCGCCCGAATCTAATATCAAACATGTTTACCCTACGCTAAAACCGAATTTATTAATATTAAAAAATTAATAAATAATGTCAATATAAAAATATACGTGTCATTCTAACACTCCATTGGTTCCGTCCTAGCCATATCTGGTTTTTTCGAATTTATTTATGTGATATTTTAAACTGATCATATAAGTTGAACGAATAGAAAGTATTGAAAATATTACCATCATCACGACAATAAGGTCATCTTATTTAATATATTCAACAAAAAAAAATATTTAAAATGCATCAACTTATCCAACAATAAATTGCAAACGGAATAAAACATATATTAGCTACAACTAATTCGGAACTCTTTTATCATTTTCCCTTTATTGAAGTCGTCACGCAATGCATATGAGCTATTATTAAATAAGGTGGATTTAAAAAAAACTTAAAATTAAAATGTAAAATGAAGTGTATAAAAGGTATAATATTATACGGAGTGGAAGAGCTTGAAAAGAGGACGTTATGCGACATGTGTCATTTAGTATAAAATATATTATATTATACAGAGCGGGAGAGCTTGAAAAGAGAGCGCTATGCGACCTGTGTCTTTCACGTTAGTACGCGTCAGAAAAATGACATGGTGCAAAAAAAGAAGTGAGATTGGACGTGAAATGAATGTGTTATTATTATTTTATATTTATAAATTCTAACAAATCTATTTAATTTAAAAAAACATTAATACTAATTAACTAAAATAACATCACATAATTTTAAAAACTAAAAATATTACTTAACTTAAAAAACGAAACTAAATTAACACATGAATAAACTAAAAAAACATTACATAATTACATAATTACATAATTAAAAGTAAACGTTAAACCTAAACGTAATTAAACAAAAAATATAATTATCCGTCACATTGAAACGTGTTTGAAATCAAGGTTATATGTGTGCCTGTAGTTAATGAGGGCGACTTGTATGATGTCGTCTTTCGAACGGTCACCACCATCATGTGACGCCCCACCCAATAAGGATGCTTCATAACACAGTTGATACAGAAAGTGCTTATCTTATTGATAATAAACGTATTGTATAAATATTGGAAACTCAAATTACATCTAATCAAACTAGGTATAGCCTAATGTAACAATGCTTCCATTAGATCACACGATCCGAGATAGACATTCTACCAGACTATCACAAATCTAGGATACAATATTCCACCACACTATTGCAAGCCTGGGTTGACAGACAACGATCATGTCTCATCACCTAAGGCTTGGTGGCTGCATGAGGCATAGGGCATGAAGGAGGGAAGCTTATTGGTTGTAACATCCGTCAAAAAACGGATTTACCAAACCCGCTCCGTTTATCAACCGAACAGTCAGTCAAAATTTTCGTTGCGAATTAAATGCCCAAAATATTTTTAAACGATCCGTAATCAATTATTATACGGGAATATATATTTAGTTTTTGAAAAACTGTCAAAAATCGCAAAATAAAAATGAATTGCCTCTGCCGGGTTTCGAACCCGGGTCTGTACCGAATCAGCTAAGCAACTTATCTCACTCACACAAACCACTGCGCCAACTGCTTTGTTTGTTATATAATAGAATCATTTAATTGATAAAGTGTCGTTACGAATTCAAAACCGGCGCCCAAACGGTTCAGTCGTCGGAATCCCGGAAATCTCGCGAGTTTTAACACCACTTTCAGTTATAACGTAAACCATTAACAATACATCGGTTATAACCGATGTTTAAAGTCCGCGACCAAATTCATAACCGCCGGAAAATTTAAATAAACGAACACAGTCGGAATTCAGACCAAGTGCATTGACGATTTGCCTTATAAATTCACCCACAACCCACGACAAACACTTTCGCTCAAAATCACACCTTTTCTCGGCGTAATTCCACTCGCCGGAATAAATCTGTTCGTCGCCGGAAAACCGGTTTCCCCATTTCCGAGCTTTTCTGAACCTCCTAAGTTTATACCGAAGTCACCCTTACCTTTTCCAAGCTTTCCGGAGACTAGCTGCTATACGGAACACGTCGCCGGAGTTGAATTCTGTCGTCGGAGTTCTGCCGGAAAACAGAGGATCCAGTCGGTAAAATCTCACTCGTGGTTAAAACCACTTCGCGTGCATTCAACGACATCAACCGAACGCACCCACTGTGAGTGAATCTTACAATTCCCCCTTTTAAATTACACGTTTTGGGGTGTGTCATGTGTTATGAAAATAACTAATTTATTTATTTAAACTTGTGCCATACCACATCATGACTTAAACTTAGATTGTTTTTATTGTTGTGATTTACTTACATTCCTTTTGTCAAATTATATGAAACCCATACATTAAGCCCATCAGTTCCTCGTGGGAGACGAGTAGAATATCGCGTGCTTCAATTCAAATTCATTATTGTTTATGTGTATATCATTGAGTTTGTATTGTTTGTAGTTGTGTCATTCATATTATCATGTTTATGCAATTCATTCATCAGGCCCCTCAGTTCCTCGTGAGAGACGAGTTGAGCATCGCGTACCTTTAATTGTTCCATTATTGTTCATGAGTGTTTCATTTAACATCTTATGATTGTTGATTAAGTTACATCTATTTTTACTCATGTTTTGGTTGTGCACATATTTCATAATCAAGTCAAATAAATTGTTCAAATGTTTTCCATAGGATTCACTCGCCAACATTATGTTGATCCAAAAACCTTTTTACACATGATACAGGTGAACAGGTTGAAGCAAGGATAACATAGGATATGCCTTAGAAGAGAACAAAGAAGTTAGATTGTTAGTTAGATCATGTTGTAACATTATTGTAAATTTCCATTTAATTTGTATTAATGAATATGAAACGTTTAATAAATGTCATGAGCTTTGATGATAACCCAATCATGCCCCGATCACCTTTTTCGCTGCGGGTCGGGGTGTGACAGATTGGTATCAGAGCCATGACTATAGGGATATAGGATAGGTTATTAGACCCTTAGAGCCTATATTATAGTCTGCCTAAATTTTAATTGATTAGGTGGTTACATACAAACTTATGATATTTATTTGTTTCATATTTGTTTACATTTCAGTCAAACATACATGCTTATATACATATTCATTATACATATATACATATTCATTATACACATATCGATGTTCATGAATTCAATTTATTTTCATATTCTCATTATCCAAAGATTTTGTGCAATTTTCAATTCTCATCAAAGTAAGTTCTGCGACGGGCATGTAGTAACTGGAAGGGTACAAGTACCGGTAGTCGGAACGTCCTGTCTAGGCTGGCATTCGTATAAATCCAATATAACGGACCAGTTTGCCTACCTGGGGACCAACGATGAGAGTACGAAGGACCTATTAGGCCAAAGCATGCCACACCAAACGTCGTTCGAACTAACCCTACTTTGAGTTGTCACCGTGTCTACACCTGGACACATTCCGAATATCACACGTTGTATACATATTTCTCGATTTTCTCCGGGTTTTTGTGTACACAACCAGGCAGAAACCGTGCGAACCATATGAAAAACCGGTATTCATGGGGGCCCACATGATTACACAGGTAAAGTATGGCGGCATGAAGGGCCTAACAGCGAGCAAAACCCAAGACATCCAATGGATGTAGTAATTTATTTATCTATAATTATTTTATGAATGTTCGTTCTTGAATGCGACCCATGATCCCAAAAGCATCCAACTCATACTCTTGTCATGTATTCATTGTAGATGTCTTCTAACCTCGCCCGTAGGAAGACGAGAGCAAGAAAAGCCCGCGAGCGCATGGCTGCCTTAATCTCTCAACAAATGGCTGCCGTAATACCCAATATTGTAATCCAAGTTCAACAAGCACTTACCAATAATCCTGTCAATCAAGCAAACCAAAACATTTTCAACTCTCCCCCAAATACCACTAAATGCACCTACAAGCATTTTAAATCATGCGACCCTCCGAAGTACAAAGGGACTGAAGGCGTCACCGCTCTCCTCCATTGGTTTGAAGAAATGGAGAACACTTTTCTAAATTGCGATTGCCCTGATGATCGCAAAGTGCGTTATGCTACCGGTCGATTATATGGGATAGCACTTACTTGGTGGAACACAGAGAAGGCCAAACGAGGTGTGGAAGAGGCTATGACCTTAACTTGGAACGAATTGAAGGAAATCATGACCAGACGATTTTGCCCAAGGAGCGAAATCAAGAAGTTAGAAGATGAATTCTACTCATTGAAGCAAGTGGAAGGAGACCACATCACCTACAACAAAAGATTCCTCGAGTTACATCAAATGGTTCCCAACATGTTCACTCCCCTCTACCGTTTGATCGAGCACTACATTCGTGGTCTTCCGTCAAAGATTCAAGACCCTGTAATAAGTGCCAAGCCTGCAACTTTGGAAGCAGCAATGGAGCTAGCAACAGAGCTCACCGAGAACCGAATCCGAAACAAAGACTTCAAGGAGGAGAAGAAGAAGGATAAAGAATCGACTGAAACCTCCGACTCCACTCAAACTGAATCCCCTTCTCAACCCAATCCTAAGAGAAGAAGAGTCGGGCGACTTTTCGCTGCTACTCAACGAAATCAACCAGTTTTTCATGCCATACCCATCCGAGCTATCCCAATCACCCAAGTGGCACCCAACTCAGCTTACCCAGCTAAGAAACCATATCTTGGACCTCACCCTCGATGCAACAACTGTTTTTATCACCATCCCCTTACTTTACTTTGCCGGCTATGTACAACTTGTGGACGCTATGGTCATTTGAGCAATGTTTGTCGCACCTTTCAAGACCAAACCTTTTCCCCTACTCAAAACATGGCCCAAACTTATCACCAACCCCAATACCCCATGTTCCCATATGCGCGAGCCTGTTTCAATTGTGGCGACCCTACCCACTTTAGAAACACATGCCCTCAATTGGTTAACGTTATCAACACTCAAGCCCAATCAAACCCAGTTAACCAAGTAAACCAAGAAAACCCAACCACTATGCCACCAGCAAGAGGAAGAGTCTTCAATATCAACGCCAATCCTGTCGAAGATAATGACGGCCCAAACGAAGATACTCAGCTAGTCCTCTTCGCCGAAGATCCAGATTCAATTCCTGTCGTTTAGTTTTATGTTTTTCCATGTGTAGACTGTTAGAGAAATTATTGGATATTATATATTATATATTGTTTTCAGTATATGCTTTTGCCGAGGCCGTGGCTCCCCATCCATCGAGGTTGAGTTGGATCCCCATTTTATTATGTGGTTGATCTTGGCGTGCCCGCACGATCGGCTCCGTTTGATTGAGCCTTGATCGGTTATTTCATTTTACATCTCAATACATGCAATATGCTCGGCTCCGTTTGATTGAGCCTTGAGCGCACATTTCAATTTACATTTCCAGTTCATGCAATACGTTCGGCTCCGTTTGATTGAGCCTTGAGCACCCATACAATTTCATTATCAGTATCTTGTGGTTGTGGTGTTTGTAGTAGAGTCGCATCGACCAACCATAATTTGCGGATAAAGTCAATGAAAATTTGACAAGGATATGGTGGATACGCCGATGGTACTTCCTATATATAAGTATTCTTGTCAAATGATCGGAGGCATTATCAGGCGGTTATGAGAGGTTCCATGCATAGGCTGTTTGTGTGGTTAAGTTATTCATATTCAGTACATGCAATACGCTCGGCTCCGTTTGATTGAGCCTTGAGCACACAATTTCAATTTCAGTACATTCAATACGCTCGGCTCCGTTTGATTGAGCCTTGAGCACACAATTTCAATTTCAGTACATTCAATACGTTCGGCTCCGTTTGATTGAGCCTTGAGCGCACATCCATTTCATTTTCAGTACATGCAAAACGATCGGCTCCGTTCGATTGAGCCTTGATCGCACAGATATATTTCATTTCAGTAATTTATGTTTGTTGTATTGATTGTAGAGTTATAGGACTAATCATAATTCACTGTTAAAACCAATGAAAATTTGACAAGAATATGGTGGATACGCCGCTGGTACTTCCTATATATAAGTATTCTTGTCAAAGGATCAGAGGCATTAACGGATGGTTATGAGAAGTTCTATGTAGGATTTATTAGTTTCTTGGTAACCAATCATAACTTGTGGATAAAACTAATGAAAATTTGGCAAGAATATGGTGGATACGCCGCTGGTACTTCCTATATATAAGTATTCTTGCCAAAGGATCAGAGGCATTATCAGGCGGTTATGAGAAGTTCCATGTAGGATTTAGTATTGCCTTGGTTGGAATTTGTGTTACATTGATATCATCATGTTATTTAAAGAGATTGGATTGTGTTCCATTTCTACATAAACTAACCTCTCCATCATAACAAACGAGAGAGGAACTTCCACCATTCAAACATATACGCTATCAGAATGTGGATTCAAATATTTGCTGTTGTGTTTATTCATGTTCAAATATTCGCTGATGTGTCTATTCATGTTCGAATATTTGCTGTTGTGTTTATTCATGTTCAAATATTTGCTGATGTGTTCATTCATGTTTGAATATTAGCTGTTGTGCTTACTTATGTTCAAAAATCAGCTGTTGTGTTTTTATTTATGTTCCATGTAGATTGTAGTGTTAGAAGTTTTGCCTTAGGATATAACCATATTTTCCCAAACGTATCTAAACTCTTATGCATGATATCACTTTTAGCGAATCATTCATGTTTATCAATATTCATACAGTAGGCAACAAAAAGCGATTCCTGAGTAGGGTACCTAACCCTTACAAGGAACGTTACCGCCTCGAACAAAAACTTAAACCCTCATCTTTCTGAGCATACAACTGTCAAACAAAACATCATCATCCTTTTAGTCAAAATACATCATTATTTAAATTTCGGGACGAAATTTCTAAAAAGCAGGGGATACTGTAACATCCGTCAAAAAACGGATTTACCAAACCCGCTCCGTTTATCAACCGAACAGTCAGTCAAAATTTTCGTTGCGAATTAAATGCCCAAAATATTTTTAAACGATCCGTAATCAATTATTATACGGGAATATATATTTAGTTTTTGAAAAACTGTCAAAAATCGCAAAATAAAAATGAATTGCCTCTGCCGGGTTTCGAACCCGGGTCTGTACCGAATCAGCTAAGCAACTTATCTCACTCACACAAACCACTGCGCCAACTGCTTTGTTTGTTATATAATAGAATCATTTAATTGATAAAGTGTCGTTACGAATTCAAAACCGGCGCCCAAACGGTTCAGTCGTCGGAATCCCGGAAATCTCGCGAGTTTTAACACCACTTTCAGTTATAACGTAAACCATTAACAATACATCGGTTATAACCGATGTTTAAAGTCCGCGACCAAATTCATAACCGCCGGAAAATTTAAATAAACGAACACAGTCGGAATTCAGACCAAGTGCATTGACGATTTGCCTTATAAATTCACCCACAACCCACGACAAACACTTTCGCTCAAAATCACACCTTTTCTCGGCGTAATTCCACTCGCCGGAATAAATCTGTTCGTCGCCGGAAAACCGGTTTCCCCATTTCCGAGCTTTTCTGAACCTCCTAGGTTTATACCGAAGTCACCCTTACCTTTTCCAAGCTTTCCGGAGACTAGCTGCTATACGGAACACGTCGCCGGAGTTGAATTCTGTCGTCGGAGTTCTGCCGGAAAACAGAGGATCCAGTCGGTAAAATCTCACTCGTGGTTAAAACCACTTCGCGTGCATTCAACGACATCAACCGAACGCACCCACTGTGAGTGAATCTTACAATTCCCCCTTTTAAATTACACGTTTTGGGGTGTGTCATGTGTTATGAAAATAACTAATTTATTTATTTAAACTTGTGCCATACCACATCATGACTTAAACTTAGATTGTTTTTATTGTTGTGATTTACTTACATTCCTTTTGTCAAATTATATGAAACCCATACATTAAGCCCATCAGTTCCTCGTGGGAGACGAGTAGAACATCGCGTGCTTCAATTCAAATTCATTATTGTTTATGTGTATATCATTGAGTTTGTATTGTTTGTAGTTGTGTCATTCATATTATCATGTTTATGCAATTCATTCATCAGGCCCCTTAGTTCCTCGTGAGAGACGAGTTGAGCATCGCGTGCCTTTAATTGTTCCATTATTGTTCATGAGTGTTTCATTTAACATCTTATGATTGTTGATTAAGTTACATCTATTTTTACTCATGTTTTGGTTGTGCACATATTTCATAATCAAGTCAAATAAATTGTTCAAATGTTTTCCATAGGATTCACTCGCCAACATTATGTTGATCCAAAAACCTTTTTACACATGATACAGGTGAACAGGTTGAAGCAAGGATAACATAGGATATGCCTTAGAAGAGAACAAAGAAGTTAGATTGTTAGTTAGATCATGTTGTAACATTATTGTAAATTTCCATTTAATTTGTATTAATGAATATGAAACGTTTAATAAATGTCATGAGCTTTGATGATAACCCAATCATGCCCCGATCACCTTTTCCGCTGCGGGTCGGGGTGTGACATTGGTGATTGAATGATGGTTGAAATGGGTGGGGACGACAAGGGGAGTGTTCACCATTACAGGGTTTGAAGATGGAAAATGTAAAATCCTTTGTATCTTATGTGGTGCTAATGTGGCGTCTATGTAGTATCATTTTTTCACCATGAAGCACCAATGAATCACATTGAACACATAGTCTAAGGGTATTCCTAATATGTTAGAGCACTTAGAGCATTTCCAATCAAATCTATTACTCCATCTCTATAATTACACTAAAAAATATTAATTTTTCTCTCTCATTTTTAATTAAATAATATTTTTTTATACTTTTATCATTACTTGTTCTCTCTCCTCCACTAACAACCACTTTCAAAAAAATTATTATAAAATTATAGAGGTGAACAGTATCTCCCCCAAATTTACTGATAAACAATAATTTTTTTTTTCCTTTTCTCATCCTCTACTCGCAACAATTTACAACCACTCTCACAAATATAGAGGTTACACTCACATAAATATGGAGGATCCATTGTGAATGCTATCACAATACCTTCTTCATTTCACCATTTATCTCAAAATTATAAAGGAGAAATAGAGTTTTCATTCATTTAACATCAACATGAGATTCTCTATTTTATTCTTTATCTCAAAAATATATAGTAGAGCGTAGTTTCAATCTCTATATTTAATATCTTACTATTCATCTCTAAATTAGTTGTTGTAAGTGTATACAACCGAGAAAAAAATTAATAAAGTAAATGTTTGTGAATAAGATGAAAATAAAAATGAAGAATGAGGTGTGTATGAATTTTTAGAAGATAAACAAAATTTTAAGAGAATATAAATTTAATCAAATTATAGAGAGTAGGAGATGATGATGTGAATGCTCTTATATATATGTTAATTACCAAGTTTATTTTACGACTTTTTAAGCCTAACAGAGATGATGATGATGAATGCTTTTATATATGTTAATTGCCAAGTTTATTTTATGACTTTCTAAGCTTAAGGAACAAATAAGCTCTCCAAGTCTAGTATGCTTTGTTTTTTTTTCTTTATATTATTTAACTTTTAATATTAACACTTTTTTATCTTATACAGTTTAACCCAATACTCAACTGTGATCTCTTATACTTTTCATCTTTTACAAAATTTTCATTTTACGTTTCGCTTGCGAGTTAACGTGCCACAATGTGCGCGTATGACTCAACGTTTTTACATCTGTTTTTCCCATTTAACAGTCCCGGCGCAACACAAGCGTCCTAGATAAACTTAATTATTATCTTCTATGTTTACGTTTGAGTCTATTTTTTTTTTCACATTAACACGCTACGACGGGTGTGGGTGGTTAACATTTTTACGTTTCGTTGGGTTTTATTTTTGTTTTTTATTTCTTTTTGTTTCACGAGCTTGGTGTCGATGGTCGATAAAGATGGTGCATCATTGATGTTACCTAGCATGATTTTACGTACACATCACAACATAAAGAACTTAGTACTAGTTTAAAACATAAACACAAATATGGTGAGGAAAGGAAAACTATTTTTCACTACCAAATTTAAACATAAATCAAATAAATAAATGGTTTTAACATGACAACTAGTATTTTATGCCTGAACCAAACAAGTAATAATAAGTGTTAGGGAATAGAGAAACCGTACAGAGTTGTGGGCTGGATGAAAGAAAAGCATTTATAACAGGGAAAAGGCTCAATCTATTCACACATCCTTGCTGTTTGTTTGGATATCTCTAAGGTCAAGACGGGTCGTCTAGGTCTAGACGCCCCGTATAGCACTGATTTTGAGGAGCCAACAAGTACCTGGCAGGGCGCACAAATTTATGTGCTAAGACGGGCCGTCTAGACCTAGACGACCCGTCTACGAACTTGTTTTTTTTAGTTGGAGAAATGGTATTTTGGTGGGGTAGATTGGTTGTTGGAGTTTGAAAAAATAGTATTTTGGTGGGGTAAATTGGTTGTTGATGGAGGTTAATTTTTTATTTTTGTGGTGTAATTTTATATTTTTAAAAACTTTTGTTTATTGTATAAAAATAAGTTATCTTTTCAATCCTTTAAGTATTTAATTGTTTATACGTTATGTTTTTTTTAAATTATATTAAAATTTAATACACGTCGATTTAACACAAACAATTATCAAGTAATCGAATAACTGAAAACAAAGTTAAATATTACAGATATAACATATATAACATAACTTTGTACATCCATAACAATAGGTCAAGACGACTCATACATTTACAATTAAATTATTTTTGGTATAATTATTAACACGGGGATGGGTACAGAAACCACCAAGAGGATAATGGATATGGTAACAACTACCAAGGCGGCAGGGGACCAGGTAACTACCACCCACAACGATTCTCCAATTAAGGCGATCAACGTTGTTTATCACCCTGGGTGAGCATTGGAAACCCGACAAACAATCTTGCAATTAGTTAGCAGTCATTACTTCTTAACCCTTGAATCCAAACGCTTCTCCTTACATTCTTCCAAACGAACCAGCTCCTTTGTAAGAACTCTTATTAGAGAATTCCGACGACGAATTGAAAGTTTTATGCGACACCAAATGTTCTGCATAGGTCTATTTAACAAAGAAATATACGCCCCGTCAAGGCCTAGGCGGGGCGTATCACTTTACTACTTTACTGACATGCATTGAATGATATCAGATGAAATAATATAAGCCAAAGTTCATGAAGGAGAGAATTCCGAAGAAGAAATGAAAGTTTTCTTCGACACCAAATGCTTGGCAGGGGTCTATTTAACAAAGAAATATACGACCCGTCTAGGCCCAGACGGGGCGTATCACTTACTTTACTGACATGCATGCAGAGCACAACCTTCAAGACGGGTCGTCTAGGCCTAGACGTCCCGTCTTGAGCTGGTCGTCTTCAGCTTCCGTCTACGGGTAGACGCCCCGTCTGATGGGACTGATTTGATGTTGTACGGGGCCAGGATTGTGGTTGGAAAAAAAGAAAACCTAGACGACCCGTCTAGGTCTAGACGACAAGTCTAAGTGTGTAGTATTACCGTTTTGCCCCTGTTGTCAGCCTAGACGGACAGCGAAGCAGGGTAAAATGGACTTATTCCTAGAACAAGACGGGGCGTCTAGGTCTAGACGAGGCGTCTATGCCCAATTAATTTTTTTTGGTGTAATTAATATGATTTTGTTTACTAAATATACACTTTTTGGGTAAATAATCTTGTTAATTGTATCAAAAATTTCCAATTGTATACAAAATGTTTGTATTAATTACAAAAAATCGTACTAAATATACAACAAATCATATTAGATTTAGCAAAAAGCCTCATTCTTCCGATTCACCGTCGACCCAGTTAATACTCGGGTTTGAATTTGGTGCCGAATTTGGGGCGAGTACATGTCCATCCATTGTTCTGCAGCCGCGCTTCGGTAGGTCAACCACAAACTGTTTACTGTAGGCATCGGAAACTGGCCTTCCAGCTTAATATGTATGAAGTGGTTGTTGTTAACATGTGCAAGTGTTATCGTTCATGGTTCTCGATCCGTCAGAGGGTTGATTATCGGGAAGAACGTGGAAGAACCATCGATGCTTAAGAGGTGAACTACGATACCATACCGTTGTGCAGTAAGAAGCCCTGCGTGGGGAATTCCATCCAATGAGTGGGGGACAATGCTCCACTGAATCCCATATTAGGCTCTGACGATGCGTATAAAAGTATCCTTCCTCCCATGCTTCAAATACTGGCGCCCAGATCGACGCGTTCTGATCCATCTCCTGTTGAGGTCTTTTCGAATGTGGCTCCACGCACGTTCTCCCATACCCAAGCCCACAACCACAGACCGAAACCCATAACGACCGTCTAGCCTCACATCTTGTATGCACGAGATGTACGGGTGAAACAAAGAGGGAAGGAAAGGCTTAAACCGTTTGATAGCTGACACATCCTCGTCGCCCACTATCAACGGAAAACTGTAATCGTCTCGAATCTCTCTTTGTTTAGAACTCGTTGAACGGCTTCGGCCCGCTACGGTTTTTGCGACTTGATGACCGACTATTGACTGGCCTGCGACGGAACATACGAGCTATGGCGGGGGCATCGTATGTACTTGATTGGGAACCCTGCGACGGAACATACGAGCTATGGCGGGGGGCGTCATCAAATCGAAGTTGTGCTTGCTTTGTTGTTGGTCGTCCACGAGTTGAGTGTTGGACAACCGGTGGTTTCTTTGTGGATTTGGTTGGGGTCAACACCGCTTTAATCTTTCCCAACAAGCTTTTTTTCCTAAGTAGGGGAGCGTGACTCTAACTGTTGCAGAACAATGTTCAACTCTTCTACCACGTCAACGTCATCAGATGTCAATTTACATGGCTGAAAGTTAAGCTTCCGCCAGAAGATGTCTACATCTTCGAGTTGAATCGGACGCTCTGATCGTACGTACTTTTCCAACCTGCAAGCACACGGAAACCCACAGCTGTACCACATCTGACATCCACAAGATGAATGCAAGCGCTGCAACACGTCTAGTTTCCTAAGTAGCTCTCCACTCAGCAGATCAAGCGCTGTGTGGGAAAGTTTTCCACTTAGGTAGTCAAATAACGGGTTTTTGTGGTGGTTCATTATTTTTTCGATGCTTTCTCGAAAGCTCCGCCTTATTTCCCTGTATTGTGTTTCGACTATATCCTTGACACAACCTACTATACGGTCCAGCGAGCTCCTATCTTGGACGTATCTCTTTAAATTCGCGTGTTGACTCTCAACTCTGTTGGTGGTACGCTGCCCGAAGTTGCGGCTCTGATCTGTCCATGCAAAGACAAACATTTTCTTGTAGTCTTTCAACCAGTTGTCATACATGTACGCAAAGACCCCTACAAGGTATCAACAATTAGTTACATGTACATGGGTAGGCCATATTTTACTTGAACGTAAACTTACTTGAACGTTTGCATGCCACAAGTCGCTTTTGCAAGTGGCATAAGTTGTACTCGTATATTGGTATTGATGGAGACTCACACAATCTCCCCCATGATGACAAAATTTTTTGGCATTCTTCTTCTGTGAATGCGCTATTGCAGTGCTTACCAATATTCTGTTGAATGTGATACCTGCAGAGATATCGAGAGGCGTTTGGAAAAAACTTTCACACACGCGTTAATTAGGGCAGGTCTCTATCCGTTACAATAACACGTGGCTCCATACATTCGTCCAACATTGACCTGATCCACTCAAGCACCCATACAAAGTTATCACTACGTTCCTTGCAAACAACGGCATGCGCGATACAAAACGAGTAGTTGGTGGGAGTCATACCAACTATCTGAACAAATGGCATGTTGTATATGTTCGTCTTGTACGTGGAATCGATCAGCAAAACATGCGGGAACGCACGCCACATTTCACTCGAGTAGGGATGAACAAAGAAGATCTCTGTAACGACCTCTGTTTTGGGTTCCTCCCGTGTCTCGTAAATAAATTCGTTTGTACTAATAAGGATGTTTTCTTACGACTGCATGGGAGTCGGACCGTATCTTTGTTCGGCCCTAATCTTCTGGACTGCGTTTTGGACGTCTTTCTGAACATGGAAACTGTCGGGGAACTGCTTCCTTATCGTTTGAAAACTTCTGCGCGGCTCCACGTTTTGAGCTGTCAACTGCTCGATCATTCTGTATTCGTCAGGAGCAAACCTTTGCACAAACGCGTGGCCCGACAGGTCTTAACAAACTTCGTGGTTATGTTGAGTCTTTTGTAACATTTGTCAAAAACGGGTTTTCCAAACCCGCTTCGTTTGTAATCGAATATCAAGTTATAAATGTTTCGTGGCGTATTTATGTTTATTTTAATTTTAAACGATGCATAACTAATAAAAAAATTAGAATTTAAAAGCTATAATTGTTAAAAAGTAAAAATAAAATAAATAAAATGAAAAACAGGCTGCCGGGACTCGAACCCGGGTCAGCCGGAAAGCCCAACAACTTAACCCGCGCACATATAACCACTCCGCCACTTGATGTTTTTGTGAGTTCTAGGAAACAATTAAATCATATGTTGAACCATGAATCGACCTGTTTACGCTAACTGAAACCGTTATCGGCTTCCAAACGTCCAAGTCGTTTGAGTGATCGCGGATTTCTGATTATAACCGTTAAACCGACGTTCCTAATCAATTCGGTCTTGATTGAACTTGAATTCTGGTGATGTTCGGTTTTTATAACCGAAGATATTCATTTCCTGAATTACTCCAACAATAGCATCCTCTCGCGACTCAAAATCGTCCGCAGAACCTCCAATTTCACTTTCTCTCTATTTTCAGTTCGTCGGAAAAGCTTATTGAACTCGCCGGACTTTCGCAGGAAAACCGTGTCTTCCATCAAAACAGTAAGTTTCTCAATTCTTGCATCTTCTATCAGTTGTTAAGCTTTAGCTAACTCAAACCCTTCAATCAGAATCAGTTCCAGGCGACGATATCGGATAATCATCATTCGCCGGAAAATTTCTGAGAATTTCTAGAAATCGCTGTGAAACGGTATAAACCTTTAAACCTTTTGATAACTCTTGTTCAGTACTTCAATTCCACATCTAGCTAATTAAAACTGTTAATTGGTCCGCTCAGACGAAGCCCATAAAAACAGAGCCGACGACTTCGCCGGAATTCTGAGAAAGACCATTTTTCCGGTATGTCCACTTCCAAAATCTTCCCTGTCCATTTCGTTTTAATCACTTAAATGATTGTCAATCGAATTAAACAGAATCAGTAGGGTAATCGTTGTCTATGATATTGTAACGTAGAAGATGAAGTTAGTTTGTATATAAGTTTAATATAAATTGGATTATATCTCGGGTTAGACACACAGTCAGCGGTGGACTGTGTGCGCACACTTATCACACGCCGCGAGTTCGATCCTTGACACAATCGTATGCTCTGTAATAAAGATGTTTTCCTTTTTAACTGAACCAGATTAACTCACTAAGGATGTTAAGTATAATAAAAATCAGTTTATTAACCAGGTTAGACACACAGTCCAGCGGTGGACTGTGTGCAACACTAACCCACAGGTCCCGGGTTCGAGACCTGTTACACACGCCGGTTCGATGATTAAAATCCTTTTTGAAAATAAAAGAATTTTGAATAAACTAAAACAATATATAAATATAATTAAAATCAGAATTATTTCGGGTTAGACACGTAGCTCAGTTGGTAGAGCTGCGTGCACGCGTACGGGAGGTCTCGGGTTCGAGCCTCACCCAGCGCACACATGCACACTAGCGAACCGGTCAAACAGTCAACAGTCACGGTCAACGGTCAATGGTCAACGCAAAAGTCAACATTTTTTTATTTATTAAATTTAAAAATCAATTAAAAATACTTAAAAATAATGTTTTTAAAGATAGAAAATAGCCTTACACTCACAAAAATACATCTAAAAATCCTATTAAAATTATTAATAAAATCCACTCATTTACCATACCTTTCGTTATTATTTAGGTTAGTTATTTCTCGTCGATCAATCCTCTAAACTCATGCGCATTTCATCATCTTCAACCGAACGCACCTAATGTGAGTGAATCTCTACAAATTCCCCGTTTTAATTACGTTTTTGGGGTGTATCATGTGTCTTATTATTTATCACATTTAAACTATTGTGCATCTGTCATATTCATGAACAAATGTGTATTCAACTTGTATCAACTGTTTGTGTGGTTATTGTTTAGATTAAATTTATCATTTTCAGTACATACATTATCATAGGCCGCCGCTCCCCATTACATTATGAGCGTTGAGCTGTTCCCCATTACATTATGAGCTTGAACCAGGCGTTGCCAACATACGATCGGCTCCGTTTGATTGAGCCTTGATCGCACAGACATTTATCATAGGCCGTCCGTTCCCCATTACATTATGAGCGTGAACGTGACGTTGCCAACATATACAGTTTCATTCATGTTATATATTCATGTAAGTTGGTTTGTTATTGTAGGTTATTGTTTGTTGTTATTATTGTTATTGTAGAATTTAATTACGTTTGCATACATATGATTATTGCACAATTTTTCATGATAAAGATAACAAGAGATCAACAATAAATGTTTTTCTAACAAGGTTCACTCACCAACTTATGTTGACCCAAAAACCCCCATTTTTACACATGATACAGGTGATCCAGCTGCAACAAGAAACACATAGGATGGCTTAGAAGAATAAACTGGTTTAGACTTTGGATTGTTTAGTTGATTATCTTTCTTTATATTTGTATGAACATGTTTGGAATATTGAGTATGTAATTTTGACTTTAATAAATATGAAACATATAAGTAAATATCATGAGCTTTGGTGATAACCCAATTATGCCCTGACTCTTATTCCGCTGCGGGTCGGGGTGTGACAGATTGGTATCAGAGCCATGACTATAGGGATATAGGATAGGTTATTAGACCCTTAGAGCCTATACTATAGTTAATTAGAATTTTTAATTTTTGTGTGTTACATGCAAAATTCATGATGTTTATATGTTTTATGTTACACTCAATGTTATGCAAGCATGTTCATAAGTACATATTATTATATAATGCCTATCATGAATCATATTCTCATAACATATCATATCCATGAGAGCACACACCACATCATTTCCATGATTGTTTTTGCAATGATTTTTGTATTTTCAAATCACATCAAAGTAAGTTCTCGTGACGGGCATGTAGTAACTGGAAGGGTACAAGTACCGGTAGTCGGAACGTCCTGTCTAGGCTTGGCATTCGTATAAATCCAAAATAAAGGACCAGTTTGCCTACCTGGGGACTAACGATGAGAGTACGAAGTACCTATTAGGCCAAAGCATGCTATACCAAACGTCGTGTGAGCTAACCCCACTTTGAGTTGTCATTGTGTCTACACCTGGACACCTTCCGACTATACATCTCGTAAACATATTTCATGGTTTTCATTTGGGTGATGCGAGTGTTAAACCGCCAATACTAATGTGAATCCTACCAAGCCAGTAGTCATGGGGGCCCACATGACTATACAGGTGAAGGTATGGGGGACATTTGAGGCCCAACATGAGCAAACCCAAGACATCCTATGGATGTAGTTGCATTATTGATATTTATGTTATTTTTATTTTCTTTAAGACACATGACACCTAAAAAGACTCCATAAACTCACAATCTTCTTATGTATGTTCCTGTAGATGTCGGCTAGGCAACAACGAGGGGGTAGAAGATCAGGAAGGTCACACGAACGCTTGGCCACTCAAATCGCAAAACAAATGGCCGCGGTGCTTCCTGACATTGTGGTTCAAGTACAACAAGCTCTCGCCACAAATCCCATTAATCCTCCCCAGCAAGAAGACCAGAACATCGGCAACCCTCCTACCAAAAAGTGCTCATATAAACATTTCAAGTCTTGCGATCCTCCGAAATTTGAAGGGACCGAAGGTGTCACTGCTCTCCTCCACTGGTTTGAGGAAATGGAAAACACCTTCCTCAACTGCGATTGTCCCAAGGATCGCAAGGTACGATACGCAACCGGGAGACTATTTGGGGTAGCTCTTACCTGGTGGAATACTGAAATGGGTAAGAGAGGAATCGAAGATGCAATGGCCTTAACGTGGGAGGAGTTAAGGGAAATCATGACGAGACGTTTCTGTCCTAGAAGTGAGATTAAAAAGTTAGAGGATGAATTTCATTCATTGAAGCAAAAGGAGGGAGATCATACTTCCTACAACAAGAGGTTTTTAGAGTTGAACCAAATGGTCCCTAACTTCTTCACCCCAGTTTACCGCTTAGTCGAGCACTATATTCGAGGCCTTCCTTCGAAAATTGAAGACTCAGTTCTCAGCACTTCGCCAGCAACACTTGAAGCTGCTATGGAACTAGCTACTGAGCTTACCGAGAATCGAATTCGCAACGGTAAATTTAAAGATGAGAAAAAGAAAGCCCTCGTTGAGGGCCAAACTTCAAACCATTCCACCTCCTCCTCTAAGTTTGCTAACAAGAGGAAATGAAACACCAGAAACTTCGCTGTTACACAAACAAATTTCCCTATCCCTACTGCACCCATTACCCAAGTTGCCCCCTCACCTGCACCATATAAAAGGCCATACTCCGGCCCTAACCCAAAATGCAACCGTTGCCAATACCATCACTTTCCTGGTCATCCCTGCCAACATTGCACAAGCTGTGGTCGCGCAGGTCACACCGTTCAAACCTGTCGCATACCTCAACGATCGAACCGCCACCAGCCCTCAACCCAAACCCACCATCAAATAATGGGTCAAGCCCAACAACCTCTACTACTACTACCACCTACCCAACATTTAGCCCAATCCTACTTCCAACCCAACTATCCCATGGTGCAACCTATGCGGGCTTGCTACAATTGTGGAGACCCAAGCCACTTAGAAACACTTGTCCACGCTTGGTGAACATTATACATGCTCAAGCCCAAGCAAATCCGGTGAATCAGGCTAACCAAGCTCCTCCACCTGCAAGAGGAAGAGCTTTCAACATCAACGCTAATCAAGCTAGAACTGACAGCAATGTGGTTAACGGTACGTTTCTTATCAATGGTAGTTATGCATCCATGTTGTTTGATACTGGCACGGATAAAAGTTTTGTGTCCTTAGAGTTTGAACCCATCCTCAACCAAATTCGTGATAAGCTCATGGAATCTATAACAGTAGAAGTTGCTGACGGAAAACCGGTCTCATTAAACTCTATTATACGCAATTGTACTCTCACCTTAAACGATCACGATTTTCCAGTTGACCTCATTCCTATGAAGTTGGGAAGCTTTGACATTATCATTGGTATGGACTGGCTCAGCCAACATCAGGCTGAAGTTGTATGCCGCGAAAAGTTTATACACATTCATCTTGCAAACGATCAGACTCTACGAATCTTTGGAGAAACCCCATTGAAAGGGCTCAGATTAATGTCTTGTCTCCAAGCTCGAAAATATCTCCGCAAGAATTATGTCGCATTTCTAACTCATGTCGTCAAAAAGGGAACCAAGGAGAAGAAACTTGAAGACATCCCGGTAGTAAAAGATTTTCCGCAAGTTTTTCCTGACGACATCTCAGGACTTCCTCCCGTGAGAGAAGTCGAATTCCGCATTGATCTTATACCTGGTGCTACACCAGTTGCAAAGTCTCCTTATAGGTTAGCCCCCTCCGAAATGCAAGAGCTAGCCAGTCAATTGCAAGAGTTGACTGACAAAGGATTCATACGTCCTAGCTCCTCGCTTTGGGGTGCACCTGTCCTTTTTGTGAAGAAGAAAGATGGAACGTTTCGCATGTGCATCGACTACAGAGAACTCAACAAGTTAACGGTCAAGAACCGCTATCCATTACCACGCATTGATGATCTTCTTGACCAACTTCAAGGCGCCAGCTGTTTTTCAAAAATCGACCTTCGTTCTGGCTATCATCAACTCAGTGTACATGAAGAAGACGTCCCAAAGACCGCCTTCCGAACTCGTTATGGTCATTATGAATTCATGGTCATGCCATTTGGTTTAACCTACGCTCCAGCTGTCTTCATGGATCTAATGAACAGAGTCTGCAAACCCTATCTCGATCGCTTTGTTATAGTCTTCATCGACAACATCCTCATTTACTCAAGGTCTAAGTCTGATCATGAACGGCACCTTCGACTCATCCTTACACTCTTAGAGAATGAAAAGCTCTACGCCAAATTCTCCAAATGCGAATTCTGGTTAAAAGAGGTACAATTCCTTGGACATGTCGTCAATGACAAGGGAATACATGTCGACCCCTCAAAGATCAAAGCAGTACAAGAATGGCAAGCGCCACGTACACTGTAACGTCCGTAAAAAACCGGATTTACCAAACCCGTTTCGTTTATTAACCGAACAACCAGTTAAAAATTTCGTTGCGTATTTAATGCTCAAATTAATTTTAAACGATACATAATTAATAAGTATATTAGAATATAAAAGTTATATTTGAAAAAGTATTAAAAATAGTGATTTAAAAATAAAGTGCTGAAGCCGGGATTCGAACCCGGGTCAGCCGGGTCAACCAGGTCAGCAAAGCCTTAACTTCCATCCATCCAACCACTCCGCCACTTGTGTTCTTTAGTAATATATCAAAACAATTAATTCAAATATCACAATCTCAAATTCAAACTGACGCGCCCAATCGCAGTCGCCGGAAATCCCGACGATTTCGCCGATAATGGACGGTTTCTTCTGATTTAACCGAAGCATTAACCTCAACATCGGTTATAACCGATGTCCAGTCCGCGACATCAGTCATAACCGCCGGAGAAATTATTGACCGACGAATCAAGACGGTAAACGGACCCAATTCATCGATGTTCTTCCCTATAAATACACCCACAAGCCTCTGTTAACTTTTTCGCTCACAATCGCACAAATTCTCGACGTAATTTCACTCGCCGGAAAATCTCTGCAAGTCGCCGGAAAACCGAGACTTTCATCTACACGGTAATTACTTCGATTTTTCTGTTTCATTCCATTATTGGACAAATTCTAATGTCAATCCCTCACCCAGAATCTTTTCCAGGCGACGTTGCCGGATTATCTGTTTTCGCCGGAAAATTTCTGAAATTTCAGAAACCTACTGTTAACCGGTATGATCATTTAAACCTACTGATAATCGTTACTCAGTAGTTCAATTTCACATCTAATCCCTCCAAATTGTTAACTAATCCTATCAGCCGAAGGTCACCAAAACAGAGCGACGATCTTTGCCGGACTTCTAAAGAAAAACGAACAGTTCGGTACAATCAATCCTCAAACCTTTTTCTGATCATTACATTACGATTGCTCATAATGTTCGTTAAATTAATTTAACAAATAACAGTCAGTTAATCGATGTCTGTGTTTTGAGCGAAGAAGACGAAGTTCAGATATGTTATAAGATTATTTAAAAACAGTTTTATGAACGGTTTAGACACACAGTCCAGCGGTGGACTGTGTGCAAACAATATGCATAACGTCTCGAGTTCGATCCTTGTCACACACACATTCGCTGTAATAAAATGCCTTTTTTTAAACTGAACCGGGTTAACTCAGTAAGATGTTACGTATAATAAAAACCAGATTATTTACCAAGTTAGACACACAGTCCAGCGGTGGACTGTGTGCCAAACTAAACCACAGGTCCCGGGTTCGAGACCTGTGGCAAGCACCGAGTCGATACATTAAATCTTTATTTTAAGTGATTTTCGAATTAACTTAATTAGTATATAAATATAATTAAAAACAGAAATATTTTGGGTTAGACACGTAGCTCAGTTGGTAGAGCTGCGTGCACGCGTACGGGAGGTCTCGGGTTCGAGTCCTGCCCAGCGCATACATACACACAATAAAACCGGTCAAACAGTCAACGCTTATGGTCAAACAGTCAACGCTTATGGTCAACGGTCAAAAGTCAACATTTTTTTTATTTCTTTTACTTATTTATTTAAATTAAAAATCAATTAAAAATACTTAAAAATAACATTTTTAAAGTTAGAAAATAGCCTTAAACTCACAAAAATATATCCAATAATCCTACTAAAATTGATTAATAAAATCCGCTTATTTACCGAACCATTATGTTATTATCTAGGTTAGTTTCACTCGTGGTTAAATCCAACTTCGTGCGCATTCAATATCATCAACCGAACGCACCAATGTGAGTAAATCTTACAACTCCCCTTTTTAATTACACGTTTTGGGGTGTATTATGTGTCACTAAAACTAATTCGTTTATTCAAACTCGTGCCATACCATATTATGATTTAAATTTAGAATGTGAATATTGTTTGTAGTTATTTATTACATATGGTCAAGTTGTATGCAAATTATTTGTAAGGCCCATCAGTTCCTCGTGGGAGACGAGTTGAACAACGCGTGCCTTAAAACTCATTCATTAGGCCCATCAGTTCGTAGAACAACGCGTGCCTCAAAACTCATTCATTAGGCCCATCAGTTCCTCGTGGGAGACGAGTTGAGCAACGCGTGCCTCAAAACAATCTATTATTGTATGTGTGTGCATTATATAATATTAAGTGATTTGTGAATAAGTTTACATCTATGTTTACTCATATGTGGTTACGCACTTTATTTATAATCAATTCAATAAACTTGTTTAAATGTTTTTCATAGGATTCACTCGCCAACTTTTTGTTGATCCAAAAACATTTTTACACATGATACAGGTGAACAGGATGAAGCAAGGATAACATAGGAAATGCCTTAGAAGAAAATAATGAAGTCTAGAAAGATGTGTAGAACATGTTGTAATTATGATTGTATGATTTCCCTTTAAATTGTAATAATAAATATGAAACGTTACAATAAATGTCATGAGCTTTGATGAAAACCCAATCATGCCTCGATCACCTTTTCCACTGCGGGTCGGGGTGTGACATACACCAACCGAAGTAAGATCATTCCTTGGTTTGGCTGGTTATTATCGCCGTTTCATTTCAAATTTCTCCCGCATTGCTGTACCACTCACGGCTTTAACTCATAAAGGGAAACCCTTCATTTGGGGACCCAAACAAGAAGAAGCCTTCCAGACCCTTAAACAAAAACTCTGTGATGCACCTATCCTCACTCTTCCTGAAGGTTGTGATGACTTCGTGGTTTATTGCGACGCGTCAGGGCAAGGACTAGGTTGTGTTCTAATGCAAAGAGGAAAGGTGATAGCTTATGCTTCTAGACAACTCAAAACTCATGAGAAGAACTACACCACCCACGACCTAGAACTTGGAGCCGTTGTGTTCGCTCTTAAGATATGGAGACATTATCTCTACGGTACTAAGTGTGAAATATACACTGACCATCAAGAGTCTTCAACATATCTTCAACCAAAAGGAGTTAAACATGAGGCAACGAAGATGGGTAGAACTTCTTAATGACTACGACTGTGAAATTCGGTATCACCCTGGCAAGGCAAATGTGGTGGCCGATGCACTTAGTCGAAAGGGTTATGCGAACTCCATTCGTCTTCTATGTTCGCAAATCATAACCGACATCAAAGATCAAATTCGAAAAGCCCAACATGTTTCAGTAACGGAAGACGACGTACGAAAGGAGCTGTCCTGTGGAGCTGAACTTAAAATTGAAACTAAATCTGACTGTATTCTGTACTATCTAGATCGCATATGGATTCCTGACCACAACAACCTTCGTGAATTCCTTATGAATGAGGCTCACAAAACACGATACTCTATACACCCCGGAGCCGATAAGATGTATCAAGACCTTCGATACACCTACTGGTGGCCTGGAATGAAAAAGGATATTGCTGTTTTTGTTTCCAAGTGCCTTACATGTTCCAAGGTGAAACTGAACATCAAAGACCCTCAGGACTTCTGGTCCAACCTGAAATACCTGTATGGAAGTGGGAAAACATAACCATGGACTTCATTACCGGGTTACCTCGCACTTCTGGTGGGTATGACACTATATGGGTAATCATTGATCGTCTTACAAAATCAGCTCACTTTATTCCGATCCGCGAAGATTTCAAGAACGAGAAGTTAGCTCGTATCTACATCAGCGAAATCGTAAGCCGTCATGGTGCACCGCTAAGCATTATTTCAGATCGTGATGGTCGTTTTACTTCACGAACATGGCAAGCCGTATAAGCCGCTTTGGGTACACGATTAGACCTCAGTACCGCTTATCATCCTCAAACTGATGGACAATCTGAACGCACCATACAAACTCTTGAAGATATGCTTCGAGCATGTGTCATAGACTTCAAGGGAAATTGGGACGCTCATCTACCATTAGTTGAATTTTCGTACGACAACAGCTATCATTCAAGTATCGGCATGGCACCTTTCGAAGCTTTATATGGTCGTAAGTGCCGATCTCCAGTATGTTGGCACGAAATTGGGGAAGCTCAAATCACCGGTCCAGAATTGATTCAAGAAACCACATACAAGATCCATCAAATTCGAAACAGTCTTCTAGCGGCTCAAAGTCGTCAAAAGAGTTATGCAGATAAACGCCGAAAGCCTTTGGAGTTTAACATTGGTGATTATGTACTTTTAAAAGTATCACCTGGAAGGGAGTAGTTCGTTTTGGCCAGAAAGGCAAGCTAGCACCACGCTACGTAGGACCTTTCAAGATACTCGAAAGAGTAGGACCTGTAGCATACAAGCTTGATCTACCAGAAGAACTCAACAGAATTCACCCCACATTCCACGTATCAAACTTGAAGAAGTGCCTCGCTGATGAGAACCTCCATATTCCTCTGGAAGATATTCAGATTGATGAATCTATGCATTTTATTGAAAGACCAGTAGAGATCATGGACTTCGGAGAAAAACGTTTAAGACGGAGTCGTATTCCAATTGTTAGGGTACGCTGGTAGTCGAAACGGGGACCTGAGTTTACTTGGGAACGTGAAGACTCAATGCGCAAAAAATACCCGCATCTTTTTCCTACTACTACTACTACTTAAATTTCAGGACGAAATTTCCAAAAGTAGGGGATACTGTAACATTTGTCAAAAACGGGTTTTCCAAACCCGCTTCGTTTGTAATCGAATATCAAAAACGAAATTTCCAGCGGTGGACTGTGTGCAACACTAACCCACAGGTCCCGGGTTCGAGACCTGTTACACACGCCGATTCGATGATTAAAATCCTTTTTGAAAATAAAAGAATTTTGAATAAACTAAAACAGTATATAAATATAATTAAAAACAGAATTATTTCGGGTTAGACACGTAGCTCAGTTGGTAGAGCTGCGTGCACGCGTACGGGAGGTCTCGGTTCGAGCCTCACCCAGCGCACACATGCACACTAGCGAACCGGTAAAACAGTCAACAGTCACGGTCAACGGTCAATGGTCAACGCAAAAGTCAACATTTTTTTATTTATTAAATTTAATAATCAGTTAAAAATACTTAAAAATAATGTTTTTAAAGATAGAAAATAGCCTTAAACTCACAAAAATACATCTAAAAATCCTATTAAAATTATTAATAAAATCCACTCATTTACCATACCTTTCGTTATTATTTAGGTTAGTTATTTCTCGTCGATCAATCCTCTAAACTCGTGCGCATTTCATCATCTTCAACCGAACGCACCCAATGTGAGTGAATCTCTACAAATTCCCCGTTTTAATTACGTTTTTGGGGTGTATCATGTGTCTTATTATTTATCACATTTAAACTATTGTGCATCTGTCATATTCATGAACAAATGTGTATTCAACTTGTATCAACTGTTTGTGTGGTTATTGTTTAGATTAAATTTATCATTTTCAGTACATACATTATCATAGGCCGCCGCTCCCCATTACATTATGAGCGTTGAGCTGTTCCCCATTACATTATGAGCGTGAACCACGCGTTGCCAACATACGATCGGCTCCGTTTGATTGAGCCTTGATCGCACAGACATTTATCATAGGCCGTCCGTTCCCCATTACATTATGAGCGTGAACGTGACGTTGCCAACATATACAGTTTCATTCATGTTATATATTCATACAAGTTGGTTTGTTATCGTAGGTTATTGTTTGTTGTTGTTATTGTTATTGTAGAATTTAATTACGTTTGCATACATATGATTATTGCACAATTTTTCATGATAAAGATAACAAGAGATCAATAATAAATGTTTTTCTAACAAGGTTCACTCGCCAACTTATGTTGACCCAAAAACCCCCATTTTTACACATGATACAGGTGATCCAGCTGCAGCAAGAAACACATAGGATGGCTTAGAAGAATAAACTGGTTTAGACTTTGGATTGTTTAGTTGATTATCTTTCTTTATATTTGTATGAACATGTTTGGAATATTGAGGATGTAATTTTGACTTTAATAAATATGAAACATATTAGTAAATATCATGAGCTTTGGTGATAACCCAATTATGCCCCGACTCTTATTCCGTTGCGGGTCGGGGTGTGACATCTTTCCCCCTTTTATCCCCCATGTTTCATACGGATGGTCCCGCACAGCCAACAGGTAAAACGGGCAACCGGTTTTCTTGCTTCCAGCTTTTCTAACTGTTGCTATAGTATGATACTCACCACCACGATCACATTCAAGCCATACCCTCCCGGTCCTTCCACCAATTTTCTTTGATCGTCGGGTCACAATAACGAAACCATCCGCCTTTACCATTTCCTGTGCCTGTTTTTTACCTCATCTAGAGAGTTGAAAACCTGTTAAATCGATAGCGTTATGTTAGATTTTATGTTTACTGAACTTCACAACTTAAATAAATAAGTTTTGATACCGTCTCTGTGAGGTACGGATTGCCTGCGCATGGGGATGCCTCACCACCATATCCTCCACCATCAGGATAGACTTGTTGACCGTAGAACGGGCATTTGTAACTTTCGTAACAGTCTCCTCCGTATCCATCCGGACCGTGTTGTTGCACGTACGAGAATTCACACCCGTATCCATAATCTGGAAACCCCGTTGCGCAGGATAACATGGTGAATAAATTTGGTACGAGTCGTCCACATGGGTTGTTTCTTCAACGGAAGGAAGCTCGTTCAAGTCTAGAAACGGTTTGTTTTGTTTCCTTGTACACTTGAAACCCCTCTTGCACGTTAGATTTGGGAACACATGTCTCCCCCTACCAACGATACCACCATTAGTAAATAATTAAAACAACAACTAGTTTAACCTGATAACTGTTACCGTATTGGCTTCAGGCACCCATGTCTTGCCAGAATACGCCCCAAAGAAATAGTTGGCGTCCCAGTTTGATGAAATTTCACCACCTTTGAATGAAATCAGATGAAGTAATATTAGCCAAAGTTTATGACGGAGATAATGCCGACGATGAATCGAAAGTTTTCTGCGATGAAGCCTAGTTTTACTGCGACAACAAAAGCTCTGCATTGGTCTATTTAACAAAGATATATACGCCCCGTCTAGTACTAGACGGGGCGTATCACGTAGTACTTTCCTGACATGCATGCAGAACTGTTAAAGTTCAAGACGACCCGTCTTGTTCTGGTCGTCGTCAAGGTCCGTATAGGGATAGACGCCCCGTCTGATGTGACTGATTTGACGTTGTACGATGGATGAATGTGGTCGGAGAAAAAAATATCTAGACGCCCCGTCTAGATCTAGACGACCCGTCTTAAGGGTGTCTAAATAGGCAAATGGGTGTGTGAATATGTAGACCCTAGGGAAAATAGCAAGATTAGAAAAAAGTCAATTTTTTAAAAATACTCATCGGAAACGTCTCAATGAGTCATTTCAAGCAACTGAAACGTTTTAAGAAAATCATTCAAGTCATTCAACCAATGATTGCCACGTGTGCCACGTGTCCGGTTGAGATATTTTTATTGTTTTCTTAGCCGAGCCTTTTCAACATGGCTTAAGCCTTTTCAGTGTAGCGGCTTGAGAACTTTCAACACGGCTTGAGATCTTTTAGTGTAGCGGCTTGGCTTGGCTTTAGATATTTCAACACGGCTTGAGAACTTTCAATACGGCTTGAGATCTTTGAACATAGTTTAAATATAATTAAAAATATAAATGAATAACTAAAAAAATCTCAATTAAATGTGAGAATTTGAAAATCTCAATTAAAAAAATCTGAAAGTTTTAACTTGAAAATAAAAAATATTTAGCTTGAAAATAAAAAATTACTAGGTTAGAACCTCGTTTATTACACGTGTTAAATAAATGTAATTTTTATACTAAATAATAAAAATATAACTTTAAAAACCTCCTTCATTACACGAGTTGAATTAATGTAATTTTATATATTAAGTAATAAAATGTTATATATTTAAGAATCTCGTTTATTGTACGAGTTGAATAAATTTAATTGTATTTACCAAATAATTAAAAAAGTTATACCTTTAAAAACTCCGTGTATTACACGGGTTAAATAAATGTAATCTTGTATACTAAATAATAAAAATGTAATATCTTTAAAAATAATTTTGTTTTTAAAGTTATATTTTTTATTATTTAGTATAAAATTACATTTATTCAATCCGTGTAATACATGAGGGTTCTAACCTAGTAATTTTTTATTTTCAAGTTAAAAATTTTTCATTTTCAAGCTAAAACTTTCAGATTTTTTTAATTGAGATTTTCAAGTTCTCTCACAGTTGATTGAGATTTTCTAATCATTCGTTTATATTTAAAATATGTTAAAAGATCTCAAGCCATGCTGAAAGTTCTCAAGCCGTGTTGAAATATCTTAAGCTAAGCCAAGGCGTTAACTGAAAGATCTCAAGTCGTGTCGAAAGTTTTTAAGCCATGTTGAAATATCTTAGGCCAAGCCGTTACACTGAAAGATCTCAACGTTGAAAGTTCCAGCATTTGAAACTCAAAGCGTGCGAAGCTCTCAAGCCGCTACACTGAAAAGGTTTAAGTCATGTTGAAAAGGCTCGGCTAAGAAAACAATAAAAATATCTCAACCGAACACGTGACAATCATGAGTTAATTTTAAAAGATTTTTTAAGCTGTTTCAACTGCTTAAAATAGGTCGTTAAGACGTTTTCAGTGGCTATTTTTAAAAATTAAACCTATTTTTTTTGGCTAATATTGCTATTTTAAGATTTCATCTTCATCACAACAAAACACTCCATTTTAGCTTACATCATCCCTTCACACCCTCTAAAACACAAGCAGTACCAGTACTAGAAACAAACCCTACTCACTGCAACCAAATAGTAGCCATTGTAGTTTCCTTCAACCCACCCCCCGTTTTAACTCTTCACTCAAAACAAAAAAGCAACCAACTTTCTTACTCTGCATTCTCACATTCCCCCAAAAATGGTTAAAAAAGCAACACCCTTTTCCTGTTTCTTGATTCTTGATCACCTAGATTATGTTCATCATCATCCTACACTACAACCCTAATAATCTTGATCAAGATTGATTTTTTGTGTGATGATTGCAGGATTGGTGAGAGAGAGAGAGAAAAGAGGTAGTAAGGGAGATGGGTCCCTCTTGTTTTGTTTCAGGCTAAAGCCTGCAACAGAAATGAGTGGCACTGCACCATTTATGAGAAGAGGGTTTCTCTCTCTCTCTCACTCATTCTGTATGTATTGTGTGTGAATATTTGAAATTATAAGTATAAAGAATGTGTGTGTGATGATGTGTGATGTGTGTGTTTGGTGTTAAACTTTCTTGGGTCCATTTCCAGTTCCATTATTGTTTGTTTGCTATCATGTAATGGTAATTCTACTACTACCACTCTCTTCTCCCCCCTGTTCTTTTGGCTTTTTAAGATCAGAAACAGACTTTATATGCTTTTAATGTGTACTCATAACTCAAACCCACAAGTGACCTTCATTTTCATGACCATTTTGTCTTGTTTACTTTTAAAAACCTGTGGGTATTCTTGTGTTTGCGTGTTTGCTTCAACTGGCTTCACAGGGAATATGATGATCATCATCAGCTTTCTGTTTCTTGGGTTCTGTAAAATCATGGAAATATATATCACATCTTTTTCTTGTCCATGCAAGCCAATAATTAATTTTATTATTTATTATTATTATTATTATTATATTCATACCCACTTTTACCATTATTTTTTTTCCTCCTTTTTCTTCTTGTTATTGGCTGCTCTGAAGCTAATAATAAGATCCTAAGCAACAGCAACTGTAGCCCACATGTCTCTCTTTATTTATCACTGTTTTCATCCCTTTAGCATAGGCAAATTTCATATGAGGTTGGTTTTCTTTGTTGCACACCAATTTCAGAGAAGCCACTTGTAGTTGATTTTTTTTTTATTATTATTTTTTTCAACAAACCAGATCCCACTCACAGCTACATCCTCCTCTTCTTGACCTTTAAGACTCCAAAAAGTTGAAGATAGGCTACTGTTTCTTCCTCATCTCATCTTCAAATGTTTACAAGGTTAGTTGGTTTACTTCATATATGTTCATGTTTCTGTCTTCTTGATTTTGACTTTTAGTCAATTTTTACTACAGGATTTTGACATCCCAAAGTTTTTTTTTTATCTGAAAAGGATATTTGTTACACTCACTCTTGATTTAGTTTCCTTCTTCTGTTTAAAACTCTTGCATTTCTGGTGTTGGTGTTGCTATTACATGATATTACATGATATTTAGTTGTAGAATTCTGAAAAAAAATAAATAAATAAATAACCATGCAAAAAATAATTTATAAAATTTAATAATGCAAAACTTGGGCTTCATGTAGTGCAGAAATTAAGCTTAATATCATAATTAACATGTTGAAATTTTTTTAATTATTGGAAAATTTTGATATTGAAGATATGGCAAAATGTTAAATAGTTTTTTGGCACTGTATCCACAGGGATATGTTTGGGAGAGTTGAGCTTTGAGAAGTCACTTCTTGCCAGTAAAAAACCTTACATTCCAACTAAGAATGTGTCTTCTGTTTTATCTTTTTGGTGCACCATTTTTTGTTTCTTCCTTTGTTGGCTATACTGTGTTAAACAGGAAATCTTGAATTATTATGTTTGAACTGTTGGTTATAACTTATAATTATAATTTTTATTCATAAAACAATCATTTTCAAGATGTTATACTTATCATATTGTTTTAATTTTTTAGGTAATCCTGTTGGAATTTGAATTGATTTTATCTCAGTTTGATCATGGAGAACAATGAATTCAGTGTCCCAATGGGTATGTCTAGTGAGAATTTCATCATTCCAGATGAAAACTTTCAGTCTGCACCCATGGTTTCTTTTAGTCAAAAACAATTTCTTGATCAAAACCATAATATTATGCCAATATTTCCCATGATCCCAAATGAACCCACAAATGTTTCAACTGAACATCTTGGAAGTAATTTTCCTCCAAATGGTCATATGGATATTCCGATTTCCGCAACCGCTCTAGCATCGCTTCTTGCGTCTAGACAAGGTCAACACGAAAGCTTAACTCACCCGTCTTTCAGTCAATCTTTTGAAGTTCCTAAAAGTGTTGTTCCGAACAACTATTCGCCTGATAATCTTGGGAATTTTGGATATGATGGCATGCTTAATGATATGAGTAGGAAATGGGAATCTAACAAGTTTTTTACACCTACAACCGAGCGAGTCGGATTTAATGCGCATCCAAACGGTGGATATCGGGTGATCATAACGCTAGTGTGAGTTCAGATGGTAATGAGCTATCTTTGAGTCTTGCAACATTTCAAACATAAGCAATCTTTCACTACATGGAAGACAATTGGGTATTGTCGACCAAGCGAGTTCTTGCAATAGTAAAAATGTCTCTTTAGGGTTTGATTCTAGCACTAATAGGCAAATTCAGGTTTTACGGGGTTCATCTGGATCGAATGGGTATCTTCATATGATGCAAGAAATTCTTACGGAAATTGCGAGCTATTCGATTGGAAATCTTGATCATATGAGTATAAGCAGATTAGTTTTGATGATTTTGAAGATGGAAATCACAAATTTGACCACGGATTCAATCCGATTTTGAAATCGTATGGTGTTGAAGAGAAAAAGAAGCATTTGCTGGCTTTACTAGAAATGGTATGTAACCAAGAATTAAGATTCTCTTGATTATGATTTTTGACTACTTAGTCAAAATAGACATAAGATTTGCATCCTTTTGACCAAGGCTAAAGATTTTCAACATTTTTTGTGACCAAGAAACATGATTTTCTTGATTTTTAACCTTTAATCAGTTATTTAAAAGAGACTGTAGATTTGCAAATTTTTATGACCAAGACCGAAGATCTTCATGATTCAGATTTTTTAGCCACTTAAAAGACCCAGAAATTTCAACCTTTATTTGTCAGCCACTTAAAAAGACCTAGAAATTTCAACCTTTATTTGCCACATGAATCACAATCATCTTGATTTTTATTTCCAACCTATCATTAATCCTAAAAGGCTTAAAATTAAAAACTGTGTGTGACCAAGGATCACAACTTTCTTGATAAGATTTGAAAAAAAAGGTTAATTGTAAAAACACTTGATATATGATATATCCTTAGCTTTTTGTGACTAGGAAACAACAGTTTTTATTTTATTTAATTTTTAGGTTTTAACCAATTATCTATCAGCTATTTTATCAAATTTCTTTGTGACCACTGACCAAGAATACAGATTATCTTGATTGTAATTATGTACCAATTATTTATATCCAAAAAGACTTGAAAAGTTCCCAACTTTTTCATGACCAAGCATCAAGATTTTAATGTTTCAACTTTTTAACTAATTACATGTCTAAACAGCAAAATTTGTGGAACTCTTTGTGACCCAGGTCGACGAACGATACAACCAATGTTTGGATGAGATTCACACGGTGGTGTCAGCTTTCAGTGCAGTAACCGAATTGAATCCTCAACTTCATGCTTGTTTTGCTCTTCATACAATTACTTTCTTCTACAAGCATTTAAGGGAGAAAATAAGTAATCATATACTATCAATGGCTGCCAATTTCAACACCAGGGAAGAAGAGCTTTCGTCTTTTATACCAAAACAATGGCATCTTCAGCAGCTAAGAAGAAAAGATCATCAACTATGGAGGCCCCAAAGAGGGTTGCCGGAAAAATCGGTTTCTGTGTTACGAGCATGGATGTTCCAGAACTTTCTTCACCCGTACGCAATTTGCTAATACACTACAACTTAAATTTATAAAGTGGTGTATAATGGTTTCTAATCTTGAATTTGCTTGTAGGTACCCTAAGGATGCCGAGAAACAATTGCTGGCTGTAAAAAGTGGATTGACAAGGAGCCAGGTACTATAGTCTATACACATCAAGTACATTAACCGTATAGTTTAGAGGTCACAAATGGGCGGGTCAGACTGTTTCAAAATGGGTTTGGGTCAAAACAAGCTAGAACTTTTACTTGTTCTATAATAGCTGTTGTATATGATTACAGGTATCTAATTGGTTTATAAACGCTAGAGTTCGTTTATGGAAGCCGATGATAGAGGAAATGTACATAGAGATGAACAAAAGGAGGATTCATGATGAAGAAACAACTAGTCACCACAGAATCCAGCAATATCGTATTTGAACATGGCTGCGTTTGTTTTTTAATCTTGTATCTTCGGCTTATTATGGCAAAACTCAAGCCATTTTATGAACTTCAATCCATGTATATATAACTTATATATTACATCTACTACGGGTTCTAATCAGTATTTCCATCTAGAGGCAGTTGGATACTGCTGCTAAGGGTCAAATAGATTCGAATCAAAGTTCCGGCTTATGCAAAAAGAAAATTATTATATACATTCTTGTTGTTGCCTTCTATTACATACATTCTATATTACATTCTTTGATATGCCCCCTGCATATTTCCATGTTTTACTACAAGATTACTACAGCAAAATAGAGAAACTTACCCAACTATGGTGATTAATGATTTATTTGAGAGGTTAATAATCGAGTCAGCAATCACTCTGGCACTTGATTTCATGTAACCACCTGAAACATACCGTTTCCATCAATCAGATAGCGCAAAAAGAATATACTTTACACAAAGAGATATGATGGTTTCTGAACCTGATGTCAGCATTACGAGCGGAATATTCTTATAGCGGGCAAACTTGAAGACCTTCTCATCTCTCGTTGTTACCCCTTGAGGACTAATCTATTGTATAAATCATCCGATCAAATTTCCACCTTTTTGTATGTTTTGATTTAACAGCCAAAAATAAATCTAGCAATACCTTAAGTCTTCCTAACGGGTCACCATCTAAAATATCAGTTCCAGCATTGTATATCACCAGTTCAGGATCAAATGCATTCTCTGCAACCTACGATTTCATTAATCAATGACGGTTAATGTCGGTTGGAAAAACTACATTTAAAGCAAAATTCCAGACTTAATAAAAAAAAGAGTAAAGTACACGGATGGTGCCTATGATTGATCAAAATTTTGGATTTGGTTCATAACTTTTTAAAGGTACACGGATGGTCCCTGTGGTTCGCACTTTGTAACGCATTTAGTCCCCAACTTTTACCAAAAGTGCATGGATGATCCCTGTGGTTTGCACTTTGTAACGCATTTAGTCCTTAACTTAGACCTACTAAAAACTTTAGATTTGTTAGCTGGAGACTAAATGCGTTACAAAGTGCAAACCAAGAGGACCATCCGTGTACCTTTGAAAAGTTAGGGACCAAATCCAAAATTTTGGTTAACCACAGGGATCATCCGTGTACCTTACTCTAAAAAAAGAAAAACTAACATGTACCTGAAGCGCTTCATCCAACATCATTAAGTACTCCTCTGTAGCAGTCCCACTCTGTGCATGACATATACATATATGTAAAGTTGATTAACATAATATATAGTAAATTCAGTGAAGAATGACTCACGGGAACTTCGACTCTCTGATCAATATATCTCCTGGCCTCAAAATCCTAAATAAGATAACATCACGGTGAAGGGAAATAATCCCATTGTTTTGTAAATAAATAATGAAATTATGTATGATTCATGAAGAAACTCACAAACGGATAGATATTAGGATTATACATATCCAGAATATAAACTCTTTCTGCAAGTAACAAGATTCAATGAGTTGACAAATTTAACCATGTATCATAAAACAAAAAGGCCACATAATAAGCCTACTGTCATTTGAAAAGTCCTTTTCGTGTCCGTTTCCTTGATGAGCATCAAGATCAATTATCATCACCCTGAACATAGTTTAAAATTTGGAGAGAATTAGCAGGATCGCAAGTGAGTTTCATCAAATGCAGTTTTGTAAATATTAAATACCGTGAAATGTTTAGACGGATGAACGCATAGTGAATGCAAAGAGATATGTCGGCATAAACACAGAAGCCTCCGCCACGATCTGCACAACAGTGGTGGAAGCCGCCACCTACGTTGATAGCACACCCTCGTTCTTTTGCTAGTTTCGCTGCCAGAATAGTTCCTCCTACCTAAATTACAGGTAAAGTGAACATAGAACATATAAGTAGGGCTGCAAACGAACCGAACGAACTGAACGAACACGAACAAGACCTTGTTCGTGTTCATATGTTAAGAAATATATGTGTTCATGAACTGTTCGTTAACACTTAACAAACGGTTTATATTTCTTGTTCGTTTGTTAAGGATATGAAATTGTCGTGTTCGTTTGTGTTTGTTTGTTAATTTTAGGCAACAACGAAAACGAACGTTGATGAACACAAATGAGCACAAACTAATGTTCATGAAAACAAATAGAAACAAACGAACAGAAACAACGTTCATGAATACAATATATAATACACTGTCACTTATTAGATATTTTATTTGTCGAAATTTTGAAGTACTTAAATAGAATATAAAAATTAAAAACACTAATGAACTATTGAACACAATCCAACACAAACGAACACGTTACCAACATTCACAAACATAAATGAACGAACGCGAAATCTGTTCATGTTTGTTCATTTAACTAAACGAACGAATTTCCTGTTCGTATTCGTTTGTTTATTAAACGAACAAACAAACGAACTCCGCGAACGTCAGAACTATTGTGAAGTTTGGTTCGTTTGCAGCCGACATAAAAGAGAGAGTTTAGAAAAATGATGAGATGCCACAATGTACCTGTTTACGGAAAGGGTAAAGAACCTTCTTCTGCACAATGCAATTAGGAAACACTGCAACAGGAGGGACCTGAATTCACATAAATGAAAAAAAATCAAATTCTACAAAAACATGAGAACTGTATAGAAAGCCAGCAAGTGAAAACATTGACCCGACCTCTGTAATTATAGAGACATTTACACTGCTTTTGAGACTATCTAAGTATGCTTCTGAGTGTACCTACACCCACAATAATCATAATAAATCAAAAGAGGAAACAAACAGTATCCTTGATATTCTAAGGGTGCAAGTAATACCACTAGGAGTCATCCTTGGTTGCCTCTAGAGGTTCGACTATACGAGTTTTTTCCAAAGTGCCATTTTCAATGAGAAACTCGCAGATACGACCCCATTTAGAAGAATCAAATGGGTGCCTGCATTGTTATAGACAATACATGAGTATACATGGACACACTAAATTTCCCACACCAAGATAAGAAAATAGCGTGAGCACAGCGGTAACGCCAAGTTGGAGGCATGTAATACCAAATCCATTATACATCATTATTTGAGACCTTTTTTTGTTAATATACTAGATCAGAATGTAGTTTATATTTTCTTCATAGATGT
This sequence comes from Scalesia atractyloides, assembly GCA_947069175.1. NCBI lineage: Eukaryota > Viridiplantae > Streptophyta > Magnoliopsida > Asterales > Asteraceae > Scalesia > Scalesia atractyloides. Next base: position 85,289,957 of record CAMTDV010000028.1, on the reverse strand, counting down.
AATCTTAACTCACTTTTAATGAGCAACTACATGTATGTTCTCCCCAACTAAGATACAATAAAAATACCAGATATTTCCACAGACCAACATGGTACTGTTATTCAAAGAATCCTTCAACCCAACATCGAACAGGCACTTCCGACTACTTTCCATGTAGTTTCATGTAATAAGCTACCTTCTTCCTTTTTTTATTTTGAGAAAATCACGAAAACAACCATTTTTTGGAGTGTGCTACCCCTATATAGTCATATCATAACAATTTCACGCATATAGTCATACATAAGCGTATCTATATGGTTACCGCGTATCTATATAGTCCATCTATTTATACTCACATATCTGTATTTATTCGCCTAAACCCTTATATTTTTATTCTACACCTGAATAAACAACACATGTGTGAATATATACACGATAAGATGCTGCGTCGCGTATCATATTAGTTTAACTCCTTATTATAGAAAAAAGTCTGGCAGCTATAAAACACCAGCAAAGATGAATATTTTTGTGTTCTCTCTTATATATTTTTCCCCTGCAAAACTGGAAATACCTATCAATTATGATATTCAAAGTGATATTCTTTTATATTCACAGTTAAATCGTAGTTATGTTTCTAAATTTTCCCAAAGGGGGATGCATTATCTCTTAACAATTAAAATCAGCCACAATGCTTGATGATCAGCATCTGTAAGTCACTGAACACACTTAGCACTTAGGTTTAGGTATACACTTACAGTTTTTCAATTCCGAGAAAAGAAATGTCGTAAGAAGTCGAATAGATTATCGGAGCCTGAATCAAATGTAAACTTCATTAGATGAATTGAAGTTCAATCTAAAACTAACAAATCATAATTAGACTACGAAACAGTTTAATTCAGTACAAACCTTAGAAAGAGGTACATCAAAATAGAGTTTGCTCGATAGAATTCGCTGCCGTCGAAGTGGTCGGCGTCATCGGTGGCGTTATTTGAAGATGAAGATGGAGTGGATGCTCCGGTAGATGGAGGTTGAGTGGACATGGCCGGTGAAGTGAGGAATCGCCGATTAGGTTTCCGGCTAAAGCTGGTGTGAAGAACCGGAGGAAGAGTAGATGTAACGGCACCGTCAGCGGTTGAGAGGCGGTGGTTAAGTGTTGTTGGAAGAATGGTGAATGTACAATTGTTTATGCATACGGTACATTCAAAGCAAAAACGGTCCATCTAGAGGTGTAAAAAAACCGGTTTTAGAACTGAAACCGGAAAAAAAAACCGAAACCGGTTTTTTTTAAACCGGTTTTTCTATAACCGGTCTTAGAACCGAAACGAATCGGTGGTTATAGACCGGTTAGGGATCTTGAGTTCGAAACCGGTTTTAAAACCGAAACCGGTTATAAAAAACCGGTTTAAACAGGTAAAAAACCAGTTTTTTTAAATAAACCGGTTAAAAACCGACCCTAACCGTTGGACCGGTTATTGTTTTGACTTAAAAAAACCAGTTAGTAACCGAAACCGGTTATAAGAAAAACCGGTTTTTGTTTTTGATGTAAAAAATCGATTCGGTTAAAAACCAAACCGATTATTAAAAAAAACGATTTGTACACCTCTAGGTCCATCCATGGTGCAAGTATACTAGTATTTATTTTAACTTAATTTTATCTCTTAACACAATATTTTTAATAACTATGGATTAAATAATTTTGTAATTTTTAATTTACTAGAGTAAAAAAATATTTATTCAGATAGTATTTGGTTTAATAAAATAAATGATTAAAACACATAATTTTGGAACTAATGTAATTAACTAGTAAAATTCCCGTGTGTGCGTTGTGCGGTTGAGATCTGTTTTGTTCATTATGATATTGGTAAGGTATTTATGCTCATAATAGCAATCGAAAAGAAAACTCAAATAATAAAGTCGTGATTTGCCCAAAAGATATCAACATGCGTTTTATATCAATTGAAAAGCATAAAAACGGATGTTGGTAATGGTTCTAATCGTAAAGATATCAGTAATAATGTGGTTTGGTCGGAATAGACATATACTGATATTGATGAAATGGTATAACAATGTAAGAAAGAATAAGATTCGAACGTGTAATAATAGTAACCTAAAGCAATTGCCTCAAAACCTTATGTATAAGCCATCTGACATACCGGGAGAATATAAGCATGAGTAGTGTCACATGTGCAGAAGATATATATGTACTCTCACCGTCACATGGAGAAGGAATATCTTGTGTGAGTGTGAGTGGGTTTTTTAAATAAAATATTATAATAAAAATAAAAAGAATTGTCTTCTTGTCACATCTTATTGGTTGAAACAAGAGAGAAGTTTTCGCTTCGGCTCACCACGGAAAACCCCCTCGGGCTCACCAGGCTGGGCGTTGGCGTAATGGCATCACCCACCATGGAGCTAAGGTACGTTATTGCTCTAAGTCCGACTCGGTGACCCTGTTTTAGAAATATATTTTCATTCTAATTCTTCGTATTCATCATGCTACAAACAAAACATCGTCATGTTTCAATGGCAAAGTACGTCCAAACAACTCCTAAACGAAACAAAAATATCAAGAAATGAAAATAAAATCTAAACTACTCTAAGGGATGAAACTTAATGCGTTGATTGTTAATTGTTTGACTTTTAGACATAACTAGTAATATGGCCTGCGGGCGATGATGCATCGTGGACCCATTGCAAACATCGAATGGATTAGACCTAACGCTATGTCACCGTATCCGATCTAACTCAATGGACCTATATAAGCATTGTGGTTGGATCAAAAAGTAATGCAAATCGATTTCATACCATATATATGAAACGATTACTTTCGTGGGGTCTCACCTAACCACTACGCCACCATTACTTTTGTATCAAGACTTAGTGGCGTCAAAATGTTCAGTAACTCGTACGTCAAAACGTAGACCAAAACGTACATAAAAATAAGCATGAAAATGTATTATATATGACCTGACTCGACTCGTGTTAAAAAAAACATCAAAATGTGAATTTATGTCGTTTACATTGAAACGTGGTTTTATACATGCATGTACATAAAAATAAGCACGTGAGAAATAAGCGGTGCGGTAGGACACCAACGTGGTTAAATACTTAAAAAGAATGATATATGAAGTCGAATATATTAGTTTATAAAAATGGAAATATACGAAGTTGTTGTATATCAATGTAAGAATTTAAAAAAAAAAGTAATTGAATAGAAGAAAACATAAGAAAAGGTGGTCGAAACTTTAGAAGCTTGAGAAGTTGAGGGGTAAGTTTCGACATTTTACAAAGTTGAGGGGCTAGAAATGTGCGATAGCAAAAGGCAATTGTACAAAGTTGAGGGTTAAAGTTGAAACTTTAGAATCTTGATAAGTTGAGGGGTGAGTTATCACATTTCACAAATTTAAGGTCTAGAAGTGAAGGTGGCATTTTGAAAAGTTTGGGGTGAGTTTTGAGAATAGATCAAAGTTTGAGGTGAAGAATCAGAGAAAGCACCGACATTAGTGTTTTATATTATATAAATAAAATGGGCAAGACTTTATACAACATAAACTACACTACTACTGTTCATTGACTTTGTCTCACTAAATAGTTTATCAACTCAGAATAATTTATTAATTATTTTGCTTGAACAAAGTATTTTGAGGTATTGACCATTTTAATGATCCTTGTTAATTGAGTTTTGGTTCCAAGAACTGATATAATAAATACATTGTGTTCCTGTTGTTTATAATAAAGGAATTGATGAAAAGAAGTAACAAATATTATCAATAAAAGTCGACAAATTATTCGCGTATCAACTGGCAAACAACTTGTTATACAGGCAGCCGCGTAGCCGAAAGAAAATAGAACCATACAAAACAGAGATGATAAGCTTATTTGGAAGGTCAAACTATAGTGCCTCATGCTCCATACTTGGGGGCCTTCCAAAGCTTAAAAGCCACTTCATGAAGAAATCTGTCAGCTGGTATTGTAAGGTTTCCATCATTCTGCATCAATATCAAAACACATGAGAACCATGCATGTTATACAACTTAAAAATGGAAGGAATATACTCAAATATCTGATGATTGATTACAAAAAAAACATCCAACACACATCCAAACATTATAGTCTCTGACCCATTTTATTACAACTGATAATGTGATTCTGAATACTTAATATAACAAAATCACTTTTGAAACAGACATCCGAACGAACACCCCATATATACAAAAGTGACTTTGTACAATCAAGAAAGTTGTGCAGATTTTCTTATATAGTTACATAACCAACAATCTTTTCTAACATCTATAATCAGTAACATATTAGATCCAAGCTATTTACCTCCATAAAATCTTGAAAAGAGAAGGTTTTCACTGTATCCTTCCGAGTAACAGCATCTTGCCATTGAGCGAACAACATTGGGCAATGATCTCTGTTAAATGACAAGAAGAATTAGTACAATCATGAACCGTTATAAATACGTGAAAGAACCTATCTGTGATTTAGGTTTTGCCTTGGATGTTATCTCACCAACCAACGAATTAATATATTCCGTGTATTTATTATTTGAATCTTCTTGGTGACCTCCAATGTGTACAAAAACTAAATCAAACTGATTTGAATCTAGAACCTTATCTTCTTGAAATCCGAGCAGATTCAGCAACTCAGTGGCAACAAGATTGACGGGTGAGTCAGCAAGTGAACATTTTTTGTTGATGAACTCATTTGGCTGCAACACCGAAAGGCCAAGTTTGTCTCCACATAACTTCAAACTATTATTTTCGGTAATTAATGCTGCTTTTACTCCCATAGACCTATATTGATCATAATCCATAGTTTCTATCTAGTAAGCAAAGCAAATTAGTTCAAGTGTTGTTATCGTAAATTCGTAAAATTACCTCTCTGATATAGATGGTGTTATGCACTTGTCTTGAGAGTCTACACTAGAAACGTATAAAAAGAACCAAGGAAAGATACAAAATATTAAAAGGTGAACTTATTATATTTTCTAGTAAAACAATATTCTGAGGATAGAATATCTGACCAAAGTGGTAAAATCGTCATATGCATCCACTAAATTCAGAAATTCTCCAATTGTTCGACCATCCACATTTTCTGAACGTAATGTCCAAGTAGATCAGTAAAGATCTAACGGTATAAAATGATACTTGCAAGTTGCAAACAAAAGATGAACATATCTTGCAGACAAAAAAAAATTTGATCAGTCCACAAACCAACGTTCGGTTCGGGTTGAAGCCGATTAAAAAAGGGATAAAAACAGTTTTAGTTTTTTTTCCCGATTTCGGTCCTAAAATCGGTTTTTTTACACCTCTATGCACAAACCAGTTTTTTTAAGAACCAGTCAACAAAGTTAAGAACCGGAAGCAACCGGTTCTAAGTACGTTCGTGTTTTTAACTGGCTTTGACAAGTTTGGTCGGGTTTTCGGGTTTTGGCCGGTGGTTCGAGTCTGAGTGGAGGTGGAACCGGGTCAGTTCCTTTTTCTACACCTGGGTTTGGAACTGGTTTGTACTCGCGGGTCAGGTATGATAGGAACCGATTTCAGGTCAGGTATTCAGGGAGGTTTTTTTATACAACTCTAGTCTAGGTATTTAATTGTTGTTGATTAAATTGTTTTTCTTTTCATTTAGCTAAATTATATTAGTTTAGTTCATTCTCACGTAAAACTTATACAACATCAAAATTGAATAAAGTAATTATTATAGTATAAAACAATAGTGATGTAATATGAGGCGATAATGATAAATAACATGATGAGTGGGAATGGCATGGTGAGTTAAGCCTTATGACGTAATTGACATTGTTTCATGAGCCTTCACTCCCCAAATTGTAATGACTTGCCTTGTCGACCTTGCCCCAATACAAACACATTGTTTGCATTTTGTTTCTCTGTCTTTTCTCTCACATTTTAAGTCAAGCATATATTAAAAAGTTGGAGGAACTACATTAGTGACGGATCTAGAAAATTTTTGTAGAGGTAACGTTTTATAAAAAAAGGGTATCGAAATTAAAAAAACATCAAATTTTTCCAAAATTTACACTATCGGCGGAGCGCCAAGGGGTAGCGAAGGCTACCCCTTCTATTAAGGCAGGTCCGCCCCTGAACTATGTAACGCATTTATATTTTTTGCTTGAAGTGTCAGATGAAACCACCTTTGACACATGTTGTGTTCCTGAGTTTAATAAAGAAAAGAAAAGAAGAGAAAATGAATTAAGGGGAGAAAAGAAAATGAGCGGAAAAAAGATTTAGTTAAATATCGTGTTCCCGAGTTCAAGAGAAATGAAAAGAATCTAAAAATTTTAGACTTAAAAATGTTTTCATTCCAAATCTTTCCAATTTGGAAAATTTTAAAATGAAGGAAAATTAATTAAGTTTTCTGTACAGTTCCTTCCTTAAAAAACTCTAAAACACGACTCTTTTTTAAAATCCCTCCAAATCTTTTCTTTTCCTTCGTTAAATGAAACTCGGGAACACATTAGATTATTAATACAACCAGGCTAATGCCCGCGTTAAACGCGGCTTCAACAAAAAACCAATTATTTATGTTTAAATTTTATACTATGTAAAAACACATATATTGGTTGAAACACGTAACAAATCATTCAAAATCTTATGCTTTTGCTTGCGAAACTTATAAATCATTCAAATTTAAGACTGCATTAAATTAACATCTTTTAAAATTCAAAATTCGATTAATAATACAATAACCATAAAGTAAATTGAATCTGGTAAAGCATTCAACTTCTTATATATGTATTCTATTGGTATTATATCATCATACAATCTTTCTTTGTATTCTAAATGAAACGGTATTTCTTTTTCCGCTGCAAATATTTCACTTGATGATTGCTTAATCATCTCTTTTTGTCACCAAATATGCCAGCTTAATCTTCTCTTTTTGGCTTTAAAAGCCATCATATGTTCCTCAATATGAGCAGCCAAATCTTGATCTCCATATACTTGACATCAACAACCAAGGTGTAAAAAAATGATGCACTTTTGACCAAGGCCGGATGTACCATATAGTTTGGGGTAGCCTCCGCTACCCCTTGGCGCTCCGGCGGTAGTGTAAATTTTGGAAAAAAGTTGACTTTTTTTGATTTCGTTACCCCTTTATTTTAAAACGTTACCCCTATGAAAGTTTTCTAGATCCGCCACTGCTTTTGACCACAAAACATAAATTAGAAAAAGTGTCCAAATTTGGTCAGTTTGGTAAACTCTCATCAAGCATCTTCCACAATTTTCGACGTAGATCCGGTAGTTCTTCGTCACCATCAGCGTATAATACCTGCAATGAAAAACAAATTAAAAAAATCGAAATCTGTAAAAAAAGGTATGTAACTAACTTATTTCCATAAATCATATGCCAAAAAGAAATTTAAACATCTCTCACCTTGTGCTTGGTATCTAAATGATCATAAGAATCAACACCTTTGTAAGACTTGCCTGAAAAAAAGAAATTACCACTGCTGCATTTGCTTGACCACCATATATCAACATTGCATGAGCCTAAAAGATTGCATAATTAAAATCAGTATAATATGTTCAAATATATTGTAGAGAACTAAAAACCTACTGTTTTAGATTATTAAAATCCAATGGTCCAAATTAATTCGAAACCTAAAACATAAAGAAAATAAGTAAGTCGCAAATTAATCCGCTTAGGACCCGCGAGTTGCAAAAGGGCGTTAAACCACAAAAAACATGCTAAAAATGTTGAACCACACACATGTGTTGTAGTGTCTTAACTCGCAAATTTAGACCGAAGTGTAAAAGGACAAATTTGTAAAAGACGAAAAGTATAGATGATAAAAGTTAACAATGGAAAAATGTTGGAGTTCAATATAGAGAATATTTGTGACAAATCTGTAGAAGATTGAAAAAATATAAAGGTTAAAAGTAAACTATAAATTGGATAGTAGTGTTGTGAGGTGACAAGAATTTGATAAATAAAGGATAGATAGTATATAATTTAATCTTAAGAACTAGATAATATATATTAATTTATTTACTTTAAATTTTAACATATAAAGTATTTACTTTAAATTTTAACATATAAAGTCATTTGTTGTATAAACTTAACATTTTATATATCAATATTAATCTAACAAAAACATATTAAACTTTGAAATAAAAAATTATAACTTCTAAAAATATACCATATTTTATCATTTTATTAATCGATTTATTTTTTTACATGTCACAAAAGAGTTAAAATAATTTTCTGGTGGTACTTAGAAAAACTAGGATGCATGACCAATCAGTCACATAAGCGATACATTAATAGTGATAAAGTGTGTGTAATGGTGTTGTGCCCATGGCCACTGGTCATTGGGGGGGGGGCGCTAAACACCGCCTAGCGTGGCGTTAACAGGGTGCCATGAGCAGAGGCGCTAGCAGCATAACATGTGTGAGAAAGGACAAAGGTATGCGGTGATAAATTTTAACCAATCAGATTCAGTAATAAACGCATACACTTTATTTTCTTTTTTAATTTTTTCTTTCTTTAAATTGGTTGGTGAAACAACTACATAAGCCGGGAGAAAAGGTTAGCGAGCACCTCATTGAGTGACGGAAAAGTGTGAGTCACTATTTAGTTAAACCACTATACACAGTCTGAATGATAAACGGTATGTGATTCAATTCTTGACACGTCTAAAACTCAATACAATCAAACATGTCATTGTACAATTATTATTTTTATACGAAACACACAAACATATACTATTAGTCTAAATAATAAATAGTACGTGATACAAGTCATGACACGTATAAACTCAAACTATCAACCGTGTAATTGTACAATTATGATTTTCATATCAAACACCCCAAAAAATCTTCACCAAAGTATTAACATTTAACAAGACATATATCAACCCCCTTGTCTTTTTCTTCCAAGAAATTAGGGAGATAACTTTTGTTTCGACACTTGTTTCAGATGATGGGAGGTTGAAAGAGAGATAAGCTTAATGTGGAACAGGATCTGCCAACCCAACATAATTTCCCAATTTACCAAAAAATATCCATCAAAAGCAATATGCTCCACTTAAACCCAATCCAGTATATCCAATGCCTGCCACATGTTCGACGATTTGTCTAAGTGAATCTGGATAAACATATGCCACTGGATTCTGTTTTGGAGTCGTTGAAAACACATGACTGGCTTTAATTGCTCCAAGTTGAAAGTAAAGACATCAAACAACAATCATCTCCACGTCTTCCAGCGCCGTAATTATCGTTTTATTCAAATTATGTGGTGTGTGATTCGTCGGTATCCAAACAATCAAACATCACCTTAGATCTCGAATCTATAATATTTATATTTTGGTGTAGACACTACACATATAGTCATATCTGGTCCTTTAATTTAATGTCTTTTTTAGTACCAAAAATCTAACATTTGTTCAAAATTGAGATTCAAATATCTTTTCTTTTAGAAAGTACAATTCACACACATGCAACATTGTTTACCGCTAGTCTACAAGCTGTTTTGGTAGATTAATGTATATATCATAAAGGTGGCTCAAATGGAGTGAAATAAAGCATGAGCTTTGAGCTCTTACTTCCCTATAGCCTAAGAATTATAATATATATATTCAAGCAATTTGGGCTTTGGGATTATTGAGCATGGGGTTTGTGATTTATAAATATACCTACACACAAATAATATAAGAATTACAAGATCGGAAGCAAAATATTTTTTTTCTAGACGGAAAGGGCCTAATTTTATTATCCGTTTTGGGTCATTATAAAAAGACAAATATCTTCATAGCACATGGTATAAGCTTATCGTTTAACTTATTATATTATTGTTATTATTATTATACAGATTTCTTTTTAACTTACCCTCTTTCCCTCTAATATCATAACCTCATATGAGTAAGAGCATAAACAGGGGTAGGTCCGCTGCTCAAGTCCGTCCTTCGGACCACATCACTCCGGACCACCCTTGTTGAAGGGGTTTGACCCACCTTGTCCGGTTTGTTCCACCGGTCTAATATGGTGACCCCCACACACTCACAAACCTTTTTTTAGTCTGAAAAGTAGGGTTTAATATGGAGGTTTGAAATGATTTAGTTTTTCAAGAAAAATGAGGGTTAAAGATGCTCTTGCAACATGAAACTTTGGAATCAAATATGAAAGTAGGTGTATACTATGGGACCAAAAGCATAAATATCTATCCTACATGATGACATGTGACTAGGTGAACATCACATGTGAGGCCATTGTAAACCCCTTTTTATCACAACCACCACCCTGAGTTGATAAGTAAAATATCAACAAACCACAGAGCACTCTTGCTCTTCTTCTTCTTCTTCTTCACTAACCTGAATATCCTCCATTTGAACTTGATTCATTCAAGTTCATTACAATCCACCATACACAATGGAACGTGCACGCAGGCTAGCATCCAAAGCCATCCTAGGCCGCTTAGTTTCACAAACAAAACACAACCCATCATCCCCTGCACTCCATTCACCTTCAAGGTATGTTTCCTCTTTATCCCCATACATATGCAGCGGTACAAAAGTTGCACCAGATAGAAACAACCTTAACGGGTTCGGTTCTCAAGTCCGGTCCATATCAGTTGATGCATTGAAACCAAGTGACACACCATAACTCTGCCACACCAGAAGAACAAACCAAAATGGCTGAGTTTGTCGGATACCCGCATCTCGACGCACTCATTGATGCCGCTGTGCCGAAATCTATCCGTCTTGATTCGATGAAATACTCCAAGTTCGACGAAGGGTTGACAGAGTCGCAAATGATTGCACACATGCAAGAATTAGCTTCTAAGAATAAGATCTTCAAGTCGTTTATCGGTATGGGGTATTACAACACGTCAGTTCCCACAGTTATCTTAAGAAACATTATGGAAAACCCGGGTTGGTACACGCAGCACACACCGTACCAAGCGGAGATAGCGCAGGGCCGGCTCGAGTCCCTGCTCAATTTCCAAACCATGGTTACCGATCTGACTGGTTTACCGATGTCAAACGCTTCGTTACTAGATGAAGGAACTGCAGCTGCTGAAGCTATGGCTATGTGCAACAACATCCAAAAGGGTAAGAAGAAAACGTTTATTATCGCAAGTAACTGCCACCCACAAACGATTGATATTTGTAAAACTAGAGCTGATGGGTTCGATCTAAAGGTGGTTACGTCGGATCTTAAGGATTTCGATCACTCGTCTGGTGATGTGTGTGGGGTTCTGGTTCAGTATCCTGGAACTGAGGGTGAGGTGTTGGATTATAGCGAGTTTATTAGAATGCGCATGCGAATGGGGTGAAAGTGGTCATGGCTAGTGATTTGTTGGCTTTGACGGTTTTGAAGCCGCCTGGTGAACTTGGTGCGGATATTGTGGTGGGTTCGGCTCAACGGTTTGGTGTTCCGATGGGGTATGGTGGTCCTCATGCTGCTTTTCTTGCAACGTCTCAAGAGTATAAACAAATGATGCTCGGAAGAATTATCGGTGTTAGTGTTGATTCTTCTGGTAAACCGGCTTTACGTATGGCGATGCAGACCAGAGAGCAAAATATCAGGAGAGATAAAGCAACTAGTAACATTTGCACAGCTCAAGTACTTTTCTAATTCCTTAATTGGGTGTTTATTATTGCAGTTTCAAATGGTTTATTGATTGTACCACATTCTTGAAATTATATAGGCATTGCTTGCAAACATGGCTGCTATGTTTGGTGTTTACCATGGACCAGAAGGCTTAAAGACCATTGCGAAACGGGTCCATGGTCTAGCTGGCACATTCGCTGCGGGTTTGAAGAAACTCGGGACAGTACAAGTGCAGAATCTCCCCTTTTTCGACACTGTGAAAATAACATGTGCTGATTCACATGCAATTGCTGAAGAAGCTTACAAGCATAAGATGAATCTTCGTATCGTGGACAAAAACACCGTAAGTATGTTTCCAAGATACTATTTACATATTCAATCTCTTAAAACTTACTCTCGAAAATGTTCCGTCAGATTACTGTCGACTTTGATGAAACAACAACGATTGAAGATGTTGATACTTTGTTCAAAGTTTTTGCGTTGGGGAAACCTGTGAGTGTCCCCCTTTTCCTTACATTACGAATAGAGTAAGCTGCATTTTACATCCTTTAACTTTGAGCCAAATTATAGACGTTGTCCTTTAACTAACGAGTGTTCTTTTGCCCTAACCCAATTAACTTTTTCTGTTAACTCTTAATACGTGCTCCTCAAATGAGGGTATAAAGGTCATTATCACTTAATAACTAAAACAAAGTAATATATATTAACAACAAAATAAGTGAAAATGACCGCCCTCATGTGAGTGGCACGTGTTAAGGGCAAAAGGACACCGTATGATGAGAAACCGTAACATAAAAATATCCAGTGTAATTTCGTTAGTTAAAGGATAACGTTTGCAATTTGGCTCAAACTTAAAAGGACATAAAATGCAATTTACTCTTACAAATATTCGTATACCTTTTTCTCCAGAATCTTGAAGTTCTTTTTTTCTAGGTGACATTCACTGCTGCATCTATTGCACCAGAGGTTCAGGATGCTATCCCTTCTGGGCTTGTAAGGGAGACTCCATATTTGACTCATCCGATTTTTAACATGTATGATTCTTTTCTTATATTACTCTCTTCAAAACTGGAACCATGAGCTTCAAGATTTATATTTTTAGTTGAAATATAGAAAAGAACATTTATGATATTGTTATATACTTATATGTGGTCTAGATGATGATAACTTATATATATCAATAAGAGTAATAATGAACAGTTTTCATCTTTATGACTGAAAAAATATAGACACAAGAATTGGTTCCTTCAAGTACTTATCTTATTTATTTATTTTTTTAAATGTTAGGTATCATACGAACATGAGCTACTAAGATACCTTAGCAAGTTACAGTCAAAGGATCTATCATTATGTCACAGTATGATTCCGCTGGGATCTTGTACCATGAAGCTTAACGCAACTACAGAGATGATGCCTGTGACATGGCCAGCCTTTGCAGATATGCATCCTTTTGCTCCTATTGAACAGGCACAGGGTTATCAGGTAACACTGAATTTTATTTCTATTAGAGTAAAATGTCATTTCGTCCCTGAGGTTTGGCCAGTTTTGTGAGCTTCGTCCAAAGGTTTGTTTTTTCGCATCTGGATCCAAAAGGTTTAAAAACTTGCCATTTTCATCTGACTTGTTAACTCCATCCATTTTTCTCTGTTAAGTCATGGGTATTTCCGTCTTGTTTGTTAACTTAAAGGGCAATTTGTTTTTTTCAAGGGCATTCGGTCTTTTTAATAAAGTGAAAAAGACCGTGCCCTTTAAGTTAACAAAAAAGACGGAAATACCCATGACTTGACAGAGAAAAAATGGATGGAGTTAACGAGCTGGATGAAAATGACAAGATTTCAAACCTTTTGGATCCAGATGAGAAAAAACAAACCTTTGGACGAAAGTCACAAAGCTGGCGACGGAAATACCTATGACTTAACTGAGAAAAAATGGATGGTGTTAACGAGCTGGATGAAAATGACAAGATTTCAAACCTTTTGGATCCAGATGAGAAAAAACAAACCTTTGAACGAAAGTCACAAAGCTGGCTAAACCTCAGGGACGATAATAGCATTTTATCTCTTATTTCTATGAATTATTCCTTATATTAAAATTTCAAATTATGTACTGTAATCTTTAAAAAAAAATTGGCAGGAAATGTTCACAAATTTGGGTGACTTGTTGTGTTCCATTACTGGATTTGATTCTTTCTCTTTGCAACCGAATGCTGGTGCTGCGGGAGAATATGCTGGGCTTATGGTTATCCGAGCCTATCATATGGTATGTGTAACTGTAAATTAGTTGCTGACTGTGGTCAAATTTAATTTCCAAAGTTAAATAATTGAGTTGTTGACTTTGGTCAACTGTAGGCAAGAGGAGATCATCATAGGAATGTATGCATTATCCCTGTGTCAGCACATGGAACGAATCCTGCTAGTGCTGCTATGTGTGGAATGAAGATTATCGCCGTAGGAACCGACTCCAAAGGTAACATTAATATCGAAGAGGTGCGCAAGGCTGCTGAGGCAAATAAAGAGAATTTATCAGCTCTTATGGTAAGTAATTGTTAATTAAAATTGATTTTTGTTGCGAGTTGCGAGCGAATGTATACTTAATTATTTACTTGAAGTTCAGGTTACCTATCCTTCGACTCATGGAGTTTACGAAGAGGGTATCGATGAGATTTGCAAAATTATTCATGACAATGGAGGTCAAGTTTACATGGATGGAGCAAACATGAATGCACAGGTATATTAACGCCAACAATATTTATAATACCTTAAAAAGAAATGTCGGTGGCTTTTGCGACCGACCCTTTCTACCCTTAACTTTGTGATAATGTCAAAACTAACCCCTATTACTTTGTAAATGTCATTTTGACCTTTTCAAGTTTCTAAAGTTTCACGTTTACCCTAAAGGTAATTTCTTACGTTTTTATTTTTTTGTAAGCGTCTGTATAAATTTGAGTTGGACTACGTTTTTATGTAAATTTTGTTTGGAAACAAATAGGGTGAAATATAATACGTTTTTGTTCGACTGTATAAATATGAGTTACTATACGTTTCAACGTAAATTTAGATTGGAAACGAGTCGGGTCGGGTCGATTGTAGTCTATACTTTATCACGTGCGTTACGACGCCAACGCACGTGTTTATTTTATGTATGTTTTGGGTTGGTTTACGTTTCAACGTGAATTTTGTTTGGAAACAATTCGGGTCAAATATAATACATTTTCATTCAACAGTATGAGTTCTGATTAGTAGAGACGTTTCAATGTAAATTTAGTTCGGAAACGAGTCGGGTTGATTGTAGACTATAATTTATCACGCAGCGTATGACGCTGCCGTAACGCGCGACGGGGTAAAAAGTAGTCATCTTCCATTCTCCCAAATATGTATTATTTTATGAAAATTTACATATTTTTGGGTTGTTATTACAGGTTGGTTTGACAAGTCCAGGGTGGATTGGTGCTGACGTTTGTCATCTAAACCTACACAAGACATTTTGCATTCCACATGGTGGTGGTGGTCCCGGAATGGGTCTCATTGGCGTTAAGAAACACTTGGCACCATACTTGCCTTCACATCCTGTGGTACGTACCAAAATCAAGTATTAAGTAACAGAGAAATAGCACTGAGATAGCTGTGAAAGTGGTTTTCTATATATACTTTAATTTTGTACATCTTGATTTTGAAGGTGGCGACAGGTGGCATCCCAGCCCTGAAAAGAGTCAGCCACTTGGTACTATCGCTGCAGCGCCGTGGGGTTCCGCTCTTATCTTGCCAATATCATATACGTACATTGCCATGATGGGATCTCAAGGAATAACAGACTCATCAAAGTTAGCCATCTTGAATGCAAACTATATGGCAAAACGTCTTGAGTCTCTATTTCTTTCTGTTTCAACCTTTTTACTAAGAGTAAATTGCATTTTACGTCCTTTAACTTTGAGTCAAATTGCATGCATTGTCCTTTAACTAACGAAACTCACTAGATGTCCTTTATGTTACTGTTTCTCGTCAAGCTGGTCCTTTTGTTCTAACTCAGTTAAATATTTATGTTAACTCTTAACACATGCGACTCACATGAGGGCATAATGGTCATTTTACTTAATAACTAAAAGAAAATCAAATAAAAACAAAATATATTAACAACAAATTAAGTGAAACTGACCACTATATCCTCATGTGAGTGACACGTATTAAGAGTTAACAGAAAAATCTAACCGGGTTAGGGTAAAAGGAGGCTGCCTAATGAGAAATAGTAACATAAAGGACATCCAGTGTAATTTCGTTAGTTAAAGGACACGCCTGCAAATTGACCTAAACTTAAAAGGATGTAAGATGCAATTTACTCTTTTATTAAACAAAATATCATCTTGTTATTTAATAATAAAGGAATATATTATGACTTGAACTTTGTGTTACATTGCAGAACCATTATCCAATTCTTTTCCGTGGTGTGAACGGAACGGTTGCCCATGAATTCATTGTTGATTTGAGACCATTGAAGGTAATTTTATGCGTGTTTAGCTTACTTACTTTTGTTAATTTTGAGATCTCTGGATTAAACGCATCCATATGCAGACCACTGCTGGAATAGAGCCAGAAGATGTTGCTAAACGTCTATAGATTACGGGTTTCATGGTCCAACAATGTCATGGCCAGTTCCGGGGACACTCATGATTGAACCTACCGAAAGTGAAAGCAAGGTATGGCGTACAGTAAAGTTTCTATTAAAACTATGACTAGTAATTCTACTTGAAGGCTTTGAACATTTGTAGGCGGAGTTGGATCGGTTTTGTGATGCTTTAATCTCAATAAGACAAGAAATAGCGGAGATTGAGAAAGGAATAGTTGATCTCAATAACAATGTCATCAAGGTATCTTTCTCATCAGTTTATGATTGTTTTGGAGTGAATTCTTCATGAACTTTATTAGTAATAGAGAATTTATGTTTGCAGGGAGCTCCTCATCCGCCACAACTACTCATGGCCGATAAGTGGACAAAACCGTACTCTCGAGAATGTGCAGCTTACCCTGCTCCATGGCTTCGTGCTGCAAAGTTCTGGCCTACTACATGTCTGTTCTCTCTCTCTCATATATATATACACACACCACACACATACAATGCATTTAACCATTCGAGGAAAGTACATGGATAGTCCCTGTGGTTTTCCACGTTATAACGAATTTAGTCCAAGTGGTTTGCACTTTGTAACGAATTTAGTCCTAACTTTTGCATAAGTACATGGAGTTTTGTTGCACTTTTGTAAACATTTAGTCCTCAATTTGGACACCCTGAAAACTTTGGATTTGTTGGCGGGGACTATATGCGTTACAAAATGCAAACCGCAGGGACCATCCATGTACTTTTATCTGTGTAGTTTACTCTAACCATTTTCTTATAATTCAATTTCTTTAAGATTGGAAAATGAATGATTTATTTTGTTCTTGCAAACTGTATTTTACCTAGAACCCTCCCCTATATGCGTATATATACCTATACATATCATGGATACTTACAAATGATCACTATTTAAACACATGTATTCATTCTTTTTATTATAGCTGGTTATCTGGTTATGGTTATTAAAAATCACATAATCACTTTCCAAACGCATATCCAAACTCCCTTATAAGAGACACGTGTCTTCATTTTATTTAAAAGATATAATTTTCTGCTGTCTTTCATGTGATTAACAATCAACTATGGTGGAATTGTGGTGACAGGCCGTGTAGACAATGTGTATGGTGACCGCAACCTCATCTGCACCCTTCAACCGCCACAAGAGTATGAAGAGAAAGCCGAAGCTCCTGCTTAATCATTAACATATGAACCACCACATGTGCTTCAAGGTTCTTTGTCAAAATTATACTCCAATCTGTTCTTGTATATATGCATTTCGTGTTGTTACGCCTTACGGCTGCTGGATATGTGATGCTCCTGTAATCATGATGACCAGCTGCATTTATAACAGTTCCTTCTAATGTACAGCTTTCAAATCCAAACACATTAGCCATCAAATCAAACAAAGTTATCTCTAAAACCAACACATTAGCTATTAAATTAAACATATGGTCAACATTAAAACCTTCTAAGGGATTAAGGGCAATCTGATAATTTACTCAACCATCTCAAGGTGGTACATTGGTTGAGTCTTTTAATCTTTTAGACGTTTTTGTGTTTTGAGCATTGAAACGAGTCTGGTTGGGTGACATGTGGCACGTTTTGAGCATTCGGATATGTAAAATACGTTGACATGCTAAATAAAATGCCTCTTCAAGTCGTACCCAGACATCATTACATCAACCAACATTTTCACCAACGTATTGTTGCCACCTCGCACCACAACCTCACGTTGCGCCAACATCTCCACCCGCTCCACCTGCATCCTCCCTGCCAGTGGCGGATCTAGAAAATATTCGTAGGGGTAACGTTTTATAAAAAAATGGGTAACGTTATATAAAAAAAGGTCAAATTTTTCAAAATTTACATTACCGCCGGAGCGCCAAGGGTAGCGGAGGCTACCCCTCGTATATGGTAGGTCCACCCCTGCTCCCTGCCACAATCTCCAACCGTCAAAACCTGCAAAGTGAAACCCTAAATGCATATTTCATAGTTGGTTGCTAGAATAAGTGTTAATGCATACTATGTTGCAATTGCAATGCTACAATATTTACCTTGTCCGAGTGACTTATCTTAGACAAGTAGCAGATGTATTGCTGGGCAAATCTCCTTTGGTAGTAGATCGGAAAAAAAGAACCTACTGCCAAATGAAGATATGCCCCGTAATACATCTATACATATAAAACACTTTCAATTCATTCGCAATTTGCTAGAAAACAATTTTCCACTGAAAACAATTGATAGGCCAATAGTTTGATTTAGATATTCTTATGCATATAGAATATCCTCCTAATATTTTTGTGCAATATTTTACGTACAAAATGTATAAAAGTTTTCGTGATGAATATTGGGGGCGAACATTATATTTATACTGACCTTTTGTGTTTGACGAGACAATGAAACGTAAGTAAGATGAGCATCATGTCAAGTTGCCTTGGCTCAAGAAATCTTGACTTCAACCGTCCTGTACTTAAATACACAATCGTAACTAGTTTTGAAGCATTATTATCCCCAGTGTATTAACATTTTTTATATATTATAGCAATACGCTATAATTAGATTAAATATTATAAAACAATTTATTCTATACTATACTTTTTTTAGACAATAAAGAGTTTAAAAGTTATTTAAGTTTATATAATTGATATACTTAGATTTAAACAAAAAAAAAAATCAACAATAAAGGTTTGTTCATTTTGTTTCTCTCAAGTCATTGTACCTTCATGGCTTCATCTTTTTGTCATTTCTGATTCAACCCATAACCATTCATTTGCTATGTATAAAATTTCACTTTGTATTTATCTTTATTCTGTATAGAGTAAATTGCATAAAACATCTTTATGTTTTCTCAAACTTGCAGGTTCCAGTCTTAATGTTTCAAAGTTGCTAAAAACAGCCTTTAAGTTTATTTTTGTTGCGGGTTCAATCCTTTACAGCTAACCACGTTATTTTCTTCAGTTAAGTTCCCTCACATGCGTAACATGTGAGGGTAATTCGTCATTTGTTGATCTTCTACCACGTCAATTATAAGAAAAAAAATATTTAAGGTTTAACCTATTTTTAAAAAAATTCTAACCGCAGGGACTAATTGCAATAAAACCAAACTTTTAAAAACCAAACACCTTCTTTCCCGGTCTTCTTCTCCGGCGACTTTGCCGGATTCCGGCGAACCCGGAATTAAGATAGGAATCTTGTTAAGCTAGCCCACTAAGATGTAAAGATTAACACAGATTTTGATCATGCCAATCAAACTCTTCAGGATTATCATCAGTTGGAAGAATCGGCGCCTTATTCGCATCAGACGGAAACGACAAACGACTCTTCAACCCTAGATACCTCTCACGGAACTCCGATGCCATCAAATTAGAGAACTTCGTAACACCGTGTTCAGTAGTCGATCCAACAACTGGTGACGCTTAGGACGCCGCAAGTTAGACTTAAACACTATCAAACGGTAATCGTGCTCCTCTGTAGTCGCGTACGTTTTACCAAACTTTGTTTAAACTAGGTTAAAACTTAAATATTCTTTTTTTTTATAATTGAAGTGGGTAGAAGATCAACTAAAATGACGAATATACCTTCACATGTTATGCATGTGAGGGAACTTAACTGAAGAAAATAACGTGGTTAGCTGTAAAGGATTGAAGCCGCAACAAAAATAAACTTAAAGGCTGTTTTTAGCAACTTTTAAACATTAAGCCTGGAACCTGCAAGTTTAAAGAAACATAAAGGATGTTTTGTGCAATTTACTCTTCTGTATATAATATAATATCCAATGAAATCTAATTTTCTCTTTCATCAATGTGAGAATTTAAATATACTAACTTGTTAGTAAACACGTAATATATTGATTATTAATTCGTTTGGTTACAAAAACAAGCAATCTTTTCATTGAAAAACAATTTAATATGCTTTCCTCAACTAAGTGTGTGCCTTGGCATATCCAATACACATAGACATTTATACCAACGACCAGAAAGCATCAAGATCTCAAATGTGTAAAAAAGATTGCGGATATGTTGATGAATGATAATGTTGAGTAAGGTTCGATGGTCCTAAAAGGAATTGAACCTTAGTACATCCAATATGGAGGGAAAGTTTGCTATTAAACTAACTTTAAATTTAAATATATTTATTTATATTCTTTTTTCTTATCATATTATATACTACTTTATTTTATGAATTAAGATCAAATACAAAGCACAACATAAATAAGAATGGTGTGAAGGATTCTAACCCATTGATCTTAGATTTAGAGGATTGAGATTAGTTTTAGAGAAAATAAAATAATAAAAGAGCATAAAAGGAATCCTACATATTTTGACTTTCTCTCTCCACATATAAGACACATGTCAATTTCCTCATCAAATTTAAATTGTGCATAATTTTTTCATACGACATTTGTTTAAAAAAATCACTTCGTATAAAAAGTTATTGACGTTTAAAAAAGAGGGGGGTGAACTTGCATGTGCATTAATGCTTAGTTTCTTAATTTAAAATGTTAAATTTACCTTTATACCCTTAATCTAGAAAATTAATTAGTTTAATAGTCAACACTATTTATAAGTTTGCCATCAATATCTCAACCATTAGATTAAATATCTAATGGTTTAGATTCTTTCTTATCATTCTCACACTTTTATATTTTCTTATAATAACCTCACCTATATATATATATATATATGAGTGTTTTTTATCTTTAATGAGTATGATATTACTATATAAAAATAAAATACATTTTTTTATGTTTACTGGGTTTTCCTTGTATTGTGTTAAAGGTTGAGACCATTGTGTCTTTCAATTGGGTTTTGTTCCTTACATTTTTACTAAGGTCTATACGTTGTGTTATTATCAAAACTTATAACACAGTGTTAATTTGGGTTATGTTCATTGCGTTTTTATTAGAACCTATACCACAATGTATGACACAATGAAAATGATGTTATATTTGGGTACTCTATACACTGTGTTATAAGTTCTGGTCATTGTGTTTATTCTTATCTATTGTGTTGTTAATATGTTGTTCCTTGTATATTGATCTGTTGTCTATTCTGTCTTAGTCTGTTGTCTATTATGACTTTTATTTGCTCTCACTAATTGTGTCTTTTATCTGTCGTTATCAATTGTGTTTTTAGTCTACTTTCCATTGTGTTTTTAGTTTCATACTCATTGTGTTTTACGTTATGTCCATTGTGTTTTTTATCTGCTGTCATCGATTGTGTTTTTGGTCTACTTTACATTGTATTTTTAGTTTGATACTTATTTTGTTTTATGTTATGTCCATTGTGTCTTTTATCAGTTGCTATCGATTGTGTTTTTTGTCTATTTTTATTGTGTTTTTAGTTTGATACTCATTGTGTTTTATGTTATGTCAATTGTGTAATACGCAACTGGGTTTTCTCATTATGTTTTACGTCATGTTCATTGTGTAATACGCAATTGGGTTTTCGATTTTTTTTCTAGATATAACAATATGGTACTCATATTAAAGATAAACAACGCTCAATTTTGTGGTATATTTTTTTAAAACAAATAACGTATAAAAAGTTATTGACGTTTAAAAAATATGGGGAAATAGCATGTGACTTACATGTGCATAATCTTTTTATTACTCTTTGACAGAATTATTCTTCCCACTTGATATCTTTTGGGACACAACTCACTCTATAGTGGCTTTTACACTTCTTATTTTTATATTCCTTTGTAGAATAATTCAACCCACTACTTTATTTAGACGGTTCATATAATGAAAATTGTTTGTTTGTAGGGTACAATAAAACAAGTAGGTGTCATGATAATCACCACACAAGCTTGTATTTTTTTGCTCATAGTAATCAATACTCAACCCATTTATAAAATGCTTAATCATCAATTCTTTAGGAAGATTCTCAATTATTTTTACTATTGTGAGTCAAAAAACATATTTGGACAACTATTGACTTTAAAATCATTTGTTTTGCAAATGATATAGAACGATTCACGATTGTATGACCATTTGTTTGCAAATCGAATTTGGAAGTGAGAATTGTGTTCGTATATTGAAGCCTATGGTAATCTTTGTTAACTTTTGATATTGATCTTCTCTACTGTAGGCTTCAATACACACAAACAATCCTCACTTCCAGATTCAATTTGCAAAAGAAATGGTTCATGCAATCGTGAATCGATTTATATTATTTGCAAAACAAATGATTTTGAAGGGTATATCTTTCCAAATATGTTATGTGGCAACGTAGTAAAAATAACTAAGAATATGTCTAAAAGATTGATGATTATTGATTACTACAAGCAAGAGATTGCAAGCTTGTAAAATAATTATTAGGTACAACTACTTGTCTTAATGTGTTATGCAAACAAACAATTTTCATTATTAAACCTGTGTAATACATAAAAGTATAACATAATATATAACAATCTTCGAATCTCTTTCTGAAGGGGGTAGTGTTCATGAACAATAACCCCCTTTTTGTTGCACTGGTTAGACACAAGCTAGTAGAGATGAGCATATGGTACTGTTGGTTTGGAACTAATATCGAACCGTATTGGTATCGAATTTTTCAAATTGAAATATTTTCGGTACCAACATATGGCGTTTTCGGTACCGGTATTTATCAGTTTTTGTCTTCAAATATCGGCCTGTGCCGGTATCAAACCATACTGTTCCAGGTATTTTCGGCATCTTTACCCATTTTTTAAGATTTTCGATACAGGTATCAGTTGGTACAAAGCTCATCGTTACATGTAGTATTAGAATATCCAAGTTTGACTCTAAAAATATCTAGTTTACTACATGGGGTAGTGGTAAGGGGTGTATTGTGCCCTTCCCAAACTAAAAATATCCACGGCCCCCCTCCCAAACTGGTTTTCCAACTTTTTTTTTTCAACTTAATTCAAATCTATTTTTTATGTAACTCAAATATTTAATATTTAACTAGAAAGCAACTACAAATTTTGTTAAATCCTTTTTTAACTAACTAATTTTTTTCTTGTTTAACTTATTTTAATAAAACTAACACTCTTACGCTTTATTTTTCGAGTTTACTCTTTTGGTTACAATATTATAGTAATTATTTATTTCTTAAAAGGTTTTTTCCTTTATCTAACTTAAATTCAATTGTTTTTTATTCCAATAAAAACCACGAACCGAACACATTATATTTTCTAGGTTTTCTCTTTCGTCTGGCACATGCCACACCGCGCGGGTTTGCTAGTGACTGGTTTTATTTTTATATAAACTTCAAATATATCTTGCCTATTTGGTTCAAATTCAAATGAAGAGAAATCATAATTAAAAACTTTTATATCTTGATGATTATTTATTAATTTCAACATTTCAACATCACCCAATATTGATCATCATTAACAATTCAACTCCGGGTCACATGACAACCTTGTGACTCCATCCATTGATCACTCAAACCAACGTTATTTTATATCATGATCATATATTCAAATGTGATTTATTATCTACCTATTAATACCTAACCTCATTCTGATTCAAACTCCACATTAGCTCACATATACTTGTGATTCATTAATCTAAGTGATCCTTTAAATGATTTTTAAACACACATTTTCACATACATCAAAGACACACATTTGAATCAAATCCAACAAACTCTTAATGTTTCTTATTTAATGTTTCTTATTTTAGTTATTAAGTTCTAATTATTCCATTTCACGTAATTATTTTTCATAGCATATTATTAAACTCGCCAACAACCGTTGCTACACTTGGACTTGTTGTCACAATTTTCTTCTTCATTTTAGGTGTCATTGACTATGACAAGTTTGATAAGCTTTCTTTACTATTGACTAGGATGAGAGTTTTCGGTTTCATATGTTGTTTGGTGCCAAAATATAACCTAATTAGGCTATAATAATAAGTGAAACAACACTTAACGCTTCAAACACTGATCGTTATCTAACATAATATGTAACTTAATTTATATTTCGTTTATTAATAGAGTTATCACTTATATAATTTTTATTGTTTGATCGTGAAATACATGAGTACATAATTTTGTAATAATATAAAAAAGGTAACTTTGTTAATAGTAATCAAGTTTCAGGATTGTTCTAATCTGATCACTCACAAAATTTTTTGTTCCAGTCATGTCCCTTAAGTTTAGTTTGATGTTCCAATCCTATATATATATTACCTAAATAGAAGGTCATCCATTTTACATGACATTTATTTAGGTTTTCTTTTTTTATAAATATGTTGACATGGCTTATAAATGTCAACATTGATTTTTTAAAAATTGCAAATATTTTTTAAAAAAGTACAAAAAATTAAGTTGCTAAAAATTTAAAAATGGATTTTTTTTAGTTTTGTGCCAGAATTTTTTAAAAATTATCAAACTTTTATAAATTTACGAAAAATAATTAGGTTTTGTATTGAAAGGACCAACAAAAATATAGTTTGGTGATGGTAAATTTCTTTTGATAGCAAGTAATAGTCATCGTATATGATAGTTTACCTACTATTCAGGTAAACTATATTAGATTAGAATATAAAATAAAATTTTAATGATTTAATTGGAACAATTTTTTTTAAGTGATCATATTGAAACATAATACTATGAAATATTCCCTAAAAATTATAAGAGTAAAATGCTAAAATGATTCCTGAGTTTATGTCATTTTTGTCACTTTAGTTAAAAAATTAAACTTTTTGTATATGGGTCCCTAATGTTTCATTTTTGTTATCATAGAAATGATGATCATACCCTTCATATAAATGAGGAAAAAGATAAAAAGAGAGAAGTTAACAGAAAATTATAACCCAGTTTGCCAATTAATTAGATAAAATTGACAACAAAAATGAAACATTAGCGACAAGTGACAAAAGTGGCCTATTTTGGCATTTTACTCAAACTAGAATTGATTCCCCGTTTAGGATGTTTTTGAGATTCAAAAATGGGTTGTGATTTTATGACCTGGATATTAATATGGAAATAATTTTATTCAAATAAAGCATTTTTAATCAAAACGACGCATCACTTGCCACACACACCACGATTATACATTCTCCCCGCTACATCAGAACCATTATAGACAAAACCGCAAGCTTCGTGGCGAAAAAGGGAGCTAGGTCTGAGAGATGCATCAATGTTAGCAATGCTGGAAATCCCATATTTAATTTTCTGAATGGTTAAGATCCATATCATGCCTATTACTAGCACCGACTGTCTCAGTTTCGTGCTCAAAATGATCAAGCCCTGCAGCTCAATCATCTGAGGATCGATGGCAGGCAATGCAGCCGAGAAGTCTGATACGTAAGGAAAAGTTGATAGCAACGGTTTCTATAACAATACTTTTTTTTTGTCTTGTTTTTTTTTTTTTTGGGTCATTGTTTGTGTTGGATATGATCATATGACTACCTTTTTCTAAGTCAATTTGCATGTTCAATTTGCATATAATATTGGATATGATCTTATACATGCATAATGAGTCTTCAAATTTTACATGTGATGAAAAAAGGATGGCTTTTCAAATGCTTCTTCCGAATTCGCAAAGTCTCATTCCTAGCTTTTGGTATTTTGAAAAATAATTGACACGCGACATTAGGTGCATTAGGCCCATACAAATGTTAAGATTAGCGTGACCTTGGTTGTATATGATGGTGTAAAGATGATTAAATGAATTCTATAAAATAGTAGGCGTTTTGGTTTATATATTTATCGCGTTATATAAAACCAACACATCAACTTTAGAACTTAAAATCTTGTTATTATGACTTAATAAAAGGATCGTTTTTTTAAGTATTATCACTAGAAGAGAGATGTACTTTTTTATGACTTTTAAAACTAGATATGTTAATTGCAATGCTACAAAACTTACCTTGCCTAGGTGACTTGTTGTCGTAGCAGATGAATTGCTGGGCAAATCTCCCTTGGCAGTAGAATTAAGAAAAAAAACTACTGCCAAAGGAGTATATGCCTAGTAATACACCCATACATTTACAAACTTTCAATTCATTCGCAATTTGTTAGACAACAATTTGTGTTGAAAACAATTTATAGACCAATAAGTGATAGTACCATTCTTATGCATAGAGAATATCCTCCAAATATGTCTTTTCTACAACATATAACGTAAAAAAGCATTTGCGATGAATAGTGGTGGAAACATTGTGTTTTACTGACCTTGTGTGCTTCAAAAAGACAGTGAGACGTAATCGTAAATGAGCATTGTGTGAAATTTGTGTGGGTCAAGAAATCTTGCACAATCGCTCTCACTATGTTGACGTAAACTATCAGAATTTGACGTATATGAAATCAAAACGCAATATAAGATTAATGTAACATCCGTATAAATCGGGTTTCGAAAACCCGCCTCATTTTATCAATCAAGTATAATTGTTTACGTCATTTAGTTATCTATTTATTGTTTAAAATATTAAATATATAATGATGAAATTCTATGGTTAAAATAAATTAATGAATAAAGTTTAAATAAATAATATCATATAATCCATTAAATAAATAAATCATCTAATTAATAAATACTTATAATAATTTAAAAAGGAAAACGGTTTTTAAAAAAATAAATAAAATAAATGGGTGAACCGGGAATCGAACCCGGGTTCCCCCGTCTGCACACACACTACAAACACCACTGGACTACACGCACTTCTTGTGTCTAACTCCGCATATCAGCATATATATACGCTTAGACCAAGCGGGAAACCTGCAGCTATACCGAAATCATCGCGTATCACCGCCGCGTTTTTCCTTTTTGAATTTTGACAACTGTTGCGGCTATTTTTGGCAAATCGGAATCAATCCGGCTGTCATCTTGCTGGAAATTATCAATCATCGAATCTTGTTGCCAAAAACCAAAATCGAAACCTCATGCCTCTGCCTATAAATACTAAACGATTTCTCAATCAAGACTTGCACCTTTCTACTCTCTCTGTTTCTCTGCTCAAAACACCCATGTTCGCCGGAGAAAGTCTGCCCACCACTGGAAATCGTGACCCTCCATTCGGTAGACTCTCATCCTTTACTTTTGAATTTTATGTAAATACCTTAACAGGTTTATCAGAATTAATGGGTTAATGTGGGCGGGTATTCAGTCGGTTCAAACGAAGAAGACGATGGACAGTGTGTGCTTTTGATTTTTAAAATACGATTTGTAAACGGGTTAAGCACCCCCTAACTGGTTGGTTCGGGTGCAACTTAAACCTGTGACCGCCGGTTCGAAACCAAGCATTTACCGGCCTGGCCACTTTAAAAACCTTTTTTTTAAAACCAACACCTCTATGTAAACCAAGTTAGTATACTAATATAATTAAAACTCATGGTTTGTCGGGTTAAACACCCAGCCCAGTTGGTTGGGCTGGGTGCGTAGCACAACCAAGGTCACCGGTTCGAGCTCCTTGGCTCACACCGGCCGGATTGTTTATTCTCCTTTTTGATTTAACTAAATTTTAAATAAACCTAAGAAGTGTATAAGAATAATTAAAATCTAAATTCCTTCGGGTTAGACACGTAGCTCAGTTGGAAGAGCTGCTGCACGCAACCGTGAGGTCTCGAGTTCGAATATGTACACACGCATGCTTATACCACGTCGAACCAGCTTGTCAGACATGACAGTCTGACAAGTTTTTTTAAAAAAATATTATTTTATTTATTTATTTATTTTATTTATTTGTTTATTTTAACTATCGGATTTCCATGTTTTCTTAAAGAAATATCAGTTTTAATTACAAATTCAAGGGTTAATTATAGAACTAAAACCCAAACAAAAGAGTTAAGCCTAAATATTAATTTATTTATCGAGTTATCGCGTTATGATTATAGGTTAGTACGTCTTCGTCGGTTAAATCTACAACTCGTGCGTTCTCATTACCACTCAAGAATACGCACCCAATGTGAGTGAATCTCTACAAATTTCCCGTTTTAATCATGTTTTGGGGTGTATCATGTGTCGTACAATTCCTTTTATTTTATTTAAACACTTGTGCTAATATCATTTCGTGATCAAATGTGTATAATTGTTACGTGGTTATTTGTGGATACATTTCATCATTTCAGTGCAATCATTTCATTAGGCCCATCAGTTCCTCGTAGGATATGGGTTGAGCATCATGTGCCTCATTAGATCGGCCCCGTTTGATTGAGCCTTGATCTCAAATACATCATTTATCATGTCATGTGTTCATTCAATGTGGTTTGTGATTGGTTATAAATATACATCTGTTCACATATGATTCATGCACAATTTTATTTAAACAACAATATAATTCAATTATTTAAATGTTTTATCAAGGTTCACTCGCCAACTTTTGTTGACCCAAATTTTCTGTTTTACGCATGATACAGGTGAACAAGCTGAAGAAAGAAACACATAGGATGGCCTTAGAAGAATAAACATTTTATTTCGTTTGGAACAATTGTTTGGTTTATCGTTCGTGCTTATATGATATTTGTGTTGGATATTCGAAGTTAATTTGAATTTAATAAATATGAAACTTGTTAGTAAATATCATGAGCTTTGGTGATAACTCAATCATGCCCCGACTTTTATTCCGCTACGGGTCAGGGTGTGACAATTAATTAAGATATATTCTTAGACTTTTGTGTCGTGATGATGAGAAGTTGACGTAAACTATCAGAATTTGACGTATATGAAATCAATACGTAATATGAGATTAATTAAGATATATTCTTAGACTTTTACTTGTGTCTTGATGATGAGAAAAATGGAGAAAGTAAAGTTCTAATCCAAATGTCATGTCCCTAGAAAATTAATATAAATGATTTTAAACAATACAATACTATTTTTGCTATTTATATGTATATATGTGTGTGTGAACTGATTATTAACTTGTTAATAAAGACTTCACATTCAACAAATTATTATTCTTTTGGTTACAATAGCAAAAACAATTGATATGTTTTCCTCAACTAGGTGTGTGTAATTTGGCATATCCAATACATAAACAATTATACCAACGACCAGAAAAGCATCTTGATCTCAAAAAAGTAAAAAGATTTCGAATATGTTAGTAATCTTGAGTAAGGTTCCATTGTCCTAAAAGGAATTGAACCTTAGCATATTTAATATGGAGGGTGATAAAAACGGGCATGTTTACATGACAAATGTATCATTATCAATATCTTTGCGTGACAAAACAACGTAACGGCATCAAGGAATAACGTAGGCCAAATGTTCACATATTCTTATCACTAAAAAGAGCGCTAATACAACCGGTCAAAGTTCTTTACAGATTGTAATTTTTTCTAAGTGTTTTAAGAAAATGATGTATGATGCTTTTAGTTAGTCTTAGAATATTTTTTAAATTGACAAGGTACATGTAATATTATGTAATCAAATCACCATATGTTAGGTGAGTAAATGATTCGAGATTGAGTTTGTTTAAGCTTGACTCAATTTGTCTCAAGCTAAACTCATTTTAAACTCTATTTAAAATTTGAGCTGGCCTTGTGAGTTAAGAATACAAGATTTAATTCGGCTTGGGCTCGGTTCGTTTGATACTTATTAAACTTTTTTTTATATACACATATGTGATAAAACTAGCAAGTCATATGTCTAGAACAAGTTGTAAAAGATGATGCTTGAACATGTTTCTACTAATTAATGTTGTAATAACAATATAACTAATTATATGACAAATCTTAGACTATTAAAACAATAGTAGATGAAAAGATTAAATGAAGCATTTTGTTCCAATTTCGTAGCAACTTTTCAATTATGCATATGAAACTAAACGTGTGTTTGGTTCATGGTATTAAGTAGAATCCGGACTTCTTCTTTTTTTTTTTAATCTGTTTGGTTGAAATTCTTAATATGTTCGGTTCTTAAATTATTTAAATCGAAATGTAAATTCCATTTTTAATGTGTTTGGTTAACAAATGAATTAAAATAATGCTCTCAAGGTTCGTTATGTAAATGAGTTCAACATTCCTTCCACATTACGAAGGAATTTAACCAAATGACTTTTTTACACTTCAATCATATTTCACACTTCTCACAAAATGTCTTTTTTACAGGATCCTAATACTCTCTCTCTCTATATATATATATATTGTACATTTCTGGGATTATACGAAGCCACTTAATATTATTTACACCATTAGTAAAAACAAAGGCATCTTTAAGCCCATACTGCAAGAGAAGCCATTAATCCAGCCCCAAGAAAAAGTGCAATAAAAGACACCATTTGATTTCCAAAATTGCTTTTCATCTTCTTACTCAAGAATTCAGCAGCAATTAAGTCCACTAAAGCCATATAAATTAAAATCCCAGCAGAAATGGAGTCCAGGATACCTTCAACAATCAAAGCTCTAGGACTATTATGATCATAAAATGATGACACACCGATCCCTATGCCCACGCTTACAGGGGCCGTTACCGCGAAAAAACCCGCCATTATTGTCGAACGAAGGATCCCAAATTTTGCTTGTGAGATGCAACCGGCTAATGCAAATCCTTCAAAGAACTGATGGAAAGATAACGCCCCGATCAATGGTCTAATTGTACATGGACTTTGTGAAACTCCTAATGATAAACCGATTATTATTGAATGCGACACAATTCCAAGTTCCAATACCTGCGTGCATGTAAGTCATGTTGAGTAAGTCTTTTTTGGTAACTGTAAAGTTACAAGATCCCACCAATATTCTGCTAACCAGTGGGACCAGCTAAAACGCATCTAGTTGTTTGATATGTGTTTTAAGTGGAGTAAAATAAAATGCCATTTCGTCCATGAGGTTTGACCACTTTTGCGACTTTCGTCCCTGAGGTGCCATTTTCATCCAAAAAGTTTGAAATCTTGCCATTTTCCATCCCGCGGGGGGGGGGGGGGGGGAGGGGGAATTTTAAGGGACAAAAGTCGCAATAAATTGCCAAGCACAAGGATGAAAATGACAATAAAACGCAAACCTAAAGACTCAAATGCACAAAAAAGTCATTTTGGATGGACCAAACAATAATGAGATCGAATAATCATTTGTAATCATATTAAAACGCAAGCCCAAACAACCATTAAAATATTACCTGTGAAACGACAGCATATCGTACAACACTGTCTGTATCATCATCATCTTCGAACGCATGCTTGTGAGAATGGCTTTCTAAGTGCTCGTGGGTTTGGCCATTTTCATGGATATGTGTACAATGAACATCATCCCCATCCATAACCATATTGTGAATCCCATTCTCCTCCAAACCATCCTCTTTTGCCACCAACGGAACCACCACTGAATCCAAATCACCCTTTTCAACTCCAGAAGTCTGAATCTGCTTTTCTTGCTTTCCTTCATAGTATTGAGTGCTAATGAAGTCCGCTAGCAATGTAAACAAAGCAGCCATCATTGCAACGAACCCTGAAAACGGGAAACTGGACCAGGGGAATTTAGGGAGACACGGGTTGGATAACGCTGATGTGGCATCCGGTAGTATGTGCACGAAGCCTGTAGACAAAATGACACCAGCAGCAAACGCTTTCGTGGCAGAAAAGAAACCGGAATCTGATCTAAGAATTCGCCAGCGCTTGCCGACCAACGGGACCGCTACTCCAATGATTCCAGCCAACAATATGCAAGCAATGGCCCCAAATTTGAGAATAAAAGCAGCTTTTTCATCCCGACATGCTTCTAGTTCCGGCGACTCACTGCAACTGCTGGTTGACATTGATATGAAAAGTTTCCTGGAAACGGAATGAGTGGTGAAACCAGAACTTTTTAGTCCAATAATCATCATAAGGTTCTCTACTCTATCCAATAGGTCCGACTAATGTTTTTTGTTAAAAAAAACTCATATTCTATATAAAAATCCAACAACTTCCGATGACAACGGGTCAACAGGCCCACTTGGTTCCGCCCCAAAATGGACCATTTTTGTATCCAAATTAAAGAAAATGTTTATCAAACTAAAAAGTCAAAGTTGCTAACAAGATTCAAACTAGAACTAATCAAATGAGTTAAGTGCCGTTTGTTCATTATGTCAGTTTGGCCAAATTTCAAATTTGTACCATTGCCAATATTCTTGAAATATGCCAATTCCGTCGAATAATTGGACAAGCCAGAGGGACAAAAGAGGTAGTTAACTCATGTTTATTTGGACTGAACTGACATGTTTCAAGAATGTCAATGCCGGAAATGATACAAATTTAAAAGTCGGCTACAGGGACGAAAATGGTGGTTAACTCTAATCAAATAGTATCATAAAAACTAAAAAGGTGAAATTTGATCATGAATAAAAGGAAATATAATCAGGTAAGCAGATTTAATAATCAATTCCAAAACTCCAAAATTCAAATAATCATAAACGCAATTTGAAACTGACCAAACCCTCAAAAGTCAAAATCGATCAATAAGCAAATATTTGATTAAACCAAGAAAAAAATTATCGTAATTACCTGGAAACAGTGGAGTATCTGTTTTGATTTAGTGCAATTGGAACATATCCTGATATAAAAAACAAGCATTAGGATTTAGATTGAATATATATGAATTAAGGATATGAATTAGAAAGTGTAACTTGAAGCGGTGACAAAGAAAGTAGGTGATTGTTGTTTAATGAAATTTGACAAGAATCGAATAATAAACGTAGATGGTGAACGCACGCTTCCTAAGTTGACTTTACTGAAAATGACATTAAATGTCTATTTAAAAAAACCTCGTAAATCGTAGCTTGTCTCGTAATTTGCTCCAAAAAAGAACAACTTCAGAACTCTATTTCAAATTATCTGAGCCGGTATGTAATCGAACCGAGCTCGAGCTAGCTAGGGACGGACCTATCTTAGGCGAAGGGATATCCTCCCCTTACCCCTTGCGTTCTGACGGTAGTGTAAATTTTGAAAAATCTGACCTTTTCTGACGTTTTTGCAATTTCGTTACCTACTTTTTATAAAACGTTACCCGTACGAATATTTTCTAGATCCGCTACTGGAGCTAGCATGACTCGGCTCGTTCTTAGGCTTATTTAACTTCAAGTTTGTGCTCGAGCCGAGCTGCCTCGTTTGGTTTCAAGCTCGAACCCACCCTGGCCCGGCTCGGCTCGTTGGCTTCGTTTAAGCTGCCTCGTTTGATTTCAAACTCAAGCTCAAACCCACCCTTAACTCGACTCGTTTTCATGTTTTAACTCCACTTTAACGTTGGTATATTCCTATTAACAAAAAGATGGTCACAATTCTTCACAAAACCATATTTTCTTATCACCATCTACAAATTTCAATACCTCCTTCCTTACCCAAGGGCGGATTTACATTGAGAACTACGGGTTCACACAAACCCACTCGGTTTTAAATTTTTAGTAGAAATGTTAATACAAAATTTGGTATGAACCCACAAAAAATATTTGGGATGAACCTAGTAATCAAATTTATAAATGGTAGAGTGGTTAAGTCATGTAGTTCCATGCTTGAGGTCACGGGTTCAACTCCTCCTGAGATTAAAACTGTTTTAATTTTTTTCAATGAACCCACGGAAAAAAACTCCTAGATCCGCCACTGTCCTTACCGACAATTTCACGGTAAACTCATATCAAATACAAAATGTTGTCGAATCAAAATGAAGATATTGTAAAAAAAATAAATATCGGATGTTTATTGTTAAAAACTCTTTTTCATAATTGGGTGGCATACAAAGGGACCTCGTCGAAAACCAAATTCTCCAGTCATCAGAGTACTAACATTCCAGTAAAGATCAATGTTTTAATGTTTACCCAAATCGTAGATCGGTTTTAATTCACACCACCATTTCTCCGGTCACCGGAACTGCCACGGTTATTGAAGCACAAGGAGGAAGCCCGGCGTTGTTGTAGTCGGACCTCCTCCGCCACTCTCTCTATGTCTTCTCCGGTCACAACCACCACCACCACAACCCCTGAACCTATTCTTTGTTGATCAGGATAGGTAAAGGAATTGTTTTCCTGGCGATGATTGTGTGGAGAGATGAAATTGGGGTAAGAAGGCAATTGGTTGTTGGAGAGAGAACAAAAAAAATAATTGCATTGCCATTTTTAATATATATAAGTTTCGGTTTGCCGCTTACTTCGGGAAGTTCTCTTTGGGTGTTTTAAAGATTTTATAACTTCGAATCTATAATATTCCTAATAAACTTCAATATTTATTATTAGGTGAGAAGATCCGAAAACCGAATTGTATTCAAAACCAGAACCCGTTAAATAAACCGAGTGATAACCACTTTAATCAAATAGCTGAACTGAATAATCCGTTTTATTGGTTGAATTTGGTTCGGTTAGACAGATTGTAATTCGGTCCGCTTCTTATATAGGGCATAAAAAATATCAAAACCAAATCAACTGATATCCGAACTGATGAACACCTCCATAAATACTTGAATTAACTTAATAATATCACATTTTTATAGATTTTAAATATGTTATTATGATTATACTTCAATGTGTAAAAAATGAAGACTAAAACTCGTATCACTTGATGATATTTGGTTAATCTATTATAATACTAATACTCTTGTATAACTCATTCCACTATCAAATTCATATATCAATGTTTAGTTTTAAAAACCTTAACATCTCAACGGGTCAAACAATTTTAAATTTATGAAGCGAGAGATAAATAAGTCTAAATAGTATCCCATCCCGACCATAATAAACATAACATATAACCAGTCAAATCTTAGGGAAAATTTCATTTGTAATTTATAGAGAGTTTTGGACCCTAAGAGCATATATACGATGGTTTAATCCTGCCAACTTATCTATTCATTGGTAACATGTATTTACACTTGTTCATAACTAAGGGATGAACTTTGTGTGATAGATGGGGGGTGGTTATGTTAATACCCTCACTTTCATGACTTAGCTTGGTTCATTTTTCATATCTTAGGTGTGCAGCCACCAATTATTCATGGCTAATCCCAACATTAACATACCCCTCTTTGTTTAATCCCCCACCCCTCATTTTATGACTTCTAAAATTCTTCATATTAGGTGCACCGCTACAAAACTTACCTTGCTTGGATGACATGTCATGCTAGATGAATTGCTAGGCAAATCTTCTTTGGCAACAGTTTAAAGAAAAACACTGCTGTCAAATGAGTAATTGCCCAGTAATACAACTATACATTTAAATATGTCATTTCGTTCGCAATTTGTTAGACAACATTTATTTCGTCGAAAGCTATTTATAGACCAATATATTGATGCATATATTCTTATGCATGTAGATTATTCTCTAAATATTTATTTTTGTATATCATTTTACGTACATGTGTAAACGTGTTTATGATGAATCTAGGTGGCGAACATTATGTTTTACTTTTTATCTCTTAGTACATTTGTAACAATGTGAAGCAATTTCAAAACCTTAACTTGTTAACAAAGATCTGACATTTTGACAACTGATGATTCTTTTGGTTACAAAAGCAAGTAATCTTTGATTCTTTGTATACAAATAACTCATATGTTATTCCAACTAAGAGTTGGAAATTTGGTTAATGGATATTTAATATATTTATAATTTAATGAAATTATAAATATTAATTAGTGGTGAATAAAAAAGAAGCTCTTGAGTAGAGCTTCTTGAGACATTTAATTAGTTTTATTAGAGTTTTAAGTCTCTAATTAAGTGAAACCTTTCAATAATCCTTAACTTATGTACAATTAGTAGGCTATGTGCTTCTTTTTGTGTATATAAGAATATGGTATTGCTTGATACATGGAGAATACTAGAAGGAGGTTGAACACTTGAAGACCAACTATAGATAGGGGTACTCTCTACTTGTTTTCCACCACCATCACATTCTTATTTGTTCCATAAGTTCAAACACTACAATTACCCAGTGTAACCTCGGGCGCGTGAGCCATCTTCGGCAGTACATACTGCTTCGGCTGTTGTACCCTGGGAAACAGTCGCGTCGTCTTTAGTAGAGGCGCGTAATCTGTTTTAAGGGAAGCGTGTTGAACACGTTCCTCAACAAAAATCATCAACGTTTTAGTGTGCTCTTTGTTGCAGTCTAGGATGCTATCAAGTGCGGGTGAATGACCCACCAGAGATGCGGCTTGAATCAAGATTGGTATATATAATTATATTTTATATTTTGTTTATTTAGTTATTGCAACCGATATTGTACTATGATATTTCCTATGAATAACAAGAGTCTCGTTATTATATATTTTGTAATTATATTTTATAAAATGTTAACCTAGTTCCTACAAACTTAAAACAGATTTTGTGAGATTGTTGCTACGATCTTAAAACCTTATTTATAAGGATTTTGGGTTCACGAAAAGATTTATAAATAAATAAATAAAAAGAACATAATTATTATAGATTAATGTCTTATAAATATTTTTTTTGGGAAATATGTACGTAGTACAACTTGTTGTGTTTGGATTTCTTGAGATTGAGATACAATCTTAAATCCTATACCATGGTACAAAACGAATAGTTTGGGTTCAACTGTTTGGTTTTTTGAAACAATTTTGGGAATCACTAATTTTTTCTAACTTTTGTTTTAGATCGAGTTTATTAGTGTAAACCAATGTTTTTGTAAACGTTAAATTTTCTAACATATGGTTAGACCGGCTTTATTTTATAAACAATACGTTTTTTTGTAAAAGTTTCATGTTCTAACATGCTTGTTAGAAATGATACATTACTTATATAATATGGTTAAAAAATTGAGTGTTAAAATTAAGTCTATTTTATATAAACTAATAAGTCTTATAATGATTTTTGTAATCATTTATTTCTAACATGTGTGTTAGAAACAAATATGAAAAGCGTTACTTTGGAAGCATTTTGTTTAATTGTTTATTTTCTAACGTGTGTATTGGAAATGACTTACTTTATTTGAGCCATATATGTGTTTATAGCAAGTCGAATTAACATTTTGTGGAAAATTAATATTTCTAACGTACGCGTTAGAATTTTTTGTCTTTTTAACATGATTTTTAAAAATGGTTAGAATAAATGCTTTGAAATGTTTTATGTAAACATTTTATATAATTAATTTGTTATAACATTGATTTTAATGAATATAAACATTTATATTATGCTTTGTATGGTTTAGAAATAAAAGTTCATACATTAAGTTGATGTTTGATTTACTTCAAGAATAAATCACCATAAAGTGATGGTTTTGTTATTTATATAAATTTAATGATATTATTATTATTTACTAGACTTTTTATATGGAAGATAAACTCTTAAGTAGAGATTTATGTCAATTTATTAGTTTTTATTAGAGTTTATGTCTCTAATAAAACTCTAATTAAGTGAGACTATTTTCATCCCATGTCTCTTGTATTAAAAGTAGGCTATGTGCCTAACTTGATGAGATTGGAAAACTACAAGAGTGTGGGATTTATCACCAACTTTAATTTGTGATTTCTAAATCTAAATGGTCATGGTTTATATAAAAAAATGACTTAAATTTTCTAACTGTGTGTTAGAAAATGTGTATCACAAATACAATGTTAGAGATTGTAGAGCACTAATGAATGAAATGTTTTATGTAAACATTTAATTGCCTATGTGTGAATTAAAAATGACAAGAAATGGTTTATTTTATAAACTTTATTCTTGGCAAACATTTTATGTAAGCGTTCGTTTCTGTAATATGCCCGTTATAACATTTAATATGCGTTACATGCGTAGTAAGACTAAACAATGTCAAACCGTTTGATATTTTGGGTTTTGATTTATGTTATCATAAACTCTAATTGATATTATGAATATTGTACATTGCAAAACTAATGAAATATTTTAAGATGATTTTTAAAACAAAGTTTGGCACAGTTTTGAGAATTCAAATGGTTTGCTACTCTTGCTAGAAGTAGCATATGTTGAACAAAGTAACAATCTCGTGAATATTATTTGATGGAAAACAACTTGGTGTTGTTGTGAACAAATTTAATTGTTCAAGTTTACTACTTAAATGTAGCCTTTGTAACAACTTGGTGTGTTTTGAGCAAAATTGTCCAAGTTTAAAGTTTCATGATGAAATGAGGATTTGTACTTACAAGTGCATGGAGTCTTATTGAGGGAGTACCTCAAGACATGCCATGGGACGATACCTTTGAGAAGTTTTCGATCAGATTATAAAGTGTTGAAGATATAAGCACTTTGATATTTGATGTCTACATATCGTCTATGCATCCGCTTAAATTTCAAAAGTGTTTGGCATTATGATTTGGTTTCCAATGTATTTTATTGTTGTGTTCAATATCTTCGGATAACACATGCAATTTTTTATAAAGAAATAAATCACTAATGTATGTGATGTATAAATTATTTTTGTGGAAAGTAATTATAACGTGAAGTATACATTGTTTAAAGAATATGGTTTAAACGGATATACATGAATATATTTGGACATAAACAACTTGAGGGTTGTTGCGTTGACTAAAAGTCAAAGACGAAACATCAAATGTATAACCACATCATGAGAGAATAATGAAAGAACGTACTCAGTGCATTGAGATGAAATACACAAACGAGATCCATGTCGACATACTTCGTTAGAAGTGATTGGAAAATTCATAAGTGTGAATTCTAACATATGAAAGAAAAAGTACTATATGTTATTGTATACCTTTGATAAATCTTGCGAG
Organism: Scalesia atractyloides; assembly: GCA_947069175.1. NCBI lineage: Eukaryota > Viridiplantae > Streptophyta > Magnoliopsida > Asterales > Asteraceae > Scalesia > Scalesia atractyloides. Next base: position 85,251,216 of record CAMTDV010000028.1, on the reverse strand, counting down.
ATTTGCTTCGAGTGATGTATACGTAGATACGTCTACCACTTGATTATTGTTAGAACTAAATGGAGATTTTATTCGTTTGGGAGAGCAACCTATATATAATATATATATATTATATATATATATATCCTAATGAATAACAATAGATGTGTACAAATCACTTATGGCAAAATTATGAATGTCATGTTGTTAAGTGTCGATCTAGTTGACTCTGTCTCATACATAATAGTGATTGTAGACGAGGAACATTCACCTTGTCGGTGATGAATGTACTCGCCAAGTGACTTGGATTAAGACTTATGTTTAAGTCCTTATGAGTCAATGGTAAAGCGTTGGAGATCAAATATAAACAAGTTATGTTCCTTAACTGAATGATAAATATTAGCTATGTGTTATATACAATAATTTGTGAGACCTTCCTAAATATTGATGTTTTAGGATTATAAATAAGTCTCATTACTTTCTCTTAACAAGGGATGAATGTTACAAAGTGATATTATGATATCCTTAGGGCTGTGAAGAATCCAGAATGATGCATCTTCTGTTCACATGCTAAAGTATTGTAGTCTAAAGCATGCTAGACTAGTACTTGGTTAATTATGGTTCTTGATGGAGACTAATTAACTCTAAACATTCAAATGTTTATGAACACAAAAAGAATTTGTGTACAGACAAAGTTGAGGGAGAATTTTCATTCATTATAAGGAAAATACATGTAACTTTTGAAGAGTTTGTTTAAAAAACTAATGACAAGAACTCATTGTCTAGGCTTATTCTAGATGTTAAATTAGAATTATTCTAAGTTGGTGACAAACTTATGACAATGGCATGTGTTGCTTTGGTCAGCTCGGAAGCTTATGTAAGCTAATGCAATATGAGTTGAATTCATTGATACAATGAGGTTGATCTTGTTCAATCATTATGTATAAATATCGTAATAAGTGAAGTTATGGAAATGTTGATCAAATGGCAAGAAATGTGGGGGAGGATCCATTTAGAAACAACCTATAAGGGTATGTAGAAATGGTTTTCATTACCCCATCTGGATGATATCCTATAACACTTAAATGTGGGGGTGTCTTGCATTTGTATCATAAAAGTTTGACAATAAGGATTTTGTAATCCAATCTAACATTGCAAACAGACGACTAAGTGGAGGACACAAAGGTCGTAGTGCATAATGGAGACGTGTTTGCTTTAAATGATACATTTATCTTAGAAAGACATATATTATAACCAATTCAGATGGCCACTGAGGTTATAGTATTAGAAGTTGACAATAGGCAAATTAACTTGCGAGTTAAGAACACATCATGACAACTGATCTCAAATAAGTAAAGTTATCTATAGTGACTAGACAATATCAAAGATAATGTTATAGGATCTAACAACCTGAGGATTTATTAGAGATCAAGTTGTGGAATGAGACTAAAGCCCATGAAAAAAGGGCATGTGAAGGAAACCTAACTTAGTTGACTGGAGATCCCAAGATCTAAGTTCAATAGGACAACTAACTCATATGCCTAAGGGTGGTCACTGTGGGGGCATAAATGATATGCATAAGCTAGTATATATGGTTATACATACTCAAAGTATAAAAGGGTGTTTAAATACGTCCTTGTCTATTCCTATGATATTTAGTGATAAAAAGTGAGGCTAAGCATAATATGTGGTAAATGATTTGGATAAATCACGATAACAACAATGCTTTTAATGATCTAAGGAGAATCACCTATGTTAGAGAGAAGTGGGGTCGCTTCGAATGGAATTGATGGCACAATTCCTAGAGCTCTCGCAGAACCAGGAAAGTGTTCCACGACCATTATTGGACACGACTATGAGGAGATGACCCGGCTAAGGAGAGTCTTGTGTGAAGTGTATTGTCGTCTACACAAAACGGCAGACGAGTTCAAAGACATCGATGTCTACTCAGAACTAGTGGGCTAAGTGCATTTCATGAGTGAAGGTTCAAAGGGTAACACCTACATATCGTATGCAAAACTCAACTGTCGAGGTTTCACTGGAAATTTTATGTGTTTTGAATGATCTCCATTCATGTGGGGGATTGTTGGAAATTCGGTGAATGGAATATTTAATATGTTTATAATTTAATGAATTATAAATATTAATTAGAACTTCATGTGGTGAATAAAAGAGAAACTCTTGAGTAGAGCTTCTTATGACATTTAATTAGTTTTATTAGAGTTTTAAGTCTCTAATTAAGTTAAACCTTTCACTAATCCTTAACTTATGTACAATTAGTAGGCTATGTGTTCTTTTTGTGTATATGAGAACATGGTATTGCTTGATACATGGAAGAATACTAGAAGGAGGATGAACACTTGAAGACCAACTAGAGATAGGAGTACTCTCTAATTGTTTTCCACCACCATCACATTCTTATTTGTTCCATAAGTTCAAACACTACAATTACCCAGTGTAACCTCGGGCACGTGAGCCATCTTCGGCAGTACATACTGCTTCGGCTGTTGTACCCTGGGAAACAGTCGCGTCGTCTTTAGTAGAGGCGCGCAATCTGTTTTAAGGGAAGCATGTTGAACACGTGCCTCAACCAAAATCATCAACGTTTTAATGTGCTCTTTGTTGCAGTCTAGGATGCTATCAAGTGCGGGTGAAGGATCACCAGAGATGGAATCAAGATTGGTATATATAATTAATTTTATATCTGTTTATTTAGTTAATGCAACCGATATTGTACTATGATATTTCCTATGAATAACGAGAGTCTCGTTATTATATATTTTGTAATTATATTTTATAAATTGTGAACCTAGTTCCTACACTAAGTGTGTGTAATTTCGCATATCCGATACACACAAACATTTATACCAATGACTAGAGAAGCATCTATATCTCAAAAGCCTCAAAATCTTGCGAATATGTTGCCAGTCTTGAGCAAAGTTGTATGGTCCTAAAAGAATCGAACCTAGCATATCCAATATATAGAAGCTTAAGTAATACAGCTAGGAGGTCGTCAAAGGCCTTTACGGGTTGTGTGATTGATGAGTGAAGTAAAAGAGTGAGGTCCATGGTTCTAGGCTACTTATAGGTAGGCACTGCCTGTGTTTTGTGGTTCTAGGGTATCCTGGATGTAGTATTTACATGATAATGCGGGACTGGCCGGGGCTAAGACAGCGCCCCTTCCCCCATAAATATATAAACTCAATAAAGTTCTTTTTTATTTGCTTTTAAAAATTTGCAAATAACAAACCATAATAAACTCAATAGAGTTCTTTATTATGTACTTTAAAAAATTTACAAAAACAAACCATAGTTTCGTTCCAAAAAAACATAGAAAATCGCAAATACATTTTTTATGATATATAATCATCATTGTCTACAGGTACTTTTTTTGTATGTGTGTGTTTATGTTTTAACCTATTATAAAAACTAATTTTGCTTTAATAAGTTCCTAAGGCCACTCAGTGTGAAGGTCGTCCAAGCCACGTCTAGGCCTGGCGACGTCCCAAACACCACTTCCACCGGCTCGGCGGCGTCTTCAACGTCCTCCCCAAGACGCTGAGGACAACCCTCCTTCTCACACACACAGATACATACAAAACACAACACACACACACACACACACACACATATATATATATATATATATATAAGGCTCATCCCTCCATTTCCTTAGGTCCATCCTCACACCCATCCTACGTGATGGAGCATCCTCTAAGGACTACCCTCCTCCCACACCGAGTAGCCTAATAGATTTCTAACCTAAACTAGTTCTTGGTTAATTTACTTTTTTAAGGTAATGATTCTCCCAAACAACCCTTAGACCTAATCCCCCACCCCAATTCCTGGTTTATTAGTTCGTAACTCGTTACAATTTCGATTAGATAAAGGTTTCGGTTATTGTAACATGTTATTTTTGCACCTCTCTCTAGACACATCTAGAGGTGCACAAACCAATTAATTCTAATAACTGGTTTGGTTAACCAGTTATACCGGTTAATTTGACTTATAGACTTTAAAGATTATTTTTAACTGCCTGGTTAATTTAACTGTTATTCGTTAATTAACTTTTTTTTTTTTTTTTTTTTTGAATTTCAGTTAACTGGTCTGCTGGTTAAGAAACCGGTTTCTGTACTTAATATCAATAAGCGGGTACTTACCTACGGTTCAAAATAACCACTAACTGGTTATTCTTCAATCAGTTATTAACCAGTTATGTTTTCGATTAACAATCGGTTATTTTGTGCACCTGTAGACCCATCATTCGTCAATGTGATTTATTAGAATAGAAAAATTTCAAATATCGTACATATAGTTCTAAAACAGCCCACATAAGCCCAGCCCAACGCTAGCCCACTTGCTATACAATACCCAGAGTCGGCTTGCCCTGGTTAATCTTCCTCAGTTCCCCAACACCCCCGTCGGTTCGATCCACCACCATTCAGGCTTCTGCCACGCCACCCCGCGGAGCCTCTTCGACGTCGACCGTCGAGGTAAGTTTCTCTTCGATCTTTTTACATGCGCTTTATCGATGGTTTATTATACCTGAGAAACAGATCTATTTGTTGTTTATTCTGCCAACGTACTCATTCATAGGTTACATATGTTCACAATATGCTTATCCCACCATTAACGTATTTCTTCTTTGTTTAATTCCTCATTTCACCACTTATATTGATTCACGTTATTCAATTTGATCGAGTGTTCAAATTAGGGTTTCAAGCTCCAACACTAGCATATTCATTCAATGGGTTGTTTCTTTATTCTTCTCCAACACTGGGATATTCATTCAATTCCTTTAACCTAATAATATTTTGTTTTTATTATCTAAACTCAAACACATGAACTTGATTTCGTTTCTATATTATTCAAGCCCTAAAATCAAAATATGATTGTTTGCATTTGCCAGATGAAATACCAATTTTTGGGCATATCATATTCTGATGTTATTCACAATAGATGTTTGATAAAATGCCTGAATGAAATCTTGTTTTGGCGCTAACTCAAATTACATATGATTATTATATTCTCAGGTTGATTGTTGTTATATCTGCTAGTTTGTCTAAATCAGTATTGATGTAACACACACCAATCTCTTGATCTTTTATACTTTAAACATTGGGGAATTTCTACCTATCATTTGTTTGGTTTATAAATCTTGCCAACGGTCGTTTGCCCAGTTTGGAACATTGGTTATTTCTTCTATAGTCTGCTAGGTATTCTATATTCATCATTCATGAGGTGTTAAGCTTATGACATTGATTCTATGCTGGTAAACACTAAACATATCAGCATACTTGGCTCTTATATGCTTTGATTCTGTTACTAAACAACAACATTGTCATATTCTGTTTTTTATAAAAATTCGACAGTTTTAGTATTCCATGGGGGCAAATAAACCAGTTTTGCCAAAACTTTTCTATAGATACTATGAATTTGTCTCCATGATGTACTTGATAACAGTATGCTTTGTTACTTTGTGTTTTCTTGTATATATCTCCATTTGATTTTTACTGATAGCTTGATAAGTGTTGCAAATCTGAGCTTTTTTTTTCAGGGTAACCTCCGGATTATGGTAAACTGGTATTGGAACTAAATTTTGTAGTATCACTAGCATTTTTTTCGACAAAATGTTGGGCTCATTGCCGATATTGCCCCTACCAGCACCGCCCGCAGATGGTGATCTAGGTCCTCTACCTCCATCTCAAGTAGAAAATGATTCAAAAGACGTGCATATGCAGGAGGGTGATGATGATCCAAATAAGTCAAATCCACCTGCATCAATTGCCACGCACACCCGAACAATTGGGATTATACATCCTCCCCCCGACATCAGAACCATCGTCGACAAAACCGCAAGCTTTGTGGCGAAAAACGGACCCGAGTTTGAAAAAAGAATCATTGCTAGCAATGCAGGAAATCCCAAATTTAATTTTCTGAATGGTTCAGATCCTTATCATGCGTATTACCAGCACCGACTGGCTGAGTTTCGTGCTCAAAATCAAGCCCCAGGCCAGCAATCATCTCAGCCGTCCGATGCACCGGATACTGAACCAGCCCCTTCTGCTGCTCCTGCAGATGGCAATGACGCAACCGAGAAAACCGACCCGTCAGCGAAGTTTAGGCCCGTAAAGAAAGTTCTTGACCCCCCAGAGGCTGCGCAGTACACAATTCGGCTCCCCGAGGGTATTACTGGTGAAGAGCTGGATATAATCAAGCTCACCGCACAATTTGTGGCGCGAAATGGAAAATCATTTTTGACTGGATTAACTAGTAGAGAGAACAACAATCCTCAGTTTCATTTTTTGAAGCCCACACACAGTATGTTTATGTTGTTTACATCGCTAGCAGATGCCTACTCGAAAGTTCTAATGCCGCCTAAAGGGTTGACCGATAAGCTGAAAAAAAGTGTGACCGACATGACTACTGTTCTAGAACGGTCCTTGCACCGGCTCGAATGGGAACGGTCACAAGAGCAGGCGAGACAAAAGGCGGAGGATGAGATAGAACAGGAAAGGCTGTTAATGTCCATGATCGATTGGCATGATTTTGTTGTTGTGGAGACCATAGATTTTGCGGATGATGAAGATGACGATCTACCGCCGCCAATGACGTTAGAAGAAGTTATACGAAGGAGCAAGATGTCGGCAGCTGTAGAGGAAGAAGTTGTGGAGCCTGGGAAGGAAGTGGAAATGGAAATGGATGAAGAAGAGGTGCAGCTTGTGCAGGAAGGTATGAAGGCTGCAACGCTCGAAGAGAATAATGAAGTCGAAACAATCAAGGAAGAAAACGAGCCACGTATGAGGATCGTGAAGAACTATAAGAGGCCTGAAGAAAGGCTTGCAGCAGCGGCTGCAGCTGCCGAGAGAAACCCACTTAACACTGTTGTTTCCCCAATTACCGGTGAATTGATTCCGGTCAACGAGATGTCGGAACACATGCGTATCTCTCTTATTGACCCGAAGTATAAGGAACAAAAGGAGAGAATGTTTGCCAAGATTAGGGAGACACACTTGCGCAAGATGATGAAATTTCCAGAAATATTGTCGGGCTTGCTCGGACACGTCCCGATATTTTCGGGACCACAGAGGAAGAAGTTTCTAATGCGGTTAAGGCAGAGATCGAAAAGAAAAACGACGAGCAGCAGCAGCCGAAGCAGGTGATTTGGGATGGGCACACTGGGAGTATCGGCCGTGCTACTCAAGCTATGTCACAAAATGCAGGTGAAGATCAAATCGACGGGGTTACTGACGGCCGTAATCTTCCCGGTCCGGCAGCACCGCCGCCCAGACCTGGTATTCCATCGCTTCGCCCACTACCTCCACCGCCTGGGCTTGCTTTGAATCTCCCGCGTGTGCTGCCTAATGCTCAATACTCGACTGTAACTCCGCCACCTCGGCCCGGGGTTAACATGATGGTTACTCCACTACGTCCCCCACCACAGCCAATGCAGATGAATTATGGTCAGCAACAACCTTATATGATGAATCGGCCGCCACTACCAATGGGTCAGCCTATGAGTGGTAATCCGCCTAGTATTCCGGTGCCGCCGCCACCTGGATCTCAGTTTACACCTCTTGCACCCCGTCCTTTCATGCCCCAACATGGCATGCCTATGGTTCCTCCACCTCCTATGCCGCAAGGAATGCCGCCACCACCACCGCCAGAGGAAGCCCCTCCTCCGCTTCCTGAAGAGCCTGAACCGAAGAGGCAAAGGCTTGATGATTCTTTGCTTGTCCCTGAGGATCAGTTCTTGGCTCAACATCCGGTACGTATTGTTTTTATTCTAAAAGTCATATTTCTAATTACTTTTAGAGTAAAATGCCATTTCGTCCCTGAGGTTTGGCCAGTTTTGCGACTTTCGTCCAATGGTTTGTTTTTTCGCATTGGATCCAGAAGGTTTGAAATCTTGCCATTTTCATCTAGCTCGTTAACTCCATCTTTTTTCTCCGTTAAGTCAGGGGTGTTTCGTCTTTTTTGATAATTTAAAGGGCAATTCGGTCTTACGAATACTTGTATGTTATGCTAAATGCTTGTACATAAAGTGAAAAAGACTGAATTGCCCTTTAAGTTATTAAAAAAGACAGAAATACCCTTGACTTAACGGAGAAAAATGTAGAGTTAACGAGCCGGATGAAAATGACAACATTTCAAACCTTTAGGATCCAGATGCGGAAAAACAAACCTGTGGACGAAAGTCGCAAAACTGGCCAAACCTCAGTGACAAAAATGGCATTTTACTCTACTTTAAAGATTGTTTAATAATTCTCCTTGTAGCGTCAACTGTCAATGTGCTAATCAGAGTTGTGTGTTCTGTGACAGGGACCTGTTCGTATTAGTGTGTCAGTGCCGAATGTCGATGAGGGAAATCTGAAAGGGCAAATACTGGAAATTACTGTCGAGTCGTTGTCTGAGAGTGTAAGCAGTTTGAAAGAGAAGATTGCCGGAGAGATCCAGCTGCCTGCAAACAAACAGAAACTGAGCGGAAAGGCAGGTTTTTTCAAAGACAATCTATCGCTTGCTTATTACAACGTTGCTGGAGGTGAAATGCTTTCTCTCTCTTTAAGAGAGCGTGGTGGTAGGAAGAGGTAGGTATGGAGTATTATACAGAGTTGAAATGCTATCTCTCTCATTTCTTTCTTGCATTGAATCTGTTTGGTCAAATATGGAGGATTATATAGACAATTCATGGTGTTGTGTTATTGATTTTGAATCTTTGATTAGCTACTGATATTGTCTACTTCTGACCTGCTATGTTCTCGTGTTTTTTTTTTGAGAAAATCATGAACAAAATTCATCATGCAGCCATGATATACTCTACTTTATTGTCGTTACGAGGTACATTGTCACTTAACATCACTGTATTGATAGGATATATAGTTTCATGACATGATTTTTTCCAATGAGGTTCAATACTTCAACATCTGGAAACATGTCTATTTTGGTGATTCTTTTCATTGAAGTCATTGATTATGTTGGCTTTGGCTAACTTTTTCTCATTCAGAAGTTTAGAAATAATTATAAAACGGTTTTGGCTTGATGAACATTGCCTTAAGTAACCATGCTTGAATCAAGCACCATCGTTCTTACCAAAAATGCAACCTATGCATGAGCCAAGCACCACTGTGCTTTCCTGAAACTCGACCTATGGTCAAGTCAGGTACCACCATGCTTACCCCAAGCACTGCCATCACCATGGTAGATTTAAGCATTACCATGCTTACTGTTGTACAAGAAGCTTTGGGTTGTTATTCTTGCGCTGTGTTAGCATTGGTGGATACAAGTTCTAGAGTAAAATGAATAATTGGCAAATTGAGTTTTAAAGTAGGGCTCTTCATAAAGCACACGACTCGTAGCTCGCTCGAAAAAAGCTAAAAAAAGTCAATTTGAGATGAGTGACGTGAGCCAAGTTGACTCATTTTTGAGCCGAGCTCGGCTTGGCTCATGGCTCGGCTTGTTCTTAGGCTTGTTTAACTCTGAGCTCAAGACGAGCCGAGCCACCTCAATTAATTTTGAGCTTAAGCTCGATCCCAACATGGCTCGACTCGTTTACGACCCTATTTTAAAGTGGTCATTGGTTAAAAACCCGGCACTTGCTTGAATGGAACAAAAGTATTGAGATGCTATATTCTTATTAATGAAAAAATGACTTTTAACCTAGGTTAGCTAACCGAAAACCAAATACAAATAGTATATACCCGATAAAATATTTGGAACCTCGGACGGTAATATACAGAGTTATCGAGCTAGGAACTATTAAACATAAGGTGATCATTATGTTTAGGCTCGAGTCATTGGGATACCGTAGGCTTATGCCCGATAATGTCACATAGGTGATTTTTTATGACCTTGTAAATGCTATTGCACAACCGTGAGTTGCTACGATGTATCCACACTGGAACTTTACAAACAAACACCATATAAAAATATTGTTTTAAAATGATTTCGACACAATGAATGATTGGAAATGATTTTGGCACAATTGCGTGCAAAGAAAAGATCTTTCATAAAACATATTCCATTTGTATGATTTGAGACTAATTACATGCAGAAGTAGTTTTTGAGTTTTTTAGGTCTAATATTAAGAGAAGTTTAGAATAAAAATAGGTTTTATTGTGCGAAGGCACGCAACAACCAAATTGCGCGTGTGGAATTCCATACTTTCAGAGGGTAGGGTAAATTAGGCAAATCAGATAAAGTGTAATAACATGCGTTTCTGAAAAGATAATATGCGTCCTTGAAATTGTAACATGTGTTTCTATAAACCCAATTGGCAACACGGGATATATATGCGTATGGTATTGGTACCGTTACTATATGAAGACTTGGCTTCCACTCATGACTCATGTTGCATGTTGATTTGATTTGGCAGTTGATTTGATTTACGGACACTAGCGATTGAGTTTTCAAATCATAAACCATGCACACAATGTACAAATCCTAAACTGAGTTGCTTCGATTTGGGCGTTTCTATCAGAAGAATCAACCCACACGTCCATCTGTATACACATAGAAAACACATACGCACACTTCAATTTCTTCCAGACAATTTAACAAACAGTTGGTGGGCATAGATAGATAACTTTTATACATATATTAAAAAAATTGGGTTATAGATTCACCGAAGGGGTAGCCTTAACCGGATGTGTAGTAACAGGTAAGCTCGAAAGCTGTTCCGTCCTGTCAGGGGAGATGCCAACCATCTCTCCTTAAAACACATAAGCTCAGCACGTAACAGCCTTAATAAACCGACTATTTTTCCCTTGCAGTTCCGATGTGGGACGCGTTTTTTAAATGCTTTGATTCTATGCTGGTAAACACTAAACATATCAGCATACTTGGCTCTTCATATGCTTTGATTCTGTAACTAAACAACAACATTGTCATATTCTGTTTTTTTATAAAAATTCGACAGTTTTAGTATTCCATGGGGGCAAATAAACCAGTTTTGCCAAAACTTTTCTATAGATACTATGAATTTGTTTCCATGATGTACTTGATAACAGTATGCTTTGTTACTTTGTGTTTTCTTGTATATATCTCCATTTGATTTTTACTGATAACTTGATAAGTGTTAGCAAATCTGAGCTTTTTTTTTCAGGGAAACCTCCGGATTATGGTAAACTGGTATTGGAACTAAATTTTGTAGTATCACTAGATGACGCATTTTTTTCGACAAAATGTTGGGCTCATATATGCCGACGGGCTAGGTCCTCTACCTCCATCTCAAGTAGAAAATGATTCAAAAGACGTGCATATGCAGGACGCTGATGATGATTCGAATAAGTCAAATCCACCTGCATCAATTGCCACGCACACCCGAACAATTGGGATTATACATCCTCCCCCGACATCAGAACCATCGTCGACAAAACCGCAAGCTTTGTGGCGAAAAACGGACCCGAGTTTGAAAAAAGAATCATTGCTAGCAATGCAGGAAATCCCAAATTTAATTTTCTGAATGGTTCAGATCCTTATCATGCGTATTACCAGCACCGACTGGCTGAGTTTCGTGCTGAAAATCAAGCCCCAGGCCAGCAATCGTCTCAGCCGTCTGATGCACCGGATCCTGAACCAGCCCCGGATACTGAACCAGCCCCTTGGTGGTAAACTTTTTGTTCTTGCACCTCGACTCGAGACGGGTCCTTTTTCTTAAGAAGTGCAAAAAACTTGATAGGAGACGTTTGGTTACTCATAAACTTTGTGGTTTTTTTTGGTCGTTGGATTGTTTTACAAGCATGTAATTTAAGCCTAATACTTGTCGTTATAGATTTGAATAAGTGATTGTAAACAACAAGGCCTTCAGACGATGTTTAAAGGCTGGATATGTATTGACTTGATCTAAACTGTATCTGAACTAGGACTCGTATTGGCATGATGATTTTCATACGTTTATGAAAGTCAGTTACGAACTTGTTTTGAGAACCGTCGAACATCGAACTTAGCAGCGTAAGCTGAGTTGTTTAACGTGTATTTCAGGTTATTGGCTTTAAGTGTTGAATAAAAAGAACATCGGGTGGCTATTTGACAAGAGCGATATTTGGCATATAGGAAATTTGATGTTTATAGTGGCCTTTAGTTAAGTTTAATGTATTTTTTGTTTTGATGTACTTTTGTTTTGAAGACTTAATACTTTCGATCGATGTGTTTAGCAAGAAAAAGGTTATGTTTTTGTGTAAGTCAAATTGTTGATCGCGCTCTGGTTTTGGGGTGTGACATTACCGCTCGAGGATATGTGTCGCGTATGCACCTTTTCATGTATCATCCCTCTATATTCATTGGTATATTCTTAGATGCATTTTCTATGCGGTTTCTTGTTGTGTGTCACTTTTCAATCGTGTATTTTCATAGATACTGTAACGGAATACCTGAGAAGACACAAGTAATGAGATTAGAGGAAAAGTACATACAGACACAAGGCGGAGATGGAAAAGAAAAACGATGAACAGAAGCAGCCGAAGCGGGTTATTTAGGATGGGCACACAGGGAGTATTGGCCACACGGCTACTCAGGTTATGTCACATAATGCTGCAGATGATCAAATTGATGGGGTTGCAGATGGCCGGAATCTTCCTGGTCCTGCAGCACTGCTGCCTAGACATGGTGTTCCCTCACTTCGCTCGCTACCTCTACCACCTGGGCTGGCTTTGAATCTTCCTCCTATGATGCCTAATGCTCAATACTCGACTGTCACTCTGCAGCCAATGCCTCGCGATTAATATGATGGTAACTACCCTGCGTCCCCCACCACAGCCAATGCAGAAGAATTACGGTCAGCAACCACCTTACATGATGAATCAGCTGCCACTACTAACGGGTCAGCCTATGAGGGGTAATCCCCCTAGTATTCCGGTGCCACCACCACCTGGATCTCAGTTCACACCCCTTGCACCCCATCCTTTCACGCCACCAACACCTCCAGAGGAAGCTGCTCCACTTCCGAAGAACCCAAACCGTTTTTTAATTAAATGAAAACCGTTTTTTAATTAAATCAGGATTTACTTAATGAGTATATATGTATAATAAAAATCCAGCATCTAACGGGTTAGACACGTAGCTCAGTTGGAAGAGCTGCGTGCACGCAAACTAGAGGTCACAGTTCGAATCCCATCACACGCTGCCAGTAACATGCTTAAACCGGTCAGTCCCCCCCCCCCCCCCCCCCCCCCTACAAGGTTTTTAAATTCTTTATTATTTTATTTTCTTTAATAATATTTTTTTATCAACCAATTTCATAAATTATACCAACCCTTTTTTTTAATACTCACATGTATTCAGATTCTATAAGATTATAAATTTAATAAAAAGCGTTTGTATTTCGTCCGTTTGTTGAGTTTTAAAAAAATGAAAACCGTTTTTAATTAAATCAGGATTTACTTAATGAGTATATATGTATAATAAAAATCTAGCATCTAACGGGTTAGACACATAGCTCAGTTGGAAGAGCTGCGTGCACGCAAACTAGAGGTCACGAGTTCGAATCCCATCACACGCTGCCATAACATGCTTAAACCGGTCAGTCCCCTCCCCATTTTTTTTAATACTCACATGTATTCAGATTCTGTAAAAGTATAAATTTAATCGTTTGTATATCGCCGGTTTGTTGAGTTTAAAAAAAATTGGAAACCGTTTTTTAATTGACGCGGCTCAGAGCCGGTACCTTACATGTTGACGCGGCTTAAAGCCTTTATCTAGGCGGCTTAGAGCCGTTTCCGTACGGTCACCTGTTGACGCGGCTTAGAACCCTTATGAGGCGGCTTAGAGCCGTTTCACCTGTTGACGCGGCTTATAAAGCATGTTTAGGCGGCTTAGAGCCGTTTCCGGTATTGTTGACGCGGCTTAGAACCACTTTTGAGGCGGCTTAGAGCCATTTCCGTACCGTGACCTGTTGACGTGGCTTATAGTCCGGTTCCGTACACTGTTCAAGCCGTTTCCGTACCATCTAACCTGGTATAAATATTTAAGTGGTCTGTGTTTCAATTCTATCTCAAACACGAAAACAAAGCAAAATGTGTTCCAAATTCATCCCGTATATCCATGCATGTAAGCTGGCCAGAGTGATATTATGTTCAAGTGTGATGCAGGGGTGGCTATCATAACGACGTTTTTCTTAGCTTTAAAATCAACGGTGTTCGGTTTGAACCGGCGAAGATGATGCTTTTATCATTATTACGATAGGCAACTCCACTGCCGAAACCTTCGACGACTCTAACGCTTTAGGGTGGTTGATGAGAATAACAACACATCAAAGTGTTAGCTACATCTGACCAAACATCACCGAAGCTGCAGAATCATCGAATTGTTCCGAATTGCTCCATCTACACTCAGTAGATGGAAGTTACCAGTTTAAGACACACCTTTATCATTGCTATGTGTTTTGATGCAGAATCGTCGAATTGTTCCGATTAGTTTTTGTATAAAAAGTTATTGGTATATTCTAGTTTAAATGGTGAATCTTTGTATTTTTTGTTGTATTCTATTTTTTTGTATTCAATAATATTAAACTTTAGTGGATGTATCAATTTTACATGCAAAAATCTAATATAATTTAACACCGGCTTTTTACCTCTTATAAATCATTCATCCCCACCGCGCTAGTTCACCCACTATAAATAAGCATAAGCATTCCATGCGGTTAACCTAAACGCACACTAAACCCACGTTGTTTTTACTGCCCGCCGTTGCACAGACCCCACGTTTGCAATCTTTGATCAATGGCTTCCAATTCTATTCCATGGACCGAGGTTGAAGACATTGCCTTATGTGAGGCATATTTCGAAGCAGTGTGTGAACCAGCCGTCGAGGTCAGTGTGGCCTGTGGGTTCGAGTTCAGTGTTACTACTCGCAGCTTCGTGGTGTTGACGACAACAGAACCGTGGATGCCCTGTCTTCTAGATTTCGGGTGATTCGCTTGGACTGTGAAAGGTTCGAGCGTATCTACCACGCCGTGGAGCTACTAGGGGGGACCTTGGCGAGGATGACGTTAAGGAAGTCGCCCTCATCAACTACCGCCACGAATATGGGCGTGATTTCACACACGTGACGGAGTGGGACACCATAGACTTTTTTTAGATGCGTAGTTTTTTTTCTGTTTATTTTAGTTTTTATGTAATTTTGTTTATATTAATATAAATTATGTGTTTATGTTTTTGTGTTATAAATCTATTTAATAAAGACGATTTCATAACCCCCTTTTTTTATAGTCACATATATTCAGTCGCGGGTTCGAGTCCCTGGATGCACGCCGGTTTGTTGAGTTAAAAAAAAATGAAAACCGTTTTTTAATTAAATCAGGATTTACTTAATGAGTATATATGTATAATAAAAATCCAGCATCTAACGAGTTAGACACGTAGCTCAGTTGGAAGAGCTGCGTGCACGCAAAGTAGAGGTCACGAGTTCTAATTCCATTACACGCTGCCAATAACATGCTTAAACCGGTCGACCCTTCCCCTTGTCAGTCTGACAAGGTTATTAAATTTTTTTATTATTTTATTTTCTTTAATAATATTTTTTATCAACCAATTTCATAAATTATACCAACCCCTTTTTTTTAATACTCACATGTATTTAGATTCTGTAAGAGTATAAATTTAATAAAAATCGTTTGTATATCGCTGGTTTGTTGAGTTTAAAAAATGAAAACCGTTTTTTTAATTAAATCAGGATTTACTTAAGGTGTGTATATGTATATAATAAAAATCCAGTATCTGACGGGTTAGACACGTAGCTCAGTTGGAAGAGCTGCGTGCACGCAAACGAGAGGTCACGAGTTCGAATTCCCATCACACGCTGCCAATAACATGCTTAAACCGGTCAGACCCCTCCCCTTGTCAGTCTGACAAGGTTTTTAATTTTTTTATTATTTTATTTTATTTTATTTAATAATATTTTTTATCAACCAATTTCATAAATAAATTATACCAACCCTTTTTTTAATACTCACATATATTCAGATTCTGTAAGAGTATAAATTTAATATAAATCTTTTATAGATCGCCGGTTTGTTGAGTTTAAAAATATTTTATTTTTTTGCATTCAATAATAATAAAGCTGCTAAAGCTGTTTCCACAAACAGTTCAAGCCGTTTCCTTCTTATAATTTGCCGTTTCAATCCTGTTCAAGCCTTTTCCATTCCTATAAATATTTAAGTGGTCTGTGTTTCAATTCTATCTCAAACACGATAACATAGCAAATGTGTTCCAAATTCATCTCGTATATCCATGCATGTAAGCTGGGCCAGAGTGATATTATGTTCAAGTGTAATGCAGAGGCGGCTATCATAACCACGTTTTTCTTAGCTTTAAAATCAACGGTGTCCGGAAGATGATGTTTTTAAACAAAATTTGACATAAAGTCGGAATCTTATCCGGAGCTCTTATTAGTGTGGCAGCTGATGAGAATTGCAACACATCAAATTGAAGTTGCATAATCATTGAAGCTGCAACACATCAAGTTATTTGGTGTATTCTAGTTTAAATGTTTAATGTTTGTATTTTTAGTTGTATTTTATTTTTTTGTATTCAATAATAATATAATTTAACACGGTTTTACCCTCTTATAAATTGTACGTAATATTGTTATTCTTTCATTTAAAAATAGACTAATTATTTTAATAATCTAACATTCACGTCAATAAACAAATAATAATAAAAGTTTAAGTCATACGCAAACTTGTAACAGTTTGATAATATAATTATTTAACATTAGGTCATGCAAACAACGCCAAAAATACAGTTTATCAGCCATGAATCGTCTATATGAAAAACAAATTTGTCTCATGTCTCCAGTAATGTTAATTGGTTTGTTCGTAACGAGATGCTCCATAAGTATGCAAAGATAGACAACTTCATTACTGGCGATTGACTGGTTTGAAATCACATAGTCGTCATTAAGCTCATGGGTTATGGTTTTTTCCGGTTTCCCCGTCTTTTTCCAGTACCGCAAATGCACCAACAAAGCTACTAAATACACTTTGGCCTTTGTCAGCCTTGGTAGAATAACAAATCTAAATTTGTTCCCCTCACAAACGTTTTCAAAGGGATAAAAAATTAAAATCTGAGACTCCAACTCAAGGCGTGCCAAAAGCCATGTCACACCCCGACCGCAGCGGAATAAGAGTCGGGGCATAATTGGGTTATCACCAAAGCTCATGATGTTTACTAATATGTTTCATATTTATTAAATTCAAATTACATCTCAAATGTTCAAGTCAAATTCATACAATACAAGGAAAGGAAAAATTAACTAAAACAATCCAAATTCTAAACTGGTTTATTCTTCTAGGCCGTCCTATATGTTTCTTGCTTCAACTTGATCACCTGTATCATGTGTAAAAATGGGGATTTTGGGTCAACAAAAGTTGGCGAGTGAACCTTGTTAGAAAACATTTATTATAGATTTCTTGTTGTATTTGATATGGAAAAACTGTGCAATAATCATATGTGAGCAAATGTAAATAAGCATGCATTACAAACAATAACAAACAATAACATGAATGATAATGTATATGTTGGCAACGTCACGTTCACGCTCATAGGTAATGGGGAACGACGGCCTATGATGATGTATGTGCGATCAAGGCTCAATCAAACGGAGCCGATCGTATGTTGGCAACGCCTCGATTAGATGTGAAATTGAGTTACTAAACAATGATTAACAGAAGGTTTGAATGATTTTACCGATTCACAGCGTGATTTGGAAATTCCAGAAGTTTTCCGGCGAAAGTAGAATATTCCGGCTACGTCGTCTGGGATTGATTCTGGTTGATGGATTGAAGTTAGTAACAGTCTAACGATGGATTGAAACCAAAAGAGTCGAGATATTTACCGTTTTGATGAAAGTCTCGGTTTTCCGGCGAAAGTCCGTTGATTGCAGAAAATCTCCGACGAGTGAAATTGATTCGAGAAATGGTGCGATTTTGAGCGAAATGATTTCCAGAGACTTGGGTGTGAATTTATAGGGAAGAATCGCGATGAATTTAGTCTGATTTCAGTCTTGATTCGTTGGTCAGATTTTCTCCGGCGGTTATGACTAATGTCGCGGAACTAGACATCGGTTATAACCGATGTCGTTGTTAATTCGTACGTTAAGTCAAAAGAAACCGTCGATAATTGGCGAAATCGTCGGATTTTCCGGCGACTGCGAAATGGGCGCGCTGCTGACTGAATTTGATTTCAAGTTTTATTATATGTATTAATTGTTTCAATATATTATCAAATAACACAAGTGGCGGAGTGGTAGGATGTGCGCGGGTTAAGACTTTGAGCTCACCCGGCTGACCCGGGTTCAAAACCCGGCAGCCTTCTTTCTTTTTTATTTATTTTATTTTCACTTTTTATCAATTGTAGTTTTTAAATTCTAATTTGTTTATTAATTATGTATCGTTTAAAATTAAAATAATCATAAATACGCAACGGAATTTTTATAACTTGATATTCGATTTACAAACGAAGCGGGTTGGGAAACCCGTTTTTCGACGAATGTTGCAAGCCATAAGTTATTTTCAAGCAGCAGCGGAAAAAACACGAAATCTATGTCGAAAATGGAAGGATATGGGTTTACTTGACCATTTACATAACCAACAACGTTCTTAGGTACGGAGTCAAGTAGCGTGTCATAGAATTGTGGTGGAAGAATTGTCCACCGCAAATTTAATGTGGGATCCTTTTGTAGTTTTCTACTTCTCCAAGCCATTAGTCTGCCAACCCATCCTTCAATATGCTGTTATAATATATTATTTTAATATTAAAAAAATAAATAATATGTTTGGTAAAAAGTTTAAGAAACTAACCGTTGATGTTTGGTAGCCGTTACAACGAACACCTAACAGGGTTCCCCAAAATTTTTGGTCCAGCACTACTGGGCCTGTGAAAACTGCCGAATAACAGAATGGGGAGTCCCCATTATTGTAAAACGTGACAACATCTTTCGACCAATTTTCAGTTTCGTCGTCTGGAATCGCCCATCTACCTTCTCTGTTCTGGTGTAAACTTTGCCTATTGTTAAAAAACTTTATTTTTTCCGACTCCTGGGGACGTGAGGCTTCGGACGACGAACTGTCATCCGTCTGTTTAGGTGCTCTCCATTTCTTTAGTATCCACGATAATACTTTGTTAATTGGTTGAGAGGAGTATACGCCACTGTTAGTTTTGTCAGACATTCTGCGTTTCTTTTCTCCTAAGATTTTTGAATTTAGGTGAACAAGTTTACAAGCGACCTGTATCTCTCCGTATTTAAGTAGGAAAAAAGGGCAAAAATTAAATCCGAGCCATTTCAGTCAAAGCCGAGCCGTTTCAGACTGACAGTGTCCTGATTTACTTAATGAGTGTATATGTATAATAAAAATCCAGCATCTAACGGGTTAGACACGTAGCTCAGTTGGAAGAGCTGCGTGCACGCAAAGGAGAGGTCACGAGTTCGAATCCCATCACACGCTGCCAATAACATGCTTAAACCGGTCAGACCCCTCCCCTTGTCAGTCTGACAAGGTTTTTAAATTTTTTTATTATTTTATTTTCTTTAATAATCAACCAATTTCATAAATTATACCAACCCCTTTTTTTAATACTCACATATATTCAGATTCTGTAAGAGTATAAATTTAATAAAAATCGTTTGTATACTGCCGGTTTGTTGAGTTTAAAAAAAATGAAAACCGTTTTTTAATTAAATCAGGATTTACTTAATGTGTGTATATGTATATAAAAAATCCAGCATCTGACGGGTTAGACATGTCACACCCCGACCCGCAGCGGAAAAGGTGATCGGGGCATGATTGGGTTATCATCAAAGCTCATGACATTTATTAAGCGTTTCATATTCATTAATACAAATTAAATGGAATTTTACAATAAATGTTACAACATGATCTAACTAACAATCTAAACTTCTTTGTTCTCTTCTAAGGCATATCCTATGTTTTCCTTGCTTCAACCTGTTCACCTGTATCATGTGTAAAAGGGTTTTTGGATCAACATAATGTTGGCGAGTGAATCCTATGGAAAACATTTGAACAAATTTATTTAAATTGATTATGAAATATGTGCACAACCAAACATGAGTAAAAATAGATGTAACTTAGTCAACAATCATAAGATATTAAATGAAACACTCATGAACAATAATGGGACAATTAGAGGCACGCGATGCTCAACTCGTCTCTCACGAGGAACTGAGGGGCCTGATGAATGAATTGCATAAACATGATAATATGAATGACACAACTACAAACAACATAAACTCAATGATACACACATGAACAATAATGAATTTGATTTGAAGCACGCGTTGTTCTACTCGTCTCCCACGAGGAACTGATGGGCTTAATGTATGAGTTTCATATAACTTGACAAAAGGCAATAAGTAAATCACAACAATAAAAACAATCTAAGTTTAGGTCATAATGTGGTATGGCACAAGTTTAAATAAATTAATTAATTATTTTCATAACACATGACACACCCCAAAACGTGTAATTTAAAAGGGGGAGTTGTAAGATTCACTCACAGTGGGTGCGTTCGGTTGATGATGTTGAATGCACGCGAAGTGGTTTTAACCACGAGTGAGTTTAACCTAGAATAATCGCATTATGGTTTGGTAAGTAAACGGATTTTATTAATCTATTTTAGTAGGATTGTTGGGTGTATTTTTGCGAGTTTGAGGCTATTTTCTAACCTTAAAAATGTTATTTTTAAGTATTTTTAATTGATTTTTAATTAAAATAATTAAATAAAAATAATAAAAAAATTGATTTTTTTCTGACCGTTGACCAGCCCGTTGACCGTTGACCGGTTCGATTCGGAATACAAGTGCGCTGAGTGAGGCTCGAACCCGAGACCTCTCGTACGCGTGCACGCAGCTCTACCAACTTAGCTACGTGTCTAACCCGTTATATATCTGATTTTAATTATATATATATATATTAATTAGTTTAAACCGAAAATCATTTTATTTTAAAAACAGTTTTAAGCGAACCGGACGTGCACTCCACAGGTCTCGAACCCGGGACCTGTGGTTTAATCTAACACACAGTCCACCGCTGGACTGTGTGTTTAACATGTTATATAATTTGATTTTTATTATACTTAAATACAATTTAGTTATTTCCTTTTCTGCCTTATTTAAAAAGACTAGATAATTGTCCGAGTCGGTGCAGAAGACCGGACTCGAACTCGTGACCTGTGATATAAACAAACACACAGTCCACCGCTGGACTGTGTGTCTAACTTGGTTATTATTCCGGTTATTAATATACTTAACATATAACTGTGGCGACTTCGGTTCAGTTTAACAAAAATGATTTTTATTAAGGCAGCGTGTGTGAAACGGGATTCGAACTCGAGACCTTTGAATGTTTAACGTGCACACAGTCCACCGCTGGACTGTGTGTCTAACCCGAGTAATTTCTTGATTTATATTATACTTATATGTTACAACGGTGACATCGTCTTCTTCATCCAGTTATAATCAGATATAATGTCTGACTGGTTCGAGTTTTTATTCAAGTTTCATTAGCGTTTTACAGTTCATTAAGGTGAGATAAGGGTGAAAAGATAAAGAAAATAAGCGAAGAGGTACACCGACTGGACCCTCTGTTTTCCGGCAGAACTCCGGCGACAGCAATAAGCTCCGGCGTCAGGTGTCTTGCAGCAGCGAGTCTCCGGAAAGCTTGGAAAAGGTAAGGGTGACTTCGGTATAAACTTAGGAGGTTCAGTAAAGCTCGGCAATGGGGAAACCGGTTTTCCGGCGACGAACAGATTAATTCCGGCGAGTGGAATTACGCCGAGAAAAGGTGTGGTTTTGAGCGAAAAAGTTTGCAGTGGGTTGTGGGTGAATTTATAGTGCAAATCGTCAAAGCACTTGGTCTGATTTCCGACTGTATTCATCGATTTAAATTTTCCGGCGGTTATGGTTTGGTCGCGGACTTCAAACATCGGTTATAACCGATGTCTTAATACTAGTTTACGTTATAACTGAAAGTGTTGTTAAAAGTTCGCGAGATTACCGGGATTCCGACGACTGAACTATTGGGCGCCGGTTTTGAATTCGTAACGTCATTATATCAATTAAATGATTTCAATATATAACAAACAAAATCCGTGGCGCAGTGGTTTGTGTGAGGTGTGTTAAGACATGTTTCCGGACCGGTACAGACCCGGGTTCGAAACCCGGCAGAGGTATTATATTTTTATTTTGCGATTTTTGACAGTTTTTCAAAAACTAATTATATATTCTTGTATAATAATTGATTACGTATCGTTTAAAATTATCTTGGGCATTTAGTTCGCAACGAAAATTTTGACTGACTGTTCGGTTGATAAACGGAGCGGGTTTGGTAAATCCGTTTTTGACGGATGTTACAGTATCCCCTGCTTTTTAGAAATTTCGTCCCGAAATTTAAATTGTGATATATTTGACTAAAAGAATGATGATGTTTTGTTTGACAGTTGTATGCTTAGAAAAATAAAGGTTTAAGTTTTTTGTTCGAGGCGGTAACGTTCCTTGTAAGGGTTAAGTACCCTATTCAGGAATCGCTTTTTGTTGCCTACTGTATAAGTATTGATAAGCAGAAATGATTTGCTAAAATGATATCGTGCATAAGAGTTTAGATATGTTTGGGAAAGTACGGTTATATCCTAAGGCAAAACTTCTAACACTACAACCTACATGGGGCATAAATAAAAACACAACAGCTGATATTTGAACATAAGTAAACACAACAGCTAATATTCGGACATGAATAAACACATCAGCAAATATTTGAACATGAATAAACACAACAGCAAATATTTGAATCCACATTCTGATAGCATATATGTTTGAATGGTGGAAGTTCCTCTCTCGTTTGTTATGATGAAGAGGTTAGTTTATGTAGAAATGGAACACATTCCAATCCCTTTAAATAACATGATGATATAAATGTAACACAAATTCCAACCAAGGCAATACTAAATCCTACATGGAACTTCTCATAACCGCCTGATAATGCCTCTGATCCTTTGGCAAGAATACTTATATATAGGAAGTACCAGCGGCGTATCCACCATATTCTTGCCAAATTTTCATTAGTTTTATCCACAAGTTATGATTGGTTACCAAGAAACTAATAAATCCTACATAGAACTTCTCATAACCGTCCGATAATGCCTCTGATCCTTTGACAAGAATACTTATATATAGGAAGTACCAGCGGCGTATCCACCATATTCTTGTCAAATTTTCATTGGTTTTATCAGTGAATTATGATTAGTCCTATAACTCTACAACCAATACAACAAACATAAAATACTGAAATGAAATATATCTGTGCGATCAAGGCTCAATCGAACGGAGCCGATCGTATTGCATGTACTGAAAATGAAATGGATGTGCGCTCAAGGCTCAATCAAACGGAGCCGAACGTACTGAATGTACTGAAATTGAAATTGTGTGCTCAAGGCTCAATCAAACGGAGCCGAGCGTATTGCATGTACTGAAAATGAATAACTTAACCACACAAACAGCCTATGCATGGAACCTCTCATAACCGCCTGATAATGCCTCCGATCATTTGACAAGAATACTTATATATAGGAAGTACCAGCGGCGTATCCACCATATCCTTGTCAAATTTTCATTGACTTTATCCGCAAGTTATGGTTAGTTCGATGCGACTCTACTACAAACACCACAACCACAAGATACTGATAATGAAATTGTCTGTGCGCTCAAGGCTCAATCAAACGGAGCCGAACGTATTGAATGAAATTGTATGTGCGCTCAAGGCTCAATCAAACGGAGCCGAACGTATTGAATGTACTGGAAATGTAAACTGAAATGTGCGCTCAAGGCTCAATCAAACGGAGCCGAGCGTATTGCATGTATTGAAATGTAAAATGAAATGACCGATCAAGGCTCAAACAACGGAGCCGATCGTGCGGGCACGCCAAGATCAACCACATAATAAAATGGGGATCCAACTCAACCTCGATGGATGGGGAGCCACGGCCTCGGCAAAAGCATATACTGAAAACAATATATAATATATAATATCCAATAATTACTCTAACAGTCTACACATGGAAAAACATAAAACTAAATGATAGGAGTTGAATCTGGATCTTCGGCGAAGAGGACTAGTTGAGTATCTTCATCTGGGCCGTCATTATCTTCGACAGGGTTGGCGTTGATATTGAAGACTCTTCCTCTTGCTGGCGGCCTAGTGGTTGGGTTTCCTTGGTTTACTTGGTTAACTGGGTTTGATTGGGCTTGAGTGTTGATAACGTTAACCAATTGAGGGCATGTGTTTCTAAAGTGGGTAGGGTCGCCACAATTGCAACAGGCTCGCGCATATGGGAACATGGGGTATTGGGGTTGGTGATAAGTTTGGGCCATGTTTTGAGTAGGGGAAAAGGGTTTGGTCTTGAAAGGTGCGACAAACATTGCTCAAATGACCATAGCGTCCACAAGTTGCACATAGACGGCAAGGTAGGGTATGGGGATGGTGATAAAAACAGTTGTTGCATCGAGGGTGAGGTCCAAGATATGGTTTCTTATCTGGGTAAGCTGAGTTGGGTGCCACTTGGGTGATTGGGATAGCTCGAATGGGTATGGCATGTAAAACTGGTTGATTTCGTTGAGTAGCAGCGAAAAGTCGCCCGACTCTTCTTCTCTTAGGATTGGGTTGAGAAGGGGATTCGGTTTGAGTGGAGTCGGAGGTTTCAGTCGATTCTTCATCCTTCTTCTTCTCCTCCTTGAAGTCTTTGTTTCGGATTCGGTTCTCGGTGAGCTCTGTTGCTAGCTCCATTGCTGCTTCCAAAGTTGCAGGCTTGGTACTTATCACAGGGTCTTGAATCTTTGACGGAAGACCACGAATGTAGTGCTCGATCAAACGGTAGAGGGGAGTGAACATGTTGGGAACCATTTGATGTAACTCGAGGAATCTTTTGTTGTAGGTGATGTGGTCTCCTTCCATTTGCTTCAATGAGTAAAATTCATCTTCTAATTTCTTGATTTCGCTCCTTGGGCAAAATCGTCTGGTCATGATTTCCTTCAATTCGTTCCAAGTTAAGGACATAGCATCTTCAACACCTCGTTTGGCCTTCTCTGTATTCCACCAAGTAAGTGCTATCCCATATAATCGACCGGTAGCATATCGCACTTTGCGATCGTCAGGGCAATCGCAATTTAGAAATGTGTTCTCCATTTCTTCAAACCAATGGAGGAGAGCGGTGACGCCTTCAGTCCCTTTGTATTTCGGAGGGTCGCATGATTTGAAGTGCTTGTAGGTGCATTTAGTGGTATTTGGGGAAGAGTTGAAAATGTTTTGGTTTGCTTGATTGACAGGATTTGCGGTGAGTGCTTGCTGAACTTGGATTACAATATTGGGTATTACGGCTGCCATTTGTTGAGCGATTAAGGCAGCCATGCGTTCGCGGGCTTTTCTTTCTCTCGTCTTCCTACGGGCGAGGTTAGAAGACATCTACAAGGAATACATGACAAGAGTATGAGTTAGATGCTTTCGGGTTCATGGGTCGCATTCAAGAACGAACATTCATAAAATAATTATAGATAATAAGTTACTACATCCATGGGATGTCTTGGGTTTGCTCGCTGTTAGGCCCTACATGCCGCCATACTTTACCTGTGTAATCATGTGGGCCCCCATGAATACCGGTTTTTCATATGGTTCGCACGGGTTTTGCCAGGTTGCGTACACAAAAACCCGGAGAAAATCGAGAAATATGTATACAACGTGTGGTATTCGGAATGTGTCCAGGTGTAGACACGGTGACACCTCAAAGTAGGGTTAGTTTGAACGACGTTTGGTGTGGCATGCTTTGGCCTAATAGGTCCTTCGTACTCTCATCGTTGGTCCCCAGGTAGGCAAACTGGTCCGTTATATTGGATTTATACGAATGCCAGCCTAGACAGGATGTTCCGACTACCGGTACTTGTACCCTTCCAGTTACTACATGCCCGTCGTAGAACTTACTTTGATGAGATTTGAAAATTGCATAAAATCTTTGGATAATGAGAGTATGAAAATAAATTGAATACATGAACATCGATATATGTATAATGAATATGTATATATGTATATAAGCATGTATGTTTGACTGAAATGTAAACAAATATGAAACAAATAAATATCACAAGTTTGTATGTAACCACCTAATCAATTAAAATTTAGGCAGACTATAGTATAGGCTCTAAGGGTCTAATAACCTATCCTATATCCCTATAGTCATGGCTCTGATACCAATCTGTCACACCCCGACCCGCAGCGGAAAAGGTGATCGGGGCATGATTGGGTTATCATCAAAGCTCATGACATTTATTAAGCGTTTCATATTCATTAATACAAATTAAATGGAATTTTACAATAAATGTTACAACATGATCTAACTAACAATCTAAACTTCTTTGTTCTCTTCTAAGGCATATCCTATGTTTTCCTTGCTTCAACCTGTTCACCTGTATCATGTGTAAAAGGGTTTTTGGATCAACATAATGTTGGCGAGTGAATCCTATGGAAAACATTTGAACAAATTTATTTAAATTGATTATGAAATATGTGCACAACCAAACATGAGTAAAAATAGATGTAACTTAGTCAACAATCATAAGATATTAAATGAAACACTCATGAACAATAATGGGACAATTAGAGACACGCGATGCTCAACTCGTCTCTCACGAGGAACTGAGGGGCCTGATGAATGAATTGCATAAACATGATAATATGAATGACACAACTACAAACAACATAAACTCAATGATACACACATGAACAATAATGAATTTGATTTGAAGCACGCGTTGTTCTACTCGTCTCCCACGAGGAACTGATGGGCTTAATGTATGAGTTTCATATAACTTGACAAAAGGCAATAAGTAAATCACAACAATAAAAACAATCTAAGTTTAGGTCATGATGTGGTATGGCACAAGTTTAAATAAATTAATTAATTATTTTCATAACACATGACACACCCCAAAACGTGTAATTTAAAAGGGGGAGTTGTAAGATTCACTCACAGTGGGTGCGTTCGGTTGATGATGTTGAATGCACGCGAAGTGGTTTTAACCACGAGTGAGTTTAACCTAGAATAATCGCATTATGGTTTGGTAAGTAAACGGATTTTATTAATCTATTTTAGTAGGATTGTTGGGTGTATTTTTGCGAGTTTGAGGCTATTTTCTAACCTTAAAAATGTTATTTTTAAGTATTTTTAATTGATTTTTAATTAAAATAATTAAATAAAAATAATAAAAAAATTGATTTTTTTCTGACCGTTGACCAGCCCGTTGACCGTTGACCTGACCGTTGACCGGTTCGATTCGGAATACAAGTGCGCTGAGTGAGGCTCGAACCCGAGACCTCTCGTACGCGTGCACGCAGCTCTACCAACTTAGCTACGTGTCTAACCCGTTATATATCTGATTTTAATTATATATATATATATTAATTAGTTTAAACCGAAAATCATTTTATTTTAAAAACAGTTTTAAGCGAACCGGACGTGCACTCCACAGGTCTCGAACCCGGGACCTGTGGTTTAATCTAACACACAGTCCACCGCTGGACTGTGTGTTTAACATGTTATATAATTTGATTTTTATTATACTTAAATACAATTTAGTTATTTCCTTTTCTGCCTTATTTAAAAAGACTAGATAATTGTCCGAGTCGGTGCAGAAGACCGGACTCGAACTCGTGACCTGTGATATAAACAAACACACAGTCCACCGCTGGACTGTGTGTCTAACTTGGTTATTATTCCGGTTATTAATATACTTAACATATAACTGTGGCGACTTCGGTTCAGTTTAACAAAAATGATTTTTATTAAGGCAGCGTGTGTGAAACGGGATTCGAACTCGAGACCTTTGAATGTTTAACGTGCACACAGTCCACCGCTGGACTGTGTGTCTAACCCGATACTTATATGTTACAACGGTGACATCGTCTTCTTCATCCAGTTATAATCAGATATAATGTCTGACTGGTTCGAGTTTTTATTCAAGTTTCATTAGCGTTTTACAGTTCATTAAGGTGAGATAAGGGTGAAAAGATAAAGAAAATAAGCGAAGAGGTACACCGACTGGACCCTCTGTTTTCCGGCAGAACTCCGGCGACAGCAATAAGCTCCGGCGTCAGGTGTCTTGCAGCAGCGAGTCTCCGGAAAGCTTGGAAAAGGTAAGGGTGACTTCGGTATAAACTTAGGAGGTTCAGTAAAGCTCGGCAATGGGGAAACCGGTTTTCCGGCGACGAACAGATTAATTCCGGCGAGTGGAATTACGCCGAGAAAAGGTGTGGTTTTGAGCGAAAAAGTTTGCAGTGGGTTGTGGGTGAATTTATAGTGCAAATCGTCAAAGCACTTGGTCTGATTTCCGACTGTATTCATCGATTTAAATTTTCCGGCGGTTATGGTTTGGTCGCGGACTTCAAACATCGGTTATAACCGATGTCTTAATACTAGTTTACGTTATAACTGAAAGTGTTGTTAAAAGTTCGCGAGATTACCGGGATTCCGACGACTGAACTATTGGGCGCCGGTTTTGAATTCGTAACGTCATTATATCAATTAAATGATTTCAATATATAACAAACAAAATCCGTGGCGCAGTGGTTTGTGTGAGGTGTGTTAAGACATGTTTCCGGACCGGTACAGACCCGGGTTCGAAACCCGGCAGAGGTATTATATTTTTATTTTGCGATTTTTGACAGTTTTTCAAAAACTAATTATATATTCTTGTATAATAATTGATTACGTATCGTTTAAAATTATCTTGGGCATTTAGTTCGCAACGAAAATTTTGACTGACTGTTCGGTTGATAAACGGAGCGGGTTTGGTAAATCCGTTTTTGACGGATGTTACAAGACACATAGCTTAGTTGGAAGAGCTGCGTGCACGCAAACGAGAGGTCACGAGTTCGAATCCCATCACACGCTGCCAATAACATGCTTAAACCGGTCAGACCCCTCCCTTGTCAGTCTGACAAGGCTTCTAATTTTTTTTTATTTTTTTATTTAATAATCAACCAATTTCATAAATTATACCAACCCTTTTTTTAATACTCACATATATTCAGATTCTGTAAGCGTATAAATTTAATAAAAATCGTTTGTATATCGCCGGTTTGTTGAGTTTAAAAAAAAATTGGAAACCGTTTTTTAATTAATCCAGGATTTACTTAATGAGTGTATATGTATAATAAAAATCCAGCATCTAACGGGTTAGACACGTAGCTCAGTTAAAAGAGCTGCGTGCACGCAAAGGAGAGGTCACTAGAGTTCGAATCCCATCACATGCTGCCAATAACATGCTTAAACCGGCCAGACCCCTCCCCTTGTCAGTCTGAAAAGGTTTTTAAATTTTTTTATTATTTTATTTTGTTTAATAATCAACCAATTTTATAAATTATACCAACCCCTTTTTTTAATACTCACATATACTCAGATTCTGTAAGAGTAAATTTAATAAAAATCGTTTGTATATCCCCGGTTTGTTGAGTTTAAAAAAAATTGGAAACCGTTTTTTAATTAAATCAGGATTTACTTAATGAGTGTATATGTATAATAAAAATCCAGCATCTAACGGGTTAGACACATAGCTCAGTTGGAAGAGCTGCGTGCACGCAAAGGAGAGGTCACGAGTTCGAATCCCATCACATGCTGCCAATAACATGCTCAAACCGGTCAGACCCTTCCCCTTGTCAGTCTGATAAGGTTTTTAATTTTTTTATTATTTTATTTTGTTTAATAATTTTTTTATCAACCAATTTCAAAAATTATACCAACCCTTTTTGTATATCGTTTGTATATCGCCGGTTTGTTGAGTTTAAAAAAAATTGGAAACCGTTTTTTAATTAAATCATGATTTACTTAATGTGTGTATATGTATAATAAAAATTCAGCATCTAACGGGTTAGACACGTAGCTCAGTTGGAAGAGCTGCGTGCACGCAAACTAGAGGTCATGAGTTCGAATCCTATCACACGCTGCCAATAACATGCTTAAACCGGTCAGATCCCTCCCCTTGTCAGTCTGACAAGGTTTTTAAATTTTTTTATTATTTTATTTTCTTTAATAATATTTTTTTTATCAACCAGAGCCGTTTCAGGCTGACATCAACCAAAGCCGTTTCAGACGGACATCGACAGAGCCGTGACAACTGACGTTTTAGACTTTTCAGACTTTTTGAGCCGTTTCAGTAATTTTGAGCCGTTTTAGACTTTTTAAGCCGTTTCAGACGTCGTTCAGAGCCATTTCAGGCCCGTTTCAGACTGACACGGCTTAACAAGCCGTGACAACTGACGTTTCAGACTTTTGAGTCGTTTCAGTATTTTTGAGCCGTTTCAACACATGTTTTAAGCCGTTTCAGTAACATGTTTCAGCGTCCAAAGCCGTTTCATCTTACATGTTTCAGCGTTTACCCCAACCGGACGCCTGGTTAAGCCAGTTGCACCTCCATGTGCATCTGAAGTTCACTTGAATGCGCTTGGTTTTGTTAGAGCTTTGAAAACATAAACCCGTTTAAGGTCTGAAGAAAACGATAGCTGTTTGGGACCACTTGAAAGTTCGGAAACTTCAACCCACACGTGAACATGCAAAACGAGCACGTGATGCAAGATTGTTCAACCGACCCATCTCTTTTTCCGGTAATAAGTAATGTTGTTCATAGTATTTTTTAAAAACTTTATTTCTTAAACGCACGTGTTTTTGTATTGTTTAGATGCCGACGATTAAATTAAGACAAAAGTGGCTGATTTTAAAATACTTGAAGTAGATAATGACTCCGGGAATTGAGACCGCCATAAGGCAAACGTGCTTTGGACCCTATTTAGATAATAGGTGCACGTTATGTGATAGTCTTGTTTTAATCAGGGTTGCACAACTTCAGTTACCTAATAATAATCCCCGTCTTGGTATTTCGTATTTATTAGGAGGTGAAATATTTACGTTTACACCTAAACAATTTTGTTTAATAACCGGGTTACGGTTTGGCCACAGTTCTTGGGCACCTGTAGGTTACCAAAATTCTTTTAAAAATAGATTTTTTCCAGGCCGATCTCGAGTTAGTTTTTCAAAAATTATTGATTTATTTAATAACGTAACGACATATAACGATGAAGACGGCATAAGAATATGTCTTCTAATGCTTATAGGTCAAGGTTTTTTGGGATTGCAAAAAACCAATATTTTTGATCATTTTCTTTTACACCTTGTGGATGATCTGGAAGCTTTTAGACAATATCCATGGGGTAATTATTTTTTTGATAGTACATATAATGCTATTTATAATTTGCACATACGTCAAAAAGACGACACAATCGGTTTTTCGCTATCGGGATTCATATGGCCCTTCAAGGTACGCGTGATCCCTTCCCCTTATTATACATTCCTAATTTTAGATGAAAATTTTAAAACATCCGTTTTACAGATGGGATTTTGGAGGTGTTCCCAGAATTCAAGGGTTCAAACGAATGGTTTGAATCTGAGACAATTCCCAGATTTTTGGGATGGAGGGAAGGACGTAAGTTCATGAAGGTTACTGTACAATTCCCAGATTTTTGGGATGGAGGGAAGGACGTAAGTTCATGAAGGTTACTGTGGACCGTATGCTTAAAGGGGCGGCAAAGGTAAAATAGTTATATTAAATTAAAAATATGAATGTGTGTTATTTTTATTATTTTTAAAAATTTATTGTCTTTAAAATCGAAGAAACGTGAATACAGGCCGCTTTCCTTTATACTAGCCACGAATAATGAAGCTATGTGCCCATGGTATATATCTAGTTCAGATTATTTAGACGCTGAACGACAGATGTATGCTAATGCAATGCCGGGTGAAATACCGGTTGTCGACGAACAACAAACACGTACGGAATTCCGGGGTCCAATGACACCGCCTATGCAGTCCCCTACCGCCGTTGACCCACAACAAATGCAGTCACTTATGAACAATTTGTTTGGTGACGATGCCACAAATCAAGGTTCTAAGCCTTCACCGGCCCGACAGGAAATACCGCAACAGAATTTTGCTACCGGTCCGTCCATGTGTGGAGTTGATTATAACCGGTTTAAATCACTGCTGGACGAGAACAACCGGAAACTGACTGACATGATCTTGTCATAGGTGTTGCATACGCATCGTGCGGCCCCTGTAGGTACACCAGCCAACGCGCGAACATCAGAAAGGGAGAGTGATAATGTAATGTTTAAATTTGGCAATTATTTTTTTTATAAATTTAAATACAATCTATAATAATGACCGTTTAACATTTCATGTAGGCTGTTGCTGATTCTTTTGTCAACTACGACAGTGTCTACCATGTCTCTATGACCTCGATTATAAATGATGGACCTGTACGTTTTTACATGTTTTAGCATAACAGTTAGTAATTATTTTACGAGTACGAAATGTTAACTCTTACGCATAAGCATTTTTGTAGAATGAGGATCCTGATATTATAAAAATGAGACGATCGGAAAGACTTGTGAAGCCCGCTGCAGCTTTGCTATCCCCATTCGTAGCTTATAAAAGGTTAAACCAAAACAAACAAGACAGTCAAATAATGAGGATAGACAAATTTCATTAATCGAGCGGTGGTATCCAAGTAGTGCAACACATATCTTTCACTATTAGCGGTGGGTGTGCCGGTCCTGATTTCTGGGCGTCATTGCTGGCTAAGGACGGTAGTGGCTGTTTAAGCGATGATGTAAGCCTTCACTATCAACAAAGTAAAAAAAATATATTTTTTTCACACTAAATTTACTTTTTTACAGCATATATTTGGGTGGATGATCCACTTGTATCACTCAAGAGATACAAGAGAACGTTGGAGTATTTTACCCCCTTATTTTCAGATGAATCTTTTTAACTCGGGTGGCACGACCACACGTTCAAGGGTTATTTCACCGGGGCGGTGGACCCCTTTCCACAATAAGTACATTGACGAGGTATTACCGAGATTCCAATTAGTTAGTTGTTACATATTTATTTTTGTAATTTATTAACGAACCCTAACTTACTTATTATGTAGGTGTACGTACCGTTGTACATACCAGGCGTACATTGTTTTTAGGAGTTTTCAATCTTATTAATTACACACTTACGATATACGATAGGTATTTTTCCCGATTTAATAAATTAATACTTTAATATTTATGCTGCTAATTGTTCTTATTTTTTGGTGATTATAGTTTATTAGGTCTAAAAACTTTGGAAAAGGGAAGAACGGAGGTGGTCTGTCATATAAATTTTGTTTTTGACCACTGGCTACGAATTAATGGTTATCATGCCGACAACCCGTTACCGTTACATTTTCCCTTCCGCATTATTTATGCAAGCGATGCTCCTCAACAGTCCGGAGTTTTGAGAGACTGTGGAGTTTGGGTTTGCATATATCTACAAAAGTTGATAAATAAACAACAGTTGAACGATGGTGAAGATACTGCGTTAACTGCATACAAAATGAGACGTAAACTAGCTATACTTTTTTTTGACTCGGTACTACCCGAGGATATAGAAGACAACGTCGAAGATGACGAAGTTTTATTTGGAAGATAATTGTAAAAATGCAGAAAATGTTGTAAAAATCTTATTATGTATAGAATGGTTATTTATATTTTTTATTTGTATTATGTTATAGATACCTGTGTACTCTTTGTGTGTATATATATGTGTGCGCTACTATTATGGAAACACATGCTACTCAGATAGATCCACAATGTCAAACCGGAGTTGGTCGTCAAATGTTCTTGACTTTTATTATGCCGGCGATAGTCCAAGTTGCTTTTCCTCATACATGGGGATAACACCACTCGGGAAAGAATGGTGGGGTGGACTACTTGGATTTAGTGGAGATGGCCATGTTCAATAAACGGTACCTTAATAACAAATCATTTCCTTTAATAATTAGGCTATTATTTAAAAAAAATAAATCTTTACCATTCTTTTATAGCACGTGAAAGCATGGTATTACAAACTCATGTATCAACGAGAGGTTGAAAGACGCGCAAGGACGACGGCTTCAAAGGATTTTCGTTGGACGGCTCTACCACCAAATTTTGTCAACATGTTAAATGAAGAAGATAGTGCGGCAAACACATACGCAGATGGGTCTTCAACTACATACCCTCCATTTTGGGAA
Organism: Scalesia atractyloides; assembly: GCA_947069175.1. NCBI lineage: Eukaryota > Viridiplantae > Streptophyta > Magnoliopsida > Asterales > Asteraceae > Scalesia > Scalesia atractyloides. Next base: position 85,217,094 of record CAMTDV010000028.1, on the reverse strand, counting down.
ATAGATACAGTACATTCATTTTTTATTTATTTTATATTGTGGGGGTTCTATATGTAATAAGATCTTAAACATGTTTATTTTGGACTGATCTTTAACATAATAATTTTAACCGGATGTATATACTTTTCTTTTTTTACACAGGCTTACATTCCTATAGCGGAAAAGGAACAACAATGGTTACTTCTAAATATAAATTTAAAGTCACTAGAGATAACTGTTTATTTTACAAATACTTGTGACATGAATAACCGTGGAGATTCATTTTGCGTGCACAGAAGAATTCATCAAATTGTGATGGAGTTTGAGTCTCTATTCTTGTGGTTTCTGGGCCGTATCGGATATTGGCAACACGCTGAAGTAGACGAGACGGATGCCATGGGAATAGTAGGGGATGTCGTCTGGCCTGATCAAAGAGATCGTATTGGCCGAAATTCAGGAGTCATCATATGTATGCTAATGGAAAACCTTGTTCGCAAGCGCTCGTTAACATGGAGCGAAGAAAACCTTCAGGATGCTTGTTTTAGATACAGACGGTACATGGCAAATGAACTCTATGCCGGGCGCTTCACACCAGTTAATTTTTGATGCTTTGTGTATACACATAAAATCAAACAATAAAAAATTGTAATGAAATATTTCCTGCGTAATTTTATTACTTCCAATACTAAAAAAATAGATATTGTTAAAAGTCTCCCAGGTTATAGGACGGAAATTGTGTAAACTGGTCATGATCGCCCCAGCTTTCTTTATCTTTCCCTTTCCCCAGTCGTTTGCTAGTACCAATTTGTGACGGCATCAGCTGTGAACACAAATCACGATGATGACCGTATGATTTACACCGGGAACAATACGGCAGAGTGGGTTCTTCCCCGAGGGATAAGATCCGGTTGTTATCTCGAGGACGACCCACCTGACGCTTTGTAATATGCGGCGGTTGAAGATTTATAAGATCTTCTGGAGTCTCCCATTCAGACTTATGAGGAAGAGGATTAATCGCTTCTTCATAAGTTCTTTTATAGATTTCGTTTGAGTAACAAGGGAAGGAATACTGATTGCAATCGGTTTCATCTAAAATTTTTGAAACCGAAATCACATGCCCACATGGTAGGCCAGAAACTTGCCAAACTCGGCAGCTACATGTTCGATTATATAAATCAACAAAACCGCCCTTGCCCCCGTCTTGAACATCATAAGTGTTTAAACCAACACCAGCAACAGTCCACGTTCTAGACGCTTGATTTTTTTTAAAATTTTCTTTTGAGCCCACTATGTAAGTAGGTGTGTTTCCTTAATACCCTGCAACCGGCGTTCATAAAACCATTGTTGTACGGACTGACGAAAGAATTCTATAACTTGTGTTATCGGCATTTTGCGCTGATGTCTAGAAAGAGCGTTAATGGACTCCGCGCTGTTAGATGTCATATAATGATATAGATTACCGGGGCAATGTGCTCTTGCCCATCTACCGAAACCAATACTTGTTACAATTTGATGTACCTGGGAACGGCAAGACAAAGAGCATTGAATGACTCATTAAAATCAGACATCCGGTAAGATTTGCATGTCTTCCACCACAGACTCTCGTATTCTTTTTTTATTTAACGGTAAACGTAAGTTCATCATTAAATGACGACAACATAACCCGTGATAAGCACGTGGAAAGACGTTACTAACAACTAAGTGTATAGAATTCGCCCTATCCGATATTATCGCCATATCGGGTATTTCACCAACACACTCTCTAAGCTTAGAAAGAAACCATGTCCAGGATTCTCCATCCTCTGATTTTCCTATTCCAAAGGAAACTGGTAAAATATGGTTGTTTCCATCCATGCCAACTGCTAAAAACAACATACCTTTAAATTCACCTTTTAGGTATGCTGCATCGATGATAACCATCAGCCTGAGATTACACATAAAGGCACGAATCTGAAAGTAAAAATTCGTAAGAGGTCAACCGCGTTTAATTTTAGATAACTAAATAAAAGTACGCATAACTTACAGCAGCACTGATGGAAACAAAGACCATCTCAAACCGATTCTCTTCGTCAGTCTTGATGCGAGTGATAGTACCGGGGTTTGCCCGCTCTAAATTGTAGCAGTAAAACGGTAGTTCAGCAAAGGAATCAGTGCTTGTTCCTTGTAGAATCTCTAGCGCGTGACTTTTTCCACGCCAAGCTTGACTATAACTTATGTCTGGAATCTTTGTTTAAAATCTTTGAGAATATCTGTGGACCGATATTGTCTACCACTATCTTTTAGTGATTCCTTTAAATAGTGAACCACAACCATTGGGTTTGCCTGACGAAGATGGGGGTACGTTAGCGTCTTTGAGCACGTGTGTTTATCGTTCGTATACTTCACAACAAACATGGCACAGCCAGCAATACTACGTGCCCTAAAACGCCATGCGCACCCATCCACCAAACATGACACGTCAAACCTGGTTTTAGGCGATCTATCTACTTTAAACTCAAAATGTTCTAACAAACATTTTTTCCCTAGCTCAAGTTTCATTTCTTCTTTGTTAGTGAATACGTAGCCTGGCTCAAACTTAATTGATGGAGACAGTGTTTGTGTTGTACCATGTAAATTATCGAAAGTCGTTGTATAGTGTCACACCCCGACCCGCAGCGGATAAGGTGATCGGGGCATGATTGGGTTATCATCAAAGCTCATGACATTTATTAAATGTTTCATATTCATTAATACAAATTAAATGAAAGTTTACAATGATTGCTACAACATGATCTAACTAACAATCTAACTCCTTTGTTCTCTTCTAAGGCATATCCTATGCTATCCTTGCTTCAACCTGTTCACATGTATCATGTGTAAAAAGGTTTTTGGATCAACATAATGTTGGCGAGTGAATCCTATGGAAAACATTTGAGCAATTTATTTAAATTGATTATGAAATATGTGCACAACCAAACATGAGTAAAATTAGATGTAACTTGATCAACAATCATAAGATGTTAAATGAAACACTCATGAATAATAATGGAAACAATTAAAGGCACGCGATGCTCAACTCGTCTCTCACGAGGAACTGAGGGGCCTGATGAATGAATTGCATAAACATGATAATATGAATAACACAACTACAAACAATATAAACTCAATGAAAACACATATGAACAATAATGAATTTGAATTGAAGCACGCGATGTTCTACTCGTTTCCCACGAGGAACTGATGGGCTTAATGTATGAGTTTCATGTAATTTGACAAACGGAATATAAATAAATCACAACAATAAATCAATCTAAGATTAAGTCATGATGTGGTATGGCACAAGTTTAAATAAATAAATTAATTAATTCATAACACATGACACACCCCAAAACGTGTAATTTAAAAGGGGGAATTGTAAGATTCACTCACAGTGGGTGCGTTCGGTTGATGACGATGAATGCACGCGAAGTGGTTTTAACCACGAGTGAGATTTAACCTAGATAAATCGCATTATGGTTTGGTGAGTAAACGGACTATTTTAGTAGGATTGTTGGGTGTATTTTTGTGAGTTTGAAGCTATTTTCTAATCTTAAAAATGTTATTTTTAAGTATTTATAATTGATTTTTAATTAAAATAATTAAATAAAAATAATAAAAAAATTTATTTTTTTCTGCTACAGTTGACCTTGACCAGTTGACTTTGACTGGTCGTTGACCGGTTTGCGGAATATTGTTGTGCGCTCGGTGAGGCTCGAACCCGAGACCTCCCGTACGCGTGCACGCAGCTCTACCAACTGAGCTACGTGTCTAACCCGTTATATATCCGATTTTAATTTCATATATACATTAATTAGAATTAATAGAAAATCATTTATTTTAAAAACAGTTTAAGGCGAAACGGTCATGCACACCACAGGTCTCGAACCCGGGACCTGTGGGTTAATCTAACACACAGTCCACCGCTGGACTGTGTGTTCAACATGTTATAATATTCGGTTTTTATTATACTTAAATACAAAAATAGATATTTCCTTTTCTGCCTTATTTAAAAGAAAAGATAATTGTCCGAGTCGGTGCTGAGGACCGGACTCGAACTCGTGACCTGTGATATAAACAAACACACAGTCCACCGCTGGACTGTGTGTCTAACTTGGTTATTATTCCGGTTATTAATATACTTAACATATAACTAAGGCGACTCCGGTTCAGTAATAAAATAAAAATAGATTTTATTAAGGCAGCGTGTGAAACGGGAATCGAACTCGAGACCTTTGCATAATTAACGTCTTATGTGCACACAGTCCACCGCTGGACTGTGTGTCTAACCCGATTAAAATCATGATTTATAATATACTTATATGATATGGAAGAACATCGTCTTCTTCGTCAATGCTTGAACCAGAAATCGGAATTCGACTAGTTCAAGTTTTTTTATCAGTTTGTTAGTGTTTTACAGTTTATTTCGGTAAGATAAAAGTGAAAAGGAAAAGAAACTGGGCGGAGAAATATACCGACAAGACTCTCTGTTTTCCGGCAGAACTCCGGCGACAGAATTCACCTCCGGCGATAGGTTCCTTGCAGCAGCAAGTCTCCGGAAATCTTGGGGAGAGTATGGGTAACTTCAGTAAAGGTTTAGGGGATTAGTGAGGTTCAGAAAATTAAAACTCGGTTTTCCGGCGAAAAATAGGACAGTTCCGGCGAGTGAAATTACGCCGTGAAAAGATGTGATTTTTAGCGAAAAGGTTTGCAGACGATTGTGGTTGAATTTATAGGGAATAATCGAAATGCATTTGGTCTGATTTTGGACTGTGTTCGTTATTTAAATTTTTCCGGCGGTTTTGAAAAGTGTCGCGGACTTCAAACATCGGTTATAACCGATATGTGATTAAAGGTTTACGTTATAACGTAAATTGGTGTTAAGACTCGCGAATAATCCGGGATTCCGACGACTGAATCGTTGGGCGCCGATTTTGAATTTGTAAAGTCACTTTATGAATTAAATTATTTCATTATTTATCAAATAAATCAGTTGGCGCAGTGGTTTGTGTGTGAGATGTTAAGTCACTAGGTGACTCGGTACAGACCCGGGTTCGAAACCCGGCTGTAACAATTCATTTTTATTTTTCGATTTTCAACAGTTTTTCAAAAACTAAATATATACCCCCGTATAATAATTGATTACGGATCGTTTAAAAATATTTTGGGCATTTAATTCGCAACGAAAATTTTGACTGACTGTTCGGTTGCTAAACGGAGCGGGTTTGGTAAATCCGTTTTTGACGGATGTTACAGTATCCCCTGCTTTTTAGAAATTTCGCCCCGAAATTTAAATAATGATATATTTTGACTATAAGAATGATGATGTTTTGTTTGACAGTTGTATGCTTAGCAAAAATGAGGGTTTAAGTTTTTTGTTCGAGGCGGTAACGTTCCTTGTAAAGGTTAAGTACCCTATTCAGGAATCGCTTTTTGTTGCCTACTGTATGAATATTGATAAACAGGAATGATTCTCTGCATAAGAGTTTAGATACGTTTGGGAAAAATATGGTTATATCCTAAGGCAAAACTTCTAACACTACAATCTACATGGAACATAAATAAAAAACACAACAGCTGATATCCAAACATGAATGAACACATCAGCAAATATTTGAACATGAATAAACATAACAGCAAATATTCGAACATGAATGAACACATCAGCAAATATTTGAACATGAATAAACACAACAGCAAGTATTTGAACATGAATAAACACAACAGCAAAAATTCGAACATGAATAGACACATCAGCGAATGAATAAACACAATAGCCAATATTCGAACATGAATAGACACATCAGCGAATATTTGAACATGAATAAACACAACAGCAATATTTGAATCCATATATGTTTGAATGATGGAAGTTCCTCTCTCGTTTGTTATGATGGAGAGGTTAATTTATGTAGAAATGGAACACAATCCAATCTCTTTAAATAACATGATGATATAAATGTATCACAATTTCCAACCAAGGCAAATAATAAATCCTACCTGGGACTTCTCATAACCGCCTGATAATGCCTCTGATCCTTTGGCAAGAATACTTATATATAGGAAGTACCAACGGCGTATCCACCATATTCTTGCCAAATTTTCATTAGTTTTATCCACAAGTTATGATTGGTTACCAAGAAACTAATAAATCCTACATAGAACTTCTCATAACCGTCCGATAAGGCCTCTGATCCTTTGACAAAAATACTTATATATAGGAAGTACCAGCGGCGTATCCACCATATTCTTGTCAAATTTTCATTGGTTTTATCAGTGAATTATGATTAGTCCTATAACTCTACAATCAATACAACAAACATAAAATACTGAAATGAAATATATCTGTGCGATCAAGGCTCAATCGAACGGAGCCGATCGTATTGCATGTACTGAAAATAAAATGGATGTGCGCTCAAGGCTCAATCAACGGAGCCGAACGTATTGAATGTACTGAAATTGAAATTGTGTGCTCAAGGCTCAATCAAACGGAGCCGAACATATTGAATGTACTGAAATTGAAATTGTGTGCTCAAGGCTCAATCAAACGGAGCCGAACATATTGAATGTACTGAATATGAATAACTTAACCACACAAACAGTCTATGCATGGAACCTCTCATAACCGCCTGATAATGTCTCCGATTATTTGACAAGAATACTTATATATAGGAAGTACCATCGGCGTATCCACCATATCCTTGTCAAATTTTCGTTGACTTTATCCGAAAGTTATGGTTAGTTCGATGCGACTCTACTACAAACACCACAACCACAAGATACTGATAATGAAATTGTATGTGCGCTCAAGGCTCAATCAAACGGAGCCGAACGTATTGCATGAACTTGAAATGTAAATTGAACTGTGCACTCAAGGCTCAATCAAACGGAGCCGAGCGTATTGCATGAACTTGAAATGTAAATTGAACTGTGCACTCAAGGCTCAATCAAACGGAGCCGAGCGTATTGCATGTATTGAAATGAAATATTACGTAACCGATCAAGGCTCAACAAACGGAGCCGATCGTGCGGGCACGCCAAGATCAACCACATAATAAAATGGGGATCCAACTCAACCTCGATGGATGGGGAGCCACGGCCTCGGCAAAATCGTATACTGAAAACAATATATATAATATACCATAATTACTCTAACAGTCTACACATGTGATAAAGAAAATATAAGACTAAACAACAGGAGTTGAATCTGGATCTTCGGCGAAAAGAACTAGCTGAGTATCTTCGTTTGGGCCGTCATTATCTTCGACAGGGTTGGCGTTGATATTGAAGACTCTTCCTCTTGCTGGTGGCATAGTGGTTGGGTTTTCTTGGTTTACTTGGTTAACTGGGTTTGATTGTGCTTGAGTGTTGATAACGTTTACCAATTGAGGGCATGTGTTTCCAAGGTGGGTAGGGTCGCCACAATTGAAGCAGGCTCTAGCATATGGGAACATGGGATATTGAGGTTGGTAATAAGTTTGGGCCATGCTTTGAGTAGGGGAAGAGGTTTGGTCTTGAAAAGTGCGACAAACATTGCTCAAATGACCATAACGTCCACAAGTTGTACATAGCCGGCAAGGTAAAGTAAGGGAATGATGATAAAAACAGTGGTTGCATTGAGGGTGAGGTCCAAGATATGGTTTCTTATTTGGGTAAGCTGAATTGGGTGCCTCTTGGGTGATTGGGACAGCTCGGATGGGTATAGCGTGAAAAACTGGTTGATTTCGTTGAGTAGCAGCGAAAAGTCGCCCGACTCTTCTTCTCTTAGGTTTGGGTTGAGAAGGGGATTCGGGTTGAGAAGGGGATTCTGGTTGAGAAGGGGATTCAGTTTGAGAAGGGGATTCGGAGGTTTCAGTTGATTCTTTATCCTTCTTCTTCTCTTCCTCGAAGTCTTTGTTTCGGATTCGGTTCTCGGTGAGCTCTATTGCTAGCTCCATTGCTGCTTCCAAAGTTGCAGGCTTGGTACTCATCACGGGGTCTTGAATCTTTGACGGAAGACCACGAATGTAGTGCTCGATCAAACGGTAGAGGGGAGTAAACATGTTGGGAACCATTTGATGTAATTCGAGGAACCTTTTGTTGTAGGTGGTGTGGTCTCCTTCCACTTGCCTCAATGAGTAAAATTCATCTTCTAGCTTCTTGATTTCGCTCCTTGGGCAAAATCGTCTGGTCATGATTTCCTTCAATTCGTTCCAAGTTAAGGACATAGCATCTTCAACACCTCGTTTGGCCTTCTCTGTATTCCACCAAGTAAGTGCTATCCCATATAGTCGACTGGTAGCATAACGCGCTTTGCGATCATCAGGGCAATCGCAATTTAGAAAAGTATTCTCCATTTCTTCAAACCAATGGAGGAGTGCGGTGACACCTTCAGTCCCTTTATATTTCGGAGGGTCGCATGATTTGAAATGCTTGTAGGTGCATTTAGTGGTGTTTGAGGAAGAGTTGAAAATGTTTTGGTTTGCTTGATTGACAGGATTATGGGTAAGTGCTTGTTGAACTTGGATTACAATGTTGGGTATTACAGCAGCCATTTGTTGAGCGATTAAGGTAGCCATGCGTTCGCGGGCTTTTCTTGCTCTCGTCTTCCTACGGGCGAGGTTAGAAGACATCTACAATGAATACATGACAAGGGTATGAGTTGGATGCTTTTGAGATCATGGGTCACATTCAAGAATGAACATTCATAAAATAATTATACCAAAAATACTACATCCATAGGATGTCTTGGGCTTTGCTCGCTGTTAGGCCCGTCATGCCGCCATACTTTACCTTATGTAATCATGTGGGCCCCCATGAATTACCGGTTTTTCATATGGTTCGCACGGTTTCTGCCTGGTTGCGTACACAAAACCCGGTGAAAATCGAGAAATATGTATACAACGTGTGATGTTCGGAATGTGTCCAGGTGTAGACACGATGACACCTCAAAGTGGGTTAGTTCGAACGACGTTTGGTGTGGCATGCTTTGGCCTAATAGGTCCTTCGTACTCTCATCGTTGGTCCCCAGGTAGGCAAACTGGTCCGTTATATTGGATTTATACGAATGCCAGCCTAGACAGGACGTTCCGACTACCGGTACTTGTACCCTTCCAGTTACTACATGCCCGTCGCAGAACTTACTTTGATGAGAATTGAAAATTGCATAAAATCTTTGGATAATGAGAATATGAAAATAAATTGAATACATGAACATCGATATATGTATAATGAATATGTATATATGTATAATGAACATGTATATGAGCATGTATGTTTGACTGAAATGTAAACAAATATGAAACAAATAAATATCACAAGTTTGTATGTAACCACCTAATCAATTTAAAATTTAGGCAGACTATAGTATAGGCTCTAAGGGTCTAATAACCTATCCTATATCCCTATAGTCATGGCTCTGATACCAATCTGTCACACCCCGACCCGCAGCGGATAAGGTGATCGGGGCATGATTGGGTTATCATCAAAGCTCATGACATTTATTAAATGTTTCATATTCATTAATACAAATTAAATGAAAGTTTACAATGATTGCTACAACATGATCTAACTAACAATCTAACTCCTTTGTTCTCTTCTAAGGCATATCCTATGCTATCCTTGCTTCAACCTGTTCACCTGTATCATGTGTAAAAAGGTTTTTGGATCAACATAATGTTGGCGAGTGAATCCTATGGAAAACATTTGAGCAATTTATTTAAATTGATTATGAAATATGTGCACAACCAAACATGAGTAAAATTAGATGTAACTTGATCAACAATCATAAGATGTTAAATGAAACACTCATGAATAATAATGGAAACAATTAAAGGCACGCGATGCTCAACTCGTCTCTCACGAGGAACTGAGGGGCCTGATGAATGAATTGCATAAACATGATAATATGAATAACACAACTACAAACAATATAAACTCAATGAAAACACATATGAACAATAATGAATTTGAATTGAAGCACGCGATGTTCTACTCGTTTCCCACGAGGAACTGATGGGCTTAATGTATGAGTTTCATGTAATTTGACAAACGGAATATAAATAAATCACAACAATAAATCAATCTAAGATTAAGTCATGATGTGGTATGGCACAAGTTTTAAATAAATAAATTAATTAATTCATAACACATGACACACCCCAAAACGTGTAATTTAAAAGGGGGAATTGTAAGATTCACTCACAGTGGGTGCGTTCGGTTGATGACGATGAATGCACGCGAAGTGGTTTTAACCACGAGTGAGATTTAACCTAGATAAATCGCATTATGGTTTGGTGAGTAAACGGACTATTTTAGTAGGATTGTTGGGTGTATTTTTGTGAGTTTGAAGCTATTTTCTAATCTTAAAAATGTTATTTTTAAGTATTTATAATTGATTTTTAATTAAAATAATTAAATAAAAATAATAAAAAAATTTATTTTTTTCTGCTACAGTTGACCTTGACCAGTTGACTTTGACTGGTCGTTGACCGGTTTGCGGAATATTGTTGTGCGCTCGGTGAGGCTCGAACCCGAGACCTCCCGTACGCGTGCACGCAGCTCTACCAACTGAGCTACGTGTCTAACCCGTTATATATCCGATTTTAATTTCATATATACATTAATTAGAATTAATAGAAAATCATTTATTTTAAAAACAGTTTAAGGCGAAACGGTCATGCACACCACAGGTCTCGAACCCGGGACCTGTGGGTTAATCTAACACACAGTCCACCGCTGGACTGTGTGTTCAACATGTTATAATATTCGGTTTTTATTATACTTAAATACAAAAATAGATATTTCCTTTTCTGCCTTATTTAAAAGAAAAGATAATTGTCCGAGTCGGTGCTGAGGACCGGACTCGAACTCGTGACCTGTGATATAAACAAACACACAGTCCACCGCTGGACTGTGTGTCTAACTTGGTTATTATTCCGGTTATTAATATACTTAACATATAACTAAGGCGACTCCGGTTCAGTAATAAAATAAAAATAGATTTTATTAAGGCAGCGTGTGAAACGGGAATCGAACTCGAGACCTTTGCATAATTAACGTCTTATGTGCACACAGTCCACCGCTGGACTGTGTGTCTAACCCGATTAAAATCATGATTTATAATATACTTATATGATATGGAAGAACATCGTCTTCTTCGTCAATGCTTGAACCAGAAATCGGAATTCGACTAGTTCAAGTTTTTTTATCAGTTTGTTAGTGTTTTACAGTTTATTTCGGTAAGATAAAAGTGAAAAGGAAAAGAAACTGGGCGGAGAAATATACCGACAAGACTCTCTGTTTTCCGGCAGAAAAATGAAAGTTTACAATGATTGCTACAACATGATCTAACTAACAATCTAACTCCTTTGTTCTCTTCTAAGGCATATCCTATGCTATCCTTGCTTCAACCTGTTCACCTGTATCATGTGTAAAAAGGTTTTTGGATCAACATAATGTTGGCGAGTGAATCCTATGGAAAACATTTGAGCAATTTATTTAAATTGATTATGAAATATGTGCACAACCAAACATGAGTAAAATTAGATGTAACTTGATCAACAATCATAAGATGTTAAATGAAACACTCATGAATAATAATGGAAACAATTAAAGGCACGCGATGCTCAACTCGTCTCTCACGAGGAACTGAGGGGCCTGATGAATGAATTGCATAAACATGATAATATGAATAACACAACTACAAACAATATAAACTCAATGAAAACACATATGAACAATAATGAATTTGAATTGAAGCACGCGATGTTCTACTCGTTTCCCACGAGGAACTGATGGGCTTAATGTATGAGTTTCATGTAATTTGACAAACGGAATATAAATAAATCACAACAATAAATCAATCTAAGATTAAGTCATGATGTGGTATGGCACAAGTTTAAATAAATAAATTAATTAATTCATAACACATGACACACCCCAAAACGTGTAATTTAAAAGGGGGAATTGTAAGATTCACTCACAGTGGGTGCGTTCGGTTGATGACGATGAATGCACGCGAAGTGGTTTTAACCACGAGTGAGATTTAACCTAGATAAATCGCATTATGGTTTGGTGAGTAAACGGACTATTTTAGTAGGATTGTTGGGTGTATTTTTGTGAGTTTGAAGCTATTTTCTAATCTTAAAAATGTTATTTTTAAGTATTTATAATTGATTTTTAATTAAAATAATTAAATAAAAATAATAAAAAAATTTATTTTTTTCTGCTACAGTTGACCTTGACCAGTTGACTTTGACTGGTCGTTGACCGGTTTGCGGAATATTGTTGTTGCGCTCGGTGAGGCTTGAACCCGAGACCTCCCGTACGCGTGCACGCAGCTCTACCAACTGAGCTACGTGTCTAACCCGTTATATATCCGATTTTAATTTCATATATACATTAATTAGAATTAATAGAAAATCATTTATTTTAAAAACAGTTTAAGGCGAAACGGTCATGCACACCACAGGTCTCGAACCCGGGACCTGTGGGTTAATCTAACACACAGTCCACCGCTGGACTGTGTGTTCAACATGTTATAATATTCGGTTTTTATTATACTTAAATACAAAATAGATATTTCCTTTTCTGCCTTATTTAAAAGAAAAGATAATTGTCCGAGTCGGTGCTGAGGACCGGACTCGAACTCGTGACCTGTGATATAAACAAACACACAGTCCACCGCTGGACTGTGTGTCTAACTTGGTTATTATTCCGGTTATTAATATACTTAACATATAACTAAGGCGACTCCGGTTCAGTAATAAAATAAAAATAGATTTTATTAAGGCAGCGTGTGAAACGGGAATCGAACTCGAGACCTTTGCATAATTAACGTCTTATGTGCACACAGTCCACCGCTGGACTGTGTGTCTAACCGATTAAAATCATGATTTATAATATACTTATATGATATGGAAGAACATCGTCTTCTTCGTCAATGCTTGAACCAGAAATCGGAATTCGACTAGTTCAAGTTTTTTTATCAGTTTGTTAGTGTTTTACAGTTTATTTCGGTAAGATAAAAGTGAAAAGGAAAAGAAACTGGGCGGAGAAATATACCGACAAGACTCTCTGTTTTCCGACAGAACTCCGGCGACAGAATTCACCTCCGGCGATAGGTTCCTTGCAGCAGCAAGTCTCCGGAAATCTTGGGGAGAGTATGGGTAACTTCAGTAAAGGTTTAGGGGATTAGTGAGGTTCAGAAAATTAAAACTCGGTTTTCCGGCGAAAAATAGGACAGTTCCGGCGAGTGAAATTACGCCGTGAAAAGATGTGATTTTTAGCGAAAAGGTTTGCAGACGATTGTGGTTGAATTTATAGGGAATAATCGAAATGCATTTGGTCTGATTTTGGACTGTGTTCGTTATTTAAATTTTTCCGGTGGTTTTGAAAAGTGTCGCGGACTTCAAACATCGGTTATAACCGATATGTGATTAAAGGTTTACGTTATAACGTAAATTGGTGTTAAGACTCGCGAATAATCTGGGATTCCGACGACTGAATCGTTGGGCGCCGATTTTTGAATTTGTAAAGTCACTTTATGAATTAAATTATTTCATTATTTATCAAATAAATCAGTTGGCGCAGTGGTTTGTGTGTGAGATGTTAAGTCACTAGGTGACTCGGTACAGACCCGGGTTCGAAACCCGGCTGTAACAATTCATTTTTATTTTTCGATTTTCAACAGTTTTTCAAAAACTAAATATATACCCCCGTATAATAATTGATTACGGATCGTTTAAAAATATTTTGGGCATTTAATTCGCAACGAAAATTTTGACTGACTGTTCGGTTGCTAAACGGAGCGGGTTTGGTAAATCCGTTTTTGACGGATGTTACATATAGTCCTTTAAAACATTATCATTAACTTCATTAAAAGGAACATTTAAATTAGGAACTTTAAATGTATCTTGATCGGAAGGAAAACTAGATGACCCAACACACGACTCCTGAATGACGTACAACTTATATAATTCAAAAGGATTTTGCATGGCAAAATTAAATAAAAAAGCGAGATCACCATCATCAGTTATATCGATTGGATCAGTAAACGAAGACATCCGGTACAATAGCTTTCTAATGTTTGGAATTCCACACAACTTAGAAACATTACTTAAAAGACCAATGTACGAAAGATTGGTTTCAATTTCTAAACCACGTCTACTTGCATCGGCATCAACAACATACTCCAAGTTTCCATTAACAATCTCCCACTTTCCACCGCTGTATACAACAAAACAAAGCTTCATGTTGGAAAAATCTGATTTTACTTTAAACGTAAAACGCCTTAAACTAATTGTAAATAAATAACCTATGCACGTAATCGTAAATCGGTTTATATTCGAACTGAAACGGCTTGAACAGTGACTTGAAACGGCTCTGAGCCGCCTAAATAGTGGTTTTAAGCCGCGTCAACCTGTAAGGAAACGGCTCTGAGCCGCCTAAACCCACCTCGGCTCGTTGGAAGCTACCCGGCTAAGGGACGAGCCAGGTCCTTACCCGGCTTCGATGTCAGCTCCACGTGAAACGGCTCGACTGAGACGTTTCCTTACCTGACACGGCTCAAAGCCGTTTCAAGGTTGTCGGACACGTGTAAATTTGCCATTGGTTATCGGTGAAGACTAGTGTTGAGCTGCTTCCGTTAACGGAAACGACTCTTTAAGCCGTGTCAGTGGGCCATTTTCGCAAAGACGGCGTAAAAAGGGCTAGTTTCATGATTATCCCAATCTTTTTTACGTGTCAGTTGTACTCACATGTAATTTATAAACACTAGTATCCGTACGTGCATTTATTAATATTAATATAACTAAAATATATCTAGGAAATAAGATATTACAAAAAAAACAGAAAACAAGCCAGGACTATCGTACCAAATTAGGAAAGAAAATTGAATTTAAACTAAAAACTGGACTATCGTAACAAATGGATTAGAAAAAAGGATATTGGATTTAAATAACCCCAACTTTTACTAATTGGCCGATAACAATCTCAACTTTGGATTTGTACACCAGCACTCCCAACTTTAACTTATTAGCCGATAACACTTTCTAACTAACTGAACCCTAACTCAGTTAGTTTTTTTGCTGACGTGGCATCTGATGGGGCCCTTTTTGCTGACATGGCAACTGATGTGACATTTTTTATGATATGGCAAGTGACATGGCAGCTAATATGGCAACTGACATAGAATTTTTGATAACGTGGCAGCTGAAATCAGCTACCGGGTTAGGATTTAGTTAGTTAGAAAGTGTTATCAGCCAACAAGTTAAAAGTTGGGAGTGTTATCGACCAATTGGTGAAAGTTAGGGTTATTTAATCCAATATCCCTTAAAAAAATTACAAAACACAAATGAAAAGGCAAAGTTTTCAACTTCGAATGGATTAGGTATATGTTTAGTCATATATCTTAGACGTACACATGTGACATTACTCACCTCAAAAACTTTATGATTTTTATTAGTGAAAAGACATATAAAACCACAAAACTAATTCTTTACTCGTAAGAATTAAACCTTCAACCTTACACTGGAAAAACCACCTTTATACATACACCTAGATACTATCATGTCACAGAACCTTTGTTCTACCAAACTTATGATAGATGGGCGTTCTAAAAAAACTTATGATAAATTACCGAGTCAAACAAAAATAAAATAAATGTGTATTTTTTTATTTCGTGTTGCTCCAAGTAACTTACCTGGGGTAGCTTAAGCAGTGACGGATTCAGAAACTTCTTTCGGTAGGTTTGTTTTGATAGATTCTCACTATTTTTTTTTCAAATCATACAAAGTTCTCACTAATTTTTTTCAAACCGAGTGGGTTCATATGAACCCACAAAACAGGGTTGGATCCGCCACTAAGCTTAAGCTGCTTAACCGGTTCGCATGATCCACCTGGATATACTATATACTAAAATAACTTTTAAACACTCAAAGAATAGTATTTTTTATAAGAAAACACCTAAAAGCTGATGCATATTTGGATGATTAAAAAAATAATAATAAAGTATGTATCTGAAGGTGATAAAATAGTACAATATATGCTCAATCATTATAGGCTTACATGATAATTGTGACAAACTAGGTTGCCCGTCTAAACTAATAATTTTATATGTTGACTTTGGTGACTAGACCTAAAGAAGGGTATGATTATAAATCATGCAACACAAAGCATGATGAGGACAAGAGCCATTTCTCATTCTAACATTTCTGATGGCTGGCTCTCACCATGTTGGATCGGAATCGCATCTTGCTTCGCCATCGGAGCAGCCTCATCGGACCGCGTTTCACTTTCAGCCTCCCAAGAATGGTAAGCTTTTGTGCTACTTTTGACTTTTTCTTTCTTCCTTCTATAATATTGCAACGGTTTCATTGATATGTTGTGATGATGAACATGGTGCATGATTGATTGGTGGATGTAACTAATGGCTTCAGATCCTAATGGTACGGAATCTCATCACCTACTACTGTCAATTCAATTATTGCTTCCTACTTTCCTTTTTTATTAAAAAAATTATTATTTCTTAATCGACCGAACTTCTATTAAAAATTATTGCTTTCTACTTTCCAATCGAACCATACTAATTACGAAGCAAGACGGCTGGTTTGACTGGTTTAAGATCCAAAAAGTTCAGTTTCACGGTTTGATTATCGAATCTAACTTGAAACTTGGGACTAGTCGTGTAAAGCGAACTAGTTTCTACACTTAATTACTTATATTTTTTCTTTTTATTTTTATTGTTTGAATACGTACTTACGTATATCGCATCTTGCTTCGCCATCGGAGCAGCCTCATCGGACCGCGTTTCACTTTCAGCCTCCCAAGAATGGTAAGCTTTTGTGCTACTTTTGACTTTTTCTTTCTTCCTTCTATAATATTGCAACGGTTTCATTGATATGTTGTGATGATGAACATGGTGCATGATTGATTGGTGGATGTAACTAATGGCTTCAGATCCTAATGGTACGGAATCTCATCACCTACTACTGTCAATTCAATTATTGCTTCCTACTTTCCTTTTTTATTAAAAAAATTATTATTTCTTAATCGACCGAACTTCTATTAAAAATTATTGCTTTCTACTTTCCAATCGAACCATACTAATTACGAAGCAAGACGGCTGGTTTGACTGGTTTAAGATCCAAAAAGTTCAGTTTCACGGTTTGATTATCGAATCTAACTTGAAACTTGGGACTAGTCGTGTAAAGCGAACTAGTTTCTACACTTAATTACTTATATTTTTTCTTTTTATTTTTATTGTTTGAATACGTACTTACGTATGTTATTACGATCGTGATTCATTTTAATATTTTTCAACACATATTGATACTTTACCAAACAAAAATCAATTCAAAGCGTCAAACGAACTATTATTTAGGCAATAATTTTATACACGTAAATTCCACCTAACCTTGTATTTGCAAGGATTCGAACTCACACCCCTTTTGGGGGTGTTAAAAACCGAACTACTAACCCGTAAAGTTAACACTTGAATGATGCATTCAGGCCCAATGTACTACAATGGAGTCTACCATTTCTTTTATCAACACAACCCATCCGGCCCGCGCTTTAATCCTCAAATGTATTGGGCCCATTCGGTATCGCGTGACTTAATAAACTGGACCCCACTCGACCACGCCTTTGCCCTGACCCAACCCTTCGACATCAACGGTTGTTGGTCCGGCTCTGCCACAATCCTCCCTGGAAACAAACCTGTCATATTATACACACTGGACATGATTCAGAACACCGTCAAGTCCAAAACCTCGCGGTCCCAAAAGACTTATCCGATCCATATCTTCGAGAATGGGTCGGGTACACCAGCAATACTGTCATTAACCTCCCTGACGGAATTCAACATGATGACTTCCGAGACCCAACCACTGCGTGGCTTGCAGACGACGGAAAATGGAGGGTAATCGTTGGAAGTCAGAAAGACAAGAAGGGGATCGCGTTTCTTTACCGATCTGATGATTTTGTTAAATGGAGTATGCATGAATCACCACTTTATGAAGTTGCAGGCAGTGGGATATGGGAATGTCTTGATTTCTTTCCGGTGTGGGTTGATAGCACCAATGGGGTTGATACATCCGTAATGAACTCTAGAGTGAAGCATGTGTTGAAGGTGGGATTGTATGATTATACAAGAGATTACTACTTGATTGGGGATTATACTCCTGAGAAAGAAAGCTTTGTTCCTCAAAATGAACTAACTCTTGACACCTTGAGATATGATTACGGTAAGTATTACGCTTCAAAATCGTTCTTTGACCCTGTGAAGAATAGAAGGATCTTGATGGGTTGGGCCAATGAATCTGATTCTGAAACTGATTCTATTGCTAAAGGATGGTCCGGACTTCAGGTAATCATAAACTAATCAACATTTTTTTAAAGAAATCATGAGTTTGTTAATAACATGCAGTCATTTCCAAGGAGTATTTGGCTCGACCAAAACCAGAAGCAGCTAGTACAATGGCCTATTGAGGAAATTAAAATGTTACATGAAAACGAAGTTAGTTTTCAAAATAAAAAGCTTGAAGGTGGGTCACTACATGAAATTCTTGGCATAACTGCTTCGCAGGTGAGTCCTCATCCTAACGGTCTAGCTTTTTCGGACCTTTTGTAGTCGTATGTATGTTGTGTTTGTTATTTTACAGGCGGATGTGAACATATCATTCAAACTAACTCATTTAGAAAAGGCTGAAGAACGGGACCTGAGTGGGATCGACCCACAGGTTTTCTGTAGTGAAATGGATGCGTCAAAGAAAGGCAAATTCGGCCCGTTTGGACTGTTAGCTTTGGCTTCCCATGACTTGAGTGAACAAACTGCAATCTTTTTTCGTGTTTTCCAATATAATGGACGATACACTGTGCTAATGTGTAGTGATCAAAGCCGGTTAGTTTTCTTTAGTTCAAGCGTCTACATTATACCCTTCAAGGGGTGACAAAGTGATTTGATAAGACGAGCCTTTAACCCCTTGAAGCGGCCCCATTGCTTAGCATGGTAATCGTTGGGTCGGGAGCTTTTCCCAAATAGGTTCTCATGGTTATAAAAAAAATATATTTATTGGGTCAGCTTGCTTGCACGTGACTTTTATTTATGTGTTTTTATATTGTTTAGTATAAGTCAAGTCCATGAGTTTTGATCGTGTGAACGTTGGAGTATGTTTCCTAGTTAGTAGGTTAGTTCCTAGTTTTTCTGAGTTTGTTAGTTGTGATCGCTGCAGGCTTGGCTATATAAAGCCGGTGGTGTTTATTGAATAAAGCAAGTATTCAAAGTTATTGTGTTTCTTTTATGCACTTGACACTTCAAGTGGTATCAGAGCGCAAATTGTGAGATCCATTAGAGAGTTGTGTGTGATCTGTTCGAGTGCTGAAGACCAAGAAGAAGTAGCGGTTGCAATGGCAGAAGAGAAAGTTCAATTCCAGGCGACCCCCGTACCAAAGTTTGATGGAGATTATGATCATTGGAGCATGGTCATGAAGACTCTCATTCAATCAAAGGAATGCTGGAGTGTGGTGACGGATGGGTATGCAGAGATCAAATCTGGAGAACAAGCAACACCTACACAGAGGAAGAATTATGAAGAAAATAAGTTGAAAGATTTAAAGGTACTGAACTACCTGTTTCAGTTAATTGATAAGTCAATTTTGAAGACAATCACTATGAAGGAAACCTCCAAACAAGTCTGGGATGCCATGAAGATTAAGTATCAAGGGAGTGCACGAGTCAAGAGGGCTCAATTGCAGAGGCTTCGGAGGAGTTTTGAGGTGCTTAAAATGAAGACAGGAGAATGTGTGATTGATTATCTTGGCAGGGTGATGGTTATTGCCAATGAGATGAGGGCATGTGGGATGACATGACAAATGTCAAGATTGTTGAGAAGATGCTGAGAACTCTCACTGAAAACTTCAACTACATTGTTTGTACGATTGAAGAAACGAAGAATTTAGATGAGTTGTCAGTGGATGAGTTGCAAAGCTCTCTTCTTTGTCATGAGCAAAAGTTGCTGAAGAAATATGCAGAAGAACAACTGCTCAAGGTGGAACAAGAGATCTCTTATGGTCGTGGCAGAGGAAGAGGAAGATCATCTTCTAGAGGAAGAGGTAGAGGTAGAGGAAGGGGTCGTGGTGGTTTTGACAAAAGTGTTGTTGAGTGTTACAGGTGTCACAAATTGGAACTCTTCCAATATGAATGTCCAATTGAAGAAAAAGCTGTCAACTATGCTTAATTTGATGAAAATGAAGAATTATTGCTGATGGCAACTGTAGATATAGAGAGGTATCAAAGGGAGGAGGAAGTGCTGATGTCTGAGTCAGAAACTTTAAGGGAAGGAAAGGAAAAAATATGGTTTCTGGACTCAGCGTGTTCAAATCACATGACAGGAAACAAGCTATGGTTCACTAAACTTGACATGAGTTTCACTCATTCGGTTAAGTTAGGGAATGACAAGAAGATGGAGATAAAAAGAATTGGTGATGTGAAGATCAGGGTGAATGAAGTAACCCAAATTATCACCAAGGTATATTATGCACCTGACTTAACTTCAAATCTTATCAGTGTGGGGCAGCTACAGGATAAAGGGGTGACTTTCATTTTCAAGAACGGCTGATGCAAGGTGTATCATCCTATAAAAGGTTTGATTTTGTCCTCTAAAATGACAAAAAAATCGAATGTTTCCTATTTTTGTTGAGCCAAATGATTCAGAAAGCTGTATGCAAGTTGTCACCGGAGAGAAACTGTGGCATAGAAAGTTTGCTCATGTGAGTTACAAGGCTTTAAGAACCATGCAGTTCAATGCTATGGTTGAAGGTTTGCCAAAGGTGGCTGAAAAAACTCAAGTATGTGAAGTTTGTGCTATTGGGAAGCAGAATCGTGTGGAGATTCCAAAGAAAAGTAAGTGGCATGCTTCAGAGAAATTGCAACTTGTTCACACAGATATTTGTGGGCCTATTACACCTAAGTCTTGAGCAATAAAAGGTATGTACTGGTTTTTATAGATGATTTTTCGAGAAAAACATGGGTTTACTGTTTAGCTACTAAGGGGGAGGCTTTTGAATACTTTAAAAAATTCAAAGCATTGGTTGAAAATGGCCATTATATTAAATGTTTAAGGAGTGATAGGGGAGGTGAGTTCACTTCACAAGAATTTAATATGCTTTGTGAAAAGGAGGGGATACAAAGACAACTGACTGCGGCCTACACACCCCAGCAAAATGGGGTGGCAGAAAGAAGAAACAGGACTCTTATAAACATGGTCAGATGTCTTTTGGCTGAGAAAGAAATGCCAAAGCATTTCTGGGCAGAAGCAGTGGTTTGGGCATGTCATGTGTTGAATAGGTGCATAAGTAGGAGTCTAGACAAGATGGTACCTGAGGAAATATGGACAGGGGTTAAGCCAAGTGTAGGACATTTCAGGGTGTTTGGAAGTGTTGGGTATGCTCATGTTCCAACTCAGTTGAGAACAAAACTTGATGATAAAAGCCACAAGTGTATCTTACTTGGTGTTAGCATAGAGTCAAAAGCTTATAGGCTCTATGATCCAATCACCAAGAAACTGGTTATTAGCAGGGATGTCATATTTGATGAAGGACGTAAATGGGACTGGAATTTAAGCAAGGAGGAGAAACAAGAGTTGGTAATAGAAGAAGAAGACAGTTGCGGCAATCAGGAAGTTCCAGTAGTAAACTCTCATTGATTGAAGATAATCCAGAAGTAGAAACTACAACAACT
This sequence comes from Scalesia atractyloides, assembly GCA_947069175.1. Lineage (NCBI taxonomy): Eukaryota > Viridiplantae > Streptophyta > Magnoliopsida > Asterales > Asteraceae > Scalesia > Scalesia atractyloides. The sequence continues at coordinate 85,195,382 of CAMTDV010000028.1, read as the reverse complement.
ACTGTTCAACATGAAGCTGTACCTCAAGACATTGATAAAGGGACAATAGAAGAAAGTGATGTTGAAATACAAACTGGTGGCAACCAACCTCACTCCCTCACAATCAACTGGTCCAACAACAACCAGAACAAGGAAGACACCTCCTTGGATGAAAGATTATTATACTAGTTATGTGGATGGGGAGATTTTGGCTATGTATAGTGCTCTAGAAGATCTTGCAAGTTATGAGGAGGCTGCTAAGGAAGACAAATGGGTAGCAGCAATGAAAACAGAGATTGAGGCCATAGAAAGAAATCATACTTGGGAACTGGTTGATCCTGAACCAGGAGTTAAGCCCATTGGTGTTAAATGGATATTCAAAACTAAGTTGAATGAGAAGGGTGAGGTTGAAAAATATAAAGCAAGGTTGGTTGTGAAAGGGTATGCTCAGAAACAAGGGGTGGATTACACTGAGGTCTTTGCACCAGTAGCTAGATGGGATACAATCAGGATGTTCCTTGCCATTGCGGCAAAGAGAAGGTGGACAGTCTATCAACTTGATGTAAAAAGTGCTTTTTTACATGGTGAGCTGAAGGAAACTGTTTATGTTGAGCAGCCGGAGGGTTTTATCAAAAAGGAAGATGAAGGTAAGGTTACAAACTCAAGAAGGCCCTGTACGGTTTAAAGCAAGCTCCCAGGGCGTGGTATCACAGAATTGAAGCATACTTTAAAAGAGAGGGGTTTAAGAAGAGTGGCCATGATCCTACTTTATTTGTGAAAAAGGTATGGGGCAAAATTCTAATGGTTAGTTTATATGTAGATGATTTAATTTATGCAGGGAGTGATAAGATGATCTGTGATACTTTCAAAGAATCCATGGAGAAGGAATTTGATATGACTGATCTTGGAAAAATGAAGTATTTCCTTGGTGTTGAGGTCAGTCAAACTGAAGAAGCCATTGAAGTAAGTCAAGAAAAATACGCTAAAGAGGTGGTTAAGAGGTTTGGAATGGAAGAAGCCAATCCTGTTCATATGCCTATGGTGCCAGGTGCTGTTTTAACTAAGCTTGGATCAGGGGAGAAGATGGATGAAACTCTCTATAAGAGCTTAGTTGGAAGCCTGATATATTTGACAGTGTCTAGGCCAGATATTATGTATGTGGTTAGCCTCATTTCCAGGTTTATGGCAAAACCAAGGGAGGATCATTTCCTTGCTACAAAGAGGGTACTCAGATATATCAGAGGTACATACAAGTTTGGGCTAAGGTATGTTAAAAGGAAAAGGATGATTTGGTGGTGTTCACTAATAGCAATTATGCAAAGGATTTTAAAGGGAAGAAGGATGATTTGGTGGTATTCACTGATAGCAATTATGCTAGGGATGGTGACGACAAAAGAAGCACATCTGGGTATGTTTGTCTACTCAGTGGAGCTGCAGTGTGTTGGTGCTCTAGGAAACAAGAAATTGTGACCTTGTCATCAACAGAAGCTGAGTATGTAGCTGCTGGATTATGTGTTTGCCACTGTGTTTGGATGAAAGGTCTACTTGAAGAAATGGAAGAGAACACTGGAACCGTAACAATTTTTTGTGACAACACTTCAACTATTAAGTTGTCAAAAAATCTTGTTATGCATAGAAGAACAAAGCACATCGATATTTGTTATTATTATTTGAGAGAATTAGTTGAAAAACATGTGGTTGAGCTTGAATTCTGTGGAACAAAACAACAATTAGCTGATGGAATGACTAAGCCAGTGAAGGAGGTGACATTCAATGAGATCTGTAGAGCTATGGGAGTATGTGAGGTTAAACAAGACACCTAATGATGGTCTTGTTTAAGGGGAGGAAATATTGGGTCAGCTTGCTTGCATGTGACTTTTATTTATGTGTTTTTATATTGTTTAGTATAAGTCAAGTCCATGAGTTGTGAACGTTGGAGTATGTTTCCTAGTTAGTAGGTTAGTTCCTAGTTTTTCTGAGTTTGTTAGTTGTGATCGTTGTTGGCTTGGCTATATAAAGCCGGTGGTGTTTATTGAATAAAGCAAGCATTCAAAGTTATTGTGTTTCTTTTATGCACTTGACACTTCAATATTTGCGTTATATATTTTGAATGCTAACCAGATAACGTGTCCAAAACTTTACATATTTCAGGTCTTCTACAAGAAACGGGCTTGATAAAACGACATATGGAGCATTTGTTGACATAGATCCTCAGCAAGATGAAATTTCACTCAGAACTTTGGTGGGTGATAGTGAGTAAACTTTTTCTTTAACATTTGAATTGATGCTCTAATGTAGTTTTGTTTGGGATATACACAGATAGATCACTCAATCGTTGAGAGCTTTGGAGGGGGAGGAAAGACGTGCATCACGGCTAGGGTTTACCCAACATTAGCCGTTGGAGACGATGCCCGTTTGTTTGCATTTAACTATGGAACAGAAAGCGTGTTGATCTCTGAGCTGAGTGCATGGAGTGTGAAGAAAGCACGGATTAACATTGAAGAAACTATTGGTTGTGTAGATCCATAATCTGAAGAAGACGGTTGATTCATCTCATTCTGGAAAGTGTGTATTATATTGGAAGGAGTTAATTACTTAGTTTAATGACTTTATTTGAATACTTAATAATGATTAACATTACTTCATTAAGTAATATAAGCTTCCATGTTAAGCGATCAGCCATTAAAGTATATGATTCGAATCCATTTATATATCAATGAATAACTCTAGAATACAATTATTTCGATCAACTATATATCAACACAACTCAAAAGCGATAACTTCCCGCACTTGATCTTGAACTATGGGCGTAGGTTGTGGATATAGATTTACTTAATTCCCAACGTTGTTCCAGCTTGTTTGTTATGACTAAAGAATCTTGTCGCGTCTAGCAAGAAAGAATAAAACGGTAGAAGTGGAGGGGCTTGTTTTTTCTTTGATCGCTGGTCAAGAACGGGAACGGTAAGGTTCTGGTGACCCCCGGGAAAAGAGATATCAAACTTGGTCAGGGATTGAAGTTATGGATACACATGCGGATGTGAAGAAATGAGTCTAATTCAAGATTAAGGAGAGAATAAGACGTTAATCTTGAATTAAAGAGATAAAGATAAAGATGAGCTATAGATAATTACGGTGATTTTTTATTGAGTTTTTACAGGGATAATTGTTAGATTTAATTAAATAGGTTTATCTAGTTGATTATTTATTTAATTAAATAGAGTTTAAGTCGGGTTAGTACTAGAATGACTTTTAGTATAAATAGACGGTTAGGTTCATTGTAATTAGAGTGTTTTCCTTGATAATTAATAAAAAGAGACGAACGAGTTCGTTCATACCGTATTGTGTATTTGATCAAGTGCATAATTTCCAACGAAAGACGGAAAGAAACCCAAATAAAAAATGAAGAAGTTAACAAAGAAACCACTTTCTATAGTAATAAACTGATAGAAAATTATTTACCAAACAAAAATGAAAAGACATGTCTAACAACAAGATTACAACACATGGTACGATCAAAGACAAAGTTTTAAAATTCTAATTGATTAGATATTTTTAGTCGTATATATTATATTTAACCCAAGACGTCATGATTTTTATTTGTGAAAGTGAAAAACTTATAAAACCACACACAATTAATTCTATATTTTGTACCGAGTAAGAATGAATCCTTCAACCTTATACAGGAAATATCACTTTTATACATAAACTTTTTTTTGAACGGTAAATTTGGAATATTACTGAGGGATCATTAGAGTATCGTCGTACCATCAGCGGAACCACCAGATCATATCCATCTCCACTACGCATAATGCTTATACACAATTCAGGAGGAAACCCAATAAATATGAGAAAAAACCCCCTTATGAGAATTGAAACCATAACCTATTAGTCTCAAAGCCTAATCCCACCACATAGATATCACTAGACTATAAACGATGGACATATGTTAAACAACCTTTGTTCTAAGAAACTTATGATCATAAATCCGCGTTCTAGGAAACTTAAGATGAATTTCCGCATCAAACAAAATTAAAATAAATGTGAGCTTTTATTTCTTGTTGCCTAAGTAGTCGTTTACTTAATCCGCTTCAAATGATCCGATCGGATATACTAAAATAACTTTTAAACAACATTATACATCATATATGTGGTCGATGAATTGTTTTTTATAAGAAAACACCAAAACTTGACGTGTAATTTGGATCATTATCTGAATATGGTATGTGTTTTAAGGTGCCACTAGGTAATAAAATAGTAGAATAAATTGAGATATGCTTTATTAATCGTCATAAACTTACATAATAAGCTACAAACACGGTTTGCCAACTAAACTTGTAATTTTATATGTTGACTTTGGTTGACTTGACCTAAAGAAGGGTGGGTATGATATAAATCTTGCAACACCAAAGCATCATGAGGACAACTGCCATTTTTCATTCTAACATTTGTGATGGCTCCCTCTCACCATGTTGGATCAGAATCTCGTCTTGCTTCGCCATCGGACCAGCCTTATCGGACGGCGTTTCACTTTCAGGTTCCCAGAAACTGGATGAATGGTAAGTGTTTCTTCTAGTTTTGACTTTGTTTTTCTTCTTCCTCTAAATAAACTTATGGTTTCATTGATATGTGATGATGAACATGGTGCATGACTGATTGGTGGATGTAACAATGGGTGCAGATCCTAATGGTAAGTAATCTCACAACCTACTGTTGATTATTGTTTCTTACTTTTCTTTGTTTATTGAATACCTTAGGTTGTTAATCATTGTAGTTGTTGTATGTTTACAAAATGGTTCATAATTTAGTGAGGTTGGGTATAGATTTGTTAATATCAATTTATGATACGTGTAATGGCGGATCTAGAAAATATTCGTAGGGGTAACGTTTATAAAAAAAGGGTAACGAAATCGAAAAAATGTCAAAAAAGGTCAAATTTTTCCAAAATTACCGCCGGAGCGCCAAGAGGTAGGCGGAGGCTACCCCTTCCCCTAAGGTAGGTCCGCCCACCAATCGAATTATACTTTGCAAGTCAACCAGCTTGATTGGTTTAAGATCCAAAGAGTTCGGTTTTCACGTATGGTTTGACTGTTCAGTCCGGTTTTAAACTTGGAATCGACTATATAAACAGTACCGATTCTTTAACCTTTTCTTATATATAATTTGTGTCTTATATGTACATACAAATATTATAACAATCATGTACATTTTTATCATTTTCAATACAATCTAATACTTTTACTTTCTCAACTTAAAAGATTTGGTTTGTAAGTTCTCAAAACTCTAGTTTCCTGATCAAAGCTAGAAAATTAACACTTGAATAATGCATCCAGGACCGATGTACTACAACGGAGTCTACCATTTCTTTTATCAACACAACCCATCCGGACCGCTCTTTCATCCTCGAATGTATTGGGGCCATTCCGTATCACGTGACTTGATAAACTGGACCCCACTCGACCCAGCCTTTGCCCCAACCGAACCCTTCGACATCAACGGTTGTTGGTCCGGCTCTGCCACAATCCTCCCTGGAAACAAACCTGCCATGTTATACACTGGACTCGATACTGAAAACCGCCAAGTCCAAAACCTCGCTGTCCCAAAAGACTTATCTGATCCATATCTTCGAGAATGGGTCAAGCACACTGGCAATCCCATCATTAACATCCCTGATGGGATTAAACATGATGACTTCCGAGACCCAAGCACAGCCTGGCGTGCAGACGACGGAAAATGGAGGATAATTGTCGGTAGTAGGAGAAAAGGGACGGGAATCGCGTTTCTTTATCGATCTGATGATTTTGTAAACTGGAATATGTGGGAATCACCACTTTATGAAGTTGCTGGCAGTGGGATATGGGAATGCCCGGATTTCTTTCCGGTGTGCGTTGATAGCAACAATGGGGTTGATACATCTGTAGCAAACTCTAGAGTCAAGCACGTCATGAAGATGGCAGCGTTCGATTGTGGAAGAGACTACTACTTGATCGGTAATTACAATCCGGAGAATGAAAATTTTGTTCCTCAAAGCGAACTAACTCTTGGGTCCTTGCGATTTGATTATGGGAAGTTTTATGCGTCGAAATCATTCTTTGACCCTGTAAAAAACAGAAGGATCTTGATGGGTTGGGTCAGTGAATCCGATTCTGATGAAGATGCTCATGCTAAAGGATGGTCCGGACTTCAGGTAATCATAGATTAATATATTAACTGACATTTTTTAAAGAAATTTATTTATTTTAATAACATCATCAATTGTCCTAATAACATGCAGTCATTTCCAAGGAGTATTTGGCTTGATCAAAACCAAAAGCAGCTAGTACAATGGCCTATTGAGGAATTTAAAATGTTACATGAAAACGAAGTAAGTTTTAAAAATAAATCTCTTGAAGCTGGATCATTACATGAAATTAAGGGCATAACTGCTTCGCAGGTAAGTCATCCAACTTTGTTTCGGGCTCTTTTGCACTCGTATGTATGTCATGTTTGTTATTTTACAGGCGGATGTGAATGTATCATTCAAACTAACTAATTTAGAAGAGGCTGAAGAACGGGATCTGAGTGGGATCGACCCACAGGTTTTCTGCAGTGAAATGGACGCATCAAAGAAAGGCAAATTCGGCCCGTTTGGACTGTTAGCTTTGGCTTCCCATGACTTGAGTGAACAAACTGCAATCTTTTTTCAGGTTTACAAAAATAATGGACGCTACACTGTGCTAATGTGCAGTGATCAAAGCCGGTTAGTCTTCTTCAACACATGTATCTCCATTATATCCTTCAAGGGGTGGCAGAGTACTCCCATCTAGCAGACGGGCCTTTAACCCGTTGAAGTGGTTTCATTGCTTAGAATGTGTTGATTGGGTCAAGCGTTTTTCCTTAATGAATACTCATGTTTATAAAAGAAATCTATCACCATTACATATTTGAAATGCTAACCAATTAGCCTATACAAAACCTTACATATTTCAGGTCTTCTACAAGGAACGGGCTTGATAAAACAACATATGGAGCATTTGTTGACATAGATCCTCAACAAGATGAAATTTCACTTAGAACCTTGGTGAGTAGTTAATGGTTAAAACTTTTTTGTTTTTTTTAATTTAAGCTCTAATGTAGTTTTGCTTGGGATATATACAGATAGATCACTCGATCGTCGAGAGCTTTGGAGGAGGAGGAAAGACGTGCATCACAGCTAGAGTTTACCCAACATTAGCAATTGGAGATGAAGCACGTTTGTTTGCATTTAACTATGGAACAGAAAATGTGTTGATCTCTGAGCTGAGTGCTTGGAGTGTGAAGAAAGCACATATTAACATTGAAGAAACTAATGGGGGTGCATATTAATAATCTGAAGAAGATGGTTAGTTCATGTCATTAATTTGGAGAGTTGTGAATTATATTTGAAGCAGTTAATTACCTTGTTTAATAACTTGATTTGAATACTCAATTGTGATTTTCAACACTACATCATTAAATAAAATAAATGTTTCCAAGTTTATCATCTTATGTTATCTGATCAGCAATTAAAGTATATGATTCGAATCTATTTATATATCATTGATCAACTTTAGAATGCAAACACTTGGACTGTATTTAAACACAACTCCAAAGCCATAACTTCGCCCGCTTGACCTTGAACTAGGAGCATAGGTTCTAGAAATAGATATTCTTCCCAACATTCTAGTGGCACCCTTTTGAGCATTCATAGTGGTTATACTTGCTTCACTGGTGGGAGCCTCTTTTCGACCTCTTGTAACACTCGGTGGACACGACTGCCTTCTTCCTGCTCTCATATTCGACACCTCAGGATTCTGGCTAGCAACCGTAAGAGAGTTTTGAGTTGTTTGGTAAACCACTTGGCCTCTTGAAGCCGAAATGGATTGAACCGTTCTTATATTAGGTGGTATTTCATCTAAAATGAAAAGATGGGTGATTCATCTAACACGAAATAAACAGTTATAACTTGTTATAGGAGAGTCATTCATAAGAAATAAAATATTTTTTTAATTTCTAAATTACAACAAAACAAAGAAAGCAGTAAATTACACTAGGTGTATTACAGTAGGTGTTACAGCTGAAATAAACAAAATCAATGAAATAGGATGAATCGTGTTCAATGCGGGTTCCTTAAAATAGATTGCGGATCTTCCAAGAGAATCCGTCAGATTCCCAAGTGACAACAACTGAGTCAGTGTGTAATGCCGAAGAAGGTCCAAGAATCCAAATGGTACCTTCAGTCTCGAAGTTGGGTGATCATAAGCAGGATTGCTAGAAAGTTTTAGAGAGAAAGTCGAAGAATTATGTGTGTTTTCTAACCAAGGCTCACATTGGTTTTATAGTGCATATCAAGTCGAAACAACTCTATGAACTAAAAATGAAAAATTATTTTACTTTGAACGTCTTCAGTGCATCTTAATTATGTTTTCGATTTCCAATAGAAACTCTGTACTTTGACTATGTTGTTGTATTTAGTGGAAATTGATCTGCTGTTGTAAGTGCAGCATCAGCGAGCACGCCAAATGGTGCTCACCATGCTAGTTCATTCGCCACCTGAAGCACACATGTGCGCTACATAGTGTCCTTGCGCCACATAGATATCTTACCACTGACTAGGCGCCACACCTAGCACATGCGCGCCACGTACACAGATATCCTGCCACTGACTAGGCGCCCCACACAGATATCTTGCCACTGACTAGGCGCGCCATGCCAACCGTTTGTTTGCGCCGCCCCAAACTTGTCACGCTCACATGACACGTCATCAACGTAAGCCACGAGACTTGCTGACTTCACGTGTGTGTGCTTCCATGGAAACAATGAGGAATGAGGGCTTCACTTGGTTTGTCCTCCTATGTGAGACAAGTTCCCGCTTTCCCATTCTTTTTTCACTTCAAAACTCGCAGCTTTAACATTTCTAGCGACCCAACTTCGAGCATCGATATCTCATTCATCTTAACTCCGTTTTAGGCGCGTTTTAGTTAGTTGCGAAACTCTCACATCATAGAACACAAACCCATAAAGAAATATATATATATATATACCAAGTCCGGTTACATATAAATCATTGTGTCCAAAGTGCAGAAAAAATATATTTCGTCTTTTTTTTTCTAAAAAAACTACTCATTTCACATTTTTTGTTCAACACTAGTTACGTTAAATACGATTAGCTATGGAATACAATGATTAATAAGTTGTATGCGTTAATATGTACACTTTAAAAAGACTTTTTGACATGCTTGACATGAGGTTAGACCGATTTTATTCATTTATTTATTTATGTCCAAGCTTTAATTATATTGATCCTTTATTAGATATTGAACTAAATATAAATAAATCCACTAAAAAGTAAAAGGATTGAAATTGTCTTCTAAAGAACTCCTAATCAATATACATAGAGTTCAATGAAAGCGACTCACTGGTCATAGTTGTTATCCTCACTTTCTGCTAGGAATCTGAACCCATGTCCTTTCTTTGTGGATAGGATGGTATCCTGCATTGAAAACAATCTTGGTAATAGTAACATGCAACAATCAAGATTAGACTTCATAAACATATACATGACACTCACCATTGGGTTTAAATTCATCAGATGCAGGCCAAAGAAGGCTAACAACTCGGTTTTTGTCACGCTTACGCATCTCTTGGAACAAAAGAAGATCTTCATCGTTGTCTTTGAAGCGGTTTAATTTGAAAAACGCTGTTCGCTGTAGTTTTCTTAGTTTGAGAATGCACAAATACAACTTGTACTATGATTAGCATTAGGTTGAATTATTTTAAGGAGAGGTGAGAGTCAATATTGATAAGTGCACAAATACAAAGTAGAGGGCCGACAATTTTGATGTGTGTGTTTTTATGGTGATGAAACCAAGGATTAATGTGTTGTATTTGGCAATCATGGGTGTGTTTTTTTTTATAACGCATATTATGTCTATCTTTGGTCTAATTAACGAACGAATAATATACATAGTAAACTTTCATTTTCGTCCATATGGTTCGGTTACTTTTGCCAATTTCATTCAAAAAGGTTTTTCTCGCATCATCCTCGTGGTTTAATAAACTTGTCATTTTCATTAAAATCGTTAACTTCATCCAAATTTTAACGTTAAATGAAGGGCATTTATGTCTTTTTACACATTTTTTTACTTAGTTCTTTACACACTGGTTTCTTTCTTTCTTTTTTTTTTGTCTCTTAAACCCTATCGAATCGTCTCCATCATCTTATCTCTCTCTAGCCACCTCTGCCAACACCGTGTCTTGAACAAAATCAAGATGTTCCTTAAAGTTAAATGAAATCCTAGATTACCCTCATGTCAGTTACATCTAACAAAACCTATGCGTATTTGAATAACTGAGTTATAGAAAATAAAACTACAATAACTGCATCTAAAAAAACATAACCAATTTAATCTTTGTTCCTTAAAAATCGCAGCCGCTACATATAATAATCCTGAAGGCGAAGTGTTGAGTGGCGGCCTTAGTCGGTGATGGTGATGGGTGCACAATTGTGGCTAGTGAAGTGTCGCTCGCTTGCTCACATCATTATCAAAGACTTCATCTCGGTTTCAAATCTACTCGATTTCCGACACATACTTCATTTGGTCACATATCTTAAACAAATTCGTCGATGGTTTTTTGATGGGGATGAGTTCATATCATATGGTGGTGTTAAACTAGATGCAAACCGTTGAACTGGTGGTCGTCGGAAAACGTGGTGGTGTTTTGGTCAGAGTCTCTGAGAAAGTGAGAGGATCTATTTTAATATCATAGTAAACTACAATTTGCTTCCGTGTGGTTAGCCGGAAAAGACACGTTAAGCCCTTAATTTCAAATTTTGGATCCCTGAGCCGCTTTAGTTTCATTTTCCTACAATCTGAGCCCTAGCTAGTAACAGACGTGGTATTTTTGTTAAATACAATGTGAAAAGACCAACATACCCCCAATGTTTTACTTGCATTTTGCATCCCTAGCTGTGACATGTCTCTCCAAATCCATATTACAAACTTGCAAATACCCTCTTGCTTCTAACCACCAAGTTACAGACGTCCGAATACAACCCTGCTTCTAACCACCAATTACAAACCTGCAAATACAGTCCTACAATGCTACATTGCTGCAAAACATGATACTACGTTTGTGAATACATTGTAGCATAATATTACCTTTGTGAATCTACATTCATGTATGTGAATACATTGCTACAAAACAGTACTACATTGCCCAATACAATACGACATTGTTGCAACATAGAAATACAACCTTATGCCATTTGTCTAGGATAACTAATATACATAGGACAACTACTTGCTTGATTCTAAATATATGTGCAAAACATAATACAATCTTATGCCATTTGCATATCCATAGTCCTTAATTGTGAGTTATGCATGTGAAAGGCATGCATGTTAACCTTAACAAAGTTATGTTAACCACTGTGAACAGTTTGTTCTAAAACAAAGTCATGTGAACCACAACTGTGAACACTACTTATATAACTATGAACGCTCCACTGTAAACAACTGTCAACACTTTCTTCTATAAAAAGTCATGCTAACCACAACTGTGAACACTACACTAACTTTACACACTTTCAACCTAAATTTACCTACATGAATGGAAGTTAGAAATCAGTTAACTTGTAATATTCGTCAAAAAAAAGGAATGAATCCTAAAACCCGACCTGTTTTTGTAACTCGATCCGTTTTCATATTCCACGTAATTTTGTTTAATGTTTAAGCAATAAAATGTCTTGGATTCTATGTTTTGATCATACATGTTATCATATCTGGTGATTTATAGTCTTATACATGTTTTAGACAACCTTGTAAATTCATTTCCATGTATTTTGAAGCAACTCTCTATATCTCAAGGTCTAAAACTAAGGTTTTCCTTAAGTTAATCAAAAACTTTGGAGACCTCGTGAACATACCTAACACATCACATCCTAACCTTCTTATCATTCAAACTTCATTATGTACATGCCTTAAGATAGGACATTGTGTTTTGGAGAGTTTAGATGTAAATGATCGCTAGTAAAAAGCTCTACATGTATTCTTAGTTTTGTCATAAGATGACTTTCGGGTGACTTTCTTGCTAACTTTTCTCCATCCTTGAGCTATCATTCTGGTCCATTCAAAGCTCCAAGATATACTTGGTATACTAAGGATCAAGTAGGTTCAAATGGTGCATAAAACTGAGCTCCAGCGTAACGGGAATCACAAACACAAGTTTTAGAACATAACCCTCGACCCGTATCAAGACCCAAGGTTTAAGCCCAATGGATGTTGGATTACTCTCTTCCATATGATAATACTCTGAAAATAATGAACGTAGGAGAAAACCGTGCGTGAAACGGAGTCATAACGAAGCGGGAATCGCGAAAAAAAGTTTGGTGTTTGTTGCTGATTTGAAAGACACGAAAATCTTATTTTAAAGTTATCCCACATCGCCCCAATCGCCATTTTATGCTCTATTTCACACCTATAAATACCCTTGCTTGGTTCTTTATAGCTTGCAACTCCTAGTTTGAGTATAAACAAGTAGAATAACCAAATTTGGTGGCTCCACAAACACAATACCCCTTTGGGTGTGGTGTGTAGTAGTTTTTATTTCCGCTTTCGACGAGGAGGTGCTGCCCTTCAAGCTCTTCTCATTTTGTAAAGTTCTTCTTCGAGGTAATCTTCCTTTCTTTGTTTTTTTATTTTTTTAATATTCATTTATTTATTGCTTTCTTAGTTTAATTAGTTTAGTTTCGGTTCTTAGTTAAGGAGCATTAGGCTCGTTAAGGTAGCCTTGTTTAGGCTCGCCTTTAGGCTTTTCATAGCCTTGTAGAGGCTCGTTAGGCTCAACAAGTCTAACTTATCATGTTCGTTCATTTAGCTATGCCTAGCATAACGTTTACTTTTTTTGTTGCATTCGTTTGTCTAGTTTAAATCACGCTTATCAATTGGATTTTCTCCTTATTCTCGTGCTGTTTTTCACTAAACGTAAACACTGTGAGTGAATCCTTACAAATTCCCTTTTTTTATTCACGTTTTAGGGTGTATCATGTGTCGTAATTTACTTTATTTATACAAATACATGTGCTACCACCATTATGTGATCTAATGTATATATTGTTTGTTGTGGTTATGTGTGGTTACATTTTATCATTTCAGTGCAATCATTCATTTAAGGCCCATCAGTTCCTCGTGGGATACGAGTTGAGCATCAGGTGCCTCATTAGATCCGCTCCGTTTGATTGAGCCTTGATCTCAAGTTCATCATTCATCATGTTCATATGTTCATTGTTGATATTATGTGATCTAATGTGTATATTTGTTTGTTGTGGTTATGTGTGGTTACATTTTATCATTTCTGTGCAATCATTCATTTAAGGCCTATCAGTTCCTCGTGTGATACGAGTTGAGCATCAGGTGCCTCATTAGATCGGCTCCATTTGATTGAGCCTTGATCTCAAGTTCATCATTCATCATGTCCATATGTTCATTGTTGATGTTATGTGGTTTGTGATTAAATTATATATACATATGCTTATATATGGTCCATGCACATTTTTATTGAAATAACCAATTTAACAAACTGTTTAAATGTTTAACTTAGATTCACTCGCCAACCTTTGTTGACCCAAAACCATTTTTACACATGATACAGGTAAACAGGTACGAAGAGAAGATTGGACATAGGATGGACCTTAGTTAACAAGAAACGAATTAGTGCAATATACTTGTTATAACCATCGTCTTGTGTTTGTAATTGTTTATATGAATTATTTGTATTGTAAGACACTTGATATGAATTAGTGAATATTTAAAACAAGTAATAGCAAGTCATAAGCTCTCGAGTTAACCTAATCATACCCCGATCACCTATTCTGCTGCGGGTCAGGGTGTGACATAACTAGATAAAAATATCATGGATGAAAGTTTTAAGTTAACAATATCATGGCAGTTAAAAGTTAACAATATCATGAATGGAAGTTAAAAGTTACCAATGTCACGAATGGAAGTTAGAAATCAGTTAACTAGGTCAACAATATCATTTATTATAAAAGGTATTAACATATATAATGGGTAAAATTGATCAACAAAAAGTCAATAAGGATGATCTACTTAGTCATCATTAGCACACAATATCATTTAAAACTACTTGATCCTATCTTCCGTGCCTTGTTCAATCCGCAAATAGAAGTTCAAGTGGTTCCAACACTTCAACACCACCCGCAAATTGACTACAATAACGCTCAAGGTAGCATTGACCCCAAATTATTGATAACTAGTTGAAACGAACACAAACAAAATTATCTTTGCTGAAAATTTCAGAAACCACACTGTGTAAAAGTCAACTAAATCACTAGTATGATATATTATGAGGTGTGTGGTTATAAAAAAAAAAGAAATTCACCAAATTTGGGTGTGTTTTGAAATATACTTTACTTGTCCGACTCTTTCACTCATTCTTTAGAATATGAATGAATTAGGTATACTTTTAAGACGTTTAGTCATATATTTTAGACACATGTAACATTACTCTCCACAAAACTTTATAATTTTTATTTGTGAAAAGTAAAAGACTTAGAAAACCACACGCAATGTATTCTATATTTGTGTGATGTAAGACTTTGTTATGCAAGACTTAAACCTTCAATCTCATGCATGAAACAATGTGTTTTTATTACATACGCCTCGACGTCGTCGTGTTAAAGATCTTTTGTTCTAAAACGCTTATGATAGAATGACAAGTCGAACAAAATAATATTGAAAAAAATGAGTGGCCTGTGAATTGGATTTGTGAAGTGTGGGGGGGACGGAGGATATAGTGTGCTTGGTAAGAAGTAACAATAATACAATGTGATGTGCTTGGTAACAAGTGATTATTGATAATATATATATATATATATATATATATATATATATATGTGTGTGTGTGTGTGTGTGTATGTATGTATATATATATTAACTACTTTGTTAAAGGATCACCTATTTGAAGAATACTTTGTATGTCAATTTTTAAAAATAAAACAATTTAATAATTTTGCAGATGCTTAGAAGACTAATTCTATGGCTCTGTATCTACCAAAAGATCTTTTATGTGACTTATAAAAAATATATATATTTTAGCATATAAACTATATTTATAGAAACAATTAAAATTACATTATATAAGAACACTGTCAAACAATTTGCTATAAAAATAACTGAAATTGGTGTGTACACATAGTGAAAGCTTTGATAAACACTTATAAAATTGAAGGTAGATGATATATTATTATAAAGTTAAAGCTTAACTCCTATGAAATTGGATGTAGAAAGATTGTGTTTAATTCCTAATTGTAGTGTGATATTGTACGTTTGGTATATATATGTTGTAAGATCATTAATTGATGTTAGATTTTGATATTTAAACTTTTAATAACTTAAAGATCAAATATTATAGTTTGACCATAAACTAATTAAATCCATAGATTGTTTTTCATTTTAGTAATTTATGATGCAAGTAATATATACTTAAGATATATATGGTTACGTGAGTAGCGGGACATTTAATACACATAAAACTTTAAGTAGAAAAAACATAAGAGGTGTATAAACATTTATACAGATCGACACTTTTTAGACCATTTCCGTTGCTATGTGTCTCACATACATCCAAGTCACATCCATGTTCGCATACCGACCTCCTCCCATAGAGGGGCCCCTCTCTCTCATTCCCCTTACAACCACTGGCCGTACTCGCTCTTTAAAACATATTTCATTCACTTTCTCTGCTTACAATGTCGGAACCAACTGTTTTTCTCCTCTCTCATTTTTAAACATTGGCTACGGATTTCTTCCACTTACAGCATTGAAGAAGGTCTTACGGTTAAAAATGGATTATCAATTAAATGCATCTCTATATAAACTTTTTTTACTACTTTATGCTATTTTTTTAAGGTCAATCTATTCTACTCGTACTCTTAATTTAAACCTCATATACTACATGTGCCTATTATAGAACATGAGACATCCTATAAAAGAGTGTTTGTAAAGACTCTGCCTCTGTCATCCGGACACTAGTGGACAAATCGTGTCTTATCCTGTTTAACAGGTCTCTGACGACGTGAATAACACAAATATTAATGATGAATGCAACTCGTTTAACTACTTTTATATTTTATGTCTATAACACAGTTGTATGTTTTATATATAAAAAATGATGGATGCTAGCCTTCTGTTATATTTATTTTTAAAAAAGGTAAAAGATCACGTAGTGTACAATAAACAGATTTTATCATGTCTTCTACAAATGATATATTAAGTGACAGATCCAGCCTTATTTTGTGGTTTCTATAAACCCAGTTGGTTTCTAGAAACTCTTTATTATATTCTTTTGAAGAAAGAAATATTATATTTAATGAATTTGGATAACACGAAAAATGGGTAAACACGAGGCAGCTATAGGCGCGGCCTAAACAAATCGAGACGCCCCTCTTTACTGAAAACACTTTAACAATTCGTCAAGAATCATATCTCGTTATCATATATCGAATCAATCACACGAAACCCACATCAAATTACACCCACAATCGGCGGTGGTGGTGGTGGTGGAGATGGTGGCGGAAGATGGCGGAGAAGAGGGATCTAAACCGGAAAAAATGGTGATGATGCAGTCGTACTGGTTGACAAATTTCCCAAGAGATCTAATGGCTGGTGCGGTGATGGGTGGGATGGTGCACACGGTTGTAGCCCCAATTGAGAGAACAAAGCTGTTGTTGCAGACACAAGAGAGTAATATAGCGATTGTTGGTGGGACTCATAGGAGGTTTAATGGTATGATTGATTGCATTGTTCGTACGGTTAAAGAAGAAGGGGTTTTGTCTCTTTGGAGGGGGAATGGGAGTAGTGTTCTCAGATATTATCCCTCTGTTGCACTCAATTTCTCTCTCAAGGTACCCACTTTTTGTTTCAAGTTTCGTTTTTTTTTTTGTGAATTTGCTTCTTGTAAGCTGGTTTTGATATTAGGAGGTCTTGATGTGTATGAAGAGAATGGAATTGGTATTCAAAGTGTAACATTGGAGACATAGGAAGCCAATTGTGACTTGTTATACTATGATAGAGGTTTAGAATGTGATTGTTTGGACTTATTGGCTGAATATAGTACTGTGTATGAAAGCATGAGTTGGTGTTTGATTTTGGGATTTATGTTATGTTTGGTGTTTGATAAATGAACATTGAACAATGACTCAAATGTCGGAAAACGTTCTAGTTACGCTTAAAACTAAAAGATGAAAAACAGGGTAGTTTTTGTTGAGGTCCGGAAGGAATAATGTAAATGAATGCGAGATACAAGATGTGGTTTACATGGGCATTTTAATTTGCATTTTTCCGTGTTTAGTGTACCGTTAAGATTTTCTAGAGATGGATACATAGGCTGAAAAGCCCCGTGCCTGACTGTTTTTGTCGTGATTTAGAGTTTAAAACGTTTTTTTTATTAGATTCACGTGCTACCCTAGTGCGGTTGGTGAAGATGAAGATTAATGGTGAACACAATTGCTTTGGAAATTTCCATACTTTTTTTTACTGAACATAGTTAATTAACAAGCTCTTTTAGATTATGAAAACGTCGATAAGATAGATATCTATCAAGAGGGTGATGGGTACTCAATATTTGAAAGCTTTTTCTCTTTTACTTTTTCTAACGTAGCATTCAAGTGGAGTTTTCCATATAGTGGAACGTAAAGAGAAGTTCATGTGATACACGTCTTAAAGAAAGTGTTAATGCTTAATCACCAAAAATGGGATTAACTGAATGCATAAACGGGCCATTTATGTATACAGAGTATGACTATCTGTGATTTATGTAAACTTATGATAATTAAAAGGAAAATTGACTTTATAATCCAAACGATGTCCACTTGCCGATGATAATCCATACTTACAGTCTGATCAATGGCACTCCCAAGTCCCAACTTTCACTTATGATTCCAAGGGCAATCCTAGTAGCATAATCATCATAGATTCACACTCGATTTACCCTTGATTTATACTCGATTTTGCTTGTACGTTTATCCATTTCGTTCATAATCATCATTGCGAGAGAAGTCGAGTGGAAATCAAGCATAAATCTAAGCTCATCATGCTATTGGGATTAATCTTGGCAACAAAAGTGAAAGTTAGGAGCACCATTGGTCAATTTGTCAAACTGTAAGTATGGATTATTAGCGGCCAATGGGTCATAGTTTGAATCATTAAAATCCAACTTCCCTAATCAAAATGCTGTTACTATAATATAGTAGCTTTCTACATGTCTAATTTCATTGTACAAAAAAAGAGACTCGGGATTCCCCTCAACTCTCAAGTATCTTTTATTCAACAATTATATACTAATTAAAGTGGTGAGGGTCACTTAAGCACTGTGTGATGATGATATATATATATATATATATATATATAAGTACTAAGTAGCATAGACGTATAATTATGCTCTAAGTGAAGTTTGTTGGGAAATCTTTAAATATATATGGACATGTTGGTAAATCTGCTTGCCTAGCTATGTTTCAAGGATATCTGTATGGGGACGTGAGATCCCTTTTTTATGTTTTTATCACGCCGAGCAGTGAATATAAGAATCAAATTTGATTATCCTAATTGAGTGTATTTATCAGGTTATATATACTAATTTAGATGACATATTTGGGAATATTTCTTAACTTTTAAGTTTTAAAACACATGCACTGATTTCACTTGTTTCTTAAAGGTCGCCATGCCTTTAAGGGGTGTTTGGATGTGTGTTTTGAAAGTAATTATGTGATATTGGATAATCATAATATGATAATCAGCTATTATGAAATGAATTTTTGGAGATAGTGATCATAGTGTTTAGATGTGCTTTTGTTGTTGTTTAAATTAGTTGTTTCGGTATTTGACAAATTCTGATTATATAAAGAAACTAACACATTAAAATATTACCAAAGTAGGTTAATCAGATAATTCTACATTATATTTAGTAATTAATTTTGTTACAGCTAGTTTAAAACAGATTATTTGATCATGCAGGATCTTTACAAAAGCATCTTGCGAAGCGGCAACAACTCGCAACAGTCAACTTTCATATCCGGTTCATCTGCAAACTTCATAGCCGGAGCTGCGGCCGGGTGCACCACATTAGTCTTAATCTATCCACTAGACATCGCACACACCCGGCTAGCAGCCGATCTCGGAAAAACCGATTCCCGCCAATTCCAAGGCATCCATCACTTCCTCGCTACCATATGGGCCAGAGACGGTATCCGTGGGGTCTACAAAGGCCTCCCCGCATCCCTACAAGGAATGGTGGTCCACCGAGGCCTCTATTTCGGCGGGTTCGACACAATGAAAGAAAAAATGTCAAAAAACACACCGTCCGAAGTGGCGTTATGGAAACGGTGGATCGTGGCTCAAGCTGTTACAACTTCAGCTGGATTATTGTCGTATCCGTTGGATACTGTAAGGAGACGAATGATGATGCAGTCGGGTATAGACCGACCGATGTATAGAAGCACTTTGGATTGTTGGAAAACGATATATAAAACCGACGGTTTGGGGTCATTTTATCGTGGGGCCCTTTCGAATATGTTTAGGAGTACGGGTGCTGCAGCAATCTTGGTTTTGTATGATGAGGTGAAAAAGTTCATGAATTGGAGTGGATCATCATAATGTTTGTTACAAGAGAATAGGAGAGACATGTAGGGTAGGATTATAGGCAAGAAATACAGACAGAGTAGGTGAAGAAATCTTACAGTTTGATCACATATTTAGTTGGTGCCAAGAAGTTTGGAGATTTTGTTAACGGATAACTATAGATTGGTAGCCCAAATATGTGGACATGGACACGTCATCTTTTTTTTTTTTTGAAGTTTTTGTTGGTTTTTAAGGTTGTTGGAAAGTATTGCAAATTTGCAATGATCAATAAGCTATGGCATTCTTCAAACTTTATAATCTGACTCATTATTTTTTTTATAGAATTTAGAAAGAAATTGTACTAGGATTGAAACCTATATAGTTTATTAGTTTGTGTTACACTTTTCTTTTTTGAACGGTGAATTTTTTCTTTTAATCCTTGTCATCTGTGTGACTTGAACTCAATAACCCCCCCCCCCCCCACACACCACACCCACCCAGGTAGTTTGTGTTAAACTTGGGTCGGTAGATTTGCAAACTGCGGTACACATAATCCCCGACATGTGTTTGATGTGGGTGGGCTCAATTTAGTTTCACCTAATAAATCTAATTATATATTGGGTGCTTCGATCAGCCAAAATGTTAATACTAACTTTAGTTTATAAAAAAAGTAATATTCATAAGCAAAGACTTATATTTTATATAAAATAATCGAAGTATAACATATTATTTGTAACATTATAAATCTTGGTTTAATATTGATTTGGTTTTTTTTATATAGTTTGTTGATGAAGTCACTAATTACCCATGGCCATATGCTCATCAAATTAACGTAGACCATCTATAGTGAGGAATTTGTGTGCCCGCAAATAGATGATGTGACATTGAATTTTACCTCAAGTTGCGAAGAGCTCATTAAACTGCAACAGTCGGTGAGAGGCAACAGGAATCAGTAACAATTAGATTGAGTTTGAAACTTGGGTCAATAAATCAATAAGTCATTTGAAAAAGCTTTAAATCCGGACTTTTTAAAATGACTTATTGGCTTTTTGAAAAAGCTAATAAGTCAATAAGTAATTTCCAAACTCAATCCCAAACACCCTCTTAATAGGGTTCACATGGGTCTAAGAAACTCATTGGAATCTGCAACAAGTTAATGTCATAATATGTAATGGGTTTAAGTTTGGCTTATTTAATTAAAAATATGATTTTCTAACTACACAATTTGAGTTACTAACAAACCACTGAAATATCATCGTGTCATTAGCGGAACCACCCGATGATGGAATTACCAATCTAAAAAGTACAACTTTTGAAAGTTAGACTTCAAATATATCACTTTGTTTACATGGGATGGACCACATGTATAAAGTTATGTTATAAACTATATAATATTTGTTTTCATATATTCCCACAATCCAGTGGTACCAATTTAGTAAATCTTGGATCCGATTAAAAAAAGGGGTCGTTTTTATGGTGACGTAGAACAAGTGAAGACAAATTGTGCACCAAACCACCCCATTAAGGAACTTGGGTCCATATTGCTTTGCACTTCGCCATCGTGGTTATTTGCTCAATGCGCTTAAAAGATTCATTTTTAGATTCCTCAAAATCATCATCTTTCCGTTTTCATTATTAAATTCATCATTTTTTTTTCCTAGGACACGTTAATTTTTAGAATAAATACAAAGTAAATAGTATAGAATAATAAAGTTATGAACTCTAGAATCATATTTAATTATCTTTTGATTCCTAAAGTTTTATCACTCACTTGTAAAGTTCTTCATCATGATTATTAACTCTACACATTCATCACTAAAACGGTTATGAATTATACTAGCATACAATTGTCTTACATAAAGTCAACTTGACTGACACTCAAAAATATATTCATTTTGTTTACTTGATATCAACATTTCCTTAAACCATATATTTAGGATGCAACATACACGTTCTATTTCTGAGTTCACTTAACGAGGAAAAAGAAAAAAAAAAGTAAAAGGAAGAAAGGAAACGAAAAAAAGATGCATTTCCTTTTATTTCCTTTCAAATATAAAGAAAGAAAAACTAAAGAATTAAGCCTAGTTTTTCAGTTTATATCCTTTCTTAAGTGAAACTTGGGAACACAACATGTTTGATTTTCCTTTCTTTTCTTAAATTAAACTCTGAAACAGATCAATATCTTTCATATAGCTATTTTTTGAGGCCCCGTGCGATCATACTTGGGATTATTTTTATGTATTTAAAATTGTGATCAAATGGTCCTACTTAAATGTCATAACCTTTTCAAAGATGTTTTGTTTCTTATTAAAGCTCCAATGCAAAACGAAAGCAGATAACAAGAACAGATGATGATTATCAAATAAAAGTTGGTAATTTCTAAATACATAAACAATTACAATATGGGCTTTTACAAAGAGATTCATACTTTGGTGGTTTTCCTAAAAAAATTAAATTAAAAAATTGAAAATGAAAGACTGAAATTAAGCGATATGTATGTAAATAGACAAGTTATTTTAAAAAGAAAGTGCAGAAGGTTACAAAGAGGGGGGGGGGACTTCATATACAAAATCAGAGTCTTAGATCAATGATTTCGGGTCTGACAGCCGGGCCAAACCTCCAACTCGTCGAGACCTTGTAATCGCCTGTTACCTCAATTGTAACCTAAGTTGTGCCTGTTTAAAGTTTGGACCCTTTCAACCAAGTTTTCCCTTATCTAGCTAGTCAAGACAAGAGTCTGCCAACTTTTGGATCAGCTCATCATTGTAAACTCGGTAAAAAACTATTACTAACATGATATAAATGGTGCAATACTACCATTTTGCGCTTGTGCCTCAACGACGGGCCTAAAGGGAAACGGATCTTTAAGATCGATATTACTATGGTCTAAACCTGCGTATATTCTGGTATAATCCTACCACAATTTTTTGTGCAAATTGTTAGCAATCATCTTTTTGAATCGCCTTTTCAAAGATACTACCGCTCATAGATTTGATGTTCCGAATCAATAATGATCCAACTATAAGACAATTAATGAAAAATATAAGCTTTAATACGTGGTAACAAATACATTTACTTTCAAGTTGCACAATATATAAAGGTATAATGCGAAAAGGAGGTTGTCTTTAATCTTATGGGTGACAGACCAAGTGAAGACAGACAATACACCAAACTAGAGATGGGCATAATCGGGCTTTATTATTACCTGGAACCGGTTCCAACCCGGACCCGGTTCTGCTTGGATGTCATTGGAACCGGGTATGGTGTGGAAGCGGTCCAGTTCCTACCCGGGTTCACACCCAAGATATGGAACCGTGTAGAACCGGGTACGGGTATTATGGAACCGGGTATGGTGTGGAACCGGGTATGGTGCGGAACCGGTTTCTGATAGTGTTGGGAACCGGTTCCTGACAGTCAAAACCTGACTTTTACTGTTCGAACAACCGGTTCCTGATAAAATGTTACCGTTGGAACCGGTTCCTGATTAAAAAATCGTTTTTTTATATAAACCCCTTCCTACTTACCGGTTCCTGATAAATGTTACCGTTGGTGTTTTAATAAAGTTTGTGTAATGTTTCTTTCTATTGTGTTTGTTATGTTTGATTTTTATTATTAGTTACATTGATAAATAAAAATAGTAACAATAACCGGTTAAAATTAAAAAACAAATTAATCGGTTACAATATATAAAAAAAAATTAACCGGTTACAAAAAAAAATAAAAAATTACTCAGAACCGGTTCAAGTAAGATTTTATTTCTTTGATCGTTTACTAGCGGCAGGTGCAACACTTTCGATGAGTTTCTCTTAGGTCGGATACCTCGGTACAATCGTCGTCCGAATCGTTAGTCTCCACTTCTTCGTCCTCCTCTTCGTCAACAATTTTATGCTCTAACTCAACTTCATCTTCTAGACTAGTTTTATGTTGAACACGATCAACGGCATCCAAATGGTCCTTTAAGCATATTGCCATCTCTAGCGATTCCGAAGTTAGTCTTGTTCTTCTAATTGACAAAACCCTGCCACTAAGAGAAAACACACTTTCCGAAGCTACCGTGGAAGCTTGGACCGTTAGTATATCACAAGCCATGGTGGCTAGAATCGGGTATTCGGATTCTTTCGATTTCCACCATGCCAAAACATCAAATTTCCTATACTCCTCGGTGGTCATAGTAAGCGAATACTGATTTTTTTTATATCTCCCAAGTTCACTTGTTGGTTCACTACCCCTTTGTTGTCTAGCGGTCTCGTCTCTAACGACATTCAACATGGTTATAAGTGGATCCCCTTGTTTTATCGTTAGAGGCCGTGGACCGAGACTCAAACAAATTTGTATGATTTTTTCACCATATTTTTTAAAATAATGATCATAAAGTTTGGCCATACACTCATTGAATATTTTTTTTGTTTTTGCTTTTAAAGTTGGATCCTTCTCATGCATATCCAACTTGTCATAAATTTCATCAATTAAAGCTTCAACACCCGGTACGTTTAAAGCTGGATTTAAAGCAGCGGCACATAGAAAAACGGGTGGTAATTCTAAAAAATATTTTTAAATTTTTGAATCATTGGTCTCGTTATATTCCTTAACATGTCACTAGAATTTTTAAACTTTTTAAAATTAGTTGTTATCAAATACAATTGGTCCACAACTTTAGAACTAGTAGGATAATAAACACCGGAAATCAAAGTCGTTGTAGTTTTAAAAACTTGTAAAAAAGTACTTAGGTTATTAATATTTTCCCAAGCCGTGTCGGGAAAGGGGACGACAAGGTACTCATCACTTAAAGTTGTATGAAAAGATTTTAAAGTGCCCATTTGCTTTATAGCCATTTCAAACATATGACAAGTTGAATTCCAACGAGTCGGTATATCCCAATTCGGTCCAATAATTTTTTGGTTGACATCTTTACAAAGTTTTTTATATTCTTGATATCTTTCTTTTCCACTTTTGAAAACATCTTGGAGCATAGCTCTAAATGCTATAATAAAATCCGATACAAATTGATCTTTTAAACCGGTTTGCACTACTAAGTTAATAATATGTCACATCGTGTGTGAAAAAAAACACCATCAAGTATTGGTTTGTACTTCAACTTTAATTTTTCAATCGCCGTTGTGTTGTTTGAAGCGTTATCAAAGGATATTGAAAAAATTTTATCTTCTAAACCATATTTAATTATTGTGCCATTTATAATTTTATAAATATTTTCTCCCGTATGAGGAGAAGGAAACTCGTCAAACGCAATCGTACGCTTCATCATTTGCCATGTATCGGGATCAACCCAATGAGCGGTGACACATATGTACGATTCCGGTAAACCATGTGGAGCCGACCACACATCACTAGTTAGGTTTACACTAGTTTTTAAATTCTTAAAAAAAACAATTAAATTTTTTTTGTATTTTCCCATAAACTTAAACAAAGACGTTTTAAAGTGCGACGACTTACATGTTTATAGCGAGGTTGTAGCGTCTCCCGAAAGATTTGTAAGATCGGGGTCGTCGAATGTCCAAACGGCAACGCTTTTTGTTCACCAACTTCGCCATCCGATCGCGAGCTAATTTTTGCTCATAACGAAAAATGGTACCATCTTTGGATAGTGGAACTTGACCGGATAACATTTCCGTTAAAACTTTGCAATACTTATTAATATGCTTCGTTAACGTTGAGTTTGATTCCTTGGCTAATAACGATCCACAATGTTTACATTGAGCTTTTTGCGAGCCGTCACTCATCTCGACCAACTCCCAATTGCTCCAAACTTCCTTACTGCGATTATGAGACAATGTTCCAACCACATATGGAACCGATTGATCTTGAGGAACATTGTTAACGGATTGGGAATTTGCGTTTTTTGGAACTCTTTGAGGCCATTTATTGATTAGAATGTGAAAAAGAACAAGAAAGAATGTAACAAGAAGAATAGATATGAGAAATTGTATGCTAAACAATAGATTTCTAAACAATATATATAGAATCGGTTCCAACGGTCAGGAACCGGTTCCAATGGTAACATTTTAACGGCTATAACCGGTTCCAACGGTAACATTATAACGGTCAGGAACGTTCCAACGGTAACATTTTAACGGGTATAACTGGTTCCTTCTAGAACTGAATTTCCGGGTACTGGTAGGAACCGGGTACGAACCGTACCGATTCAAATGGTAAAATTGTGGAACAGGTTGGAACCAAAAGGGTATTTTGAACCCGGAAACCGGTTCTACTTAATGTCGGGTAGGAACTGTAACCGGTTCCAGTTCGGTTCTACCGGTTCGGGTTCGAAACCGGTTTTTATGCCATCTCTACACCAAACCACCCCATTAAGGAACTTGGATTCATTTTGCACTTTCTCACCACAATGTCTTAAAAGATTCATTTTTAGATTCCGCACATCAACTTTCCTGAATCCACTATTGGAATTCTTCATACCTCGTTTGTGAGAGTTGAGATATAAATATATTATTAAAAAAATAATTAGAAAGTATGAGCGAAGGTGAAAACTTTAAGGGATGAAATAATGATATATTTTTTTATATTATTATAATAAAGTCCCTTGGATGCAAAGGCGGACCTAGCGTGTTACTATGGATGGCCCCACAACCTCTTGACGCTCCAACGGTAATGTAAATTTTGAGGAGCGTTGCCCTTATAAGGATTTTCTAGATCCGCCACTACTTGCATGAACGGAGGTAAGTAGTCGAGAATAAATAGGGTCAAGTGACACCGATAATTTTTATATTTTATGTAGAACGTCTAGGAAGAGATTTTTAAGTTGACCATAATCTTTTGTTAATGATTCCAATAAAAACTTGGTGGAAAATGAAGCAAATTTGTTTAATGGCCTTAATGGTTTCTCCAGATTTTCACTTAACGCATGCATGGGTTTGCAAATTGTTTAAACACTTTTTTAATTTTAGTTTTTCTCAATTAAGGGGATGTTATCAAATCCTCACTCTCATTGAGAAATTGAGAAAGGACTTGCACCTCATAAAGCTTAGTTATTTATTTGCATTTTAGTTTCATCCTTCACAAACGTGATTATTGTTTGTAGACTTTTTAAATAATTTAATAATAATAATAATAATAATAATAATAATAATAATAATAATAATAAATAATAATAATTTAAGGAAGGTTGTTGTCATGGTTACAATAAACATATAGAGTTCAATTTAGTACTTATATATTTAGTTTTTCATCGCTTCTACGATAATTAAGTTCATGTGTCAAATGTTTTTTTAAATCAAAAGTGTGAAGATTTTTTGTGTAATTTGTCCAACATTTATAGGTCTATAAGGTACTTTTCTTCAAGCTTCAGGTATAAAGTTCTAAGTTCTCATGTTTTTAGTGTATATATTGTTTAGAATCAACTACTAATCTAGGACTCGCGTTTTACGAAAGACCATTAAGTTGAAAAAAAGTAAACGTAAAAATGATGAATCATGCACACACATTACGATGAGGTAATTCGCAAAAAAATAGACTGAAAAAGTAAAACATAGGTTAGAATAACTAAGTCGGCTTAGGACCCGCGAGTTTCAATGGAATTGTTAAATCGTAAAAAAATAGATGTGAAAACGTTGAACCATGCGTGCGCTTTGCAGCGTGTTAACTTGCAAAATTTAGAACGAATCATAGAATGATAAATTTGTAAAAGATGTAAAGTATAGAACCAAAGTTGAAAGTGAAAAAATGTTAGGGATTAAAAATAAAAATGTTTATGACAAATATGTAAGTAAAAAGTATTAAATATACTTAGGAAAATATACATTGAATGATGTTAAAAGTGTATAATAAAAACTATTTATATAATATTTATTTATATAATATAAATTTGTAATGAGAGTTGTACAACTGCCGTTTTGTTGGTTTTATCCTATCATTGGGTACTTAGGCTCCTCGGTGTAGGGCTCCGTCCCGGTCCGTGGTAGGCCTCAACACCATTTCTAGGACTGTGTCGGCGTTGTGAACAGTCTTCCGAAGACGTTGTTGTCGGTCTCTCTTTCTTCTCTACACACCTATACATATATATATATATATATATATATATATATTTCCCACCCTACGTGTCACTTAATACAAGGCCCTAACTTTCTTTAAAGGTTTCTTCAATGCATATACTGTTTGTACGTTTATGCTTCTCTTAGAACACCAGTGAGTTCTTTTTTAAGTGATCTAGGTTTTGTGTGAAAAGTTATTTCTTTCCGAAGATGCGATTGTCAAGTGATTAACTGATGTTTTCTTTGTAAAGATGCTTCCTTTATATTGTTTGTGATATTTCAATGAATCTGTGCATTATTTTTCAGAAACCTGTGATTT
The DNA here is from genome assembly GCA_947069175.1 of Scalesia atractyloides. Taxonomy (NCBI): domain Eukaryota; kingdom Viridiplantae; phylum Streptophyta; class Magnoliopsida; order Asterales; family Asteraceae; genus Scalesia; species Scalesia atractyloides. The sequence goes on along the minus strand of CAMTDV010000028.1, from coordinate 85,167,450 downwards.
TGGCTGTTAATAACTAAATGAAGCATGCTTATTACATTAGTTAATATCAAATTTATATTAACAGAGTTTTTAAGTGTTTGTGATATGCTTAAATGCTGTCAGGTGGGTAAATCGACTTACTTCTGGAATGCCCACAAGGTGTTTGATAATATGTTTGAATGGATTAGATTGTGTTTTCCAATGTGAATAGTTGAATGAAGCATGGTTTATTCATTAGTTAACGATTAATCTAAATCGGCATAGTATTCCAAGTGTTTGTCAAATGCTTAAATGATGTCTGGAAAATTGAGATTGGTGATGTATCTGATTGTGTATTTGAAGGCAAGCAGAGATAGATGTCGAAAGGATCGGGGTTGGCGTTACTGTGAGGCTCAGAGCATCTTTAATGGTTTGTCGAAAATGCATCTATCTCTTCGTCTGATACATCTCAGAGATGGGAGCGACTCCAGTATTACTCTCAGTCTCTCACTCCCACCTCATCTTTCGTCGGGCTGAGCGCATTTGGTTATTTGTTTTTTTCTTTATAGATGGAATGGAACACAATAGTTGCCATGTTATATGTCTTATTTATATTGCACTATTGTGTGTATTGATCATGGATCTGTTTCTCGTCTTCAGTCTTAGCATCGTTAACGTTTTGTAGGGTGCTGATGTCGTTTTCACTCTGCAGCCTCATTCAAGTTCCTTTTCATCTTTTGAGGTAAACCTTAAAACCACAATTCTTGGTTTTCTTGAAATTTACTTTTTGAATTCTATTATATCAATGAAGGTTGACATGTGGATATATGAAGTTTTAATGGTATTGAAAAGCAACTCATTAGCCAACAAGACCTGCACGACCTATGATAAATTTATTCTGTTAATGTAAGCAGCTTTTTCTTATGTTATTATTGTTTGGATTTGAGAGTATTTACATATCCCTTTGTTCAGTTTATAGCAGCATGTTCAAGTTTGGATGATTCTTTGACGTCATGAATTTTTGTTGAATCAATCAACCTTAGGTTTAATCAATTGAAATTGGTGGTGTGGACTGATTTGGAAGTGTTTGAAAATGATTTTAGGGTATAATGATTTGTAATTTTGCTTTTATCTCAATAATTAGCTCTTAGAGCAACTTTTCTATACATATATAATAAGATTATTTTGACACTGAATGATCACCAGATGAATGATTATTGTGACTAATACTTGATATACACATCAACTCTTAGGCTTCATTTGTGCAGAATGTAGCAAAAACATAGTTCACACTAATATCGTTTAATCTTTAAAGAGACCGAAACTGCAGATCCGGCCTCGGAGAAGGTGCAGGTGCGGGTGTGGGTGAAAACTCGGTGTATTCTCTACCAACAACTATTATGTATTCTTGATTTTTGTTTGGTATGAAGATGGAAGATGGTCGCAACAATGAAGCCCAATTGAGTAGTACCAGCCGCAACGCACCAAAAGTTAATAAAAATTAAAGAGTAAAAAAAGTCGAACGAAAATTGAATAGTATTTGTGTGGAGGGGTTTTTTTACAAATTAATATATAGGTAATTTACTAGGTAATTACGATTTGGTGTAACGTGTTTGTGTAAACTTAGCAAGCACAAAGATTCGGGATCAATTAGAGCTCGTTTGAGTCCGACCCAACCCAAAAAATGTAAATTAAGATGATTGACAACAAACTGGCGAAACTTACAGACGTACGCCTTAAGAAAAATTATTGACTTCATCACTGCTCATGAATCATACTTTTTTCTCAACTTTAAATACCACTTAAATTAAATATTCACTTTTGTTCAAGTCTTCTATAAATATTATTTTCTTTAATGAAACTTGATTACTATGAGCTGATTATTACTTGTCAAGTTAAAGTGCCTAAAGTCTCTATCTATATGATTGAGTCAAGCCCTGTATACTAAATATTATCTCAACAATTATATAATTCAAATTTTAGCATGGCAAGGTTGTCATTAACAAAGTTTGCGGGTTAGTAATAGTATATATGCCCTATTAATAATACTGAATTATAATTAAAATGCTTTTTTATGATGGTAAAAAGGTTAAAGATCTTGAAAACAAATGATTATATGTTCACTGTATATGTATTATTTACATGCGATAACATGACAAAAATTAACAAAAAGGTTAATACAAAACAACATAAGACACACAATTGGGATAATTAAGTCATTAACGTTTGACATATTGTTGCAACTTTGCGTGAGGTGAATTGTTGAACTTCAACTTTAAAGTATCTGACAAAGAAGAACTCAAGAGAAATGAGGTATCAGGCGAAAAAGGCGCAAAATCGATAAATGGCAAATAGGTGAAACCCTCATTTGTGCACGGCCTTACATCGGTCTCACTACTTCACCCATTATGTTGTCTGTTTTTTTTATGCATAGTTGTGTTATACTCTTGACCTGCATTTTAAGTTGTGTGGGCGATGATGACATTGTTCTTCGGTAAGGCAATTGAGATGGCCTTGAAGAGGCAACCGGTTGTAGCCAAGTTTTATGAGCCTCACTAATGATTATGTTTTGTTGATTCTTATTTTAATTCAGATTTGCAAGCAGAAGGGGATGATGAATGAGATGTGACGATGATTGTTGTGGCTAATGCGCCTTGAAACAAGCTCTTAGTTGCACCAATATTTATGCGCCTATTTACTAGATTATCATCATAAGCTTGCTTTACTTTTGGTTATTGATTGGTTTATTATCCTGTTTAATTGAATTTTATACGTGTCACGATGTCTTCTTCGGAAGATAAACAACAGGGTTTTTAGCGTCTTAGGAAGGTGTTGGAGAATGTTGTTAGTGCCAATTTGGCGTATAACTGAGAAGCTGAATGAATTGACCAAAATGGTGGCTAACATTAGGAAGAAATAGGTGGAGCTAGTAAGTGTTCGTATACGCAATTAGCGCACAAACATTCATGACGTTAAAATAGTAGAATAGGTTCTTATGTGTGATAAACTTTAGGTGTTAGAATCTTAACTTTTTATACTATATTATTATGCAATCAACGGTGTATTTAGTATTTTTGCCTTTTCATTTTGACTTTTTACCATACTATGAGATTACCCACCATAACATGATATTTTGTATTTTTGCCATGAAGTAAATTGCACAAAACGTCCTTTATGTTTTCTCAAACTTGCAGGTTCCAGCCTTAATGTTTAAAACTTGCCAAAAACAACCTTTACGTTTATTTTTGTTGCCGGTTCAGTCCTTTATTACTAACCAAGTTAATTATCTCAGTTTATTTCCCTCACATGCCTAACATGTGAGGGTATATTCGTCATTTTGTTTCCTCTTCTTATAAAACCCTCAAAAAACACATCACCTCCTCCACCGACACCACCTCCTCTGCCACCACCTCCACCTCCGACACCACCTCCTCTGCCACCACCTCCACCTTCGACAAAACCCCCAAAATCCCCAAATAACTCTGCCACCATCATCTTCAACTGCCACCACCACCACCGCCACCTGATACATCACCACCGTAGGGTTAGGGTTTCGGTTTGAGATTGTGGACCGATGATGTTTGTTGGAGGATATGGAGATGCAGAGGCGAAATTGCGGGGATAATTGCGGGGAGAACGGATGAATGTTGTTCAGAAAAGAGTAAACCTGATTCGATCGGAATTCTGAAATCCTAGGTGCCGATTTCACCGATTCTTTGCTTCCTTTGTTCATGATAGCGGCGGCACCGGCGGTTGCACCACCGTGTGGTGCGGCGGCGAGTCCTCGCCTGAAAAACAACATCAAACCGTAACCGTCAAGCCACTAATTTCAAAACTGAAGCACATGAATAGAATATGTGAAGGTAATACATTCAGATCTGGCTATATGCATACGATACATGCAAATAACGATAAAACGAAACCAAAAGGATATCGAAAGGTGATCGTTAAGCGATTGTGTTCAAAATTGAAGCATATGAATAAAATATGTGAAGGTAACATGTTCAGATCTAAGTGTATGCAACTGTGATATGTAGATAATGATAAAGTGAAACGGAATTAGGTTAACTTACTTGGAGATAACGACAGAAAGCTGATCACCCAAGAAGGATGACAGATGGTTGGCGTTCGAGAAGGAGCGAGCCATCTTTTCGAGTAGCTTCTGGTTTGAGAGATTGATTTGATCGGAGATGCTCCAGAAAGTTCGATCGGAGACTGTCGTTGTTATGACTTACGAGGTTGGTTGAAGAGATTGGGGATTGAGGGTTTTATAAGAAGAGGAAACAAAATGACGAATATACCCTCACATGTTAGGCATGTGAGGGAAATAAACTGAGATAATTAACTTGGTTAGTAATAAAGGACTGAACGGGCAACAAAAATAAACGTAAAGGTTGTTTTTGGCAAGTTTTAAACATTAAGGCTGGAACCTGCAAGTTTGAGAAAACATAAAGAACGTTTTGTGCAATTTACTCTTTGCCATGTCATTTTGACTTTTTACCATACCATGAGATTACCCACCATAACATGAAAGGCTTAGTTCTAGTTTAGTTTAATCATCTCTTTACTTGCTTCTGGATCTCATGTCATTTTCTCGTTTTGTTTAATTATGTCAATAAGAGTTGCCTATTTAGAATTTAAAAAGTCTCTTATTATTTAAATATGTAATGAAACGAAACATGAAAATAGGGTGATGAGTAATGACTTTATGCAATAATACAATTAATTCAAATTCATGATTTCATAAATTTAACTAGTGGACGGCATTTCATGATTGTGCCACATTGGTAATAACATGAGTCATGCTTCCACCGTCATTTTCAAAAAGTATATATTAAGAAAAATGGACGACCATATATTTTGTCATCTCATTATTAAAAATGTGGAAAAGAGATATCTATATTTTAATAGTTAATTAAAATAATATATAGGTTGGTCTAAGAAGTATTAAACACACACATGTGAAGTTAATAGATTGGAGTTTTAGACTATATAAAGTCATGTGCAGTGGTAATCTTAGGTAAACCCTTATAATATTTGGGTATAGTGGTTAACTTTACATAACCTCATTACATATCCTACAAAACATATTTCCTAACTCATCTTTACCTATAAAAAAACCACTTCACCCGTTATTATCATTGCAGGGAAAAATATTCACACGTCATAGCGCGCGCGGGGTGGGGCAGTGTTCCCGGCGCTATGGAACGCCATCACCCATATAACGGCTCTGTCACGACTCCAGTACGAATGGACTAACTGCGTCAACTTTTATTACACGAAGGCGTGGCAACAAATGTGTGTGATTCATAACTCAGAAGCAGGGGCGGAGCTAGCATGTAAGTAGGGATAGTCCGGACAACCTCTCAATATTGGGGGCAGTGTTCCTGGCGCTATGGAGTGTCATCACCCACATAACAGCTCTATTACGGCTCCACCACGCATGGACTAACTTCGTCAACTTTTTTGCTCAAAGGCATGACAACAAATGCATGTGTGTAAGCCAAAACTCAGAAGCAGGGGCGGAGCTAGCATGTAAGAGAGGTAGCCCAACATTGTCGGCGAAGTGCAAAATTAGTGCAAATTTTTTTTCTTCGTTTTATGTACCGTGTGTATCACCTAAGCAAATACTAGAATACTCCTAGGTCCACTTTTGTTTTAGAATATCCTGATTTTTTTTTCTAGATACGCGACTTCTCAGAAGTGTCATTATGTGGTTTAGATTATGGTGAAATGGATAGTGTAATATTGTACTAGGGATGCGTACTTTGCATAATGAGTAGTTAAACACATATTACAATATTGAAGTTAAGAGGCGTTGCTCTAGTTGTTTAGATGCAATGTTGACTTACCGTTATAATCGCATAGTTTATCAAACCTATAATTCACAAAGAGTAATCGAGGACAATAAAAAGAAATATAATATCGAATGAGAATTAACATATAGTGTACAAAAACACACGAATAAAAAATAACCCAAAAGTCTATTGGATTAAAAGTATATTAACTAATGCCTAGACAAAAGTTCTTAGAATATTGAAGTATTGTGTTTACTTATTCAGACACTAAAATACGTTTGTAATTCACAAATAGTGTATCATCAGTAAGCCTGGCAAAACAGGTTGGGTATATACTCTTCGGGTGGGTATGCTGACCTAAAATAAAATGTATAGGTTGCTTTTGCCATACCTAATCATCAATGTACGTATATATTAAATCATGCTAAGAATATACATGTAGTGTATTATATAACAAATATATACTAAAAATCCATAAGGTTAAATTATGTTTAGAATTATTAAAAAAAATAAGGCTAAAAAATCTTTTATTCACAAATGCATACATTAAATTATGTTTAGAATTATTTTAAAAAAAATCACGACTCCTTTAACAAATTGGCTAAAGTAACTCCTAACCTATTTGATAGGTTAAAAAGACATTTATCGAATTAAAAAAGATGTTTGGAAAGAAAAAAATGTAATATATATTCCCAAAATTAATAAATAGTTGGAAGAATTGTAGATGATGTCATGACGAAGGCAAAGGAGAAAAAGAAAAAGGTAAAGGGGAAACTGTCGATTTGAGAAGATGGGCGATCTGAGCCTTCCTCATTGTCTTCACTCATCACCCATGACCCATCGGCTTTATTTGGGAAAAAATAGTTCTGGGTAGTTTTTTTTAAATGTTAAAAGTTTCATGTTACATAATATATATTCCAAACAAATGTGACATACGGATTTTAAACATTTAAAGCAAAACTAGTCGGTGTTTTAAGCTAATTTTTAGGCGCATGTAGTTTTAACTATAAGGCTATATAATATGGGGCGTTTTTGTCTAGTCAACTTTCATCAATAGCCCCCAACCAACTCGTGTGCGCTATTGGGGGTGCGCTAATTAAGTCTCATCATTGCAATAGCGAAGGACTATGTGATTTGTTGTTGACTGTTGATTGGAGAAGAAACGGGTGAACCATTTTAGAGTTAGAGAGAGACAAAGAACGCGAGAGAGTTGAATGTTGTTTAAATGAAGAAGAAGGTGTTTTAGGGTTTTAAAGTTGATCTTGGTTTAAAGATGGGTTTTAAATTTTGTTGATTAACTTAAATCTATAATTTGTAAATAAAAGAATGGATTGAATTTTAATTGAAACTAAATTAAATAAATAATTAAGTAATGATTAGGGAGGGCTTTATTCCTACCATGAGCTTTATTGGCATAGCAAAATAAAACCCCCGGTTGACATGGCGTATAAGTGACGCTGAGGTAGAGCAATTGAGCTTCTAGAGACTACATTCCATACCATACAACCTTAGTGGCTAATAGTCTAATAAAGAAAAATTAATACTTTTATTTAAATTTAAAGATTCTTTCCGGACGAGCAACGGTTAAGACATAACTTACGTAAAGAATAACTCTAATGGGATTCGTACACGGGTTTTAAATTTTTCTAATGAGCGGAAGCGGGTGTACAAGTCGATCTAGACTAGACTTTGGATCACCCACCAGAAGTCTAGATGCAATACCGAATAGAAACGAAATATTCAGTCATAAGGTTTTAACGAAACATACCTTTCACACAACATAGCAATACCAAGTTGAAATACTCTGAAATCCTGTTAACACGAAACATCCCGTGAATTCGAACACCTTTGAATTTTACTCGCGAAAACATTCGAAAAATCCGGTCTTCATTCGATTTAGCTGCGGCAACATCGCCGCCAAGGGCATGCCCAGTAGTGACGACAACCCGAGTAGGTAAGGAGATAGTACGGTTTTCAGTTTTGATTGAAATTTCTATAATTTATATTATTATTATTGTTATTATTATTATTATTTATAATTTAACTAATATTCTTATGTACCACCATATAATTGGTTGCTTTAATTTGGGGGATGAATAACGAATCCCATATTAAGGATTCACCTTATCTTTCGCTTAAATTACGGGATGAAGAATGAGATGGAGTGATAATTTTATTTCCTTAATTTTAAGGATGAGGAATGGGTTGGTTGCGTTCTTAGTTTGATAAAGTGAGCTTTGACCCGTCCTAATTGACTGGTGGAGCTTGTCTACTTAACTCAATCTTAAGGCCTTAAGGGTTCCCTATTCTCCTTTCACTTTTTAGGTAGACTTTCCCTTCTCTTAATATTTTTTTTCAAATTTGATATGTGATATATAAATATTATGCTAAATCCAATTGATAACTTGATATATATATATATATTTATAAATATTATAATTGTGGCAAACTTATAACAAACTGGTGTGATGTTTACATCCTTAGTCTTGTCGATCTAAATCAAAGACCTCAATTTAACAACCAATCACTTTTATCAAAATTCTCAAAATTCCTTTGGATCAAATGTAAAAACCACATCACATGAAAATTTTGCTCTTATAGCAAAAACTACTGATGAACCTGTGAGTTTTTGTTTTATGGCACTTGAATTTGTTGCAGGAGAAGTTGAATTTGAAGAAGATATGACTAAAGAAGAAGATTAGACAGTTGCTGTTGAGAATGCAACTAACCCAATATAAACAATTGTTTGTGAAAAGGTTAGTGAAGAAAGTGTGAAAGAACTTGATCCAAGAAGTTCCACTGATTGTGCAAAAGAAGTTGTTATCGAGGTATCTCCTCATACTTTAAAATAATTATGTTCAGACAAATGTATTATTGCATTTGTTAACATCAAACATGTGAATGAAAACCTTAGAGAAAAGGTTCAAGTTGGTGAAATTCAGTTTGAGAAAAATAACAAAAGATTTTAAAACTAGGGTAACTGAAAAGGATCAATAGATAAGTAGACTTAAACATGAAGCATGTATTATCAAATATCAACTCCAAACTCTGATAGAAAAGTATTAAAGTTGCAAAAAGGAGCTTGAGTACATTACCTGGCTTTTCACACCCTTGTTTTCTGTTGGGTGTAAAATTTTGAGTCCATCAGGTGCACACAATCAATGATTCGTTGTTATAGGTGTTGTTGAAATGGAAGATTTCGGAAATCCCCCACCCAACCACCTCAATTAAATTTTTAGAAACATACCAATAAAACGACCATCATCGATTAAGGTATATAAGGAAAAAGGAGAGATAGGGGGCTTGAGACCTCATAAATTAAGTCTCAAATGTGGTGTTGTGCAAAAGGGTTTTCAAGTGGTGTTGGTGGTGTTCGCCGGAAGAAAGGGCCAAAGACAGGCCCGAGGTTGGATTAAGTGATTAGGGAGGTAACTTTGTGGAGAGGGCTGAGAACTATCCTTTGCATACGTTTATAGATGCATTTTTTATATGGATGATGAGTTAGAGGTTAGAAAGAGGGTAGAAAAATCATTGGCCAAGTCTAGGAATTTGTCAGTGCATTTGATGTTTTGAGATAAAATGAGAAAGAAAAAGAAGAGAGAATGTGTAGGAGGAAAGAGAATGAATAAGAATGATGCTTAGACGCATCTACGCCTTTAACATTAGAGAAGATTTGAGTAGAGTAGTGTAGAGATGTGGATGTATGTGATTAGATTTGTTTATTTTTATTTTTAATATTAAGAAATAGTTTGACCATTTTACATGCACCTAACATAAATACATAATAACTCATAATATCCGTCCACTTTAAAAACGAATGGTGTTACATTTTAACTAACACTTGGTCTAAAATTAACCTTTGAAACTTGAGAATTAGGGTTGTAATAATATAATCAAAACTTTATCACAATGTCATCTGTGTAATTAATTTATATATATATATTTTCTTAATTTTGTTGTTTACTAATGCGTTTTAACTTTTTGTACAGCTTAGGGTTAGAAAATAAATAATCTAAAGCTTGTGAAAACGATATGGTAGGTGATGGTGCATCACGAATATTAGTGTCCTTTGTGCTTTTCAAGACCCACGTCCAAAATCTCCATGACCAAGGGAGAGATAAAGAAATTGCCACGTGCCAGTGGGGCCACTACTTACATGCTTACGTCATTGGCAACTACTAAAATTTTGGTTTTTCTTTTCATAATTCATATTATCTCTAACTCAATTAGCTTACTTATATAGAGATTTAATAAACTTGTGTATATATAATGTTGTGAATTTTGAAATGATAAGAAAATTTTTATAAGAATAAAAAAAAGTTTAATCAATAAAAATAGTTTATTTTACTTTATTTAATTTTTGTATTTAATATTAGTGTAAAAGTATTTTGATAACTTAGATAGATTATTAATTGGTAGTCTTTCTTTTTAATAGCTAACTTCATTAAATTTGTAACTTATTTTCAAAAATTATATTTTTTCAAAGATGAAAAAAATAATAATTTAAAGTGTAGGATAAATTACGAGGTGTATAGGATGAATTGCGAGCTGTATAGGATACATTTCAAGACGTGTAGAATAAATTTTGATGTATGTAAGCAAAAAATTAGTGTGAAGGATGATAGTTTTTATGATTAATTAATTAATAAAAAATAATAATAAACGAGATAAAGAAAAGAGAGAAGCTATTTAATTTTTCACAATTGTACCATTTGTTCTTTTTCTTCTCAATTTAATTTTCTTCTCAAATGAACATCCCCTATATATTGTTTAATTCATCGTTATTAAAGGCGCTAGGTGCACTCAAGGCGTATAGGCCTCGCCAGGGGCTTAGGCACAAAACGCAAAAAAAGCAAGTGCCTGAGAAAAATAAAACGCATAATGAAAAAAAATAATATGTATTATGTATTAGAATAAAATACTATTTTTTCAAATAAAATAACCAAAATCTATTATATAACACTTTATATCATCTATTTAGTACAAAAAGTTCTAAAATATTAGTGTATTAGTGTAGAAAAATAGTTTTCCTTGGATAAAAGAATAAATCTAGCAAGAATCTTGTCGGAATTTAGAGAATTTCGGCTGGAAACTCTCCAGAATCTAGGAATCTCGCTGGAATTTGCGTCTGAACCATCACTTGGAAAATTAAAGCGCAATTTCCTCGAATTAAAGCGCAACTGACTCGCCTCACCTGAAAAATGGGCCTAGGCGCAAGAGGCGATACCTTTTAACAACCATGGTTTTATCTACAAAAATATATTTTTGTCGTAAAACATTGGGTTAAGATCAAATATAAAGTCTACTAAAAATAAGAAGTCATAAGAAGCGTATAAAACAGACTTCAATTGGCCTTATTTAAGCGGTGATGGAACCGCCTCATCAAACTCTACGATATAAGGTTTTAGGTTTTCACTTTTGGATTTATAGCTTGTAATTTTAGAATTTTTATTTAAATTACTGTGTCTTTTTATCTAGTATTGTGTCTTTTCAATATTTACGTCATTGTGTCTTTTACTCGACAATATGTTATATTTTTCAGCATATTATATTTTACTTGACATTGTCTTATATTTTGCAATTCATTATGTCTTTATACATTTCTTATATTTAGAAAACTTTGTAAAACAATTTTACCCGTAAAACACTATACTTAATCACAAAAAAAAACTGTTTCTCCAAATAATTATTGCATAAAATAATAGATGTTATATGTAGGTTATTATAAAAATAATATTATAAGGTTCATGTTATATATGAATATAATAATAACCACATCTTGATTAGCTGTGTGACAAATATTATCATAAAAAAAATATGGAACTCCCATACATTTATGCGATCGTGTATATAATCATTAAATATATGTTGTATATACGTTGTTTTCTATAAACGATTAAATAAGAAAAATAAAATAGAAGAAATAAATCAGGGATACTTGGAATACGTAAGCGAGTAGCAAGAAAGAGTGCTGTTGGTTTCGCTTTCAGCTGTGGGCGTGACGTAAGCTACGGGATTACTTTTGCTGTCGTTTCCACGTTGGAAGTCAAGATGACGTCAGATGCCATTATTATTGGGTCCCACCATTACCATATGATCCGTTTTAACGTCAAATTTTTACCCGGCAAAACTCCTCAATATTAACGGTCCTCACGCGCCCTTCCTCTCATACCCGTTTCACGCGCTCCTTCAACTCCCATTTTAGCAGATGATTTTCTTTTTTTTTTTTGAACGGGGCATATAAAACCATTGATGCAACTGTGCAAATTGCGTGACGGGTCGAAGGATTTCTTGTTGACGTCCTAAATTGTCGAATCAGAACACAACCTGAAGAAACATCGATTCTAATATGCACGAGGTTAGAAAACAATTTGAACAAACACCGGTTCTAATAAGAAGACGCTAAGTGTTATTGTGATTAATCTTAGGTATGGTACTTTGCGTGTATGGCTTGCGTATGACTTACGCAGGATTCGAGACCATACCCCTTTGTAACATTTGTAAAAATCGGGTCTTCAAAACCCGCTCCGTTTTGTAATCAAGTACCAAGTTATAAAAGTTACATTAAATATTTATGATTATTTTGAGTTAAAACGATACATAATTAATAAATAAACTAAACTATAAAAATTATATTTGATAAAAAGTTAAAATAAAATAAATAAAAAAATTATGAAGCTGCCGGGACTCGAACCCGGGTCAGCCATGAAACACTTCAACAACTTAACACTCACTCCCAAGACCACTCCGCCACTTGTTTGTTTTCTGTCATGTTTAGGAAACAAATAATTTTTATGGACTAAAGTAAGTCAATCGATTTTACACATTGTAACTGAAAACGGTTATCAATCATCCAAAGCGATTTGGATAATCTCGATCCAGCGAGTATAACCGATAAACGGACAATTTCAATCAATGTTGCCATGAATGGAACTTGAATTCGGAAGTAGATCGGTTTAATAACCGAAAGTCTTCAATTCTCGGACTACTTCAATCATAGACTTTTCCTGCGACTCAAAACACTCTGCAAGACTCCCAATTGCATTTCCGCAACCTTACAATCCACCGGAGAAGCTTGAATCAGACCGCCGGAGAAATTCTGCAAGTCACCGGAAAACCGGGACTCACATCCACACGGTATTTCCTCCGACTCTTTCTGTTTAAATCATGTGATTAATCAGTCTCTAACACAACTCCACCATCAGAATCGATCCTAGTCAACGTTTATCGAAAATCTTACCTTCGCCGGAAAACTTCTGAAACTGCCGGAATCACCTGTGAACGGGTATGATCTCCCAAACTTCTGTTAAACCTTGTTTAAAGTGACTCAACTTCTTAAATAATCGAACAACGCTGTTAATTGGTTTCAACAGCCGGAGTTCACTTTCAGTACCGACGAACCTCCGCCGGAATCCTGTGAACAACATCAATCGGTATATCCTTTTTCCTTAAACTTCTCCATTCTCTACCTTTAAATTACTGATAATGTCTGAAAAGCGTATAAGTCATAAATCAGTCATAACAGTCGGAATATGTTTGTCTGTGTAAATCGACGAAGAAGATGAAGACACAACATAACATAAGTTTAATTAAAATCGGTATTTTAAACGGGTTAGACACACAGTCCAGCGGTGGACTTGTGCAAAATACACACACACGTCCCGAGTTCGATCCCTGCTACACGCACACCTTATATCATAACGCGCCTTTTTGTTTAAAAACTAAACGGGATAACCCAGTTAGTTGTTAAGTATAACAAAAACCGAGATATTAACCAGGTTAGACACACAGTCCAGCGGTGGACTGTGTGCAACATGAACCACACGTCGCGCGTTCGAAACCCGTCACGAGCACCAGTCCGATTGAATTAAAAGTTTTTGCAAATAAAGGAAATTCGGTTAAATTGAATAAGTGTATAAATGTAATTAAAAACAAGATTATTTCGGGTTAGACACGTAGCTCAGTTGGTAGAGCTGCGTGCACGCGAACGGGAGGTCTCGGGTTCGAGCCCACCTGGCGCAGATAAATTCGCTGACCGAACCGGTCAACGGACAACGCTAAGAAAAAATAATATTTTTTTTTATATTTTTATTTATTTAATTTAATTTAAAAATCAATTAAAAATACTTAAAAATAACATTTTAAAGATAGAAAATAGCCATAAACTCACAAAAATATATCTAAAAAAATTCATTAAAATCCTTAATAAAATCCATCCATTTAATATATTTTTCCATTATTATTTAGGTTAGTGTTCCTCGTTGATCCGCTCATCTAATTCGTGCGCATCTCACCATCTCCAATCCAACGCACCCAATGTGAGTGAATCTTACAAATTCCCGTTTTAATCACGTTTTTGGGTGTATCATGTGTCTTTGTATATATATATTATTACTAAACCATTGTGCATACATCATATCATGAACTTGTGTATTCAGTTTGTTGCTGTTAAGTAGTTATCATTGGATGCAATTTATTATTCAGTACATGCAATTTCATAGGCCGCCGCTCCCCATTACATTATGAGGTTGAGCATGTTCCCCATTTTATTATGCGGTTGAACCTGGCGTGCCCACATACGATCGGCTCCGTTTGATTGAGCCTTGATCGCACAGACATTTTCATTTTCAGTACATGCAATACGATCGGCTCCGTTTGATTGAGCCTTGATCGCACAGTTTCATTTATGTTATTTACAGTATGATGTTGGTATGTTCATGTATGATGCCATGTGTTATTGTATGTTATAGTTGTGACTGCTATTTGCCATTACTTTATTATTTACATTTGCTCATCTATGGTTATGCACAAATTTTCATTTGATAAACTAACAATTAATTTATTAATAAATGTTTATCTAATAAGGTTCACTCGCCAACTTATGTTGACCCAAAAACTCCCATTTTACACATGATACAGGTGAAGCAGCTGCAGCTAGGAACACATAGGACTTGGACTAGAAGAATAAAACGATTTAGTGTTGGGATTGTTATGCTTGGCTTATTTTCCTTGTATTGAATGAACATGTTTGGATGTTTGAAATGTAACTTTGACTTTCTTAAATATGAAACATATTAGTAAATGTCATGAGCTTTGGTGATAACCCAATTATGCCCCGACTCTTATTCCGCTGCGGGTCGGGGTGTGACAGATTGGTATCAGAGCCATGACTATAGGGATATAGGATAGGTTATTAGACCCTTAGAGCCTATACTATAGTTGATTAGAAACTTATAAGAATTTTTGTGTGTTATATGCCAAATTTCATGATGTTTATATGTTTTATGTTAAATGTTACATTTGATATTGTGCAAGCATGTTCATAAGTATGTATTATCATATAATGCCTATCATGAAATCGTATATCTCATAACATATCACATCCATGAAAGCACACATCACATCATGATCGTTTTTCCAATGATTTTCGTGTTTTCAAATCTCATCAAAGTGAGTTCTCATGACGGGCATGTAGTAACTGGAAGGGTACCAGTACCGGTAGTCGGAACGTCCTGTCTAGGCTGGCATTCGTATAAATCCAAAATAAAGGACCAGTTTGCCTACCTGGGGACTAACGATGAGAGTACGAAGTACCTGTTAGGCCAAAGCATGCTATACCAAACGTCGTGTGAACTAATCCCACTTTGAGTTGTCATTGTGTCTACACCTGGACACGTTCCGACCAAACATCTCATGAACATATTTTGTGGTTTGCATTCGGGGGATGCGAGTGTAAATTGCCAATACTAATGTAAATCCTACCAAGCCAGTAGCCATGGGGGCCCACATGACTATGTAGGTGAAGGTATGGGGGACATTTGAGGCCCAACATGAGCGAACCCAAGACATCCTATGGATGTAGTTGCATTATTGATATTTATGTTATTTTCATTTTCTTAAAGACACATGACACCTAAAAAGACACCATAAACTCACAATATTCTCATTTTATGATCCTGTAGATGTCGTCTAGACAGCAACGAAGGGGTAAAAGATCGGGAAGGTCTCAGGAACGTTTGGCCACTCAATCGCGAAACAAATGGCCACGATATTGCCTGACATTGTGGTACAAGTACAACAAGCCCTTGCTACAAATCCTACAAACCCTCCCCAACAACAGATCAGAACATTGACAACCCTCCTACCAACAAGTGCTCTTACAAACATTTTAACTCCTGTGATCCTCCTAAATTTGAAGGGACCGAGGGTGTCACTGCTCTCCTACATTGGTTCGAGGAGATGGAAAACACCTTCCTAAACTGCGATTGTCCTGAGGATCGCAAGGTTCGATACGCCACCGGGAGACTACTTGGAGTAGCTCTCACTTGGTGGAATACTGAGAAAGGGAAGAGGGGAACTGAAGATGCGATGGCCTTAACTTGGGAGGAGTTAAGGGAAATCATGACTAGGCGTTTCTGTCCTAGAAGTGAAATTAAGAAGTTGGAGGATGAATTTCATGCTCTAAAGCAAAAGGAGGGTGATCACTCTACTTACAACAAGAGGTTCTTGGAGTTGAACCAAATGGTTCCAAATTTATTCACTCCAACCTATCGTCTGATCGAGCATTATATTCGAGGACTTCCCTCGAAAATCCAAGATTCAGTTCTCAGCGTTTCACCAGTAACACTTGAAGCTGCCATGGAGTTGGCAACTGAACTGACCGAAAACCGAATTCGTAACGGGAAGTTCAAAGAAGAGAAGAAGAAAGCCCCTGTTGAGGGACAAACTTCAAACCACCCCATTCCTTCCTCTAAGTTTGCTAACAAGAGGAAGCGTAACACCAGGAATTTTGCAGTTACCCAAACCAACACCCCTATTCCTGCTGCACCATTACCCAAGTCACTCCTTCACCCGCACCATACAGAAGACCCTACACAGGCCCATTACCAAAATGTAACCGTTGTCAGTATCACCATTCCCCTGATCATCCTTGCCAATACTGCACCGGCTGCGGTCGCACAGGACATACTGTTCAAAACTGCCGCATGCCTCAACGAACAAACCGCCACCAACCTTTAACCCAAACCCACCAACAGTTAATGGGTCAAGCACAACAACCCCTACCATTTCCACCCACCCAACATTTAGCCCAAACATACTACCAACCCAATTATCCTATGGGCCAACCTATGCGGGCTTGCTTCAATTGCGGCGACCCAAGTCATTTCAGAAACACATGTCCAAGGCTGGTTAATATTATTCATGCTCAGGCCCAAGCCAACCCAGTGAACCAAGCTCCTCCACCTGCAAGAGGAAGAGCTTTCAATATTAACGCGAACCAGGCCAGAGCTAACGCAATGTGGTCAACGGTACGTTCCTTATAAACGGTAGATATGCCTCTATGTTATTTGATACTGGTGCGGATAGAAGTTTTGTGTCATTAGAATTTGAACCTATCTTAAGCAAAAATCGGGATAAGCTCACGGAATCCATAACGGTAGAAGTTGCGGACGGGAAACCAGTTTCATTAGACTCTATATTACGCAATTGTACACTCACCTTAAACGACCACGATTTCTCAGTCGACCTTATTCCTATGAAGCTGGGAAGTTTTGACATCATAATCGGTATGGATTGGCTCAGTCAACATCAGGCGGAAGTTGTATGTCGTGAAAAATTTATTCGTATTCCTCTTTCAAACGGTCAGACTCTTCGAAGCATTGGAGAAACCTCGTCGAAAGGGCTCAGCTTAATGTCTTGTCTTCAAGCTCAAAAATATCTTCGCAAGAATTATGTCGCGTTTTTAGCCCATATCATCAAGAAGGGGACCACAGAGAAGAAACTTGAAGACATTCCTGTAGTAAAGACTTTCCACAAGTTTTTCCTGACGACATTTCAGGACTTCCTCCAGTTAGAGACGTCGAATTCCGTATTGATCTTATACCTGGTGCTACACCAGTTGCAAAGTCTCCATATAGGTTAGCCCCCTCTGAAATGTAAGAGCTAGCCAGTCAATTACAAGAGTTGACTGACAAGGGATTCATACGTCCTAGCTCATCGCCTTGGGGTGCACCTGTCCTTTTTGTAAAGAAGAAAGATGGATCTTTTCGTATGTGCATCGACTACAGAGAGCTCAACAAGTTAACCATAAAAAATCGCTATCCTTTACCTCGCATAGATGATCTTCTTGACCAACTACAAGGTGCCAGCTGCTTTTCGAAAATCGATCTTCGATCTGGCTATCATCAACTTAGAGTGCATGAAGAAGACGTCCCTAAGACTGCTTTTCGAACTCGTTATGGCCACTATGAATTCATGGTTATGCCGTTTGGATTAACCAACGCACCAGCTGTCTTCATGGACCTAATGAACAGAGTCTGCAAACCTTACCTTGATCGATTTGTCATAGTTTTCATCGACGATATTCTTATTTATTCAAAATCTAAAGCTGATCATGAGCGTCATCTTCGACTCGTTCTTGCACTTCTAGAAAAGGAAAAGCTGTCACACCCCGACCCGCAGCGGAAAAAGGTGATCGGGGTATGATTGGGTTATCATCAAAGCTCATGACATTTATTAAGCGTTTCATATTCATTAAACACAATTTAATGGAAATTTACAATAATTGATACAACATATTCTAACTATCAATCTAAGCTTCTTTGTTCTCTTCTAAGGCATTTCCTAGGTTTTCTTTGCTTCGACCTGTTCACCTGTATCATGTGTAAAAAGGTTTTGGATCAACATAAAGTTGGCGAGTGAATCCTATGGAAAACATTTGAACAAGTTTATTTGAATTGATTATGAAATATGTGCACAACCAAACATGAGTAAAAGTAGATGTAAAACTTACTCAACAATCATAAGATATTAAATAAAACACACATGAACAATAATGGAACATTTAGAGGCACGCGATGCTCAACTCGTCTCTCACGAGGAACTGAGGGGCCTAATGAATGAATTGCATAACATGATAATATGAATGACACAACTACAACCAATATAAACTCAATGATACACACATGAACAATAATGAATTTGATTTGAAGCACGCGTTGTTCAACTCGTCTCCCACGAGGAACTGATGGGCTTAATGAATGAGTTTCATATGATTTGGCAAAAGGAAATAAGTAATCACAACAATATAATCAATCTAAGTTTAGATCATGATGTGGTATGGCACAAGTTTAAATAAACAAGTTAATTATTTTATAACACATGACACACCCCAAAACGTGTAATTTAAAAGGGGGAGTTGTAAGATTCACTCACCGTGGGTGCGTTCGGTTGATGACGTTGAATGCACGCGAAGTGGTTTTAACCACGAGTGAGATTAACCTAGATAAATCGCATTATGGTTTTGTAAGTAAACGGGTTTTATTAATCTATTTTAGTAGGATTGTTGGGTGTATTTTTGTGAGTTTAAGGCTATTTTCAAACCTTAAAAATGTTATTTTTAAGTATTTTTAATTGATTTTTAATTAAAATAATTAAATAAAAATAATAAAAAATTTTGATTTTTTTCTGACCGTTGACCGTTGACTGACCGTTGACCTGACCGTTGACCGGTTCGATTCATGTATACAAGTGCGCTGAGTGAGGCTCGAACCCGAGACCTCTCGTACGCGTGCACGCAGCTCTACCAACTGAGCTACGTGTCTAACCCGTTATATATCTGATTTTAATTATATTTATACATTAATTAGTTTAAACCGAAAATCATTTTATTTTAAAAACAGTTTAATTTACTCGGACGATGCGCTCCACAGGTCTCGAACCCGGGACCTGTGGCTTAAACTAACACACAGTCCACCGCTGGACTGTGTGTTTAACATGTTATATAATCCAACTTTTATTATACTTAAATACAAAATATTTGTTTTCATTTCTGACTTATTTTAAAAAGGTAAACAATTGACCGGGTCGATGCAGGAAACAGACTCGAACTCGTGCACTTTGATTAAACATACACACAGTCCACCGCTGGACTGTGTGTTTAACTTGGTTATTATTCCGATTATTAATATACTTAACATATACCTGTGGCGACTCCGGTTCAGTTTAACAAAAAAAATGATTTCTATTAAGGCAGCGTGTGTGAAACGGGATTCGAACTCGAGACCTTTGCGTTTTATGTGCACACAGTCCACCGCTGGACTGTGTGTCTAACCCGATTAATAAGTTGATTTTAATTATACTTATAAGATACCGAATACATCGTCTTCTTCATCAAGGTATAACCAGAAAAGACAACGGACTGGTTCAATGTTTAATTCAGGTTCCTTTAACGTTTTAGGTTAATTATAGATGAGATATAAGTAAAAAGAAGGAAAAATAAGCGTGAGGTATACCGACTCGCTTTCCTCTGTTTTCCGGCAGAACTCCGGCGACAGAAATCACCTCCGGCGACGTGTGTCTTGCAACAGCGAGCCTTCAGAAAGTTTACAAAAGGTGTGGGTGACTTCGGTATAAGCTTAGGAGGTTCAATAAGGCTCGGCAATGGGGAACCCGGTTATCCGGTGACAAACAGAAGAATTCCGGCGAGTGGAATTACGCCGAGAAAAGGTGTGGTTTTGAGCGAAAAGGTTTGCCGTGGGTTGTGGGTGAATTTATAGAGCAAATCGTCGAAGAACCTGGTCTGATTTCCGACTGTATTCGTAAATTATAAAAACTCCGGCGGTTATAACTTTGGTCGCGGATCAGACGTCGGTTATAACCGATGTCTTAGTAATGGTTTACGTTATAACGTAAGTTGTCGTTAAATACTCGCGAGATTTCCGGGATTCCGACGACTGAACTATTGGGCGCCGATTTTGAATTCGTAACGTCACTTTATAATTTAAATCATTCCAATATTTATCAAACAATACAAGTGGCGCAGTGGTTTGTGTGTTGTGGATAAGACTTGCTGTTGAACCGGTGCTGACCCGGGTTCGAAACCCGGCAGAGGACTTTTATTTTTATTTTGCGATTTTCAACAGTTTTTCAAAAACTAAAATATATTCCCGTATAATAATCGATTATGCATCGTTTAAAATTATTTTGGGCATTTAATTCGCAACGAAATTTTTGACTGACTGTTCGGTTGATAAACGGAGCGGGTTTGGTAAATCCGTTTTTTACGGATGTTATAGTATCCCCTGCTTTTTAGAAATTTCGTCCCGAAATTTAAATAATGATATATTTTGACTAAAAGGATGATGATGTTTAGTTTGACAGTTGTATGCTTAGAAAAATAAGGGTTTAAGTTTTTGTTCGAGGCGGTAACGTTCCTTGTAAGGGTTAAGTACCCTATTCAGGAATCGCTTTTTGTTGCCTACTGTATAAAATATTGATAAGCAGAAATGATTTGCTAAAAATGATATCATGCATAAGAGTTTAGATACGTTTGGGAAAGTATGGT
The DNA here is from genome assembly GCA_947069175.1 of Scalesia atractyloides. Classification (NCBI taxonomy): domain Eukaryota; kingdom Viridiplantae; phylum Streptophyta; class Magnoliopsida; order Asterales; family Asteraceae; genus Scalesia; species Scalesia atractyloides. Next base: position 85,146,348 of record CAMTDV010000028.1, on the reverse strand, counting down.
TATATCCTAAGGCAAAACTTCTAACACTACAACCTACATGGAACATAAATAAAAACACAACAGCTGATATTTGAACATAAATGAACACAACAGCTAATATTCGAACATGAATAAACACAACAGCAAATATTTGAATTCACATTCTGATAGCATATATGTTTGAATGGTGGAAGTTCCTCTCTCGTTTGTTATGATGGAGAGGTTAGTTTATGTAGAAATGGAACACAATCCAATCTCTTTAAATAGCATGATGATATAAATGTAACACAAATTCCAACCAAGGCAATACTAAATCCTACATGGAACTTCTCATAACCGCCTGATAATGCCTCTGATCCTTTGGCAAGAATACTTATATATAGGAAGTACCAGCGGCGTATCCACCATATTCTTGCCAAATTTTCATTAGTTTTATCCACAAGTTATGATTGGTTACCAAGAAAACTAATAAATCCTACATAGAGCTTCTCATAACCGTCCGATAATGCCTCTGATCCTTTGACAAGAATACTTATATATAGGAAGTACCAGCGGCGTATCCACCATATTCTTGTTAAATTTTCATTGGTTTTATCAGTGAATTATGATTAGTCCTAAACTCTACAACCAATACAACAATCATAAAATACTGAAATGAAATATATCTATGCGATCAAGGCTCAATCAAACTGAGCCGATCGTATTGCATGTACTGAAAATGAAATGTCTGTGCGCTCAAGGCTCAATCAAACGGAGCCGAACGTATTGAATGTACTGAAAATGAAATTGTCTGTGTGCTCAAGGCTCAATCAAACGGAGCCGAGCGTATTGCATGTACTGAAAATGAATAACTTAACCACACAAACAGCCTATGCATGGAACCTCTCATAACCGCCTGATAATGCCTCCGATCATTTGACAAGAATACTTATATATAGGAAGTACCAGCGGCGTATCCACCATATTCTTGTCAAATTCTCATTGACTTTATCCGCAAGTTATGATTAGTTCTATGCGACTCTACAACAAACACAACAACCACAAGATACTGATAATGAAATTGTATGTGCGCTCAAGGCTCAATCAAACGGAGCCGAACGTATTGCATGAACTGGAAATGTAAATTGAACTGTGCGCTCAAGGCTCAATCAAACGGAGCCGAACGTATTGAATGTACTGAAATTGAACAACTTAATCTAAACAACAATCACACAAACAGCCTATGCATGGAACCTCTCATAACCGCCTGATAATGCCTCCGATCATTTGACAAGAATACTTATATATAGGAAGTACCAGCGGCGTATCCACCATATTCTTGTCAAATTCTCATTGACTTTATCTGCCAGTTATGATTCGTTCTATGCGACTCTACAACAAACACCATAACCACAAGATACTGATAATGAAAATGTATGTGCGCTCAAGGCTCAATCAAACGGAGCCGAACGTATTGCATGAACTGGAAATGTAAATTGAACTGTGCGCTCAAGGCTCAATCAAACGGAGCCGAGCGTATTGCATGTATTGAAATGTAAAATGAAATAACCGATCAAGGCTCAATCAAACGGAGCCGATCGTGCGGGCACGCCAAGATCAACCGCATAATAAAATGGGGATCAAGCTCAACCTCGATGGATGGGGAGCTGCGGCCTCGGCAAAAGCATATACTGAAAACAATATATAATATATAATATCCAATAATTACTCTAACAGTCTACACATGGAAAAACATAAAACTAAACGATAGGAGTTGAATCTGGATCTTCGGCGAAGAGGACTAGTTGAGTATCTTCGCTTGGGCCGTCATTATCTTCGACAGGATTGGCGTTGATATTGAAGACTCTTCCTCTTGCTGGTGGCCTAGTGGTTGGGTTTTCTTGGTTTACTTGGTTAACTGGGTTTGATTGGGCTTGGGTGTTGATGACGTTAACCAGCTGAGGGCATGTGTTTCTAAAGTGGGTAGGGTCGCCACAATTGAAACAAGCTCGAGCATATGGGAACATGGGGTATTGGGATTGTTGATAGGTTTGGTTTATGGTTTGAGTAGGGGAAAAGGTTTGGTCTTGAAAGGTGCGACAAACATTGCTCAAATGACCATAGCGTCCACAAGTTGTACATAGCCGACAAGGTAAGGTAAGGGGATGATGATAAAAACAGTTGTTGCATCGAGGGTGAGGTCCAAGATATGGTTTCTTATTTGGGTAAGCTGAGTCGGGTGCCACTTGGGTGATTGGGATAGCTCGGATGGGTATAGCGTGTAAAACTGGTTGATTTCGTTGGGTAGCAGCGAAAAGTTGCCCGTCTCTTCTTCTCTTAGGATTGGGTTGAGAAGGGGATTCGGTTTGGGTGGAGTCGGAGGTTTCAGTCGTTTCTTTATCCTTCTTCTCCTCCTCCTTGAAGTCTTTGTTTCGGATTCGGTTCTCGGTGAGCTCTATTGCTAGCTCCATTGCTGCTTCCAAAGTTGCAGGCTTGGCACTTATTACAGGGTCTTGAATCTTTGACGGAAGACCACGAATGTAGTGCTCGATCAAACGGTAGAGGGGAGTGAACATGTTGGGAATCATTTGATGTAACTCGAGGACTCTTTTGTTGTAGGTGATGTGGTCTCCTTCCATTTGCTTCAATGAGTAAAATTCATCTTCTAACTTCTTGATTTCGCTCCTTGGGCAAAATCGTCTGGTCATGATTTCCTTCAATTCATTCCAAGTTAAGGTCATAGCATCGTCGACGCCTCGTTTGGCCTTCTCTGTATTCCACCAAGTAAGTGCTATCCCATATAGTCGACCGGTAGCATAACGCACTTTGCGATCATCAGGGCAATCGCAATTTAGAAAAGTATTCTCCATTTCTTCAAACCAATGGAGGAGAGCGGTGACGCCTTCAGTCCCTTTGTATTTCGGAGGGTCGCATGATTTGAAATGCTTGTAGGTGCATTTAGTGGTATTTGGGGAAGGGTTGATAATGTTTTGGTTTGCTTGATTGACAGGATTTGCGGTGAGTGCTTGTTGAACTTGAATTACAATGTTGGGTATTACGGCAGCCATTTGTTGAGCGATTAAGGCAGCCATGCGTTCGCGGGCTTTTCTTGCTCTCGTCTTCCTACGGGCGAGGTTAGAAGACATCTACAAGGAATACATGACAAGAGTATGAGTTGGATGCTTTTGGGATCATGGGTCGCATTAGGAATGAACATTCATAAAATAATTATAGATAAATAAATCTACTACATCCATAGGATGTCTTGGGTTTGCTCGCTGTTAGGCCCTACATGCCGCCATACTTTACCTGTGTAATCATGTGGGCCCCCATGAATACCGGTTTTTCATATGGTTCGCACGGGTTTGCCAGGTTGCGTACACAAAAACCCGGAGAAAATCGAGAAATATGTATACAACGTGTGATATTCGGAATGTGTCCAGGTGTAGACACGGTGACACCTCAAAGTAGGGTTAGTTCGAACGACGTTTGGTGTGGCATGCTTTGGCCTAATAGGTCCTTCGTACTCTCATCGTTGGTCCCCAGGTAGGCAAACTGGTCCGTTATATTGGATTTATACGAATGCCAGCCTAGACAGGACGTTCCGACTACCGGTACTTGTACCCTTCCAGTTACTACATGCCCGTCGCAGAACTTACTTTGATGAGATTTGAAAATTGCACAAAATCTTTGGATAATGAGAGTATGAAAATAAATTGAATACATGAACATCGATATATGTATAATGAATATGTATATATGTATAATGAATATGTATATAAGCATGTATGTTTGACTATAAATGTAAACAAATATGAAACAAATAAATATCACAAGTTTGTATGTAACCACCTAATCAATTAAAATTTAGGCAGACTATAGTATAGGCTCTAAGGGTCTAATAACCTATCCTATATCCCTATAGTCATGGCTCTGATACCAATCTGTCACACCCCGACCCGCAGCGGAAAAAGGTGATCGGGGCATGATTGGGTTATCATCAAAGCTCATGACATTTATTAAGCGTTTCATATTCATTAAATACAATTTAATGAAATTTACAATAATTGATACAACATATTCTAACTATCAATCTAAGCTTCTTTGTTCTCTTCTAAGGCATTTCCTAGGTTTTCTTTGCTTCGACCTGTTCACCTGTATCATGTGTAAAAAGGTTTTGGATCAACATAAAGTTGGCGAGTGAATCCTATGGAAAACATTTGAACAAGTTTATTTGAATTGATTATGAAATATGTGCACAACCAAACATGAGTAAAAATAGATGTAAAACTTACTCAACAATCATAAGATATTAAATAAAACACACATGAACAATAATGGAACATTTAGAGGCACGCGATGCTCAACTCGTCTCTCACGAGGAACTGAGGGGCCTAATGAATGAATTGCATAACATGATAATATGAATGACACAACTACAACCAATATAAACTCAATGATACACACATGAACAATAATGAATTTGATTTGAAGCACGCGTTGTTCAACTCGTCTCCCACGAGGAACTGATGGGCTTAATGAATGAGTTTCATATGATTTGGCAAAAGGAAATTAGTAATCACAACAATATAATCAATCTAAGTTTAGATCATGATGTGGTATGGCACAAGTTTAAATAAACAAGTTAATTATTTTTATAACACATGACACACCCCAAAACGTGTAATTTAAAAGGGGAAGTTGTAAGATTCACTCACCGTGGGTGCGTTCGGTTGATGACGTTGAATGCACGCGAAGTGGTTTTAACCACGAGTGAGATTAACCTAGATAAATCGCATTATGGTTTTGTAAGTAAACGGGTTTTATTAATCTATTTTAGTAGGATTGTTGGGTGTATTTTTGTGAGTTTAAGGCTATTTTCAAACCTTAAAAATGTTATTTTTAAGTATTTTTAATTGATTTTTAATTAAAATAATTAAATAAAAATAATAAAAAAATTTGATTTTTTTCTGACCGTTGACCGTTGACTGACCGTTGACCTGACCGTTGACCGGTTCGATTCATGTATACAAGTGCGCTGAGTGAGGCTCGAACCCGAGACCTCTCGTACGCGTGCACGCAGCTCTACCAACTGAGCTACGTGTCTAACCCGTTATATATCTGATTTTTTATATTTATACATTAATTAGTTTAAACCGAAAATCATTTTATTTTAAAAACAGTTTAATTTACTCGGACGATGCGCTCCACAGGTCTCGAACCCGGGACCTGTGGCTTAAACTAACACACAGTCCACCGCTGGACTGTGTGTTTAACATGTTATATAATCCAACTTTTATTATACTTAAATACAAAATATTTGTTTTCATTTCTGACTTATTTTAAAAAGGTAAACAATTGACCGGGTCGATGCAGGAAACAGACTCGAACTCGTGCACTTTGATTAAACATACACACAGTCCACCGCTGGACTGTGTGTTTAACTTGGTTATTATTCCGATTATTAATATACTTAACATATACCTGTGGCGACTCCGGTTCAGTTTAATAAAAAAAATGATTTCTATTAAGGCAGCGTGTGTGAAACGGGATTCGAACTCGAGACCTTTGCGTTTTATGTGCACACAATCCACCGCTGGACTATGTGTCTAACCCGATTAATAAATTGATTTTAGTTATACTTATAAGATACCGAATACATCGTCTTCTTCATCAAGGTATAACCAGAAAAGACAACGGACTTGTTCAATGTTTAATTCAGGTTCCTTTAACGTTTTAGGTTAATTATAGATGAGATATAAGTAAAAAGAAGGAAAAATAAGCGTGAGGTATACCGACTCGCTTTCCTCTGTTTTCCGGCAGAACTCCGGCGACAGAAATCACCTCCGGCGACGTGTGTCTTGCAGCAGCGAGCCTTCAGAAAGTTTACAAAAGGTGTGGGTGACTTCGGTATAAGCTTAGGAGGTTCAATAAGGCTCGGCAATGGGGAACCCGGTTATCCGGTGACAAACAGAAGAATTCCGGCGAGTGGAATTACGCCGAGAAAATGTGTGGTTTTGAGCGAAAAGGTTTGCCGTGGGTTGTGGGTGAATTTATAGAGCAAATCGTCGAAGAACCTGGTCTGATTTCCGACTGTATTCGTAAATTATAAAAACTCCGGCGGTTATAACTTTGGTCGCGGACTCAGACGTCGGTTATAACCGATGTCTTAGTAATGGTTTACGTTATAACGTAAGTTGTCGTTAAATACTCGCGAGATTTCCGGGATTCCGACGACTGAACTATTGGGCGCCGATTTTGAATTCGTAACGTCACTTTATAATTTAAATGATTCCAATATTTATCAAACAATACAAGTGGCGCAGTGGTTTGTGTGTTGTGCGATAAGACTTGCTGTTGAACCGGTGCTGACCCGGGTTCGAAACCCGGCAGAGGACTTTTATTTTTATTTTGCGATTTTCAACAGTTTTTCAAAAACTAAATATATATTCCCGTATAATAATCGATTATGCATCATTTAAAATTATTTTGGGCATTTAATTCGCAACGAAATTTTTGACTGACTGTTCGGTTAATAAACGGAGCGGGTTTGGTAAATCCGTTTTTGACGGATGTTACAAAAGCTTTATGCCAAGTTCTCTAAATGAGAATTCTGGTTAAAAGAGGTGCAATTCCTCGGGCATGTAGTCAATGACAAGGGAATACATGTGGACCCTTCAAAGATCAAAGCAGTTCAAGAATGGCAAGCTCCACGTACACCAACTGAAGTAAGATCTTTTCTTGGACTAGCTGGCTATTATCGACGGTTCATTTCAAACTTCTCTCGCATTGCTGTGCCACTCACGGCTTTAACTCATAAGGGAAAACCTTTCGTATGGGGACCCAAGCAAGAAGAAGCTTTTCAAACTCTTAAACAAAAACTTTGTGATGCACCAATCCTCACTCTTCCTGAAGGTTGTGATGATTTTGTAGTCTATTGCGACGCGTCAGGGCAAGGATTAGGCTGCGTTCTCATGCAAAGAGGAAAAGTCATAGCTTATGCCTCGAGACAACTCAAGACACATGAAAAGAACTACACCACTCATGACCTAGAACTTGGAGCCGTTGTATTCGCTCTTAAGATATGGAGACATTATCTGTATGGTACTAAGTGTGAAATATACACTGACCACAAGAGTCTTCAACATATCTTCAATCAAAAAGAGTTAAATATGAGGCAACGAAGATGGGTCGAACTTCTGAATGATTACGACTGTGAAATTAGATACCACCCTGGTAAAGCAAATGTGGTGGCTGATGCACTTAGTCAAGGGTTATGCGAACTCCATTCATCTTCTATGTTCGCAAATTATAACCGACATTAAAGATCAAATTCGAGAAGCCCAACACGTTTCAATAACAGAAGAAGATGTACGAAAGGAGATGTCCTGTGGAGCCGAGCTAAAACTTGAAACTAAATCAGACGGTATCCTGTATTACCTAGATCGTATCTGGATTCCTAACCACAACAATCTTCGTGAAACTCTTATGAATGAAGCTCACAAAACGCGATATTCTATACACCCAGGAGCCGATAAGATGTATCAAGACCTACGATACACCTATTGGTGGCCTGGAATGAAGAAGGATATTGCCGTTTTTGTTTCCAAGTGTCTCACATGTTCCAAGGTGAAGGCTGAACACCAAAGACCCTCAGGACTTCTAGTCCAACCGGAAATACCTGTATGGAAGTGGGAAAATATAACCATGGATTTCATTACCGGGTTACCTCGCACTTCTGGTGGGTATGACACTATATGGGTGATTATAGACCGACTTACAAAATCAGCTCACTTTATTCCTATCCGCGAAGATTTCAAGAACGAAAAGCTTGCACGTATTTATATCAACGAAATCGTAAGCCGGCATGGGTACCACTAAGTATTATTTCTGATCGTGATGGTCGTTTCACCTCACGAACATGGCAAGCAGTACAATCCGCTATGGGCACACGATTAGATCTCAGTACCGCCTATCATCCTCAAACTGATGGACAGTCTGAGCGCACCATTCAAACTCTTGAAGATATGCTTAGAGCATGTGTCATAGACTTCAAGGGAAATTGGGACGCCCATCTACCATTAGTTGAATTTTCGTACAACAACAGCTATCATTCGAGCATCGGCATGGCACCTTTTGAAGCCTTATATGGTCGAAAGTGCCGATCTCCAATATGTTGGCACGAAATTGGGGAAGCACAAATTACTGGTCCAGAATTGATCCAAGAAACCACAGATAAGATCCATCAAATTCGAAACAATCTTCTAGCGGCTCAAAGTCGTCAAAAGAGTTACGCAGATAAACGACGGAAGCCCTTAGAGTTTAACATTGGTGATCATGTGCTTTTAAAAGTATCACCGTGGAAGGGAGTAGTTCGTTTTGGTCAAAAGGGGAAGCTAGCACCACGTTACGTAGGACCTTTCAAGATACTCGAAAGAGTAGGTCCTGTAGCATACAAGCTGACCTACCAGAGAACTCAACAGGATTCATCCCACATTCCACGTGTCGAACTTGAAGAAGTGCCTCGCTGATGAGAATCTCCATATTCCGCGGGAAGATATTCAGATTGATGAATCTATGCATTTTATTGAAAGACCAGTGGAGATCATGGACTACGGGGAGAAGCGTCTTCGACGAAGTCGCATTCCAATTGTTAGGGTACGCTGGGAGTCGAAACGGGGACCTGAGTTTACTTGGGAACGTGAAGACTCAATGCGTGAAAATACCCGCATCTTTTTCCTACTACTTCAACTACTTAAATTTCAGGACGAAATTCCTAAAAGTAGGGGATACTGTAACATTTGTAAAAATCGGGTCTTCAAAACCCGCTCCGTTTTGTAATCAAGTACCAAGTTATAAAAGTTACATTAAATATTTATGATTATTTTGAGTTAAAACGATACATAATTAATAAATAAACTAAACTATAAAAATTATATTTGATAAAAAGTTAAAATAAAATAAATAAAAAAATTATGAAGCTGCCGGGACTCGAACCCGGGTCAGCCATGAAACACTTCAACAACTTAACACTCACTCCCAAGACCACTCCGCCACTTGTTTGTTTTCTGTCATGTTTAGGAAACAAATAATTTTTATGGACTAAAGTAAGTCAATCGATTTTACACATTGTAACTGAAAACGGTTATCAATCATCCAAAGCGATTTGGATAATCTCGATCCAGCGAGTATAACCGATAAACGGACAATTTCAATCAATGTTGCCATGAATGGAACTTGAATTCGGAAGTAGATCGGTTTAATAACCGAAAGTCTTCAATTCTCGGACTACTTCAATCATAGACTTTTCCTGCGACTCAAAACACTCTGCAAGACTCCCAATTGCATTTCCGCAACCTTACAATCCACCGGAGAAGCTTGAATCAGACCGCCGGAGAAATTCTGCAAGTCACCGGAAAACCGGGACTCACATCCACACGGTATTTCCTCGACTCTTTCTGTTTAAATCATGTGATTAATCAGTCTCTAACACAACTCCACCATCAGAATCGATCCTAGTCAACGTTTATCGAAAATCTTACCTTCGCCGGAAAACTTCTGAAATGCCGGAATCACCTGTGAACGGGTATGATCTCCCAAACTTCTGTTAAACCTTGTTTAAAGTGACTCAACTTCTTAAATAATCGAACAACGCTGTTAATTGGTTTCAACAGCCGGAGTTCACTTTCAGTACCGACGAACCTCCGCCGGAATCCTGTGAACAACATCAATCGGTATATCCTTTTTCCTTAAACTGCTCTCCATTCTCTACCTTTAAATTACTGATAATGTCTGAAAAGCGTATAAGTCATAAATCAGTCATAACAGTCGGAATATGTTTGTCTGTATAAATCGACGAAGAAGATGAAGACACAACATAACATAAGATTAATTAAAATCGGTATTTTAAACGGGTTAGACATACAGTCCAGCGGTGGACTGTGTGCAAAATACACACACACGTCCCGAGTTCGATCCCTGCTACACGCACACCTTATATAATAACGCGCCTTTTTGTTTAAAAACTAAACCGGGATAACCCAGTTAGTTGTTAAGTATAACAAAAACCGAGATATTAACCAGGTTAGACACACAGTCCAGCGGTGGACTGTGTGCAACATGAACCACACGTCGCGCGTTCGAAACCCGTCACGAGCACCAGTCCGATTGAATTAAAACGTTTTTGCAAATAAAGGAAATTCGGTTAAATTGAATAAGTGTATAAATGTAATTAAAAACAAGATTATTTCGGGTTAGACACGTAGCTCAGTTGGTAGAGCTGCGTGCACGCGAACGGGAGGTCTCGGGTTCGAGCCCCACCCGGCGCAGATAAATTCGCTGACCGAACCGGTCAACGGTCAACGCTAAGAAAAAATAATATTTTTTTTATATTTTTATTTATTTAATTTAATTTAAAAATCAATTAAAAATACTTAAAAATAACATTTTTAAAGATAGAAAATAGCCATAAACTCACAAAAATATATCTAAAAAAATTCATTAAAATCCTTAATAAAATCCATCCATTTAATATATTTTTCCATTATTATTTAGGTTAGTGTTCCTCGTTGATCCGCTCATCTAATTCGTGCGCATCTCACCATCTCCAATCCAACGCACCCAATGTGAGTGAATCTTACAAATTCCCCGTTTTAATCACGTTTTTGGGTGTATCATGTGTCTTTGTATATATATATTATTACTAAACCATTGTGCATACATCATATCATGAACTTGTGTATTCAGTTTGTTGCTGTTAAGTAGTTATCATTGGATGCAATTTATTATTCAGTACATGCAATTTCATAGGCCGCCGCTCCCCATTACATTATGAGCGTTGAGCATGTTCCCCATTTTATTATGCGGTTGAACCTGGCGTGCCCACATACGATCGGCTCCGTTTGATTGAGCCTTGATCGCACAGACATTTTCATTTTCAGTACATGCAATACGATCGGCTCCGTTTGATTGAGCCTTGATCGCACAGTTTCATTTATGTTATTTACAGTATGATGTTGGTATGTTCATGTATGATGCCATGTGTTATTGTATGTTATAGTTGTGACTGCTATTTGCCATTACTTTATTATTTACATTTGCTCATCTATGGTTATGCACAAATTTTCATTTGATAAACTAACAATTAATTTATTAATAAATGTTTATCTAATAAGGTTCACTCGCCAACTTATGTTGACCCAAAAACTCCCATTTTACACATGATACAGGTGAAGCAGCTGCAGCTAGGAACACATAGGACTTGGACTAGAAGAATAAAACGATTTAGTGTTGGGATTGTTATGCTTGGCTTATTTTCCTTGTATTGAATGAACATGTTTGGATGTTTGAAATGTAACTTTGACTTTCTTAAATATGAAACATATTAGTAAATGTCATGAGCTTTGGTGATAACCCAATTATGCCCCGACTCTTATTCCGCTGCGGGTCGGGGTGTGACACCCTTCACAACTTATATTATAGTTGTGTAATGTCTGTATTAGACTTGCTTAAAATAGGGTCATGTTCGCGTCGTGTTTCGGACTTATCAGGTAATGTTTAACTGTAAATACCTAATGACTTGAAAAAAATTAATCAATCAATAACTCAAATTAAAAAAGGGTTAATAAGTTAATCTATTTATTTTACAGCTCAATATTTAGGTTAATGCATTTATTAAATGAATCGTATTTGGATTGAAATGTTAAATAAACAGGTTGTGTTAACTAACAAAAAAAACCTGTTTATTTTCGTTTGATGTTTGGATTTTGTTAGAAATTACCACCTCTAACATTTATATATGTCAAAAATATCATTCTTGACCCAATCTCATTTAAAATCAATTGTCTCTAAAAAGTAACTTTTGGTGATCAAACAACTAATACATAAACTTCTGATGGACGTCAACTTGAAGGATTATAAGTGTAGCAATTTCTTATATAAGACAATGTTAATTTATTTTATTTTATTTTAGTATTACTAATAAAACTTTAGAAAAATTACATAAGAATGGTAGGTAAATGACTGCGCCACAACCGTCTTTTGAATAGCAAATCCAATTATGCCGAAAATACAAACTTTAGGTCCTAGATGCCGAGAAATTATTGTGCACGACCTTCTACACTTTGTTCAGAAAGCCGACAACTTAAGCGGGTAGGAATCTCCACCAAGAAAAGGCCCTTATGAATTTCTTGACAGACCCACTAGAAGGGAGGTCAACTCTTCAGCCATCGTATGTTCTTGTGCTCGGTTGGGCAGATGGAAAACATGCTTGTGTAGACATTACCGGAGTATCCCCCTTGTTGGGCTCAAGGGAAACTGTTTCGAGGCTAGTCAAGCTGTGTTGAAAGCAGAATCAAAAAAAGTTGTTAAGCAAGAAAAACCTTATGTTGAGAATCAACGTGTCTTTATTTAAAATTACTTATACACAATTCACAAGTTGAAGTTGTAAAGTTTTTTAGCACGTTGGTAAACGACATCTACCGATTTTTATTTCACAACTAAAACGATCATCGAACTAGTCCTGTAGCGATTCACAAGTATGTCCGCTTAAAATAATTTAATAAATGTACATGATATATAAGATAAAATTCTGAAACCATACATTACAAATCAAAATTTGACCAACGGATCCAATCCACATTACAAATTTTTGACCGATGACGATTTTGTTAGTTATGCTATACTTGTATTAAATACTAACTAATGAATCCAATTTACTATTTATTTATTACAGCAACAATAATTTGAAATACTAATGAATCCAATTTACTATTTGGTCCTCCGTAGTGGGGTGGGATATGACATTAGAGTGGGTCATGGCATCCCATAACACCATTACAGGCGGCGTTATGAATGGTCAATTTCGAATTTTTGTGAAAATTATCACGCTATGTACTTTCCACCCTCACTCACACACATATATTTACATATACATATATGTATAATTGAATGGATTATATAACCCTCTTACCACTACACCCTCTTATAATATAAGTTTCACAAAACCCCGCTTACATTTTTTGGCACTCGTCAGGTAACTCTTACCGAAACACTTTATGAAACTTTGACATATTCACTAGTGCAATAATATGAAATACCAATGAATCCAATTTACTATTGCAATAACTAAATGAATGAAGTAGGGGAAGCGCGTGAGAAACACACACCATAGGTAAAAGTACGGAAAGCGTAGAATCTACGTAATACGTTTACTTTTATGACATAACAAATCACCCCAATCTTCCATTTATAACTCCTCCCTTCACCACAACCACACACCAACCCACCCACTCACTCAAACCCCGTTGACGCCCCCCCCCCCCCAACTCTCTCTAAATGCAAGACCTCCACCGCTACCCTCTCCGCCCCACCGCCGGTTTCCGCCTCGAACTCACCCCCACAACCACTTCTCCACTCGCCATCGACGTCTCCGAATCCACCGAAATGAGGATCCAACGCCTCATAACCGAGAATCCGGTAATAATATTCAGCCGCTCAGGCTGCTGCATGTGCCACGTAATGAAACGACTCTTGTCATCACTCGGTGTCCACCCTACCGTCATCGAGCTGGAGGAGGGTGAGATCGACGCGCTCTCCGCCTCACAACAAGACGGTGGAGAGACGGTTGCTCCCGCCGTGTTCATCGGTGGAGCGCGTGTAGGTGGATTAGAGGGTCTTGTTGGACTTCACTTGAGTGGTCACCTTGTTCCAAAGCTTGTGGAAGTTGGTGTTCTGCCGTTGTAACAACCTTAGACAAGGGTATTGTGGTCATTTTATATATTTATAAATTATAAATATATTTATAAATTTATATATCTTTGTCTTCCTGTTTTGTTTTGGTTTATTTTTAGTTTATGGGGTCTGCAATTCTTTTCTATTTTCCTAATTGTAAAAATGCAAGATTAAGTTGGATGATTATGATATTATCAGATGCTGCTGTGTTGTGAACCGTTCGTTTGTCTTTTTGTCTTGAAGTTAATCTCAGCCCTCCGTTTTGCATGTTATGCAAATGGTTCCTTGACTTCAGTCCCTTCTATCTCTCTCAACACACATATATATATATTCTATTAATTTGCTTTTGAAAAATGGTGACATTTATGTAGTCAGCTTAAATTTTAGTCACATATATACATAACAAATCATTACTAATATGTTCTATCTTAAACTAGAGCGAAAAACTAACAATTAAATCCCATACAATCTCAAAAACATAAAATGTGAACACAAAACTTTGTGGCGGAAATGTGGCGACAAGAGATGTGATATTTGAGCTATGGTGACATGAGCCTGCTACTACGGCGATAAGAGTTAAGACTATGAGGCCACAACGTGCCATGAGGAAAATTAATAAAACATAATCTATCTGGAAAACTTTCACAGGGGTAAGGTTTTAAAATAAAAGGGGTAACGAAATCGAAAAAATGTCAAGTTTTTCCTAAATTTACAGTACCGCCGGAGCGCCAAGGGGTAATTATATGGTACATCCGCCCTGTCACACCCCGACCCGCAGCGGAAAAGGTGATCGGGGCATGATTGGGTTATCATCAAAGCTCATGACATTTATTATAACGTTTCATATTCATTATTACAATTTAAAGGGAAACATAGAATCTTAAATTTCATCATTTCCTAAACATCGTTCTAGACTTTATTGTTTTCTTCTAAGGCATTTCCTATGTTTTCCTTTCTTCATCCTGTTCACCTGTATCATGTGTAAAAATGGTTTTTGGATCAATAAAAAGTTGGCGAGTGAATCCTATGAAAAACATTTGAACAAGTTTATTGAATTGATTATAAAATAAAGTGCACAACCACATATGAGTAAATATAGATGTAAACATATTCATAAAACACTTAATATCAGATAATGCACACACATACAATATAAATTGTTTTGAGGCACGCGTTGCTCAACCCGTCTCTCACGAGGAACTGATGGGCCTAATGAATGAGTTTTGAGGCACGTGTTGTTCTACGAACTGATGGGCCTAATGAATGATTTGCATACAACTTGTACAATATGAAAGACATAACTACAAACAATATTTATACTCTAAGTTTAGATCACAATATGGTATGACACAAGTTTAAATAAACGAGTTAATTTTAGTGACACATGACACACCCCAAAACGTGTAATTAAAAAGGGGAGTTGTAAGATTCACTCACATTGGTGCGTTCGGTTGATGATGTTGAATGCGCACGAAGTTTGATTTAACCACGAGTGAAACTAACCTAGATAATAACATAATGGTTCGGTAAATAAGTGGATTTTATTAAATCAATTTTTGTAGGATTATTGGATATATTTTTGTGAGTTTAAGGCTATTTTTAACTTTAAAAATGTTATTTTTAAGTATTTTTAATTGATTTTTAAATAAAATAAATAAATAAAAATAATAAAAAAATGTTGACTTTTTGACCGTTGACTTGTTGACCGGTTTTATTGTGTAATTGTGTGCGCCGGGTGAGGCTCGAACCCGAGACCTCCCGTTCGCGTTGCACGCAGCTCTACCAACTGAGCTACGTGTCTAACCCGAAATATTTCTGTTTTTAATTATATTTATATACTAATTGAATTAATCCGAAAATCATTTATTTTAAAAACGATTTTAATGTCTCGCTCGGTGCTCGCCATAGGTCTCGAACCCGGGACCTGTGGGTTACAGTGCACACAGTCACCGCTGGACTGTGTGTCTAACTTGGTAAATAATCTGGTTTTTATTATACTTAACATGGTTTTGAGAGTTAACCCGGTTCAGTTAAAAAGGCATTTTTATAACAAGAGAGTAAGGCTGGGACAAGAATCGAACGCGCGACGTATGTGAAATTGTTTGCACACAGTCCACCGCCGGACTGTGTGTCTAACCCGTTCATAAACTGATTTTAATTAAACTTATGTTATAACCTGCCTTTGTCTTCTTCGTTAACTTTACCCAGAAAAACAAAGTCCGAATGTTTCGACTGATTTATGTCTAATTTGATTTTCAAACATTAATAGTAATTGAAAGGAAATGTATGGAGAAGGTTTGGGGGAAAGGAGGTACCGATTCGTGTCTTTCACAGAACTCCGGCAGAGGTCCGTCGGCTCCGATAGTGAACTTCGGCTGTTAGGATCAATTAATAGTTCTGCTCGATTAATTATGAAATTGAGGTACTTAAACAAGGATTGACAGGAGTTTGAAGGGTTATACCGATTCACAGTGCGATATCAGAAATTTCAGAGATTTTCCGGCGAAGGTTGAATATTCAGGCTATGTCGCCTGGATGGATTCTGATGGTGGATTTGTGTTAGTAACAGTCTAATCAATTGATTGGAACAGAAAAAGTCGAAGGAATTACCGTGTGGATGTGAGTCTCGGTTTTCCGCGACTTGCAGATATTCTCCGGCGAGTGAAAATACGTCGAGAATTTGTGCGATTTTGAGCGAAAGGGCTACCAGTGAGTTGTGGGTGGATTTATAGGGAGGAATCGAGACGCATGGGGTCGGATTTCAGTCTTGATTCAAAGTCAATGATTTTTCCGGCGGTTATGACTTGTGTCGCGGACTGGACATCGGTTATAACCGATGCAATAGTTAATATTTGCTTTAAGATACAAGAAACCGACAGAGAAAAGCGACTTCGTCGGATTTCCAACAACTGGGATTTGGGCGCGTCAGTTTTAACTCGGGATTCATGTTATGTATTTAATTGTTTCATTATGAACACAAACATCACAAGTGGCGGAGTGGTTGAGCGTGTGGAAGTTAAAGCTTGAGGATTTCCTGGCTGACCCGGGTTCGAAACACGGCAGCATTGTTTTATTTTTATTTCATTAATTTTAATACCTTTTCAAATATAAATTATATATTACCAATATAATTATTAATTATGTATCGTTTTAAAATTAATTTGGGCATTAAATACGCAACGGAATTTTTAACTGATTGTTCGGTTAATAAACGGAGCGGGTTTGGTAAATCCGGGTTTTTTTTTTGGCGGATGTTACAGTATCCCCTACTTTTTAGAAATTTCGTCCAGAAATTTAAGTAGTGGCATATTTGTCTAAAAAGGATGGTGTTTAATTTGACAGTTACATACTTAGAAAAAAGTAAAGTTTAATTTTTTTTTTGTTTGAGGCGGTAACGTTCCTTGTAAGGGTTGAGTACCCTGCTACAGGAATCGCTTTTTGTTGCCTACGGTAAAATTATTGATAAGCGGAGTTGATTCACTAAGTATGATTTCATGCGCAAGAGTTTTGATATGTTTGGAAAGATAAGGTTATATCCTAAAACAAAACTTCTAATACTACAACCTACATGGAATTTCTATAACCGCCTGACAATTGCCTCTGATCCTTTGGCAATAATACTTATATATAGGAAGTACCAGCGGCGTATCCACCATATTCTTGTCAAATTTTCATTGGTTTTATCAGTAAGTTATGATTGGTTCTATGATATGACTCTAGAACATAAATAAACACCACAACCAATGTCTGAGTCCTAATTCTGATAGTATACATGTTTGATTGATGACATAATCCCATTTCTTTAAATAATGAGATGATATAAATGCTAGATCAGTGAGTATAAAACGAACTTCAACCAAGAAATTACTAAATCCTACATGGAACTTCTCATAACCGTTTGACAATGCCTCTGATCCTTTAGCAAGAATACTTATATGTAGGAAGTACCAGCGGCGTATCCACCATATTCTTGTCAATTTTTCATTGGTTTTATCAGTAAATTATGATTGGTTCTATGATATGACTCTAGAACATAAATAAACACAACAACCAGTATCTGAGTCCAATGATGAGGTGATATGAATGTTAAATCAGTGAATGTAACACAAATTTCAACCAAGACAATACTAAATCCTACATGGAACTTCTCATAACCGTCTGATAATGCCTCTGATCCTTTGGCAAGAATACTTATATATAGGAAGTACCAGCGGCGTATCCACCTTATTCTTGTCAAATTTTCATTGGTTTTATCAGTAAATTATGATTGGTTCTATGATATGACTCTAGAACATAAATAAACACAACAACCAATATCTGAGTCCAATGATGAGGTGATATGAATGTTAAATCAGTGAATGTAACACAAATTTCAACCAAGACAATACTAAATCCTACATGGAACTTCTCATAACCGTCTGATAATGCCTCTGATCCTTTGGCAAGAATACTTATATATAGGAAGTACCAGCGGCGTATCCACCATATTCTCGTCAAATTTTCATTGGTTTTATCAGTAAGTTATGATTAGTCCTATGTGACTCTAAAACATAAACAAACACAACAACCAAAGCTTGAGTCTTAATTCTGATAGTATACATGTTTGAATGATGACAGTACCTCTCTCGTTTGTTATGATGGAGAGGTTAGTCGGTGTAGAAAATGGAACACAATCCAATTTCTTTAAATAATGAGATGATATGAATGTTAAATCAGTGAGTATAACACAAACTTCAACCAAAACAATACTAAATCCTACATGGAACTTCTCATAACCGCCTGATAATGCTCTGATCCTTTGGCAAGAATACTTATATATAGGAAGTACCAGCGGCGTATCCACCATATTCTTGTCAAATTTTCATTGGTTTTATCCGCAAGTTATGATTACGTTCTATGTGACTCTAATACATAAATAAACACAATCAACCAAAGCTTGAGTCTTATTTGATAGTATACATGTTTGAATGGTGACAGTGCCTCTCTCGTTTGTTATGATGGAGAGGTTAGTCCTTGTGGAAGTGAGACATAGCTCAACTTCTTTAAATGATGAAATTGAAATACGTTGAAATGTATGATGAACAAACTTCGACCAAAACATTACTAAATCCTACATGGAACTTCTCATAACCGCCTGATAATGCCTCTGATCCTTTGACAAGAATACTTATATATAGGAAGTACCAGCGACGTATCCACCATATTCTTGTCAAATTTTCATTGACTTTATCCGCAAGTTATGATTAGTTCTATGTGACTCTAAAACAAACACAACAACCAAAACTTGAGTCTTAATTCTGATAGTATACATGTTTGAATGATGACAATACCTCTCTCGTTTGTTGTGATGGAGTGGTTAGTCTATGTAGAAATGGAACACAATCCAATTTCTTTAAATGATGAGATGCTATAAATGCTAAATCAGTGAGTACAAAACAAACTTCAATCAAGACAATACTAAATTCTACATGGAACTTCTCATAACCGCCAGATAATGCCTCCGATCCTTTGGCAAGAATACTTATATATAGGAAGTACCAGCGGCGTATCCACCATATTCTTGTCAAATTTTCATTGGCTTTATCCCTAAGTTATGATTGGTTCTATGTGACTTTAAAACATAAACAAACTGAAATAGTAATTCGCATTAAGATCCTTGGATAAGATTCCAATTTATAACTGGGATACGGGAAAATTGAGATAACATAAAGAAAACGTAAAAACTAAGCGGTTGGAGTTGAATCTTGATTTTTGGTGAAGGGGACTAGTTGGGTGGTTTCGTTTGAGCCGTCATTATCTTCAACCGGATTGGCGTTAATGTTGAAAACTCTTCCTCTTGCTGGTGGCCTAGTGATTAGGTTTCCTTGATTTGCTTGGTTAACTGGGTTTGATTGAGCTTGAGCGTTTATGATGTTAAACAATTGAGGGCACGTGTTTCTAAAGTGGGTAGGGTCGCCACAATTGAAACAAGCTCGAACATATGGGAACATGGGGTATTGGGGTTGTTGATAGGTTTGGATCATGTTTTGAGTAGGGGGAGAGATTTGGTTTTGAGAGGTGCGGCAAACCTTGCTCAAATGACCATAGCGTCCACAATTCGCACATAGTCGACAAGGTAAGGTAGATGGATGGTGATAAAAACAGGTGTTACATCGAGGGTGAGGTCCAAGGTATGGTTTCTTATTTGGGTAAGTTGAGCTGGGTGCTACTTGAGTGATTGGGATAGCTTGGATGGGTATGGCTTGTGAAATTGGTTGATTACGTTGGGTGACAGCGAAAAGTTGCCCATCTCGTTTTCTCTTAAAAATGGGTTGAGAAGGGGATTCGGTTTGGGTGGAGTTTGAAGTTTCAGTTGATGCTTTATCCTTCTTCTTCTCCTCCTTGAAGTCTTTATTCCGGATGCGGTTCTCGGTGAGCTCTGTAGCTAACTCCATTGCTGCTTCCAAAGTTGCAGGCGTGGTACTTATTACAGAGTCCTGAATCTTTGACGGAAGACCTCGAATGTAGTGCTCGATCAAACGGTAGAGGGGAGTGAACAAGTTGGGAACCATTTGATTTAACTCGAGGAATCTTTTGTTGTATGTGGTGTGGTCTCCTTCCTTTTGCTTCAACGAATAAAACTCATCTTCTAATTTCTTGATTTCGCTCCTTGGGCAAGACCGTCTTGTCATGATTTCCTTCAACTCTTCCCAAGTCAAAGTCATAGCATCTTCAACACCTCGTTTGGCCTTTTCTGTATTCCACCAAGTAAGTGCTATTTCAAATAAACGACCAGTAGCATATCGCACTTTGCGATCATCGGGGCAATCGCAATTTAGAAAAGTGTTCTCCATTTCTTCAAACCAATGGAGGAGAGCGGTGACACCTTCAGTCCCTTCGTATTTTGGAGGGTCGCAGGATTTGAAATGCTTGTAGGTGCATTTAGTGGTATTTGGGGGAGGGTTGTCAATGTTTTGATCTTCTTGGTTGACGGGATTAGCGGTAAGGGCTTGTTGGACTTGAATTATAATGTTGGGATATTTACGGCAGCCATTTGTTGAGCGATTTGGGCAGCCATGCGCTCGCGGGCTTTTCCTGCTCTCATCTTCCTACGGGCGAGGCAGAGACATCTACAAGGAATACATATCAAGAGTATGAGTTGGATGTTTTTGGGATCATGGGTCGTATTTAGGAATGAATATTTATAAAATAAATATAAAATAATAAATCTACTACATCCATAGGATGTCTTGGGCTTTCTCGTAAGGCATTGCATGCCGCCATACTTCACCTTCGTAATCATGTGGGCCCCCATGAATACCGGGTTTTTCATATGGTTCGCATGTGTTAGCCTGGTTACGTACACTAAAACCCGGAGAAAATCGAGAAATATGTAACGTGTGATATTCGGAATGTGTCCAGGTGTGACACGGTGAGACCTCAAATGGGGTTAGTTCGAACGACGTTTGGTGTGGCATGCTTTGCCTAATAGGTCCTTTGTACTCTCATCGTTAGTCCCCAGGTAGGCAAACTGGTCCGTTATATTGGATTTATATGAACTGCCAACCTAGACAGGACGTTCCGACTACCGGTACTTGTACCCTTACAGTTACTACATGCCCGTCGCAGAACTCACTTTGATGAGATTTGAAAATGAAAAATGCGACAAAATCTTTGAATAACGAAAGTATGAAGATGATTTGAATATGTGAACATTGAAATTTGTATGATGAATGCGTATGTAAGTATGTATGTTTGACTGTAAGTATAAACAAATATGAAACAAATAAATATCATAAGTTTGCATGTAACCACATAAACTATTAAAATCTAGTCAACTATAGTATAGGCTCTAAGGGTCTAATAACCTATCCTATATCCCTATAGTCATGGCTCTGATACCAATCTGTCACACCCCGACCCGCAGTGGAAAAGGTGATCGGGGCATGATTGGGTTATCATCAAAGCTCATGACATTTATTATAACGTTTCATATTCATTATTACAATTTAAAGGGAAACATACAATCTTAATTTCATCATGTCCTAAACATCATTCTAGACTTCATTGTTTTCTTCTAAGGCATTTCCTATGTTTTCCTTGTTCATCCTGTTCACCTGTATCGTGTGTAAAAATGGTTTTTGGATCAACAAAAAGTTGGCGAGTGAATCCTATGAAAAGCATTTGAACAAGTTTATTGAATTGATTATAAAATAAAGTGCACAACCACATATGAGTAAATATAGATGTAAACATATTAATAAAACACTTAATATCAGATAATGCATACACATACAATAATAAATTGTTTTGAGGCACGCGTTGCTCAACCCGTCTCTCACGAGGACTGATGGGCCTAATGAATGAGTTTTGAGGCACGCGTTGTTCTACGAACTGATGGGCCTAATGAATGATTTGCATCACAACTTGAAATATGAAAGACATAACTACAAACAATATTTACACTCTAAGTTTAGATCACAATATGGTATGGCACAAGTTTAAATAAACGAGTTAATTTTAGTGACACATGACACACCTCAAAACGTGTAATTAAAAAGGGGAGTTGTAAGATTCACTCACATTGGGTGCGTTCGGTTGATGATGTTGAATGCGCACGAAGTTTGATTTAACCACGAGTGAAACTAACCTAGATAATAACATAATGGTTCGGTAAATAAGTGGATTTTATTAAATCAATTTTTGTAGGATTATTGGATAATTTTTGTGAGTTTAAGGCTATTTTCTAACTTTAAAAATGTTATTTTTAAGTATTTTTAATTGATTTTTAAATAAAATTAAAAATAAAAATAATTAAAAAATGTTGACTTTTTTGACTGACGTGTTGACTTGTGTAATTGTGTGCGCCGGGTGAGGCTCGAACCCGAGACCTCCCGTTCGCGTGCACGCAGCTCTACCAACTGAGCTACGTGTCTAACCCGAAATATTTTGTTTTTAATTATATTTATATACTAATTGAATTAATCCGTAAAATCATTTATTTTAAAAACGATTTTAATGTCTCGCTCGGTGCTCGCCAAGGTCTCGAACCCGGGACCTGTGGGTTACAGTGCACACAGTCCACCGCTGGACTGTGTGTCTAACTTGGTAAATAATCTGGTTTTTATTATACTTAACATGGTTTTGAGAGTTAACCCGGTTCAGTTAAAAAGGCATTTTTATAACAAGAGAGTAAGGCTGGGACAAGAATCGAACGCGCGACGTATGTGAAATTGTTTGCACACAGTCCACCGCTGGACTGTGTGTCTAACCCGTTCATAAACTGATTTTAATTAAACTTATGTTATAACCTGCCTTCGTCTTCTTCGTTAACTTTACCCAGAAAAACAAAGTCCGAATGTTTCGACTGATTTATGTCTAATTTGATTTTCAAACATTAATAGTAATTGAAAGGAAATGTATGGAGAGGGTTTGGGGGAAAGGAGGTACCGATTCGTGTCTTTCACAGAACTCCGGCAGAGGTCCGTCGGCTCCGATAGTGAACTTCGGCTGTTAGGATCAATTAATAGTTCTGCTCGATTAATTATGAAATTGAGGTACTTAAACAAGGATTGACAGGAGTTTGAAGGGTTATACCGATTCACAGTGCGATATCAGAAATTTCAGAGATTTTCCGGCGAAGGTTGAATATTCGGCTATGTCGCCTGGGATGGATTCTGATGGTGGATTTGTGTTAGTAACAGTCTAATCAATTGATTGGAACAGAAAAAGTCGAAGGAATTACCGTGTGGATGTGAGTCTCGGTTTTCCGGCGACTTGCAGATATTCTCCGGCGAGTGAAAATACGTCGAGATTTTGTGCGATTTTGAGCGAAAGGGCTACCAGTGAGTTGTGGGTGGATTTATAGGGAGGAATCGAGACGCATGGGGTCGGATTTCAGTCTTGATTCAAAGTCAATGATTTTTCCGGCGGTTATGACTTGTGTCGCGGACTGGACATCGGTTATTAACCGATGCAATAGTTAATATTTGCGTTAAGATACAAGAAACCGACAGAGAAAAGCGACTTCGTCGGGATTTCCGACACTGCGATTTGGGCGCGTCAGTTTGAACTCGGGATTCATGTTATGTATTTAATTGTTTCATTATGAACACAAACATCACAAGTGGCGGAGTGGTTGAGCGTGTGGAAGTTAAAGCTTGAGGATTCCTGGCTGACCCGGGTTCGAAACCCGGCAGCATTGTTTTATTTTTATTTCATTAATTTTAATACTTTTTCAAATATAAATTATATATTCCAATATAATTATTAATTATGTATCGTTTTAAAATTAATTTGGGCATTAAATACGCAACGGAATTTTTAACTGATTGTTCGGTTAATAAACGGAGCGGGTTTGGTAAATCCGGTTTTTTTTTTTGGGGGATGTTACACGCCCCTTGTGATGTGGGAAGAGGGTCGACAACAAACCAAGATCTGGTAGCAAAAGCGGTGGTAAAAATGGTGCAAGTTAAATAAGAAATTTAAGAAGGATGCAAAAACGCTAGGTTTTGATGCTATGTTGAATAATCAAAACCCCGTAATGTA
Source organism: Scalesia atractyloides (assembly GCA_947069175.1). Lineage (NCBI taxonomy): Eukaryota > Viridiplantae > Streptophyta > Magnoliopsida > Asterales > Asteraceae > Scalesia > Scalesia atractyloides. The sequence goes on along the minus strand of CAMTDV010000028.1, from coordinate 85,122,132 downwards.
TTGTGTATTGTTGAACAATTATTTAATTATAAGAGTAGGATAGTTGCGAACGAAACTTAAAATAATTATTACTCCTAATTATGAATTTATGATACATATAATTACAATACATCTTATCTACCTACAAACCTCAACTAATATGATTTATGTCATCATAACTAATATGATTGGATGTGAAGTCCTCTAAGAATAGCTCAAATATAATATATAATGAGTGTATCGGCATGGAGCATATATGCATACAAGTAGTAAGTTGCTATATAATAACCTAAGACGCCTTTGCTCATTAAGGTGTCATGGTTGGTTCATATGGGAAACATATAATGTTTCTTTTTGGACCAAACGTTGGAAAAAACGAGAAGATCATAATATGTGAATGATCAACCCCCCATTTGTATATTGTAGTAACATGATATTGATTGCTTCCTAGTAAGATTCAACTTTAGAGGGATTTATATTTAATTTGCCATGTAGGGTGCATAAAATGGGTCTATATGACTTGTTTATACATGTATGCATTATAAATGAGCAAACGATACACATTATATACTACACTAGTGCTATGTATGTTTTTAAGGTTCGATGTTTCTCAAATGCATGACATATCGTGAATGCTCTTTAAGTGGTTCGGTATTTTTTATATATCTTAGAATGAATGGAGCGTGATACTATATGGTTGTGTGTGTACTTACTTGTCTATGTCTTGCGATGATAGTGTTGCATGTTAGTATTCATATACCTGAAACCATGAGGTTGTGTAATACTCAATGTAGAAAGTGGCATTGTTTCTTGTACAAGCAATAAAAAGTTAGGATAATCTAAGTAAGGTTTTATCTTTAATAGTAAGACTCTAAAGTCGAAACTAGTTTATCCTACATGTTCAAACATGTATACTTAAGTTATGAGAAATTGTATGTCTACTTTTGTCTTCTCCCTTCTCTTTCTTCCCTTTTTAAGGGATGATTTATTCTTGTTTTTGTATTTGTGGTATTTTATCTTTACGGGTTTAGTTATACAAAGTGATTTAAAAATAAGAAGTGTAAGAAGTCACTGTATAGTGACAAGTGTCCAAAGATTCAAGTGAGAATGGTAATTTTGTCAAAGAGAACAAAAAGATTATGCACATGCAAGTCACATGTTATTTCCCTCTCATTTTTTAAATGTCCGTAACTTTTTTATATATCATTTGTTTTTTTTAAATATACCATAAAATCGAGCATTTTTTTATTTTTAATATAAGTACCCTATTGTTATATTTTAAAAACTAATTCGAAAAACCAGTTGCATATTACACAATGGACATAACATAAAATACAATGAGAAAACCAAGTTGCGTATTACACAATTGACATAATGTAAGACATAATCAGTATCAAACTAAAAACACAATTGAAAGTAGACCAAAACACAATCGATGACAACAAATAAAAGACAATGGACAACAGACTAAACACAATGAGTATCAAATTAAAAACATAATTGATGACAGCAGATAAAGACACAATGGACAGCAGACTAAAACACAATGGACAAAAAAATAAAACACAATAAACAACGCATTAAAACACAATGCGCAACAAAACAAAAAACATAATGGACAATAAATTAAAACACAATCTATAGCATGATAAACACAATGACTAGAACCTATAACACAATGTATAGAAAACCCAAATATAACACTATCTTCATTGTGTCATAAGTTTTGATAAAAACGCATAATAAACACAATGACTAGAACTTATAATACAATGTATAGAAAACCCAAATATAACACTATCTTCATTGTGGTATACATTGTGTTACAGGTTTTGATAAAAACGCAATGGACATAACGCAAAGTACCATTGTATTATAAGTTTTGATAATACACAATGTATAGAAACCTTAGTAAAAAATGTAAAGACCAAAACACAGTTAAAAGACACAATGACCAGCACCTTTAATACAATACAAAGAAAACCCAATAAAAATGAAAATTTTTATTTTATTTTTATATAACAATATCATACTCATTTTAAAGATAAAAAAATGTTCGTCATTATAGTGATTTTTTTTAAAACAAATTTCGTATGAAAAAGTTAAGGACGTTTTAAATTGATGGGGGAAATTGGCATGTGCCTTGCATGTGGAGAGAGAAAGTCAATAAATATGAGATGTCTTTTATGTCTTTTCATTATTTTCTTTCCTCTAAAATTAATTTCAACCCTTCAAATCCAAGATCAATGGACTAGAATCCTTCTTACCCTTTTTATTTATGTTGTCATTTGTATTTGATCTTAATCCTTATCTTTACGACTCACATCTAGACTATCTAGTTGATGATTGAAAGTTCGTGACATATTCAAGCGTGCGTGCTTAGTGTGTGGTAAGCATGCTAGTCGCTTGAATTTGTTGAAGCGAAAAACTCGTCATGGGTTATAAGTTATAACCTTCTTGTCATGTTTTGTCAACCGGTTCTCATGTTTTCATATTTGGGTGTTCTTTTTTTCTTTTGTAATGGACAAACTAGACATGCATTTCCCATGTTGAGGGCAAAAAAACCGATTAATAACTGTAACTGGTAATTAACTGGTATAAATTTAATTGTTAAGTGGTTAATTTTAACAGCCGTAACTAACTATACGATTAAAGAAATTAACCGGACCAGTTAAAAAAACTAGTTAAAGTCAAATTAACCGATTATTAAAATTAACCAATTTGTGCAACTCTATTCATTCATCATGCTTATATGGTTTTGTGGCCAAGAATGGTGAAATAAGTGGGTTAGTCCAGGTCCAGCCTTTATTTAGTGGCCTAATATGGAATACAAGTTGTAATAGCCCAATACAAAATAAAAATTGTAGCAGCCCAATTTTGCTTTGAAACCAAACTCTCGCTTGACCCAAATAGTGGCCCAAGGTCCTCTCATGTTCTCGAAAGTGTGCTTTTTAGAATATTATTATCGACTTTGTTGATTGTAAAGTTATTACAAGGTTAAAGGAATTATGGCTGAAGTTTGAAAGGCATCTGATTTTATCAATTTCCATTTTCCACATTTGTGTTAAAATTGCATTCTTGCTATCTGTGCATGTCATTTTATTATTATTTTTATTTTAGTTTTCTTTTTAATATGAAAGCTTAAATGATTATTAAAAGCGTTCATTTCTTGGTGTTCTCTTTTGTTAGACCATTTCTAATGTCGTCCTTTGCCACCTTAGTGCAAAGGGAAGTGGCACGCTTCCAGTAACAAAAAAAAAACTTTTTAATTAAGGGGTTGAATCATATTTTTTTATACATTCGTTAGTGTGCATCAATTCGTTAATGCGCTATATACGCTCCTCTCTTTACTTTCCCATGAATATTAACCACATCATCTTTACAAGTGTATAAAGTAACTAAATAATGTAATCAAATGGCTTAAAAATATAAAACTAAATACATACATTAAACCTTATTTTACTAATTTAACGGTAAAAGCGACGGACGGTTAATCATACATTGCAGTAATTTTAACGTTATTTTACTAATTTCATGAAAATAACGGTAAAAGCGACGGACGGTTAATCATGCATATTGTGGTGGCGTTGATAGCCGAAAGACACGGGGATACATGCACTAATCGGCCTTTGTTCCGGTTGCTGAGTGTTATGTGTCTTATGTCCAAGGCTTGATGTAAAGCTACTATCGAGCCGGGGGTCTCACTGGAAGCAGTCTCTCTATTCCTACGAGATAAAGGTAAGACTGTCTACATCTTACCCTCCTCAGACCCTACCTTAGTTTTGCTATTGATAGAATTTACTAAGTATAATGATCATGACTTTAATGAAGAAAAAACTATCAAATAGTAAATAAGTTTGTGGTGTAAAATTTTACTAGACTATCTTCTCATTCATTTTTTTTTCTTTTCCCATAAATACACACAAGACAATAGGTTTTTAATCTTTTAAAGATCATTTTGTTCCTATGTTCACAAAAGTTAAAAGCCGGTCGGATATCCACAGAGGTGCAATCGGAATGGCAGAAAATAAAACTTGTTGATCTCATATGTTCCACTTTTCTTACTTCACTCTAACTACTCTCAAGACATAAGATACATTGTTCGAGGATTAAACTACTAAAATGTTTTCGTCTGGCATACTTTGGTTAACTGAGATTTGATTAAAATGGACCCTCCTCACCCTCCTTTGGTTCTGCCCCTGCACCCCACCCCACAAGGGGATGAATCGCATGATAAAAGGCGTGAGAGGTTTAATACGGGGGCAATTTACGACGTAATCCAACACACAAACCTTTTTTTTCTATTTTTTAGCCAATCATAATCAACCAAATCACAATCTTTTTCTTTTATTTTTGTTCTTTGTATAAATTTCATGTGAAACCTTAGAAATTTTAGTGAAAGCAATCATGTTTGCATGAAAGTGACGTGGTATGAACGTTTTTTTTAATAAAATCATTACACATAACCTAATTACGTAATTGTTAAATGCAAGATTTGAAGTTTGAAAAGTAGACAATTTCAAGTTTTAAGAAATGATGACCTCGATTTATCTTTATCTAGTTTGAAAGCTCAACCGAACTATAATTCTGTTTTCAGTCCACTTTTTAAATTACCTGAATTCAATTCAATTCGATTTAATTTTTATTTTGACCAAATAGAATTTCAAAGTGCAAATCAAAACTTAGAGACTTGAGTTCCCATTTTTGGAAGATGTCAACAACTATTGATTCAGTGAATTTAGTGATTAATTGTTGGTGCATCTGGAGAGCTAGAAATTAGTCGCATTTCTCTAATAATCCAGTTAGAATAGAAAAGTTCTCAGAAAAGAGAGGAAAAAATCTCCCATGATATTAAATTAGATAAGGTTGATTTATTAACACTCCTTTCCTACTCTCAAAATGAAATTATTCGTAACGTGGGGCTAGCCCTCTTGGTAAAGACTTGGCTTACACCTCTTAAAGGAAATGTTACAGTATTCAAGACAAAGGTAAATATTTTATAATTATTGGTGTAGTAGAACAGAAGTAATTGTTTTCATTCAAGTAAATAAAGTTTGTTTCTTTTTTTTGTCCTCTTTTTGCACTTGCACCCCTACGTTTTAATTAAGCACGTTTGTACCCTTGACTTTAATAGAGTTATTATACGATACTTGAATTAGAAGAATTCATTTAACTAATTTACGTTTCTACTCTTCAGCTTTAAGTGAATTATCTTACTATCCTTAGAGTTTAATGAAGTTATTTTTTAACTAGTATTATTTCTTTTACCTTGTTTATATGTTTAGTTCTTTTTATTTAACTTATTATAATTGAAGCTAGCTTTTAACTTTAGACGTGTTTATTAACTGTATTTTTATCGTCATTCTAACGTATTCTTTTTTACATACTAATGCACAAGTTGTCAAAACCAACCCTTGCATATTTCCATCAGATCAACACCTCCGTGTAACACGTTACTAATACTTGTTTTTATATTTTTCAATCAATTTAAACCAAAATGTCCATATCCTTCTGGGCGACTTTATTTTTTGGGTTTTTCTTTTTCAGCTACTCTGCCGAGTGTTGGTACTGTATAGATACCAAAATAAACCAAACTAATACCAATCGAATTCACGTCATTAACGTTGTTTTTACGGTTGCATCTAAGTTTCCATTAAAACTTTCCGAAAATTATGTACCGCTCCGCCACGAATCACAAGTGTAACCCACTAGTTCTTTTAAAGGAGAATCTATTGGCACACCCTCACGTCTATCCGCACAATTTATTTTTTTCCAATACGGGTTGTATAGGTATATACGGGTCGTATAAACACAAAAGTCAAAAGTCAAATCTACAGATGTCCGTTCTTATCTGGCGGCTGGCTAGGTCGTATTGAATTTTTTTTTTTAAATTTTATACAACAATCTATAGTTTTAACAAACTTTAATACAAGAATCTTTCTTCAAAAGAATTTTTAAAAAAATTATTATGTAATATAGGTTTGTAACATGTTTATTATGCTACACTAGTACACATATGTAAAACATATACGACTCGTATAGGTCTAGTCAACTAGACAAAATCTAACACAAAGATTCTTTATTGAAAATTGTAAAAGCTATACGACCCGTATTAAAAGTGTCGATTTAGATTGGGTTCAATGGTATAACAAAAATACCACCCTTTTTAATCAGAAAAATCAAATTACCACCACTAATTAAAGCTGAAACTTCCACAGGAAGGAGGAGAAGGCATTTCCCCCTAATCTTCATCCTAAAACCCCCAAACTGCATCCCAAAGCACTGCGCCAAAAACCCTTTGTCGTTTCCCACACGGTCGCCGGATTCCTCCTTCCACCGCCGGTATAATCTCACTCTTTCCTCCATACTATAATTGTTTTTAGTAATTTAGAGTTTCCAAAGACGATTTTTAACACGCAGTTGTCAGTCAGTCGCCCGCTAGGTTTAATGGATATGGATCCTGATGATGTTTTCAGAGACGATGAAGACGATCCTGATAATGACATGTTTCAGGTTTTCATCTGCAACTCCGTTTTTAGTATGTTACTTTTTTATTTATTTATTATATGAATATGATTTGGTTTTGATTTGACTATATAATATTGGCCATCAGGATAGACAGTCAAGCAAAGAACTAGTGGTGTTCTTGGTGGACGCTTCACCCAAAATGTTCAACATCACTTGTCCTGGGGTTTGGATACATCTTTCCTCTTTACACACACAACTACTACATGTTTATTTTTCCTAATATTGTTACTAGTTACCATGTATTTTTATTATTCTGGTGGGTACTACTGTTAAAGGCGCTAGGCGCACTCAAGGAGCGATGGGCTTAGGCGCAAGGCGCCTATAAACATTTAGTTTAACCACTACACACCTGTGAATGGGTAGTTTAGTGAAAGGCCCACTGCCTACATGGCGGTTGCACTTTTTAGTTAAACCACTACACTTAGTATGAGGTTGAGTGATTCTTAGGGCTTTGGTGTTATTAAGATAGTCGTTTATGTTCCCCCTTGTCCATGAAGTTGGAATGATCGACTTTACAAGTGGTTTTGTGCAAGAATTTGAATATTCACCAAATAGCTAGTAACTCTTTAGTAGATCCAATTTAGTATAATTTGTTTATATAACTCTGTATAATGGACATTTGTAATGATGATAACTGATAACGGATAAATATGCGATTTTGGGTTGAAAAGTTCTAGATGTGGCAATTTTCATGTTCTAAAATGGTAGTCGTTGCAGTTTTCATGGACAAAAGGAGGATTTTTTGTTTAATCTGTAGCAAGGCATCTGTTAAAGGTTCAACTATCTATTCACTATTCACACCTTAGTTTCAAAGGATCTTAGATAGTCTTTTTATAATCACATTAGACAGATGATTTTATGTCATTTATTAGCAGGCATAGAAATTGTCAGCCTATAGATTCATGTGTTCTTAGCTTTAAATATTAACTGAAACTAAATGTTTTTGCCATTTAAGTTTGTAAGAGAATTAGTGTTATTGTTGATGACAATGTTCTACAGGAAGATCAAGAGAACACATCTCATTTTCATGTTGCTGTCAGTTGCATTGTACAGTCTTTAAAGGTTCAGATCATCAACAGGCCATATGATGAAATTGCAATATGTTTCTTCAATACCGTAAGAACACGCCTTACGTAAACTGAGATATCGAATGAACTTATTTTCTTAACACTTTGCATATAGTTCTTTAAAATTCCTCCATCATATCGTTCATAACTGCCAAACGTTGAATGTAACTGAATCATCTTTTACACACCAACTTCTTTATTTAATCTTTACTACCTGAGTAATTAGCGTTTTCTGTATTTCAATGGGTATTGTCGGCAGAGAGAGAAGAAAAACCTGCAAGATCTCAATGGTGTTTATGTATTTAACGTTGCTGAGAGAGAATATCTGGACAGCCTTACAGCACGGTTCATAAAAGAATTTGATCGTGTAGAAGGTATGCTTGTGGTGTAATCTTACTAAATTCAAATGATCATGCTTTAGGATTCCAAAGTCTTTTATATAACTTGTTTGTTAGTTTATATTTATTACTAGGGTTTTGTGCATTTTACATTATCGTTATGTTTGTTATATGATTGCAGAATCCTTTAGTAAAGTTATTGGGAGCGAGTACGGTGTTGTTCCTGGATCTAGGGATAATTCTTTGTACAATGCAATCTGGGTTGCACAAGCACTATTGCGTAAAGGGTTTGTTTTTATATGTTTTTACTCCTACGATGGTACGATACGAGTTTCTACTTTATATAATAACAATTTGATGAATTCTTCAGATCTGCTAAAACAGCTGATAAACGCATCTTGTTGCTTACAAATGAAGATGACCCGTTTGGAAGTATCAAAGGAGTGACAAGACTAGACATGACTAGAACCACATTGCAGCGGGCTAAGGTGATCATTAATTATTTTAAAAGGTTTAATTAAGACAGCTATCATAAAAAATCAGGAGTAAAATGTCATTTTCGTCCCTGAGGTTTGGCCAGTTTCGCGACTTTCGTCTAAAGGTTTGTTTTTCGGCATCTAGATCCAAAAGGTTTAAAATATTGCCATTTTCATCCGACTCGTTAACTCCATCCATTTTTCTCGGGGTATTTTCGTCTTTTCTGCTAACATAAAGGGCAATTCTGTCCTTTTCAGGGGTATTCGGTGTTTTTACATAAAGTGAAAAAGACTGAATTGTCCTTTAAGTTAGCAAAAAAGACGGAAATACCCTTGACTTAAAAGAGAAAAAGGGATGAAGTTAATGAGCCGGATGAAAATGACAAGATTTCAAACCTTTTGGATCCAGATGCAGAAAAACAAACCTTTAGATGAAAGTCGCAAAACTGGCCAAACCTCAGAGGGACGGAATGGCATTTTACTCTATAATGAAAATAAGATAATAATCAGAGTTTTGTTTAGTACATGCAAGATTCTTATTTTCAACTGTTGCAGGATGCACAAGACCTTGGAATCGCCATTGAACTGCTTCCTTTAAGTAGGCCAAATGAAGAATTTAACGTCTCGCTTTTTTATGCTGTAAGCTGACTCTATGAATATATATTATAGATTTATAGTTATCAGTTATGTAAATATCATTGCGTTCATTTTAAATATATCAGGATTTGATCGGATTAGATGGTGATGAGCTTGCTCAGTTTATGCCATTAGCTGGAGAAAGGTATGCACGGTTTTTATTATAACAGAGAAAACAATGAAAAGATAATATCACGTGATTCACGTATACATAGTTGTATGCATTCTATGATAATTCTTCATGGTTATTATGTCTAAATACTTTTTTTTATAAGAAAAAGCATTTATTAAATTTCAGATTTGAAGACATGAATAAACAATTAAGAAAACGAATGTTCAAGAAGCGCAGAGTTCGTAGGATCAGTTTTATGATTCCAGGTGGATTATCAATTGAACTGAATACATATGCTCTCATTCGTCCCAGTGTTCCAGGTCAGCAAAGTGTCTTCATTTTTCTTTCAACAAAAATTACAAGATGGAAATTACGGGCCTTGAGGACTGATTCTTAATTTCCTTTTACTGTTGTTTTAGGAAAAGTTACATGGCTTGATTCCGTCACTAATCTTCCTCTAAAGGTAATTAAATAGTTGCTTTCTCTTAACTAATATTTGAAGTCATGGCGACCGTATTTTGCAGGCTGAAAGATCACTCATTTGTGCTGACACTGGAGCAATCGTGAAAGAAGCTAATAAGCGTTTTCAAACTTACAAGAAGTAAGTTAATATTTCTGTGACCTGTTAACTTTTTTAGCAGCTAGGGTCGTAGTCACCCGCGCATTGCGTCGGGACGCGATTGGAATTCGCTACGTATCGCACACCAGGATAACCAATGAATAAACTCGTAAAATTAAACAAAATGATATCTAAATATGTTAATGTTATTTGCGTTGTAGCTCTGCTCTGAACATCAAAATATAGGAAAAAATAAAACAAAAAGGTAAATAACAAAGGTAAACATAAAAGAAAATGATAGGAACTGGGTTGGTTTCGGTGCACCCTTGATAGCAAACGTGAAAAAAAGTTATAAATATGGCCCAAAGAGCATCTGCGAGTGTTCAGCTCGTTAAAAGAAATTCAAAAGTTAAAAGCGGTTTTTTGGTACCAGTATCAGTTTTGTTTGTAAAAAAAAAACTGAACTTAATAAAGAAAAAAAAAAATAGACGCTAGTTAGCAAAGTACTAAACTAAAAAAAAGAAACGCTTAAGTTAGCAAAGCCTTTAAGGCTCATGTTAGCATATCGGCACTATTTAACTTCTTTTCTTTAATATAGAGATAATTTTCACATGCTGGTTGGGGATTTATAGCAATTTATGTATCAATTCTTAGGTTCTGATGTAACGATCTTAACTGACTATATGCCATACACTTTTATAGTAAGGATATCACGTTTACCACAGACGAGCTGTCGGAAATCAAGAGAGTATCAACAGGAAACCTACGGCTTTTAGGGTTCAAGCCGCTAAGTTGCTTGAAGGATTATCACAACTTGAAGCCATCACTATTTGTCTGTCCTAGTGATGAGGTTATTTTCACTTTTCACACCTAAAATTTCATTTATTTTAATCAAGTAGATGTTAAAGTCTGTTATTATTATTATTTTTATTTTTTTTTTTATGTAAGTACTTTTTATGTTTTTGCAGGAAGTCATGGGAAGCACATGCATTTTCATTGCTCTTCACAGATCTATGATACGCCTCAAACGGTTAGTATTCGAAATTACTCAATTAGTATTTTATTATCTGAAGAAAATTCTGTAATTCATCCCGGTTAATTAGAGAGGTCTGATAGATATCTTATAGTTAATATATGTATGTTTTTTAGGATTTTGTCTTAAGTCATTGATATATTTTGTGTTTTCAGTTTTGCAGTTGCGTTTTACGGGAGATCATCTCGACCTCAGTTGGTTGCTCTGGTTGCGCAAGTAAGATATGGTCAAACTCATGGGTCAAACAGGTTACTTTTATTCTTCATTTTATTTTCTCGTGATTATTTTCAATTTTTTTTCTTAAATCACAGGAGGAAATCATTGACGGTGGTGGTCAGATTGAGCCACCAGGAATGCACATTATATATCTTCCGTATTCAGATGACATAAGACCCATTGAAGAGGCAAAAAAATTCTAGTTTAAATGTGATAATGTTAATGCTTTTATCGCATTTTTACCTTTTTAACTTTATTAACTGTAAATATGACTGCAATATACCTTTTGGAAATTAATTATCAAAATTATTAAGGAACAACATAAGCATGTTATTCTCATCATTATCTTAGGTTGCATGTTATTAATGGTGTTTTTTTACTTATGGCAGCTTCACGCAGATACTAGTGGCGTGCCTTTGGCCACTGATGATCAAATCCAAAAGGCTGCTGCTTTGGTCAAACGTGTTGACTTAAAAGATTTCTCTGTCTGCCAATTCTCCAATCCCGGTAGCCCCTTTGGTTTAGAATATTATGTAAAACAGTTTAAAGAAAAAGTTAATATTATTTTTAGACATGTTAGTAATAGGTTGCCTTTTCTAATTATATATAAGAGTAAAATGTCATTTTCGTCATCGCATTTTACTCCTGTATATAGAGAGTTAATTACAGTTTGCCTCCCTGTGGTGTGGGCACTTTTCAATTTGCCTCCTCCAGCAAAGACTTTTTGTGCTGCATACATAAACTCACCATACGTGTCACTTTGCCTCCCTGTGGATACTTCCGTCCAAAGGTTTGTTTAAAGGGCAATACTTGTTCATGATGCTAAATGCTTGTACATAAAGTGAAAAAGACCAAATTGCCTTCTAGTTAACAAAAAGACAAAAATACCCCTGACTTAACGGAGAAAAATGGATGGTGTTAACGGGCCAGATGAAAATGGCAAGACTTCAAACCTTTTGGATCCAGATGCGGAAAAACAAACCTTTGGACAAAATTCGCAAAACTAACCAAACCGCAGGGACGAAAATGGCATTTTACTCTTTATATAATAAAAAACTTAAATGTAACTGAAACACTTGTTGCAGCACTGCAGAGCCACTATGCGCTAGTACAAGCTATGGCCCTTGATGAAGATGAGATGCCTGATATTATTGATGAAACTCTTCCAGATGAAGAAGGCATGGCTAGGTAATATCTATACACACACAACACATGTACAAACACATATAGGTATACACGTGCACATATATGCATACCTCAACATATACATGCTTATAGGATTAGCTATGTGATTGCAGGCCAGGGATTGCAAAAGCATTGGAAGAATTCAAGATTTGTGTGTACGGAGAAAACTACGAAGAAGAAGATGAAAAGGCAAATAATGCTGGCAAGAAAAGGAAACAAATTACCGAAGAAGCGGTTAACAAGGCTGCATATTATGATTGGGGCAAACTTGCTGATGACGGAAAGGTGATCTTCAACTTTGTTGTAATTGTTTCAAGGCCGTTTTAAACGTTTAAGAAATAGAAATATATGTTCTTAGATTGTTCTATTTTATTTATTATGCAGTTGAAAGATTTGACTGTGCAAGAGCTGAAGACCTACTTAACAGCGAATAAGCTTCCGGTTGCTGGGAAAAAAGAAGTTTTGATCAATAGGATCTTAACCCACATGGGTAAATGACACGTCAGCATGTCTTCTCATGTAACAAGTTTTATCCTTAGCTGTGTTTTTTTGCGTGTGCGGATGAAGCTGATTGTTACGATTTGTATAAAGTACAGAAACCGACTTTTGGAATATCGAACTTGTATTTTGTTTCGACTTATATGATTGACAAAGATCAAGATTAGGAAAAAGTTTTTAGTATCTTGCATGACATTGTGGTGACAACCTATTTGAAATGCTTACTTTTGGAAACCTTTATATATCCGTTTAATTAGGAATCATAGAGAACCACTATAACTGTATAAATTAAAATGCATCCGGCTATCTGTACACCATCATATTTGCCTATTTTATGTTAGATATTTTAGTATTGAAAGAATACAAATATTTTGTAATATTTGCAAAATAAAGTTAAAAAAATTGAAGTTGTATATGCTTGAAAATCAATTTTATCAACCTTTATATGTAGATTCTCAAGAAAATGAGCAACAATATAATGTTCTTATTTTGAATTACTTACAAATATAATTTATCATTTTGATATGAATAAAGTATTTGAATTTTGCTAAAAATTATTTTGTAGTTTTTAGACTTCTAAAATTTTTAGTAAATTACATTACAATATCAGTACATTAGAAATGAACTCTACATAAAACCTTAATACGAAGCAATAGGGATGAGCTCGGTATCAACCGGTACCGAAAATTCCGATACCAAAATACCAGTACCGAAAATCCCAAAAAACATGTATCGAACTGGTACTGAAAACGCTGTATGTCGGCCCCAAATCAGTACCAAAAATCAACTCGGTTGGGGAAATTCAGTACCGGTACCAGCTCGCCCATTTCAAACCGATACCCGATACCATTTGCTCATGCATACGAAGCAAGCCGTGAATATGTGCTACACAGTACACACCACTAAAATAAGCTGTTTAACTTAGGTAACCCAAATGGGGATCTTAGTTTGTTTTCGGAAAATAACACAGGTTGTGATTATTACTTATTAGTCTGATTTCAAAATTTATTATTTATTACTAAATTTATTACTAATATTATTTGCAATCTTATTTTTTACTAGCGATTCGTATATAAAACCTTTTCCATAGTTTCAAAAAATATATCAAAACTTGATTCAAGAAAACTAAAAGATGGCATTGTTCATTTGTTAATCTTTCTTGGTTTCTAATGAAATGCACTGCATAGTTTGATTAAAGAAATTATTTAATTACAATTAAACAATAGTACAACTAAGTTACTATTTCATAAAGGGACAAATTAAAATTCTTCAAATAAAGTCATTCAAACCTTAAAAGACTCTTTAAGTTTCATTTTAGTGTTTCATTATTTTGATTCTTTTCGAATTGAATGATTTAAATAGGATATACGTAACGTTTGATTATTATTTTTAGTAATTATTGTTAAATAAAGGTGATGTTGTAAAAGTAATTCATGTTGCAAGTTGTTAAGTTGGTTACATCTGGTTGTTATATGTTGTTATTTTCTGTTTGTGTTCTGTTATGATTAACGGAGGTTTAAAGTGTGCAGATCTAAAGTTGAAGGGTTAATGTGTATGAGCAGAAGTGCTGAAGTGTAATAAGTGATACTTGGCGGGCTAAAGTGAAAGTTTTATTTTCTGAGTATATAAAAGAAGATATGTTGCAGATCTAGGGCAAGTTGTTTCTGGTCACTTCTCATTCCTTCTGGCGATTAGGGTTTGTACTTGTTAGATCTTTTGTGATCTTGTTGATCTTGTGTGAGATCTTGTTGTTTTGGTTTGTATAGATCAACTGATTATCATCAGTTGATCAGTTGTTTTTCTGTGTATTTTTCAGATCTCATCTTCTCTGAGATCTAGGGTTTGGTTGTGTGTTTTTCTGGGTTGGTAAAACTAATAAGATTTACGCCACTTGTTTTGTCGCTATTTCTTGAGTTCTTGTTCTTGTGTTTCTTGTTATACCATTCTTTACATGGTATCAGAGCTAAATAGCTCGTGTTTAGCTCTTGTTTCTGATTCTGGAATATCGGCTGCACGATATAGAGTTAGATCTGGTTATTTGCTTTCTTTATTAAGGTCTTGCTTATGAAGAAATGGTTTGATAGTTTCTTGGAGTTTGTGCAGATTTGAATCTGGCTAGACTGGTGCAGATCTGATGTTCTGAGTTTTTTGCTTGAATTTTATCGAATCATAAAGAAGGGGATCTCTGTTGCTTGTTGAAGACTGTGTTGGTCTCTGAACCTAGAAGATTCAGGGCAAACCAACCAGATACTCTTGCTATTTCTTCTTGCATACTGTGTTATAACCCTAGAAGGTTATAACACAGAGCTGCTTGGAGGGAGTTAAACGCTGTTGTGAGAACTTTCTTTCCTGGCTTTTATTTCATTCATAATACATTGCATAAAGTGTGTCTAGGCATTGTTGTTACCGGACTAGTCGGGCAGGCACTTGATCGAGTCTGTCTATTTGGTTTCTGTGCATTTAGTCTTACCTGTTGAGTCTTTGTTTGATTTTGCAACTGTATTATGCTTGTCCATGCACCTTTTGAGTGATGACCTTGAAATCTGGCCTCTGATATGGTTCTGCAGTTTTTGATTGTCTAATTCTCTGTGTGTATTATTGTTTGTTCTTGTTGCTATGGCTGATATTAGTGGTTCTTCTCAAACGTTAATAAGTAAGTTGGATATAAGTGATCCATTATACCTTCACCCAAGTGATTCTAGTTCCTTAACCATTGTTAGTGTTAAATTGAAGGGGACTGAAAATTATTCAGTCTGGTCTAGTTCAATGAGATTAGCTTTAAAAGCTAAAAATAAATTTGGGCTTATTGATGGAACTTGTAAACGATCTGAAGTTGATGATGTTCTTGCTAGTCAATGGGATAGGTGTCATTCTGTAGTGTTAACTTGGCTTTTAAATTCTGTGGCTGAGGATTTGTTTTGGGGCAAGTTTTTTTCTAAATTTGCATCAGAGGTTTGGGAAGATTTAAAAGACACTTATGACAAGATAGATGGTTCTGTGGTATATGATTTGTATAAAAGATAAACTGTATTTCACAAATGGTAGTTCAGTGGCTGATTATTATAACAGGTTAACCACTATGTGGAAGCAGTTTGATGCAATGCTCAAACTGCCCACTTGTTCTTGTAAAGCAGCAAAAGATTATAACGATTTTTCAGCTTTAATCAAATTGATGCAGTTTCTTATGGGCTTAGATGATATATATATCAACCTGTAAGAACAAATATATTAACAAGAGAATCTTTTCCATCGGTCGAAGTGGCTTTTTCAGTGGTTTCTAGGGAGGAATCACATAGACTGTCGAGTCATGTGTCAAAAAATCAAAATGTATCTTTTGTGTCTAAACCTAGTCAATCTTCTGAGGCAAAAAGGAAAGTAAATAATCAAAGGGGATCTAATTCAAACTTAAAGTGTACACATTGCAATATGGCTGGACATACTGTGGATAGGTGTTTTGAGATTATAGGGTACCCTCCTGGTTTTAAAAGGAGAGTGAATAGTAATCAGTCCAATTTTGGCAAAACCAAATTTTCTAATAAGTCTAATACTGTTGTTGGATCATCTGCTAGTATTATTGTTCCTGGTTTGCCTTTTACTTCTGAGCAGATAGCAAAGTTATTAAGTTTAGTGGGTGAAAAGAATGATGTTGATTCCTTTAATGTGGGAGGTGAGTCATGTTTTGTTAAACCTTTTGCTAGCTGTTCTAGTTATGTGTTTGCTAGAAATAAGTTTAGTTGGATAATAGACTCTGGGGCAAGTCAACATATGGTAAACTGTGATGAAGACATGTTTAATGTTCTTGATGTTTCTGAATTTAATCTTCAAGTGAGTCATCCAAATGGAACAAGTGTTAAAGTTTTGAAAATTGGAAATGTAAGATTAAAAGATAACATTATTTTACAAGATGTGTTCTATGTCCCAGGGTATACTGTTAATCTGCTATCTGTTTATAGGCTAGCAAAGGATAATAATGTAAGTGTTGTGTTTAATGAGAGTAGTTGTATGCTACAGGATTCCAAATCAAGGAAAATCCTGGTGACTGGTAGTCATAGTGGTGGTTTATATTTTGTGAGTAATAATGACAATTCTGTAAATGTGTGTTTGTACTAGTTATGTTCAATCTAGTTTGTGGCACAGTAGATTGGGTCATCCATCTGATCAAGTTTTAGCTGTGATAAGAGATGTTGTTGGTGTGAAAAAAGTTGAACATGGGCCTTGTGATATTTGTCATAGGGCCAAACAGGATAGAGTTCCTTTTACATTAAGTGAACACAAAACAAAATCGGTTGGGGACTTAATTCATCTAGATTTATAGGGTCCATATAAAGTAGCTAGTCATGAAGGACATAAGTATTTTCTCTCAGTTGTAGATGATTATTCTAGGACTGTGCGGTGCTATTTGTTAACTAATAAAACTGAAGTGTTTGAAATTTGTGTGATTTTTATGAGCTTGTGTCTACTCAGTTTAAAACAAAAATAAAAGTGTTTAGAAGTGATAATGGTACTGAGTTTGTAAATAACCAAATGTCACTGTTTTACAAAAGTAAAGGTATTTTGCACCAACAATCATGCTCCTATACACCACAACAGAATGGTGTTGTGGAAAGGAAGCATAGACATCTCTTAAACACAGCTAGAGCCTTGATGTTTCAAGGTGGTTTACCCCTTAGGTTCTGGTCTGAATGTATTCTAACTGTTGTATACTTAATTAACAGGTTACCTTCTTCTGTGTTAGATGGTAAGAGTTCATATGAGGTTGTGTTTGGGTTTAAACCTTCTTTGTCTCACTTAAGGAATTTTGGATGCCTTTGTTTTAGTATTGTTTTCACTGAATCTGATAAGTTTGCTTATCATACTGATAAGTGTGTTTTAATAGGGTATTCAAATGTTAAAAAGGGATACAAATTGTGGGATTAGATCATAAAAAGAAATTTTTTTCTAGAGATGTCAAGTTTTATGAAAATCTTTTCCCATTCAAAAGTAAACAGGCTGGTTATCAAGATTCAATTGATAACCAAGGTTTAAATCATATAAATTTTTTTGATGAGTATGAGACATTGGCATCTAGAACTCTAACTCCCGATGATGAAGAGGGTACAAGTGGTTTTCATGATCCCTCCAGTGATGATCAGCAGCCATTAATACCCTCTACATCTGCCACTGTTCCTACTGCTGAGAATATTCAGCATACTAGTAGTGAACAGGAGAGTAGTAGTAGTAGTCAGGGTAGTGATGGCAGGGCAGAGGACACTGTAGGGTGAGATGATGAACTCAACCTATCTGAGGGTACAAATGTTAGAACTGAAAGTCAAAATGTTAGAAGGTCATCTAGAACTAGTTCTATGCCTAAAGTGTTTAATGATTTTGTTGTTGAAGGCAAAGTGAAATATGGAATAGAAAGGGTTATCAATTATGCTAACTTGTCCTATGAAAATAAATGTTTTGTTACCTCTTTAAATAAAATTGTTGAGCCTACGACTTATAGTGAGGCTGCAAAGGATGTTAGGTGGGTTGAGGCAATGAATGATGAAATGGAAGCCTTATATAGAAATAATACTTGGACTTTGGTTGATCTTCCTAAAGGAAGAAAACCTATAGGGTGCAAATGGGTGTATAAAATCAAATATAAGGCTAATGGGGAAGTAGAAATGTATAAGGCCAGATTGGTGGCCAAAGGTTTAATCAAAGGGAAGGTGTGTATTTTGGTGAAACTTTTTCACCAGTTGTGAAAATGGTAACTGTAAGAATAGTTTTAAAACTTGCTGTTAATAACAATTGGCCATTGTATCAAATGGATATAAATAATGCATTTCTATATGGTACTTGGTTATTTTTCAAGTGATAATAATAAAGTGTGTAAGTTGGTTAAGTCTTTATATGGTCTTAAGCAAGCCCCAAGACAGTGGAATGAGAAATTAACTTCTGTATTAATTTCTATGGGACTTGCTCAAAGTGTTTGTGACTATTCTTTATTTGTGTTGTCAAAACAAGATGTCTTTATTGTTCTGTTAGTGTATGTAGATGATATAGTTGTAACATGTAACAATAAAATTGAAATTGAAAGAATAAAGAAGTGTTTAAAAGAAAGTTTTAAAATTAAAGATTTAGGAATACTTAGGTATTGAAGTCTTATATTCAGATAATTGTAGTTGTCTTTCTCAAAGAAAGTATTGTCTTGAGTTGTTAAGTGAGTTTGGGTATTTAGTGTCACATCCCGACCCGCAGCGGAATAAGAGTCGGGGCATAATTGGGTTATCACCAAAGCTCATGATGTTTACTAAGATGTTTCATATTTATTAAATTCAAATTACAACTTAAATATCCAAAACAAAATTCATACAATTACAAGAAATTGAAACTATATAATTATTCCAAAGCTTAAACTTGTTTATTCTTCTAGGCCTTCCTATGTGTTTCTTGTCTCAGCTGGATCACCTGTATCATGTGTAAAATGGGGGATATTTTGGGTCAACAAAAGTTGGCGAGTGAACCTTGATAAAACATTGTTACAAATTTCTTGTTTATTTAATAAGGAAAAATTGTGCAATAATCACATGTGAGCAAACATATATAGATAAACAAACACAAACCACTTTGGATGAGTATATGATATGAATGATGATGAATGTGAGATCAAGGCTCAATCAAACGGAGCCGATCTTATGAGGCACCTGATGCTCAACCCGTCTCCCATGGGGAACTGATGGGCCTAATGATATGCGTGCACTGAAAATGATAAATCCAATCTACACATAATCCGCACAACAATTTATACACATTTGATACACATTTGATCACGGATATGATGTATGCACAAGTGTTTATATATATAATAAAAGAATGATGCGACACATGATACACCCCAAAACATGATTAAAACGGGGAATTGATAGAGATTCACTCACATTGGGTACGTTCTTCGATGACGTTGGATGCGCACGAATTTTAGGATTTAATCGACGAGGGAAAAACTAACCTAAAATAATAACGAAATGATTCGGTAAATAAATGAATTTTTATTTGAGATTAATATTTTTAATTAGTGCTCTTAATGGGATTTTTAGATTTATCCTTGTGAGTTTAAGGAGATTTTCTAACTTTAAAATCCTATTTTTAAGTATTTTTAAATAATTTTCCGATTAAATAAATAAATAAAAAGAAATAAAAAAATTGACTTTTTGACCGTTGACCGTTGACCGGGTCTTGACCGGTCATACTGTGTTTTCTATGCGCTGAGTGAGGTTCGAACTCGGGACCTCTCGTATACGTGCACGCAGCTCTACCAACTGAGCTACGTGTCTAACCCGAAATATTCTCTGTTTTAATTATATTTATATACTAATTAATTTTAAACTTATTTGGTTTTTATTAAAAATGATTTATATGGCCGAACCGGTTGCAGGGACCCGAAGTCGAACTCGGGTCCTTCGGTTCGAGTGCGCACAACCCAACCAGTTGGGCTGTGTGTCTAGTCTGTTTAACTAACGGATTATATTACTCTTATAAACATTCTGTGACTTGTTCTGATTCAGTTCTAAAAATGTTGGTTTTAATTCTGAAAGTCGGTACGTGTGCGATTCGAACTCGGGACGTGCGTGTTATATTTGCACACAGTCCACCGCTGGACTGTGTGTCTAACCCGTTTAATTATCTGATTTTAATTATATTAATACACAACTCAACTTCGTCTTCTTCATTTATAAGAACTCAGAAACAGTGAAGCCGACTGTTTGTTTAATTGACCAACAACACTTATAATTTGATTGAATTGGAATAGAAAAAGAAGAATAAGGATTATGATGTACCAACTCAGAGTGGTTTCTTCAATTTCCGGCAAGAGTCGGCTCTGATTTGTGATTTCCGGTTGAGTGGACTGTTTAAACAGTTTTGATTATTGGGTTGAACAATTAAAGTATAAATCAAAAGATAGCAGAGAAGTTTAGACAGTTATACCGACCGATGAATGAATGCGGTTTTCTGACTAGCGATTCCGGCAGGATTCCGGCGAAATGAAAATCTCCGGCGACGTGCTCTGGAAGAATCAAAGCTTTGAAAAAGTGTGCGGTTCTGAGCGAAAGGATTTCCAGAAGATTGAGTGGGTATTTATAGGGAAGAACTGGATGAATTGTGTCCGATTTTGAGTCTTGATTCGCGGTCAAAGGTTTTCCGGCAGTTATGACCGAAATTGACTGCCGGCAACGGTTATGATTGATGTCGTAGACGGTTATCGCGTTTTAGTCAAAAGGAAAATGGCCAAAATCGCGGATTGCCGGATTTTCCGGTGATTGCGAGTTCTGAGCGCGCGGTGATCTCTGGTTTTGAATTCGGGTTTACTTTAAGTATTATTTATTTCAGTATTGATACAAAGAAGGTGTGTGGCGGAGTGGTGTGTTGTGTGTTTGTGCAAGCGGGTGACCCGGGTTCGAAACCCGGCGTCTCCATTATTTTTTTTTAATTAACTATTTTTTTGTTATTTAATAATTATGGTTTAAAATTCTAATATATATATTAATTATGTATTGTTTAAAATTTATCTGAGCAATAAATACGCAACGAAAAATTATAACTGAGTATTTGATTAATAAACGAAGCGGGTTTGGAAACCCGTTTTTCGACGAATGTTACATTTAGGTTGTAAACCTGTTAAAACCCTCAATTGAACAAAGTTTCTTAGTCACAAATAAGTGTAATAAAGAAAAAAAACATTAGAAAATGTTAATGGATATCAAAGGTTGATAGGAAAATTGATATATTTGTCTTTAACAAGACCTGATATAAGCTATATTGTTCAATTTTTAAGTCAATATATGCATAGTCCTAGTCAAACTCATCTTAATATTGCATTGAGATTGTTAAGGTACTTGAAGCAGTCCCTTGGAAGTGGTATAACTTTTAAGAGGTCAAGTGATATGGTATTGTCAGGGTATGTTGACTCTGACTGGGCAAAGTGTTTGTTGATAAGAAGGTCTGTTACTAGGTTTGGTATATTCTTGGGCAATACATTAATTTCTTGGAAGAGCAAGAAACAGAATGTTACTTCAAGATCTACTGCAGAAGCTGAGTATAGAGCAATGTGCTCAGCTACATGTGAAATTATGTGGATTTTAAATGTATTAACCGAATTAAAGGTTAATCATAGTTTGCCAGTTAAATTATTCTGTGATAGTAAGTCTGCAATATCGATTTCTCAAAATCCTGTGTTTCATGAAAAAAACAAAACATTTTGAGTTGGATATACATTTCTTGAGAGAAAAATTTTCGTTTGGAGTTATACAACCGGAAAAGATAGGGACAGAAATGCAGGTTGCTGATATTTTTACGAAAGGGTTGAGTGTAAACCAACATCTCATTATGTGTGAGTAGTTGGGTTTACATAACATGTTTGCTACATGAATTATGGGGGGATGTTAAATAAAGGTGATGTTGTAAAAGTAATTATGTTGCAAAGTTGTTAAGTTGGTTACATCTGGTTGTTATATGTTGTTATTTTCTGTTTGTGTTCTGTTATGATTAACGGAGGTTTAAAGTGTGCAGATCTAAAGTTGAAGGGTTAATGTGTATGAGCAGAAGGGCTGAAGTGTAATAAGTGATACTTGGCGGGCTAAAGGGAAAGTTTTATTTTCTGAGTATATAAAAGAAGATATGTTGCAGATCTAGGGCAAGTTGTTTCTGGTCACTTCTCATTCCTTCTGGCGATTAGGGTTTGTACTTGTTAGATCTTTTGTGATCTTGTTGATCTCGTGTGAGATCTTGTTGTTCTGGTTTGTATAGATCAACTGATTATCATCAGTTGATCAGTTGTTTTTCTGTGTATTGTTTCAGATCTCATCTTCTCTGAGATCTAGGGTTTGGTTTGGTGTTTTTCTGGGTTGGTAAAACTAATAAGATTTACGTTACTTGTTTTGTCGCTATTTCTTGAGTTCTTGTTCTTGTGTTTCTTGTTATACCATTCTTTACAATTATTTTTCATTTGGACTATGAACTTCAAGATTATTTTAGTGATATTTGTCATAGGTATGTTATTTTTTAAAAGTTCAACACTTATGAAAGATTTTACACAATATGAAAATTTGAGTGTTAATTTAAAGTGTGAAAAAAAAACGTTAGATATATATATATATATATATATATATATTAGTGTAGGCGATCTTGATCCAATGTACTTAATGCGGTAATGCATGTGGACACCATCATCGTGTTGATTGGTGGGTCAAGTGTAACCTTCCCTAGAGCAAATTGAGCAACGTTGATATTAATTGTTACTTTTTTTTGAACGGCTACCCATAGTAATAATCTCTTCACGAAAGAGAGAATTAGTGTAAATGTAGTCGGGGCGGACCTACCTTAATAGAAGGGATAGCTTTCGCTACCCCTTAGCTAGTGGCGGATTCAGAAAATCTTCGTAGGGGTAACGTTTTATAGAAAAGGGGTAACGAAATCGAAAAAATGTCAAATTTTTCAAAATTTACACTACCTTCGGAGCGCCAAGGGGTAGCGGAGGCTACCCCTTCCCCAAAGGTAGGTCCGCTCTTGCCCTTAGCGCTCCGGGGTACCGTAAATTTCGGAAAAATTTGACGTTTTTTCGATTTCGTTACCCATTTTTTATAAAACGTTACACCTACGAAAATTTTCTAGATCCTCCACTGAATTTAGCGTATGCGCATAATGTTTATATTTTTAATTTTACTTTCATTAGCATTGCATGTCTCTTGCTCATAACTCACCATCATTGTTGTTTCCAGTTATTAGATTTGTAAATTTTTTTTATGAACATCCTCGACGGTGAAACAAAAAGTTTCGGATAGATAATATGTTAGTACGTCGTTTATTCATAATTCCCATGGGTGGAGGGAATGGTCATGGAAAGGAGCGGGACAAGCGTGGTTGAGGTTGAGGGATGGCAATATTGGCATGATAATGCAGGGTTCCATTTCGTCTCAACCTTAAATAAAAATAATTATCAAACACTAAAATAAAATAATTATATTTCGTTTTAAAATGTTTGTTAAAGAATAATACAATAAAAACTAAAATTTCTTATCTCATTTTGCACAAAATAATTTAAACAAGATGTTGATAAATTAGATTGTGTTGCGAATTAACTAAAGAGCGTAAAAGTAAATGTCACGTCACTTTCATGTAGAGAGTGAGGCTTATATAAGCTGCATTTTCACAAGAGTGAAATGATCTAACTAAAAATGTGGGTAATGTGTTAGGTGGCGTTTGTCTAAAAAATAATAATAAAAAGTCTCCCTCTCTCTCATACCCCCCTAAGATTACGTCCGTTAAGGGCTTGACGAAAGGGCCCTTGACGCCTCATTTTGGTGCCCTCTTGCGAGTGTTTGGCGTCAATAATTGGTGATGTGATGTGGGGCCTTAATCGGGCCACAATGCATAATCTTATAGTTCACAAAATTGTTTAAAGTAAGCACACGTGTAAAATTAAAAATATTTCTTAAAGAGTTTAAGTGTGCAACATGTTAACACTAATACTTTTATCCTTCGCTTGTGGCCTAATGGTAAGAGGCTTGGTTTTCCATTAAAGACTCAAGTTCAATTCTCACTTGTGTCATATTGTGGTGGATATAGGCAACGAAAAATTTGGACTACACCTTGTGTGATGTTGTCAGTTCGATTCCCGAGCCCAACCGGGTTTTTGTCCCACAATATGTTACGCCAGAGAGTTATGCTCTTGTGGTGGTACAACGATTGTCAAGTGGTAGCCGGCGGCATGGTTTCCCGGGGGAACGCCTAAAAAAGCCAAACTTTGAAGCCAGCGTGAGCCCGGTTAAGACAACATAGTCTGGCCAAAGTGCGGCAATACAAAGCTCTCCGATTTAGAGAGTGTGATAACCTTACAAATGAAGCTCCCCCTTAAAACAAAAAAACAAAAAAAAAAACAGTAATGCTTTTGTGACCATATAAAGAGCATGCATATGGGTTCAAAACTTCAAAAATTGATTTGAGTTGTTCTCCACAATCAAATTAAACAAGTCTAGATGACATTTACATAAACAAAACTATCTACATACCCATATTTGTAATGACAGTGATATTAACCAATGAAAAAAGTTATACTACCCAAAGATAAAATTAAAGTGTTTTTTTTTTATCTAATTACACATGCTCATTTATTTAAAAATTATTAGTTTATCTAATTACACATGCTCATTTATTTAAAAATTATAAGTTTATATCACTTTCAATGGTTTAAAATTAGGAAAGCAAACAGTTTTCTCTTTGCAGGCAAAGCAAAAGCCCCACCGCATCATCACCAATGAATTTCTTTCAATCCGTCTTCTCCGACGATCCAGAACCTTCTACTCTGCAACCGGAATCACAAACTCCTGAAAACCCTAACCCTAGCATCCCATCCATCACTTCCGCATGGACCTTCGGCAACAGCCTCATCAAAACCCTAGCCTCCAAATCCGACTCCGTCATCCAAACCTACCGCCGTGACCTCCACGACTTCACCTCCGGCATCAAGCAAGAAACCGCCGTCATCCGCGAAGCCGCCGTTAAAGCCGTTAACAACCTACCCTCATCACTCGAAGCCGGCGCCGGCTTTGCTCAGAACTCACTCGAATCCGTCGGTCAAGCCATCGACGATCTCGGAGCCACCGTCACCGATATTATTACTCACGGTAAGGATTCAATTCTAGCCGTTGATTATTCTGATTCTGATAATAATATTGTTGATGATAGCAAGAGAATTAGTAATAGTATTAGTGTAGATCTAGGGTTTCCGAAGCCCTATAGTAGACTAGATGCACAGATTAGAATGATTCAGAGTGATATGAATACTTATTTGAAGGAGCCTGAGGATGTTATAGAGTTTAATGAGTGGAAGTTAGGGTTTAAGTTTGATGAGAAGGTGCAGGAGATTGATGATGTTATGAAGGAGAATGATGGAGTGGTTGGGGAGACATATAGAGAGATTGTTCCGTCGAGAGTTGACGAGAGTTCGTTTTGGATTCGGTATTTTTATAGGGTTTATAAGGTTAAGAAGGCGGAGGAGGCTAGGGTTAGGCTTGTGAAGCGAGCAATCGCGGGAGAGGATGATGAAGAGTTGAGTTGGGATGTAGATGAAGACGAGTATGAAGAAAACGCAGAGGCTGAGTTGAAGGTTGAAGAGGCGGAACATATAGAAAAGACTGAAAAGGAAATGAAGATATCGGAAAAGAAAGATGATGAGGAAAAAAGTGTTTCCGAAACCAAAAATGAGAATCTGAATGAAGCAGATGTGAAAACAGCGTTGGTAGTTAAGACGGACAGAGATAGTGATATTTCGATTGTTTCGAGTCAACCATCACCTGAGGAAGATGGGTGGGATGAGATTGAAGATATAGGGAGCAGCGATGAGAACAAGGATAAAACGGTCTCTCATGGTAGCCATGGAAGCGCTGATAGAGCGGAGTTGCATAGGCGGTTAATTGTTACGGAGGAAGATGAAGATCTTACGTGGGACATTGAAGATGATGATGAGACTGTTAAAGCATAACAGTCGTTTAAGTTCTTCAAATTTGATTTTTCAATATGAGCCCTTATTCAGGGTAAATTTATCTGGTAAGTATCTGGACATGTTCTTTGATATTTGGTATGTACATAATGTCTCTTTGTCTTATAAATCATAACTTGATATGCATAGCACACAGTTAAATTTGTTTTAAGAAACTATGGTGACGTGTTAAATATACAGCATACAAATATACAATTGCATCCACAGGCGTTTTGAATATATATATGGGGAATCAAGAGTTTATAAAATTGCATAACATATTAAGAGATAACTGAGTGGGGCTAAAACAGTACACAATAAAACCATGTCTCTTTTATTACTATCTTTTGTATTTACAGGCCACTTCAACAGTTGGGAACTTTCTACAAGTTGCAACTGGTTAAAGTAGCCCAGGTTGTACACCAGGAACTCTTGGGAGGTTCAGGCACGCCTGGCGGTGAACCATAGAACCGTGCTGGATAGGAGGCCTATGTAAGCCTGGAGGAGCGGGTGCATCGGACACCCCAAATGGACCGCGAGGACCTCCCAAGTTAACAAGACGGTCATCAACTGGGCCTGGAGGAGGGGGTGGCTTAGTCGCCTCGAATGGACTGTGCGGGCTTCCTAAATGTGTAACGCGATCATCCATCCGATCAGGATGACCGAATGGGTTAGACAGCCCAAATGGACTGTAGTGACCTCCAAGACGATCTTCCATCCGGCCTGGAGGACGGGGTTCAAATGGACTGTGGGGACCTCCTAACTGTGCGAGATGATCATCCGCCGTGCTTGGAGGTGGAGCCAATAAAGGAGTAGTTGGTCTTCGTTCACGACCCAAACAGTCTCGACAGAGCCAACAGCAACATAACAAACCAAGGCTACAGCAACGTAAAACATTAAAGTTAAAAAGATGCATGAGAACATGAATGATCTTTCAAATTACAAATTTTCATTTTAAACTAATTGTATTTCATCCAACACTGTGTTTCACTAAAGTCATTCACATTATTATCTAAACAGAATTCACTCGAGATTTAATATATTGATTAGTTATGTGAATTTTTATATTTAAAATCAAGTGATCTAAATTGAAGATATATAATCTCTGTTACTATTTAGTGATCTAAAAATGAATGACAGCTAACAGCAACATAACAAACTAGGTCTTTGTTTTTTCTTTACTGATTAACATCAGGGCCGGTCTGAGTATGGGCCGGGTGAGCGTCGACTCATAGTTAAAAACATAAAGGGCCTGTAATTTTTTTAAATTTCTTATATTATTATTATTATTATTATTATTATTATTATTATCTAATACTATTTAGGCACCGATCACAGATCATTGCTAGAGTACTTGGTTTGAACGCATTGGTCCAGAGTTCGACTGTTCACAGTTGCTGATTGTGTGCTTTTTTTTTCTTTACAATTTAGTGAATCCTTTTCTGTTACTGTATGTATTTCTTTATTTCTCAACTAGTTTTATGCCTCGCCCGTGGGGCGTTAAGCCGAATATTTCTAAGTTTGATAACGCGTACATGTGTGTTTCAGTTACTTGTACATACTACTCATAACATGATTTCAATAAAAATAAATCGAGTCAACCGATTAGGGCAGAAGTACAATTTGTCAGGGTCAATGAGGAAGGGCTAGACAGCTGCCTAGCACTACCAATGGCAAAGTTGTAATTTTAAACCAAAGACAAAACCATAATTTTACAGGCTAATTGGGAGGTGACGGACAACTCTACTCCCCCACGTCATTTTGTAGGCTCACGAGTCACCCTCTCATGTTTTATGTTTTTGGTTGATGTTAAAACATGGATCTAATAGGCCTATTATGAAAATAATAAGCTAATTAAGCACGTTAAACTCTTAACTCTATTAAAAAAACTCTTTAACTCTATTAAAAAAAATCATTAGTATATTTATTTTTTCCATCATGATCTCATCCTTTATGACCTTATACAAGCCCTTTGGTATTTACCTCCACTTTATTTTAAAAAGTTTCAACATTTATATTTTTCTCATTATACCTGGAAACCCGTTGTTATTTAGGTCCACTTGATTTTAAAAAGCTTCAACATTTATATTTCTCACGAGAATGGGATGGTATTTTAATTTGAGTAGTTTTTGTTGTTAGCAAAAGTAAGTGTGAATTTATTAGAACAATATTAAAATTTGGTTATTATTTCATAATTTTATACTTTAAATGAATTTAATTAAATTTTACGTAATTCAAAAAATGCATAACTTTATTGTAGATAAAAGTGGCAATAGATCATATTGCATTTGCTATAGTTTATTGTTGTAACAAATTTTCTAATCAATAGTTAGATACGTCAATAACTGAAATAAAACCTAACTTCAGTTTTAAAAAAAGGTGTCATTACAAAACAAAGAATCACAAGAACAGTTTTTAAGCATTTGTACATAGCGTTGATCAAATTTAAACCACAAGGATAAAAAGTTAAAGCAACAGCCACATGTGTTTATCTTGTTCTAATTTCCTATAATTTCACTTCTAAATTGGATATGTATGAAACATCCTTTTTTATATAACAATAATCCCTCTATGCTCTATCAAACATCCTTTGATATATATATATATATAGGAGAGGGTTTAAATGAGAACGCTAAATATCGCGAGAACCGTGAGAACGAATGAAAAAACCACTAGAACTTGATAAAAAACAAGTGAAATTCAAAATTTCTTTCTACACTTGTCATTATTATTCGAATACAATTCTAGAAATTTAATTTACACATTTAAATTTACGTTAATTCGGAAATAAAGAAAATTTACACATGTATAAATTTGTTATATTTACATATGTGTAAAATACCTAATTAGAGTGATTTTGAGAGGAGAAATGAATTATTTGATGTTGTATTTTCTCTTTTTGATGTTGTATTTTAATTAAAATGATGATTGTATTAAAAAAATGGTTTTGATTGATTTTCATATTCGTTCACACGATTCTCGCAATATTTAGCGTTTTCAAGATAACCCTCCCCTCTCTCTCTCTCTCTATATATATATATATATATATATATATACACACACACACACACGGTATACCTAAAAACATGTTTAATTCATTAAGTAAATTTTGATAATTTGTAAGACCATGTTTATTGGTTAAAGCTCTCTGAGGGGCATTTTTGCCACATCAGTATCATAACGCTCCTTCAAAAAATGTGTAACAATCAATGTCTCTTAATGTCCACTTCATTTAATACTTACATTTCTTTCTCCTCTTTAGGCATTATTCTAGAAATAGCCCTCCCTCTTTATGCCCCTATAACACCCAAATGGTACGACGTTATCAAACCCTTTCATGCTCCTACCCATTACGCATGGCCTGCCTTATTATTACGGAATAACCATAATTCTTCCGTGATTAACGAGAAACAACTATTCACTCAAAAAAATAATTTAGCAACAACAAAAGCAGAGTTGAAAGAAAGTGAACCAACCAAGAAGACATTGCGTTGCAAAGGCTACCAAAGAAACCTGTGGGGGCATAACTCTGCTTCATTTCTAGGCCACATCTTGTCACCACCGCTTTTAGTAAGGCTCTTACAAAGGCTTTTATACTTGAGCGGCAATTTTTGTTTTCATTCACAAATGACACAACCCACATTTGTACATATCTTCTATTTCCAGCCCAATAACCCTACCTACTTAAACCAACTCATATGTCCTTACACTTGATGGGCCCAGCTTTTGGGCCACCATGTAGGCTTATTATTAGCAGACCTTGACCAAGACTGATGGATTAAAGAACCAAAAAAGGGCTCCATAATTATGTTTATTTTTGTCCGGCTTGTACCGAGACGCAGGTTTAATTCCCGCTTGTGCCATTTTCGAGGAACATCTGGATGAATGGATGAATCGGGACTTTAATCCCGGGTTTGAACCTGACAAACAAGAGTCGACCTTGGACAGCTCCGAGCAGGATGAGTTTACGGATGAGATTCTTTGCTTTAAAAAAAATTATGTTTAGTTTTAAAATTAAAGTCGGCCACCTGAGTAACATTTACATTGCTTTGCTTTGGGACTAACGGAATCTTCTTCTCATCATATTCCAAAAAAACAATACAAACAATGGAAATATAACAAAACGCTTTACCTCACTTCCTCATTTACTCACTTCCTCATTTTAAAAACTTTAAAAAAATGTTTTGAATAAATAGCTTTTGCATGTTTCTGACTTGTGTTTTGATTCACTTCTCCTTTGACCGACCCGTCGTCTTGTTCTTTGATGACTTTCTCGTTGGGCCCGGTTCCACCAATGGGCCGGACCATGTTCGGATCGGTTCTTTACCATATGAAAAGTTTGAACTGAATGGAACATCTGGTGGATCAAAGGATGGATCCATGTGCATGTGGTTTGAAGAACTCAATGTGTACCCGAGTGTCCCGTCTTGATGAGGTGGCGGAAATTTCTCACTCTTGCTCTTTGCATTCGCGTGTGTGATCAACCGCCGCCTCTGTTGAAGAATCACGAAAACAGGTCAAAAGTTGCTGAAATTAAAGACAAAAAAATTAATTAACTGACATACATCAAGGTTTGTTTGCAGTTCGGCATTGGCTTCAGGAGCAGCGATTGCCCTAGCAGATCGTTCACGTGTGCGTGCTTTTTTCGCACCATCAGCATTTGACTTAGCAGCAGCTCTCAGTCTACCATAAAAAGAGGATCAATTGCAGGAGTTGATTAATAATCTATGCAGTTAATATCGCCGATATATCAATGATATATCGGTTATCGGTCCCCTGGCGAGATATCGGTGCAAAATATTGGTCAGAATATTATTGACGATATTGACCAATATGCGACCGGTATTTGACTGATATATCTCCGATTTTCCCGGTATCACTTATTGCTGCTGTTAGTGTTTCAAGTCTTAATTGTTAACTGTGTGCTTTAAGTCTTAATCAGTTCCTACTTGCTACAGTTGTTAGTGTTTTGCAAGTTGCAAAAGGTTAATTTGTTAATGTTAGGAGAGTACACTGAATTTTTAGTGTTAAATTGCTATATATATAAAATTCAGCATGATGTTAAAATTACTGATATCCCACTGCGATAACCGATATCTCAAATATCGGTCCTTGACCGATATCCGATTTTTTACCCCATTAACTGCTTAGCTAATAATATTCTAAACTCAAATGTATTTCTTACGACTTAGATCTACGCTTACCTTCTAGCTTCTTCATCACGTAATTTAGCGTCCATTTCCTTGCTAGGTGGATATTTCGGAAGACTCGAAGGATCACAGGCATAAGGTTCTGTTGTAAAGAACTAAAAAACAAAGCGTAATGGATATCAGTACAAGAATTATGAGAAACTCGTGTTGCAAGAAAAGAGAAGATACGCTGACCTCACTACCCAAAGCAGCTGTTGCGGTTAAACGTTCGGCTGGATCAATCGAGAGAAGCGTATCAATTGTTGGTAACGACGACGGTGGAAAATCTTTAAATGTCTCTCTTATGCATCGTCTATACGACTGTTGGGGCTTGAATATTGTTGCATGTGGAAGCTTTAACTTTTTCCAATATTCTTCAGACGGAGATCCGCATAACCTGAAAATCTTGTGAAGCTGCTCTACCTTGTAAAGGGGTAAAAGAGTAATTTCACACGAAACAGTAACAGAAAATCAAAGAACTGAAAATATTATTAATTACCTCTTAACTTGCAAAATACTATTAATTATTACCTCTGTACGACCCGGCATGATAGGTTTTCCGGCCAGTAATTCTGCTAATATGCACCCTGCGCTCCAAAGGTCAATGCCGACACCATAATCAGTAGCCCCGAGAAGAAGTTCCGGTGGTCTATACCACAACGTAACCACCCTACTGGTCATCGGCTGCTTGTGATTCGGATCGAAAAACGATGCTAAACCAAAATCAGCAATCTTCAAACCCCCATCGTTATCAAGAAGCAGATTTGACCCCTTGATATCCCGGTGTAAAACATGACAGTTGTGACAATGTTCAAGACCAGATAACAATTGATGCATGTAACACTTGACCTACAAACATTCATAGATACTTAAAATTAAGAATACGCTTATACCTAAACAACGTTATCAGTTAATTTAATGATGGTAACGGAAATTAACCTGGGGCTCGGTAAATTTGATTGTGGGACTAGCAGCAAGTCCAGCCAGATCATGCTCCATGTACTCGAAAACAAGATACAAACTACATGACATTCTTGATGTGACTAGTCCTTCCAATTTCACAACGTTTGGATGATCGAGACGCCTTAATATCAAAATCTCACGGGCCATGAATTTCACACTCTCAGGTTCCAAATTGTCGAACCGAACCTTTTTCAACGCGACGATTTTTCCTGTCATTGTGTCCTTAGCTTTGTATACATTGCTGTATGTACCTTGTCCAATCTAATCACAATATCAAAACATATACTATAATCAAAATATCAAACAATAAACATCACAAATCAACTTTATCGAAAGGGTGTTGCTATAGATACACCAGCAATGCTATACAGACACCACGTGACGTCATCATACAGCTGGTATGACAGAGCGAATATGGTCTTACAGGACGTATGACTTTGTCAGTGGTCCCATCAGTCACTTTTCACTTTTGTGTCAACGTACTATATCCTACGGCCATATAATTTGACCGCTCCAACTCATACGGCCCATATAAAACATTATGGCCCGTATGATGTATAAGTCAACACGTTATATGTACCATATGAGCAATTTTCCATGTCATACGGCCTGTACGACATGTCAGTGGTGTTCCTAGACTAAACCTTAATGGAAATGTCACTTCCCCTATTTAAATGTCACAAATCTTACTTATGACATCAATAACTGGCCGTATAATTTGACGACACCAACTCGGTGTGTGTATAGAGTGTTAGTGGTGTTTCTTTCAACGCTACCTTATCGAAAACGGCTCCTTTCCCTATTTAAAAGTCACAAATCTTTCTAATGATATCAAATAACCAACCAAACAAACTTCAATTTCAACAAAAAAAACATTCAAACAAAACAAACATAGCCAGCAAATAGCAAACCCTCACCTTATCAATTTTCTCAAAAGTATCCGCTCGCCGTGGCGTCCATCCATTAATCGCCTCTCCGGCTACCGCCGACAACCAAGCGGGCCAACCAGCAGCCACCTGTTCTCCCTGAACATTCTTAGGTGGATTACTGAGTCTAGGATTCGGTTTCGACCGCCTCCTTCTCGAACTCCGATCCTTTTCCCCTTTCTGATCCACTCCAGATTCCACCGCCGCATCGCCACCACCAGTATTACTACCACTTCACCTCCTCCAGAGCGAACACTTAATCCACTATCTCTATCTCGCTTGACGATCTCAGAATTCACAGGTGCAGAAGACGACGTCGTTTGTTTAGCAAACACACAGCCCATAGCTCAACAGTCTGGATAACCCTAGCTCTAACACCAACACAAACGGTCATTTCTCATGAGATTCAGAGACTATCTGTATCATACACACCTGAACAATAATAATAATAATGGATAGGAGCATAATAATGATGTAATAATATCCGAACAGCAATGAATGAAGTGGAATAATGAGATTTGATTAGGATGTGGTGAACCCTAATTTGTTTATTTTGGTCCAAGAAAGCAAAAGCAGCAATGATTTGAGGTGGAAAGGCCACAATTAATGGCGGTGAAAAACAAAAAGGTTGATGGAAGAGTGGGTTTGTTAGGAAGTGTGATTGAAGAAGATCCAACTGTTTAGACGACTTTGTGTTGTTAATACGAAGAGGGTTTGGTGGGTTTATTTGCAGTGACAGACAGACAGACAGACAGACAACAACAAGGGTTTCTCTCTCCTGGGCTTCACCAATTCATCGCTCGATTTGATTTGTAATAAGTTGCAACATTCAACCCCTGTCGATATCAGGCGCTCCTATATTTATGTTGGTTTCCACTAAATCCAAAAGTATATTCAAACATCTCACTTTTGTTTATACCTACAATACAATATATCCTTGTGAATTGACATTTTTTCTTTTAGAATTGGATTTTAATAACCTAACCGATTTAGTTTAAGAATTTCCTAATTACTATCAGATTATTTTCCTTTATTGAGTTTTTTCTAATTGAAGTTTAACCTAATTAGTTTTTGATGACAGGAACAGAATACACCAATTGGAAAAAACCACCACCACCATCAACAACCACAACTACCTCTCTCTTGAAACCAAACCTAACCAAAAGCCACCACCACAATCCATCTTCATCTCCACCGCAAACCCTTTCACTACTGTCGTCACTCACTTCGTCCAACACCTATCCACCATCGCACCAACCAACAACATCCATCTCCATTGCAAACCACCACCCTTGAAACCCCTGACCTGCAACCAGCCCGAACAACAACTACGTGCAACCACCTAACACCGCAAACCTCCACCCCGAACAACAACTACCATCACCATACAACACTGCCTTCCACTTCCTGTAACCACCAGCCTATTTTTCTTACATATCTGAG
The DNA here is from genome assembly GCA_947069175.1 of Scalesia atractyloides. NCBI lineage: Eukaryota > Viridiplantae > Streptophyta > Magnoliopsida > Asterales > Asteraceae > Scalesia > Scalesia atractyloides. Next base: position 85,087,483 of record CAMTDV010000028.1, on the reverse strand, counting down.
ATAATGGCGATAGGGAGAGAGATATTAGCAAGAAGAGAGAAAACGAGAGTACGAGGCAAGTTGATGTGGTGGTGGTTCACAAAGACACAAGGGGCTGCAAAAGACTTCACGAAAAGCAAAGGGTTGCCAAAGATCACACATGCATGAAACGACTAATGTGTAGCCTTTTCCAACAAAGCTAGACCTACACTGATAACCAATAAATTTGAAACACATGGCAAAGATTAAGTTTTAGAGGCTCCATAGCCTCTTCATTTTGGGGTAGCGTCTACCCTAGTCGTTACCCCTGAAACGGCTATGGAATAGACTGAAAAGGTTAGGGTCAGGTCAAGAGGCTGAGCCCTAGCCTTTTTCGACTCAAATGGTTCCTTCGGTGCATTTGGCTTAGTCGTTACCTTCCCAATATGTCTAATGCTAGCCACACTTTTGTTTTTTTTTCTTTCCTTTTTTTTGGATGCTACGGTGACATTCGTACATTTTTTTAAATGTCAACTATAATTAAGTAACACACTTTGCAACTTGTTAGGATAAGATTTTTTTTACCTTATTTTAATGAAAAATCATATTCATTTTTCTACCTTGTTTTATTTCCATGACAAACCACATTCATTAATGTTTCTGAAAGGCAACATAGTTTTCAATGTCTAAGACTCTTATTTTAATAGTTGTTTATTGCAATTTCACCTTGAATTGGTTAAATGTTTGTTTAGTGGTGTTTGTAGGTCTTATGGTTAAAAAGATGGATTTCCAAGTTAAAAGACTAGCTTAATTGAAAAGATTAGAAGCTGCTGGATGGGCTCAAGTACGGCCCGTACCATTCGAGGTTAGGTACGGATCGTACCATTTGAAGATGGGTTGGAGAGCACCACCTTTTAGAAGTCAAACCCTAGTGAGCCCAGTTGCTGACGTGGAAGGATACAGGTCATACCCGATTAACGAGAGTATGGGTTGTAGACGATTCAAAACCTAAGTTGAGTTTATAAGAAGAACATTACATCCAAGAAACTCTAGTTTACGAAGTTAGTTCACTGAAAGAGCGAAAAAAAGGTTGTTCAAGATTTTCATTTACATTTAAAGATCTAAGGAGGAGAGGACTTGAAGATCTAGTATACAGGAGATTGCTTTGGTATATCTAAGTGAGTTAGAAACTTTATGTTTACTGTTTTCTCGAATCTTTACCATGTATTCGATGAAATCTTGTTATTTAGTTATGTGTATGGCTAGCTAACTGCCTCTTAGCCAGTTAGGTAGAATGAATCTTAGTCTTTTGTTTAGTTGAATGATTTTGTTTATGAAAGTGTGATTTTAGATAATGTTTACTATTGAACGTGTGATGTGTATACTATATGCTATGTATTGATTTTTGGATAAGTTTGTGTGGATACTCTAGGTCTTTCTATGAGGTTATGCATGTTTGATCTGATTAATCTATCTCTGAATTATATATCGGTGATTAACTTAGGGCTTGAAACTTAGTAGGTAACTAATGAATTTGTCCAAGGGTTGGTAAAGTATATGGCTACCTATAGGAAGAACTTGCATAGATAGCTTTGACATTAGTTAGAGTTTGCTTGAAATTGAGTTGTATAGATAGTAAATCCCCAGTTTGTGAATATGTATAACTAAACAATATAAGAGGCTTTAAATAACAAGGGATAGGTAAATTACTTAGCTACTTAAACCGGATAGTTTAGGTGTTCTATAGCTTAAATATTCGGGGTTATATGGTCAACTTGGTAGGGTAATAATCTTTTAGTACTTCGCTTCTCATTAATGGTTTCTATTATAATGAGTTTTTGATAAATACATAATTTGACAAGTTTGCAAAAGTACTAGGAGGATTCTAATCCTGACTGGTTATTCTTTCTTACATTTGATTTCTTAAAACCATTTTCAGTATTTTGTCTTTATAATCATTTTTCCATATCACAATTACATAGGTTAGATATTATCCAAAGGTTTAGTATTAGTAGCTTTTGTGTCCTATGATTGATACTCGTAACTTGCCTGAACTATACTATACTATGATAGGTACCTTTCCTATTACGTGTGTAGTTAATATATTATTAGGTCTTACCTTAAAACTAGTATGTGCGTGTTTCATATTTTATTTCTTACTATCTAAACACGTCATTCATTTTTCGATCTTGTTCACAAGAAACTTTCCGCTGTCAAACCACATCAAATATTATCCATATGACGTTTTCGCTAGCTTTAGAATTGTTAGAAACAAAAGACGAGGAAAATGTTGGGTGTCGAATTCAGCAAATAAATAAATAATAGTAAACCTACTTGACACACAAAGAGTGGTATGAAGAAGTCAGGTTCGTGTCTACAAGAATACAAAATAACTAATTATGCCAAAAAAAGTTTATCTAGATTCGATTGATTTGAAAGGGAGGATTTTAATTTGGATTAAAAATTAATGATAACGAAAATTATATAAAAACGTCAATTAAAGTTGTTGTGACGTTCAAATATTAAAAGTTAATTTCAACACCAGGGCAATTTCTTGATTGGTTCTATCATTAACGGTCACGACGCAATGGTCCTTTTAGATAATAGTTTGTATCAATACTAAACGTCACGTCGTTCGGACATCCACTCCACCTAATGTCTAACCAAGCGCAGTTCGTCGGTTAGAGCCAACCCACTACTCTAAGCTCACGCCGTTCGGATCTTAGTGTGCGGGTTGCGTGATAGAAATATCAATTATAATTAAAACACACACGTCTTCATATGTTTGACTAGATTGTATGATTCTATAATGAATCCAAATTCATAGACAAACTTGAACCATTATTTGTTCCTTTTATCAAAAATTTAAAATCCGGTTGGAGTTTTAAATCTTGATAAACTTTTTAGAAAAATTAATAATGTGTTCAGGTTTATTAATAGTCAAATGTTTTTCAATTGAATCTATCTAAAAACAAGAATCACATAAATAAACCACTAATATTTAAATTTGGATCTAACGTGCTCGTTTCACATAAGTTTACAAACCAAATCAAAGAAAATAAACCCTAATGTTGAAACTATATGACTCTTAATGTGCAGATTGCGTGATAGAAATATCAATTATAATTGAAGTCCCGGTTGTGGGTGATGATTTGTTTTAATATTCTTCACCTCTTTTTCTTATTCCCTTCGTTTTCTTTCTTTTTGTTAGCAGCCCAGCTTACTTGGTAATTAAGCCCATCAAAACCTTTTAATTCACATCTATATTTTGAATTTTGATGTACTCATGTACCGATGACCCATTAGAACAAAAGTACGCATATTTTCTAATTCACTTTTTGTGATTTAAACAACTTCTTAATCCATACTTATTTTAGCTCGTCGTCCCTCACGATCGACCAACCTCTTTCACGCTCATTATCATTCGCAAACGTTTCTCACCTGCAAAAACAACGAACACAAACCAAAGTAGATTCCATCACAACAAATGCAATATCTATGGTCCAATTGCCTAAAATGCAATGAAAATATATGTGAAACGTAAGATAAAGTATGCCTAAAAATGCATCTAACAGAAACATGTCTCGGAGTAAGTAGGAAACACTTTTCGATCCCATGAAACGTTTCCTAGGCTTTAAGTTCGTGTTGAGAATATTATTTTCATATATTTACTTAAAATGTTAATGTTAGTGAAATACTTATTATTATGATGGATTTTAATTGCATATTGTTCTACTAATACAAAGTGTTTTGTGTAATTGTTTATAATATAAATAAATCATAAATATAATAAAAATTTAAATTAACACATAACCCTCATAAAGATAAAAATTTGAGTAAATTGCACAAAACATTCTTTATGTTTTCTTAAACTTGCAGGTTTCAGACTTAATGTTTAAAAGTTGCTAAAAACAACCTTTAAGTTTATTTTTGTTGCGTGTTCAATCCTTTACAGCTAACCACGTTATTTTCTTCAGTTAAGTTCCCTCACATGATCAACCAAAATGACGAATATACCCTCACATGTTATGCATGTGAGGGAACTTAACTGAAGAAAATAACGTGGTTAGCTGTAAAGGATTGAACCCGCAACAAAAATAAACTTAAAGGCTGTTTTTAGCAACTTTTAAACATTAAGGCTGGAACCTGCAAGTTTGAGGAAACATAAAGGATGTTTTGTGCAATTTACTCTAAAAATTACAATGCAATTCAATCATGCCATTATAAAATTGAGTTGTACTTTGCTTCTTCGTACGGAGAGTAACTTATTCTTTGATCATAACCTTAATTTATGTCTTTGCCACGTTTGTGCTTTGGTTGGCCTTTAAGTAGGTTACTCATCACTTTTTTATTGGCCTGAAAAAATATGTGCATATATCTGCGTGTCGAAAGTGTGGATGAACCGACACCAACTTCTTGCATCACTTAAATATAAAAAGTTCATGAGAATTTTGCTTAGCATTTTTTTGAAAAATAATTTGAAATCATGATCATATGTTATATCGGGCTATATCGATTGGAATGGTAAACATTGACATCTTGTAGGCTAATTGTGTAATGTTTTGAAGACCATACATCTTAGAAACGTAAGAGAAGAAACCAAAATATGAAATATTCGTAATAGTTTCTAAACCACGTTTCATACAATATGAAGGAACATACTCGATATTCCCATTAACGAATCCCCACTTTCTACCAATGTAAACTTCGAATCTAAGCAACTTATTTTTAAACAAATGGTTGTAATCGTTAAATCTATGAAGAAAATATCTGAATAATAAAAGGAAGGAAGACGTCAACAAATTGTAGATACGTTTACAAATTGTACGAACACGTCTACAATTGTACTATAGCGTCTATACATGTACATAAATGTCTACAAATTGTAAAGAAACGTATGTAAATGTATTGTAGTGTCTACTCTTGTACGGAAACGACTTTAAGAATTATTCAAATACATAACTAAACATAAATTATATAATAGTTAATAACCTACTTAAACATCAAACCTAAAATAAACAAATCTAAAAAAACACGTGATGTTAACTCCAAGAACTCGTATGAATCTAACGACATTTTCTTTGAAAATTGTGAAAAACACGTGAATGTATGTCCACAAAGCTACCAGTTTTTTCCTACTCTACTTAGTCAGCTTACTTTGCTTATTTTATTGCAAATATACATCATCTAGTTGAAGCCAAATCGTATAGAGAGGCTGTCTCCAATCCTCTTTGGCAGAATTCTACGGTTGAAGAGTTCATTGCTCTTCATCAGACACATACATGTGATTTAGTGCCACTACCACCCAATAAACATGCAATTGGTTGTCGTTGGGTATATAAGATTAAAGCAAAGTCTGATGGGTCTGTTGAGTGATATAAGATTAGACTTGTAGCAAAAGGATACTCACTAAAGTATGGTATGGTTTATGAGGAGACATTTGCACTCGTGGCAAAAATGACTACAATTGGTACTCTTATAGCGGTTGCATATGTTCGTCAATGGAAGATTTATCATATGAATGTCAAGAATGCCTTTTCTGGATGGTGATCTCCATGAGGAGGTTTTCATGATCCCTCCTCCAGGAATTGCTCATAATCCCGGTGAAGTTTGTCGGCTTCGGAAAGCGTTATATGGTCTAAAACAGGCTCCTCATGTATGGTGTGAGAAATTCTTTACAATGGTTACTTCTCTTGGTTTTGTTGCTAGTAATTATGATTTAGCATTGTTGGATCGATGTACGGTGCAAGCCGCATTCTTCTATCTTTATATGTGGATGATATGATTTAACACATGCGACGATTTTGATGGTATTGGGTCCTTTAAGCGTGATTTGGCTCACAATTTTGCTATGGAAGATTTGGGTCTGCTATTTTTGGGTATTCAGGTGACTCGATATTGGAAATGATACTTTCTTTTTTAGACAAAATATATATCGATCTGTTTCGGTGAGCAAGTCTTTCTGATAACATAATTGTAGATACTTTTCTTGATACTGATGTGCTATATTTCATAATTTGTATACGAAAACTACATACTCTCCACTACTGAGCGAAAAGTTCGGGGGGTCGGCCACCCTTCCCGCCCCTTAAAAGCTTCGCATGTGGACCTATTCTTTGTATTATGAGATATCTTCGTGGAACTCGGTTTCAGAGTCTTTTGTTTGCCTCAACATCCTTCTATAGCTGCGTGCCTATAGTGATGTTGATTGAAATAGTGATCATAATGATCGTAAATCCACCTTTGGTTTATGTGTTTTCCTTGGAGATTCATTAATCTCATATAAAAGTAAGAAATAAGATGTTGTTTCAAGATCAGAGGCCGAGTATCGTGCTATGGTTGTGACTACATGTAAGATTGATTGGTTACGATGGCTTCTTACGGATATGGGTGTTACCATCTCTCAGCCTACCCCTTTACATTATGATAACCAAAGTGTTATGCAGATTGCTAAGAACTCTGTTTTTCATGACGAACAAAACATGTTGAAATTGATTGTCATTTTACTTGTCATCATCCTCAGCTTGGGACAATCTCCCTTCCCCTCGTTTCATCAACCTTGCAGATTGCGGATATGTTCACCAAGGCTCAGTCGGCTTCTCGATTTCGGTTCTTATGTGACAAATCTCAATACTAATTACTATTGCATTGTGAGTTTGAGGGAGGATGTTAGCATAATATATAAGTTAGTTTATTTTGGGTTTTGTTTCTTTAGCCATCAAGCTTGAAGCCCGACTATATAATATGTATTTCTCTTTTATTTGTATTTACACACTTCTCAATATAATAGACCCTAGTCAGTTTTTCTTTTTACATGCATACCAATAAACAATTCGCACACCGTCCATCATGTGTGATGACTTTTAGTTGGGTTTCTTGACTATATGGAACTGACTTTTTTTTTTAAAATTATCCTTAATGATGTCACATTAGTAAAGATTGACTTAGTGAAGATGAGGTTATTGAGTTAAAAATGTTTGCAGGACACCTGTTGAACTGTCCGGTAAAACCAGTTGAACTGCCTGATACATCCGGTTAAATCGTTATGAGCCAAATCCGGTACGATATAAAAACAGATTTTAAAACATTATTTGTAACAATCGAGTGAATTAATCAATTAAAGTGTAACTTGTCACTAATGGGAAGTTACCATTGAATAACGTATGTCAGTATGAAGATTGTGTTGCCACTAACGCGCATCTTGAAGCTGAGATACAAGTTGTCATTGAAATGGCAAATGTTGTTGACAATGTAAGTTTCCTTATCATAGGAAACTTAACATGGTTTAAAAAAAGTGAGTGGAAACTTTGGTTACTCTTTATTTATTTTTCGTATTATGATTTGATTCACACGATGGTAACACTTTCTCTTCTTCTCCTTTTCGTCTTGCCATAGGGACACATTTTACAAATATACTAAGGAAGGAAGTTTGTTTTGCTCCTCTCTTACTATTGTCGCAATTATCGCTCTTCTCTCCACATTCGTAACTTCATATATAATATATTTAAAATGACACTTGTAAATCATTATAAAAGAGAATAAATGTAACTATTAATCGTAAAAGAGAAAATAACAAGCTAGACAAGTTAATGAAATAACTCCATCAATTATTTTATAGCTTCTTCTAAACTTTGACAATAGCCAACACGACGAGTAGAAGATAGGCCAAGCAGGCGATGAAAGACAAGGCCATTCCGGCCATGACTTGGTGGCAAAACTTATCAAACACACTGCACACCTTATCCCATCGTAAATGTGAGTTGCCTCGGTAGCCAATAAGACCAACAGCACCGCTAGCGCCAATGGCTGAAACGAGGAGCGCCACCACCATTAGATCTAAAATGGTTACCATTATCCATACCTTCTTTGTCCACCTTTAGTTGCTAATGTTAGGATCAAAGAGATTGCCGTATAAGAGCATGCTATTACATTTGCAATCACCAAAATACCTGTAACAACATTTTTCAAAATTATATAAAAAAATGATTTCACCTATCACTTGTTCCAAACAAATTTTATGCCAATGCGACCGATAGTCTTTGGTGTAGCTCATAAGCGAATCTAAGTAGAATATATCGGTGGTCACATGACACTAAAAGTTTATTTTATATGTTGTGCTATATAATATTCGATATTCGTTGCCAGTGGTGAAGCTTGAGATTTCCGACTGAGGGTCGAAACGTATATACTAAAAAATTTCTATAAAACGGCGGGTCGAAAACGTATATACCCAAAAATTTCTATACGAAAACTACGTACTCTCTACTACTGAGCGAAAAGTTCGTAGGGTTGACCGTCCCCACTATATTACGCCCCTGTTCGTTGCTATGTATTATTTATATGTATCCAACACTCGAGTTATACTGATTAACCGAACATTTCTACCAAGAACCCGTTTTTTTTTCTAAATGTGATACCGGTAAAAAAAACGGATGTAACAATAATGTACATAACTTGTCATGTTAACTGTTTTTAGGTATGTTAGGTAACATTTAATACATGTGACCGGTTTTTATATAGGAATGAAATATATGTGGTAGGTGGGGTATTTGGGGTGGGGGGGGGGGGGGAGGGATGGGATGGGGATGTCATAACTAATAAGTTATGTTTATGGGGAATCGAAGTTCATAAATCTTGCATCAGTCGACGTATTTATGCACAACCGGATAACATATATCTTGTTATCTTTATCTAAAATAGTATTTCACCGTCTATCAGTGTTTCCTTTAATTTTTTTTAATATATAGAATAAAAATTATAATTTAACACAAATTAAAGATGGAGATAAATAATGAAAGTTAGAAAAATGGTGTGTTAAGAGAGTTGTATAACCGGGTATTTATCATATCTAAAACGAAAGATACGAGTGTTAGGATGTCTATTTCTTTATTTTTAATATTAACTAACTAAAGATAAAATCTGTAAACTTACGTTGGTGTTTAGTAAATCGGTTAAATTTACTAAAAAGATGAAGGAGATCAAGTCATTTAGTTATCTTTGGATTAAAAAGACGATTAAGCTCTTGTCATGACAAAACTAATGTAATTTTCATTTGTAATCTTGTTTTGAATTTGTTCTTGCTAGCCGTTATTTAATGAAATTTGCCGTTAAAAAACTAAACAATTAAAAGAATATTACTTTTAACTAGTGTACTAGTAATTATAACAACATGAACTTAGATTTAAACACGTATTGCTCATAAAGCTATAGTTAATAATAATTTAGGGGCTATTTCACAAATTCTAATTGGGTAAGTCTGAACCATTAAATGTTGAACTATTAAAATGTCTGAATTATTAAAAGCCAGTGTAATGCTTAACCATTTACAGACAAATATTTGACTAATTCAGATAGGAATATTGGATTTAAATAACTCCAACTTTCATCAATTGGCCGATAACACTCCCAACTTTCGATTTGTACACCATCACTCCCAACTTTCAACTTACTGGCCGATAACATTCTCTATTCTCTAACTAATTGAACTATAACACAGTTAGCTGATGTCAGCTGGCACATCATCAAAAATGACATTTCAGCTGCCAGATCAATTGCCACGTCATCAAATAATGTCACATCAGCTGTCACGTCATCAAAAAAGCCACATCAGTTGACACGTCAGCAAAAGGGGCCACAGCAGATGCCACGCCAGCAAAAACTAACTGGGTTAGCGTTCACTTAGTTAGAGAATAAAGAGGGTTATCGGCCAATAAGTTGAAAGTTGGGAATGCTGGTGTACAAATCGAAAGTTGTGAGTGTTATCAGACAATTGGTGAAAGATGTGGTTATTTAAATGCAATATCCCATTCAGATAAGAGGTATTATCCATTCAAATTTTGTATAATGCTTAACCATTCAGAGGCAAATGTTTGAATCATTCAGACATATGCTCGTGAAACAAACAATCTGAACCATTAAGTAAAAAATCCGTAAAAGGTCTAAACCATTAAAAGCTGAAACAAACAACCCCTTAATATTAGCCTTTTAACTAAGGAAGGAGTCTTGTTAATCATGCATTGTCACCTCATTTTTACCCAAAAACACCATAGTACCATCAGATCACTAACAACACTCCTTTCATCTACCGTAACTTCATGAGCCCCACCTCTTTTACACTATCCATCAACCATACACACTCTTTCATCAACCTTTCTTCGGTGACACATACCTGCCCAGCCTACCAACAAAGGTGACGACAGTGTACCCGACTCGGGTACATAACCCCAAACCCTTGCCCGCAAGAGCGCTATATCCTCCCTTAGCTTTTGTCAATCAACCTACGACTATAGTAAAACTATATTCACATAAATTGGTATCTAAAGCCAATGTCACATAAATTGGTATCTAAGCCATATGTTTACCATCTAATATTAACTTCATAACTAATCTTGTTTATAATATTAACATCGTTTTCATTTAGTCTGTTTTACTTTTACCCGCGAAAACCAACGGTGGTTGCAGGGCGGACCTATCTTAGGATAAAGGTAGCCTCCGCTACCCATTGACGCTCGATAGTGTAATTTTGGAAAAACTTGACTTCTTTTAACGTTTTTTCGATTTCGTTACCCTTTTTTTATAAAACGTTACCCCTACAAAAATTTTCTAGATTCGCCACAGCTTACAGTTGCAAGTGATCACAAACTTATAAGAGGAAATAGAAAAATACATACACAAAGGCAGACATGTGAAGCCATTTAGCAGTGACCGGCAAGTTAACCGGCGGCAGCGAGTCGACAATTGTGATGGATACGGTTGTTGACTGCTTATTCACTCCGAGAACAACGGCTGCCGCCAGAGTTAGCACCAACGCTAAAACCCTCACCGCCATATCCGTACGCCTGAATCTTCCTCCACCGTTGATCATCGCCACCTTGTTCAGCTGCGTCTCCATTTTACTGGTAATTATACCGGATGATTTAAGAGGGGAAGAGCAAATTTGTGTGAATGTTGGTCTATAGATACATGTGTATATATAGGGGATTTGAGGGTCATGTAGTTAATGCCGCCGACTCAAACAAAATATGATTTCTCAGCATTTTGACTGCTAAAGAGAATATAATAGCATTCACATTTTGCTCTTGATTGGGCTATAAACGAATTGTTAGTGTTCGTTTGTTAGGGATATAATATGTTATGAGTGGTTTACCAACACTTATCGAATGATATTTAACGTTTGTATTCGTTCGTTAAGGAAAGAAACGTGTTCACGAACACAAAAGAACACATATAAAATCGACAAAGATAACGGTGGCTAGAGGTGGACGCTGAGAATGAGCGACGCTAAACCTTGAAGCCTTGATTGTTGAACGAAGGTCGATGGTATCGTTCGATGTGAATAATGAGAAGGAAAGTGGAACAGAGTATAAAGAAGGTGGAGATATGGTTTAGTGTTTTATTTGTTTAGGTAATGAGATAAGAAAGAATTAAAGAATATAAAAACTTTAGATAAAATAAATAAATGCTAAAAAAATCGTTAATGAAACAACATAAACAAACAAATATGAATGAATGTTCACAAACACATTACAAACGTTTACGAACGCAATTGAACAAACGAGATATCAGTTCGTGTTCGTTCACTTAACTAACCAAACGAATTTCTTATTAATGTTCGTTCATTAATTAAACGAACATAAACGAACTTCCGGTCAAACAATTTACGAATTATTCGTTGAACGTTCGGTCCGTTAGAACACGAGCTCTTTTATCTTTATTTTGTCTCTAAAATTTAAAGAAATTCATATGTTCTCAGTTTTGCATGTTAATCATAATTATCATCTTCATTTCCATTCTTAAAATTTAAAGTTTTAATAATAGCAATTTTCTAAAGATTCATGGTTGTCTCTATAAATGTATAAATATTTGTAAGTATTTAAAAGTGGTATCAAACACTTCTAAATCATAAATAAATGGATAAAGTATTGTATTTTCATTAGCTTAGAGTTTTGTTTGCGTGTACGGAATTTAAAAAGCATACATGTTATATAAATAAGGCTTGAAATATTTTTTTAAAGATTAACTTCATGTATAAGGTTACCATACTCTTTAAATCAGAGAGCAGTGGCGTCTCTGAGAATTCCCATACCCTGTTTCGAGCTCGAAAAATGTGCCATATGCTTTAACGATAAACAATATAATTACGAAAATGACAAAAATTGTAGTATTTGATAAACAATGCAATTAAGATAATGACAAAATCGTAGTATTCTAATAAGTTACATGCCGTAATAACTAAAAAGTTAATATGATAGCTAACCAATGATTCGTGCAGCCCTCCTTGCGTTCTTCATAGTAAATTGCTGGATCAACTCTTCACAATTTATATTATCTAAGACTTCGTTCTCGATAGCTATCATCACCAACCCGCTAAGTCTATCTTGAAACATTGTAGATCGTATGTAAGATTTTAACAACTTCAACTTTGAAACTTCTTTCAGCAGATGCCACAGTGACTGGATAGTTAACAATATTCTATACGCTTGCATAGCAACGGCTTGAGACTTCACCAACTCTTCCGCTCGTTTCCTTTTTTGACGTTTTTGCCATCCGGATGCTTGTTTAGGAGCCATTAACGCCTAAAAATAATAATCGATATTCAACAATTAATAGACTAACAAAATTACAACAACACTTAATCAATACGACAATATACGGGTTCTGTTGTTATGTTCTGAAATCGATGTTCAACAAAATAATATTCGATGTTCAACAATTAAACTAACAGACCTGATGTTATGTTCTGAAAGTCTGAAACTTTTGAAATCTGAAATAAATTCAATCAGATTATCATAATCAAAGTTTCAAAGTTTCACAATATGATGATGATGTTCGATTGATGAAATCGGAAATTCAAAGTTTCAAACGAAAGGAGCGGACCTCACCTAATGTTAAGTTGGGTAAATTATAAACTATAATGGGCCTCTATATTGGATTTGGTATGTGTGTACATTTTTTTAAAATAACATATAACATCGAATTTGTTAAAAAAATCCCGTGCCCCTCGAAATCACGGGCCTTGTGCGGAAGTCCTTCCCGCACACCATAAGAGCCGCCTCTGTCGGAAGAGCCTCGTAGTGCCCCACTCTGGCCAGACAATATTGTCTTAACCGGGCCTACATTGGCTTCAAAGTTTAACTTTTTCAGGCGTTCCCCGGGAAACCATATCGCCGGCTGCCACTAGACAGTCGTGGTGCCACCACAAGAGCATAATTCTCTGGCGTAACACATGGTTGGATGAAAACCCGATTGGGCTTAGGAATCAAACTGACAACCTCACATAAGACCTAGCCCAAATCCTTTATTTTCTATATCCACCCCAATATGAGACAAGGATTGAAATATAAAAACAAGCATCTAAGAGGCAGATGAAGAATTTAAAGAATAAGGTTTACTTCTAAGACGACTAGAAACCAAAGTAAGAGCATCAGTAACACCTATACTAACGATACCAATTATTGGTATAATGTTAAACAAAAAATTATTGTAATTGAATTAATATGTAAATTTAGTACCTGAGAAGTCGACCCAAAAATTACTATTTTGGTAAAGTAATTTATAGAATACAGAAAAGTCTACCATCAGATTCTTGCTCTTCGGTTTCCTTAATGATGACTTCGATTGCGACATGTTGTACAAAAAACCGTACCCGGTTAAAAACCTGTAACAGGAGCCGGTTAAAAAACCCGGGTTTTATATACTTGAAAGTGAATCCTATCCGTAGGGTATACATTTTAATCTCAATATATACTTGAAACAAAACCAGAACCGATTATACCCAATTAATACCCGATACATGATTCTAATATCTATCTTTTAAATTTATTTAATGCATATTTATTTTTAATAATAATAAACAAAAAGACGAGAAAATAAAGTAATAAAAACGCAATAGAGTATTAAAAAACCTGAAAATAAGGTACAAAAACTGGAATAGGGTATAGAAAAATCTGAAAATAGGGTATTTTGATACCCGGTTTCTTAAGAACCGGAACCGGGCACAAAGGGTATGTTTTTGGTCAAATAACCGGAACCGGAACCGAACCGGTTATAACAATAACCAGTTTCCAATCCTTAAAACGAGAAACCAAACCCGGCCCAGAACAGGTTATTAAAAGTACCGGGTTTGTGCACCTCTAATCATGCCCACATGTTTCCAAGTTTCTAGGAGTATGATACCGAGTACTTTGTTTGGCCTTTTGAATAAATGAGTCTTAAGTGAGTTCCACCCTTCTAGTTTACGTTATTTGTTTCTGTTTGTCTTGTAGGCTATATTATATACAGCCATCTTTATCATGAATAAAATCATCGAAGTATTTGCGAGTCCAATTGCTTGAGTTCCTTCAAATGGTATTAGAGGGAAATTGATGCAAGTATGGGATTGCTAGGCACATGCACGAGGAGGACGTGCATGAAATGGTAGTGGGAGAATGTCACGAGCCAAATATTGAAGGTCTCATTTGCTAGAGTTTGTAACTGAACGCTTGGGTTTACTGGCTAGTCGGTGATTTCATTGGGAACAGTCTCAGAGATTAGGAAGGTGTACGTGCTTAGTCATGTCTACTGTGAACGCACCACTGGTTGAGAGTTGTTGTCGCTCTCTCTTGATGAGTCCAAGGGAGGACAAAACTAGTAACTCATGTCATAAGCAGGATGGATTGGTAGACACTCGAGCAACCGGGTGTGTTACACATGGCGTGTAAAGATGACCATGTGACAATATGATACGTTAAAACAAAAGTTATATGTAATAACCGTATGTAACTTCTAGTATTCTCATTATTTGAGCACCTTTCATTCCATGAAATGGAGATATGAGGCTTCAAGTTTATTGATCACTAGGTTATTTAACGAGTGAGTTTGAGTTGAAGTAATATAAATTTAGGCTTGATTAAGTGATAATACTGAGTGGATCCATGTCGACTCGATATCTTAACCAAGCCAGAAGTTAACAATAATCTCAAATTGTACAAGTCTCAAATAATATAGCGTTAAGCACTTAAGCTACCAACATACAAGGAATTGGGCTAAAATCATACGAGCCAACATGCAAGTTAATAGAGCCGAATCAGTTCGCAAGTTAAATCAACATGGGTGTTTATACGAGTAAGCTATCTCTAACGCAGACTCAGCCTGTAAACTCAAGCTAGGTCAAATCAAATCAGCTATGAGGTTTTAACCGGTTAATTTTGTATGAGCTAGCAAATAAGTTACAAGCTACTGTGGTTTTCCATCTTTCACAACCTCAAATGTAGGGATGTTAACGAGGCAAGGCAACTCAAGAGCTCATTAGAATCAGATAGGTAAAAAGCTTAAACAGTCGAGCTTTAATGAACGTAAGCCTAAAATATGACTCATTTAGTTATCAAGCCTGAGCTTGAGCTTTACATACGAAACTCATCTAGGCTCGCGAGCGAAAACAAGCCCTTACGGATTGTATTTTGACTTGGCGAGCCGAGCTCTAGCCAAGCTTTGGCTGGTTTAAGTTATCAAAGCGAACTTGAGCCAAGCTTTTAGCTCGCTTAATATCGTTCTCAAATTATCTCAATCCAAACTCGAGCTCTTAGGTTTTACTTTTGAGCCGAGCTCGATCTCAAATTAGTAGGCTCAAACCAAGACACGCTTTATAAAAGCATGACGAAGCGAGCTCGAGCCTAGTGAGGCTCGGGCTCAGTTCAATTACACCCCATCTCATATGTAACTTTCAGAAAAATAAGTTTTAACCTAAACCCTTATTTCATCTATTAATTTCCTAGGTTATTAGATTATTACTACTTTAAAAATATGAAACACCATCTCCTACAATCCATTTTACTACCAAACCTTAAGAACTGAGGACATCCAAACAC
Organism: Scalesia atractyloides; assembly: GCA_947069175.1. Classification (NCBI taxonomy): domain Eukaryota; kingdom Viridiplantae; phylum Streptophyta; class Magnoliopsida; order Asterales; family Asteraceae; genus Scalesia; species Scalesia atractyloides. The sequence continues at coordinate 85,071,680 of CAMTDV010000028.1, read as the reverse complement.
AATCAAACTCAATAACTGTCAATGAGCCAACCAAGCAACCTGTGTACAACAAAACCAGTCATTTGACTGGGCCAATTTGATTCAATCCACACAAGTGGAGAAAGAATTACATAAAATAAATGAAGTTTCTGAGACCACCAACTTATGATGAATCTCTTACTTCCACTTAATCTTGGTGCACGCCACCATTAGGCGTGTTCCACATTATCATACTTCAGAAAGAACAGGCGGGGAAATGGTCCGAGTATTATATGAATTGCAGTGGCGACATTTCTGCCCGATTATATGAAATATAACTTCTGAAGTGTCGTTGCAGTCGTTACATAGGATCCAAACCTTCTTTTGCCTGTAATCTTCAGGCATGGCGGTGGCTTCAATCTTGTTTACAGCAACAATAAGAAGATATCCCATTAAAAAGATTAATAAAAATATTGAATAATAGAAAGGGAAAATCTATGTGAATAGCCATTTCGACTAAATATATCACCATATCGGCCATTATATTTTTGTTTTAATTTATCAATTTGACCAAACTTGTTTACGAAAATAGCCATCTTAGATTATCATGTTGACTGTTTCACACCTTTATATGGCATTGAAAAATATATCATAACTCAACACGTAGCATAGCACTTTGCGCATAAAAAGGTTTTGCCATTTGCGACTATTAGGCTCATGCGTTCAGATCTTGACATGTTTCCAACTTTTGCGCCAGTTGGTGCGAACTTTTAAAGACTTTTGCGCCATATGCACAAAATTTTATAATATTGAGACACGTGGACTATGGTGATTGGATATAATGATTTATAACAGTCAAATTGAAAACGAAGATTCTGGTGATTTTCCCTAACAGAAAACTGTTTTGATTTACTAGACTCACCTCCTCGTCTAGTCTTCTCCAAATCATAGACATATCCATTACTGACTTGGAGCATATAGGACAGGAAAATCTGTTGAAAAAAAGCATTAAAATTTAGCAAAAATACAAAAAGATAAATACATGAACCAAAAGAATCTTAAAAAAAATGCTTACTTATTACGGCTTATCATCTCGTTACAACATTCAGAGTGCATTGTGTGTCCACATTTCATGACAGTAGTGTCTTTCAGCGAGTCAAATAGGTACTGTAAATGCAATGGTGAATATATTATAACTTCGAATGTTCTTTCAAAACCCAATGAGTGGTTACAACTTAAATAAAAATTCAAAAGAGGAAATGAAGAGAAAAATGACCTCATAACATATAGGACAGTGATGGTGCATAGAGTTCTCAACACATAAATGATTATTACGCAGTTTTACAGAATAGCATGATCCTGAGAATTGAACAGCATAAACAGATAACGGAACACAGATGACAATCAGAAGCCAAACATGACAATCAGTTGATTAATCCACAGTTACAGAAGTAGAAGGTATTGTTGCATACCACACTTCTTGCAGTGGAAGAAATTCTCACGACCGCCAACTCTAAACATTATAAACTCATCAAAACTTTTACCAGAAACAAGAAAAATCAAACTTATTTGATAAACATAATCTTCTTGCAGATAGCTCACTAACCTGCATATGCCACAATTCGTCACAATGGAACTGGCCCTTGTCAGTCTGCAATGTGAAAGTTAGCATCAGTGAAGCAAAAACACACACACACAGAATTCAAAAGGTGTACGATATGATTTTAGTTCATACATCATCATCAAAGAATTTGCAAATGTCACAATAATACTTGCCCATATTGACACCACAGTTCGTGCAGACACGAGCAACCTGGATAACGACAGAAACACTCATAAACGATATTAAAAAAAAACTCACCAATCAGTTCAACTTTAAATCACATAAACATACCGGCTGCTCGGTGTCACAAACCGCACAAATAACCTGCAACAATCATAAATTTCATCACAACAGAAAAACAGACAACTCTTCAAAACCGTCAATTTCGACTCCAAATTCAGCATTAATTAAAAAAAGCATGAAAACTGAAACAGTGAAACGTACTTGCTTTACATCATACCGAACAAGATCATGCCGATCAGAAGGACTACTCAACATATTCTAAACAAGATAACAACAATTAACCGTCAATTAGCAACAATTTAATCACAAAAATATAGATATACGAAACTGTACTGATTCGTTTATTCAAATCGATATAATTAGGTCAGAACACATAAACAAAACTGATAACATACATACAACATTAAATCGAACAAAAAGTAGAAGCAGATTGTGGTGAAATCAGTACCGTAGCTTCATTGTGACAATGGCGACAACCGTAGATCTCGTTGCAACAGGGAGCACGAATCAAACATCGTCTCCGATAGTGCTTGCATCTGCAGAAACGAATATGTTTAGTATAGAATTGTTCAGGATTATTATTAATCGGAAGGTTGATTGTGAAGAAGATCGCTGGAGAAACTTGCCCGTAACTCATCTTCCCAAAATCTAGGCGTTCCATTGGGAAGTAAGATTGGGGTTTGCAGGTTGGATATGCAAGGGAGGGATGTGATTATTGTGTATCGTACGAATTCAAGACTCTAGTTGCCATATGTATATTTTTTACAGGGAGAAAAATAAAAATTTGATAACCTTGCTGAACTAATTGGCTATTTATGTTTGTAAATATCGCTAACGACCCGGCCTCACATCGTCTTAAAAAAATGCACGCTTAAAAATACCCTAACTCAATTTAGAGCATTTTTTTTATTTCAGACGAGACTTGAATCCATAAAATCTTTGTTTCAAATGAAACTTGAATCCATAATCTCTGCTTTAGAAAGTCATATGAATATCAATACACCAAATAGTCATTCACACATATGTTATTATATGCATATAAAACATATCTTTCAATACGTTATATAAATTTATATATATATGTTTTTTCCTTTTGTCCACATTTACTCTTTAAATAATGTTAAAACCATAAAAACCATGCATTAAGAAATAATATTTTTATTCATTAAGAACATTATATTTTAGAAAATTGAATTTTAATAATCAAACTATAACATCTTTAAATAATGTTAAAACCATAAAAACCATGCATTATGAAATAATATTTTTAGTCATTAAGAACATTATATTTTAGAAAATTAAATTTTAATAATTCAAATTATAACATCTTGCTAATATAAATATAAGATAACAATTAAACCACATATTTCTAACTTTTAATTTCGTTGTCCCAAACACTCCCACTCTAACATAATACTTAACTTTCTTTTTGTTTCTGATGACATGGTGTGTGATATTATTACTACATCATATTTCATGTCATTGAGAACCAACTGGGCTAATAATTAATTAGTGTGTGATTGTTTTGTTGCAGCAAAATTGAAAATTGTGAGTGCCAATGATAAGATTATTAAAGCATTTACATCTCACTCACAAATATTATATTATTCTCTAGAATTTAAAGAATAATCGGAAGTAATCATCCAAAATACCATAATATCCCATCCTTTATAATAGAAAACACTTTAAAGAAACACAAAATCTATATATTTAGAGGTTCAAATCCAAACGTCTATATTTATTGTAGGTGTATAAGAAAGAGAAAAATATATATATACTAAGTGTTTATGAGTAAAATAAAGATAAAGATGGAGAATGAATGTATGTATGTGCTTTTTTAAAAAATAAACTTTTATAGAAAGAAAATATGTTTTTAGTTAAATTATATAGATAATAAAGAAGAATGAGATGTGAATGCTTTTAGTATGGAAACATATCGGCCAATACGTTACGGTTTTAACACTTTTAAAACACTACTCAATATAGTTTTGACAAGTTATTTTTAATATTTTAAAAATAAGTATTGTTTAAATATTTCTTTTTATAAAAAACATCAATAATCCTGGAATTTTGAAGATTAATGATGTTTATATTGATATTGATATAATTGATATTGATATAATATATGTGATATTTGTAATTTATAATTTTGTTTAAACATAAATAACAAAAAAGGAAACAAGAGATTTTTTTTTAATGTTGTATTGACTAGCTATAAACGGAAGGTGTTGTGTGTAAAATACGGATAAGCTATCTGACTTGACAAGGGACCCACAAACCGCCCGGATCAGCCAATGAGGAGAAGAGTGAAGTCAATATACTTGAGCTAGGCATTTTTCTTTATTTGTCCTTTCCTCTTTTTTTGTTTTCATGTTTAGCAAAAATAAACCCATAAAAAAGACAACTAAATTTATATGAAACCTTCATAAAATAATATTTAGTATAAGTGATAATTTGCATTTATTGGCTAAAAAAACTCTTACACAGATGGCTATTTGAAATTAATTTGTAAATGATGAGAAAAATAAAAGATTAGGGTAGTTTTTATACAAATAACCGTGAATTTACACCCTTGTGGTGAAGATCTATAAATCAACTTGCACACCCCTATAGAAAGTATTGGATACTTGAGTCATTAAGTTTTTTATTTTTCTTTAGTTTGCACTATTTCGTCTGTTGATTGTTTGAAATATAGTGAAATGACATTTTTACCCTTGAACCTTATTATTATTATTATTATTATTATTATTATTATTATAAATCAACCTTTCATAGTCACAGCCACCCACAAACACCAACACAAATGTCGATTTATGGTGAATGAACTGAAACATGGACCACTACTGAACCCTTCACCATCCACCACCGTATTACTTCCACACCACACCCCACTCCTTAGCGACAACCACATCACCACTGTAGCATTCGTCGAAAAACGGGTTCCAAACCCGCTTCGTTTATTAATCAAATACTCAGTTATAATTTTTCGTTGCGTATTTATTGCTCAGATAAATTTTAAACGATCCATAATTAATATATATATTAGAATTTTATACCATAATTATTAAATAACAAAAAATAGTGAATAAAAAAATATGGAGATGCCGGGTTTCGAACCCGGGTCACCCGCATGCACAAACACACAACACACCACTCCGCCACACGTTTTCTTTGTGACAATACTGAAATAAATAATACTTAAAATAAACCCGAATTCAAAACCAGAGATCACCGCGCACTCAGAACACGCAATCACCGGAAAATCCGGCAATCCGCGATTTTGGCCATTTTCCTTTTGACTAAAACACGATAACCGACTTCGACATCGGTTATAACCGATGTCTAACCGTCAATTTCGGTCATAACCGCCGGAAAACTTTTGACCGCGAATCAAGACTCAAAATCAGACACAATTCATCCAGTTCTTCCCTATAAATACCCACTCAATCTTCTGGAAATCCTTTCGCTCAGAACCGCACACTTTTTCGAAGCTTTGATTCTTCCAGAGCACGTCGCCGGAGATTTTCATTTTAGTCGGAATCCTGCCGGAATCGCTAGTCAGAAAACCCATTCATTCATCGGTCGGTATAACTGTCTAAACTTTTCTGCTATCTCTTAATTTATACTTTAATCGTTCCAATCAATAATCAAAACTGTTAAAACAGTTCATACAGCCGGACATCGCAAAATCAGAGCCGATTCTTGCCGGAAATTGAAGAAACCACTCTGAGTTGGTACATCATAATCCTTATTCTTCTTTTTCTATTCCAATTCAATCAAATTATAAGTGTTGTTGGTCAATTAAACAAACAGTCGGCTTCACTGTTTCTGAGCTTTTATAAATGAAGAAGACGAAGTTGAGTTGTGTATTAATATAATTAAAACCAGATAATTAAACGGGTTAGACACAAGTCCAGCGGTGGACTGTGTGCAAATATAACACGCACGTCCTGAGTTCAAATCGCACACGTACCGACTTTCAGAATTAAAACCAATATTTTTAGAACTGAATCAGAACAAGTCACATAATGTTTATAAGAGTAATATAATCCATTTGTTAAACAGATTAGACACACAGCCCAACTGGTTGGGCTGTGCGTACTCGAACCGAAGGACCCGAGTTCGACTCCGGGTCCCTGCAACCGGTTCGGCCATATAAATCATTTTTAATAAAAAACCAAATAAGTTTAAAATTAATTAGTATATAAATATAATTAAAACAGAGAATATTTCGGGTTAGACACGTAGCTCAGTTGGTAGAGCTGCGTGCACGTATACGAGAGGTCCCGAGTTCGAACCTCACTCAGCGCATATAAAAACACAGTCTGACCGGTCAAGACCCGGTCAACGGTCAACGGCCATAAAATTCAATTTTTTTCCTTTTTATTTATTTATTTAATTAGAAAATTATTTAAAAATACTTAAAAATAAGATTATTAAGGTTAGAAATTTCCTTAAACTCACAAAAATAAATCTAAAAATCCCATTTAAGAGCACTAATTAAAAATATAATCTCAACCAAAATTTATTTATTTATCGAATCATTTTGTTATTATCTAGGTTAGTTCTTCCCTCGTCAATCGAATCATAAATTCGTGCGCCTTCATCATCATCAAAGAACGCACCCATTGTGAGTGAATCTCTACCAATTCCCCGTTTTAATCATGTTTTGGGGTGTATCATGTGTCGTATAATACTTTTATTATATATATAAACACTTGTGCATACATCATATCCGTGATCAAATGTGTATCAATTGTTGTGTGGATTATATGTAGATTGGATTTATCATTTTCAGTGCACGCATTTCATTAGGCCCATCAGTTCCCCGTGGGAGACGGGTTGAGCATCAGGTGCCTCATAAGATCGGCTCTGTTTGATTGAGCCTTGATCTCACATTCATCATCATTCATATCATATACTCATCCAAAGTGGTTTGTGTTTGTTTATTTATATATGTTTGCTCACATGTGATTATTGCACAAATTTTTCCTTATTAAATAAAACAAGAAATTAGTACAATGTTTTATCAAGGTTCACTCGCCAACTTTTGTTGACCCAAAATATCCCCCGTTTTACACATGATACAGGTGATCCAGCTGAGACAAGAAACACATAGGAAGGCCTAGAAGAATAAACAAGTTTAAGCTTTGGAATAATTAAATAGTTTCAATTTCTTTTAATTGTATGAATTTTGTTTTGGATATTTAAGTTGTAATTTGAATTTAATAAATATGAAACATTTTAGTAAACATCATGAGCTTTGGTGATAACCCAATTATGCCCCGACTTTTATTCCGCTGCGGGTCGGGGTGTGACAACCACTGCCACCCAACAACATCGTCAAACAACTGCACCCTTCACCATCCACCACCGGACACTCACATCCGTTAAACCCACCTTCACCCGTTACCAAAATGCCCCTGATGGAAATACACGGTCAACAGACCATAAGTTCAAAGTAATGGAAAATGGAAACGTGAATGACTCAGGTGTCCATACTTTCCTTAGAGGCGTACAAATTGATTTTTGGGTCTTACCACACGGGTGTAAATCGACGTTTACCCATAATTTGAGAAGACGACGGATGAAGGAAGGTTTTGTGACTAAAATTCTCTCAAAAAGAAGGAAGGTTTTCTAGAGGACAAACATACTAATCAATAAAATGATTATTTAGAAAATTTATATTAGAGTCACAATCAGATTATTTTTAATTATTATTCAACTATGGCAATTCAAGATGTTAAGCTCCATGAAACTTGATAACACATTGATATTATGCAAACATTCAAGACATCTTATACAGTCATTAATTTAGATATTTCAAATTAGTCACAACCCGATTATAGTTAATTTTGATTCAACTATGGCAATTCAAGATGTTAAGCTCCATAGACTTGGGGTTCCCTCTAGTTGTGCCTATGATTCGATACACGATTTAAACTCTAGATAATTACAAGCATACAATATATATATATATATATATTTTAAAGATACAAGCATGAAACGTATATCATTATCGTACAATATATTTTATACTTTAGTAAAAGGTAATGGAATACAATCATCTAGACGATTACAAGTTCTATATATATTACATATGTTTTTTGGTTAGATACATGAGTACACCCACTACACATGAGGATATACATATACATAAGGGATTTTGGTATTTCCATCAATTATTCCACCTATCTAAGTTATACAACAATATATTTGTCTCATTTTCTTTTTGTTGATCTACCTTATTATTCAAGAAAGCCTACTTGCTTTCTCTACATCTAAACTATCCTAACCTAACAAAAAAACATATTACACAGATGAAAATTTGCTCCTACTTTCTTTATGTTCTCCGAAGATGCGTTGCCGGAAATCCGACACCATCATAGGCAGCCCTTCCTGCAGCGGCACAACCGGCTGCCACCCTAGAAGCTCTTTAGCTTTTGAAATGTCCGGTTTCCTTTGGTGAGGATCATCTTCTGTGTTTGGCCTGAATTCTATCTTTGCACTTGGATCGATCGTATCTTGCACCACCTACAATCATAGCCTTTGTCATGATTTCTTGAATTCACAGAGACCATCTTTAAGATTATGAATTCATAGTTATGGCGATCAAGGTTACCTTTGCGAGTTCGAGCATGGTGAATTCGCCTGGGTTACCTAGATTAAATGGTCCAACATGATCTCCTTCCATCAGTCTCATTAATCCTTCCACCTGTTCTTCATTGTGTATTCATTTTCTTTAAGTATTTGATGGATGTTATATAAAACTAGAAGAAGAATTAATTTTTTATTTTTTTTTATGTTTAGGTGGTTTGGAGTTTTCGACGTGGTTTCTAGTCAATTTTTGAAACATGTTTAGTTACAACGTAAGATAGTTCTTTGAGGAGTTGGTAGAGTTATTTACTAGTTCACGTAGACGCTAAACATGTTTTAAAAATTGACTGGAAGCCATATTAAAAACTCCAAACCATCTAAAAAAATCCAAATTAAACTAGATTTTACCAGGTCTGAAACGTATTGGAAACTTCTGGTTTGCTTTCCGTCGCCATAAATTGTCATTGGTTCCTTCCTCAAGGCCTACTTGATGTACATGACACAAGAACAAATTAGCTAAATTCATATGGGTCGTCAATACTCTACTAACTAACTAACATGATCATGTAAATTGCAGTTTGCATTGGGCAGGTGGCCCTAAAGAGATTATGGTAAACACTAGTGGAAACAAGATTCGAGCTGAAACCTCTGCTAGAGGGGAATTAGGTGTTTACCACTCCATCGCCCCTTGAAGGTTTCACATACTCTTAACAGTGTGGTATATGAACTTCATGGGTATCTAAACGCGCACCTGGGCCACAAAATTGCTAACAACGCGTCCATCATCAAGACACATTCGTGGTCCGTATGTGTTGAAAATCCGAGCAATCCTAACCTGCAAACAATATCATCAGAAAAGTATATGAAGTGAGGAAGGAGCTTGCGAATGTCACTACTACACGTATGTTAATATGAGCTGACTATGGCAAAACTAACTCTTATTATTTTTAAGAATTTAACGGTTATGGAAAGGAAATTGGTTCCTAATGAAGAAACTAATGGAACTCGTTTCAAGCTATATATATGAAATAGAGTTCGATTTGCTACTTCTAACCGTGTTCTATTAGTTTCTCCATAATATATAACTTTCTTGAGCATGAAAGAGGTTATATAAATCTTTTAATTTTATAAAAAAAAGTGGATTATATCAAGAAAGATGAATATGTGTTTTCTTAGTTAACAGTGAGTTAAAAATGATATTGTAAACTTATAAAGTAATGAACTTTCACCATAAAATTGTTAATTTTAAAGATTTTATAGCCTTGCTACTATGGCTAAGTATTGGAAAACCATTAGAACCTCAATGTTAAGTCCTCTATGGTAGTCCATGGTGAGAGTCTCAGCAACACGCTTTCCTTCATCATAACAACTTCTAACACCTGCCCACAAATGTACCCAAACTTAATCAACCCATTTGGTGGTTGTATGTAGAAAAGTAAAAGGGTGAAGCTACATAGTCTAGATTTACTCAAGATCAATCATCTAAAGGACTAAAGACTCACCAATGGGGTTAACGTTGCCCCAGTAGGTCTCGACTTGAGGGTGTTCAAGGGGGTCGCCATAGACCTCACTAGTACTCGTTAACAAGAATCGTGCATTGATCCTCTTCGCGAGTCCTAGCATGTTCAACGTTCCCACCACGTTTGTCTTGTGATCTCTATCTCCGTCAAGGATTTATAATGTAACCCAAAGCAACACACTAAGTAACGTTTTAAACAATATGGTAATGTGTATAGACAATAAACATTGATACGAGTTAGAATGTGTGGAGTATACATTTGGTCAAAACTATTCCAATTTCAAGAACATGAAACCTCAAGGGTTCCAAGGGGCAAAGCCCTTAGACATGGGAGTTCCAAGAGGGCACCGTCTCTTGATGGGTCTAAGGGCAGCCCGTTGGGGTCCAAGGGGCAAAGCCCTTGGTGAGGGGTGTGCTGCCTAGTCACACCGAATACTGAATAATACACGACTTAGAAAGCTATCTCAGAATCTAAGATACGAAATTTACATAAAAAAGGATATGATCGTCTTGACTGGGTTGTATTTATAATGGACAGGCGAAGCGGGACAAGCAAGATGGTAGATTTGGTCGACTTCTAACAACACGGGCTCAACCACATCGTGTCGAATGAGCTCAAACCTAGGGATCCTAAGATGGTGGAGAACATTCTCTTTCGACCCGTAAAAAAGTTATCAACCACGATTACGCTGTCACCACGAGCCATCAAACGGTCCACAAGATGGCTTCCCACGAACCCGGATCCACCTGTCACTAACACCCTCAATCTCTTCGACTGCAACCCAAGAGGGACCCTTCGACCTTGCATATCATCAAAAATAAACCTCAACAAATGTTTAATATCCTCAAAAAAAAAACAACCTAAGATTTTTGTTTTTTTTTTATTTATTTTCACAACCCAACACTGCGTAATTAGCATATAACAACATAAACCCTAGACATGAATAATAATTATACAAAACCGAAACGAAAAGGCGGACCGGCATTAACGTGCTCAGAGTGGAGCTCGAAGGCTATGCGGCGTGGTACGAAAGCGGGTTCGACAAGGTGAAGTGAATTGGCGATCGGCTGGGAATGCCACGTGGACGAGGGGCGAATGAGAACGACATTGGATATGAGAGCTGCAATGCCGATTCCGACGAGCACAAACAGGAGCCGTTGTTCTCTAAACACGTACTTGATCGAATCTGAGATTGAGAACCTTCTAGGGTTGATCTCGTTGTGATTGGTTTCCGGTGTCATCTTCAAAATCTATGTGAAGAATTGGTTGTTGTTGTTGAAGAGAGGGATGGGTTCATGCATGTGTTTTTTGCTTTATGTGAGAGGAACTCAGACAAATGAAGGATGGTTCGAAATTGACGGTGATATATGAATTTATTATGTTTATGGTTTGTTTGTGCATGAACCCTCAACCCTATGGAGGTGTCATTGGCCTTTGCTACCACCTTTTTCTTCAAGGATGAATTTATGCAATATAACTTGTATCAAAACTTATAATAATTCATGGTTAAATGTTTAAAAATCGTATTTACTCCAAAATACATATGTTTTTTTTTTCGTATGTGTACACTTGTATTGTAGAGGGAGGTGAATTATAAAACCCACGTACCAATTTTTTACTCGAGTCAAAAACCATATTTCAAAACCGGTTTGGAACCCACCCGAATCAACAGGTTACCGTTGCTTTGCAAATCTATTCTTTTAAATCGGTTTAAAACCCGTTAACACTGAAGGTGGCATCAGGCAAAGTCGCTAATAAGAAAGCTTGTTTAGAGAATCAATGTGTGTTTATACCATTTGCTTTTGATATATTTGTTTCCTTAGCCGGGATGCCGTGGAATTTCTAAACAGGCAGCGGGTCATGAGTAGTAATTTCTTGATCCTTAAGAGTTGATCGAATTTTGCAATTCAAAATGGGGTTGCGGCGTAGCTTGTTGCCCGTTTACTTAACATTTGTTGTTTTGACATTTTAATGAGAATTAATAGAAAAAAATATTGAATCAGACCATTTCAAACCTGAACCCAAAGCACATCGATCCTCTCCACTCACAAAAACATGTTTTAAACCTAACCGGACTAGAGAAAAACCGGTTTTGACTATCTTTGACCGACCCCAAACTGGTTTAAGTCGAGAACCCGATTTGTGCACTTCTATTTATCAAGGTTGTAAGAATCGCTAGCACTAATCGGCTGGTGAGGGACCGACTAGCGAATAATCAAGATTAATAGAGATTAATCAGATTGAGATTTTATATGTAATTTTCATTTTTATATATAAACACGTTTTTTTTGTATTTTTCTAAGTAGACATGTTCACCTTATTTGACCCACATTTTCAAGTAAATAAGAGTAATTTCCAGACTTTACATGTTATAGTCAAGAATCTAGCCTAAATTTGACCTGAATTGCTAAACTACCATCGACTTTTGTCAAATTAGGATTGGATTTGAGTATCGTTGACCACTCACTTATTAATTGACCGATTAGATAAAAATTTACCGTAAACCCGAAACATAGGCCCAAGCAACTCATAATGACCCAAATAAAAGTTGGAGGCCCATAATCATACACAGTGGTGAAATCATCTTCAACCTCGGTTAGGTCCAGAAAGATCAAAATCAGGATCAATGGCGTCGGGATGGGGGATAACAGGAAACAAGGGAAGATGCTACGACTTCTGGATGGATTTTAGCTAGTGTATGTCTCGTTGCAGAGAACCCAAAGACTGCTCTCTTCTCCGTGAAGACTATCTCGAGTGTCTTCACCACTCTAAAAGGTACAATCTACTTCAATCCAATCAGATCCGATCTAATTGAATGTTATATGTATGTTTTATATGTATTCTAGCTTTATTTGTAAATTGAAATGATTGATACTGTAATAAAGTTGTTATGTGTAGTCTATTTCAAACCCTAATTGATGATTTGCATTATTTTGCTACGGAAATTGTTAGGGTTACAGTTGGATTTACGAATAAGAAGAGGAAGTAGATACAAAAGAGAGATTTGATAAAACATTCGATTAGGAATCGCTGTAAACGAATCGAACTTTCAGCAAACAATTTGTGAACCATTTGATGGGAAGTTCGCTTACGTTCGTTCGTTTGATTAATGAACGAACAAGAACAGATGTCTCGTTCATTCAATTGCGTTCATGAACCTCCGGTAATGTGTTCGTGAAAATTCATTCATGTTTGTTTGTTTATGTTGTTCATTAAAGATTTTTTTAGCATTTATTTGTTTTATCAAAACTTTTTTATATTCTTTAATTCTTATATATCTCATTATACAAACAAATAAATTGGAAATTCTCTCTCCACCTTATTTATGCACCGTCCCACTTTCATTCTCATTATTCATATCGAAAAACACGCTCGACCTTTGTTCAACAATTGAGGCTTCAAGGTCTAGCGTCGTTCCCTCTCACCATCCACCTCTAGCGTCGTCTTCGACGAATTTATCTGTGTTCGTTTGTGTTCGCGAACCGTTTGTGAACACGTTTCTTTCCTTAATGAACGAACACGAACAAAAAATCTCGTTCGGTGTGTGATCATGAAACGTTCGTGAACACATTATATCATTAACTCGTTCGGTTCGTTTACAGCCCTAGGAACCAGGCCTTAAGTAGCCCTACTACAATAGTTCCAGTTACCAGTTAGTTATGGAAGCTAATTACTTTTGTTCTAATCTTTATACTTAATATATGTGCATTACTGCACTAGTAGAAATCTGCAACTGCATTTGGTTTCTTGATACGTGTTGTTGTGGGACTATATGGTTCTACTAGGTGATCATCCTAGTTCTTTGCCAAAACCAATTCTATAAGACACAAATTTCTGCTTGCTTGTGTGATGTATATATACAGAATGGATACATATAATGTAACACTTCTTTCAGAAAGGAAATGTGCTATAGAAATGCTAAAGTAGATCTAGATTAAGGTAAAGCTAGAGGGAGAAAGTGTATTTTGAAATGTGTTTTCTTTTCCCAAACTGGAGAGCTTTTTTATGATTACCAGTATAGAAAATAAATGCTAACTTCACAACTAACATAAGTGCATAATAAACTACTCACGGTTAGGAACTCGCTACTCTTAACAAATCCCCTCAAACGCGATGTTTAGCTTGAAATAAATTATAGATTCGAAAGATAATGAAAGTTAAAAGATGCCAACATCAGCAGCAAAGTGACTGTCTTGCCTTGTGTTTCTTGCCCAAAACAGCAGCCCTGCTGACTTTAAAACTGTTCTTATGGTCACTTTGTTTGTCTTTGCTTGGTTTTCATGCAGCCACGATAACCAAGGCTGTTGCTGCCTTTTTGCGTTGCCTCGGCTTCAATCAAGTTGGGGAATCTCTGTTGCGATATATGTTCTCTATGTCGAACAATTCTTTGTTAACAACTTCTTATCTGTTACTTTTTTCCTGGTTGCTCGTTCTTTTATCTTCCTGGTTGCTCGTTCTTTGATCTTCATTCTGCTATTCTTGGCAAATTGTTTCTGTGTTTCTCTGCAGATCTTTGCTGCATTTTTCTCCGGATTTTAAAATTCAGGATCGGTGTCTGATTTATAAAAAAAATGTATACAGAAAACTGATCAGGATCATCACATGTTGTGATGCCATATAGAATAGTGAACTAGAGAAGAAAATTTATATTAGTCTAGGCTAATGAGCTAGTCTAAACAAGGGAGAAGGTATAAGATTGTGAAACTGTGTATGGCTGTATGCCTTTCTCAAAACTAATATGCTTACATTAGGTCACATAGAAACATGGCGAATAAATTAATCCAGAATGTCATAATAATTACCCACCCACTACTGCGATACTGTTAACATGTGCACAAGGGCTTTTGAAGTTTAAATTGGATTTTGATATACATATTATGTTCATGAGTCCATCATCATTCTATATGTTGTAGTTATCAAGATTTTCTTGAAGCTGATTAGTAACAAATCTGACTTTGAAAGTCAAAACGTACCTCTGTTATGGGCCAAGAAGGTGTCTTAGTTTTGTTCGGTTTGGATGATTTGTTTAGATTTTCGGGTAGTCATTTGGAGATATGGCTTTGGGATTTCTTTTCTCATGGCAACTGTTTTTCTTCCTCCAATCTTTGAGCTTTGTTTCACCACTCTTTTTGTATATGGGGCATCCCTTAAAAAGTTTTTGCCAAGTTTGATTGTTTTATTTTTTATAGGGTCGCTGCATAACTTTGTAGTCTTGAATTTTGCTGTTTGTTAATTTGTGGGTGCATCATGATTTGGTTTTAGGTTATATGCAATTGAAACTCTATATGAAATACTGTCTGGTTCTTGCCTGGATCAGTGGTTTTAATTTTGACGTACTATCTTATTGAAGAATTAAAATTGATCAAACATTTATAGGTTAATAATTGCTAATATCTATGCTTAAGATTTATGTTAAAATTCATAAGAAAAGATAAAAGAGCTTCTATACATGTTTTCAAGTGTAAATACATATCTTTTATGAAGAATTCTATAAAAACATAATTCCTAAAGTGGGGGCTGAAAGTTAAAGATGGAAAGGATTGGAATCCAACTATATATGTTATATATACACAATAAAAGTTAACGTAAGTGTTCGGTGTGGTTTCAAAGGTGTTTCTTATAAAAGGAAAGGAACATTTATAGTCTAATTTTCAGTTTAGACTGAGGGAGAGGTGCTGTAAAATTGTTGGTGTAATTTTGAATCTTTACTTGAAATATAAATGATGTTGACTTTCTGATGGTCAACTTTTGCTCATTTTATAATCATTTTGAGATGTCTAATTCGTCACTAGTCTAATATATTCAAATTTGATTGTGAAACAGTTTCAACGACGAAACCGGATTTACAAAGAGGAACAACGTCAGATAAGAGCTGCTGCACAGAAGGCAAAAGGTGGGGATGGAGATGGAGTTCCTCATCATTAGTGTAAAATTACCAAATTTTCCGGTTTACAATAGGATTGAAGAGTGCAATCTATCTTATTTCTTGAAAGTTGGCGCAATTTTGTGTGCCTCTTTGTTGTTTTAAGTGATTTGAGTACTTGTCATCAGCAACATGCTCATTATATTGTTAAATTGAATGTTTGAGCACATTATTTTATAATCTTAATCATAGCCCTTTTTGTGTTAGATATTAGACCTTGTTATCTCCTTGGTATACAATGGGATGTTGATTTCAGAACCCATAATATGTTTGAGAACTACAAGAACTTCTTTAACCCTTTTGTGCTATATATTATATAAATTGACTAGAATGTATGTGGATTTCAATATGTTTTGAGATTTATTTTTAAAAAAATATGGTATTGATACCATTTTACTAATTCTTCTTCTTCAGCTTATGGTAAATCAAAGTGTAACCGTTCACACTCGACTAGGGAAGAAATTAGAAAAACTAGAAACCTATGGGTGCCACAATTCCATCTCAAAAACCATATTTTAATTGCGCTTCAACTATATCAAGCGTACTTGAATGCGAGATAATGGTAGTAGATATAGTAGATGATAATATCATTGTTCTTATCCCTATTGCAGAACCGTACATGAGATTTTCATGTCATATGGCTTCTCAAAGGTCACAAATAAATCTAGGGATCCGTCAATTATTATTTTTATTGATATGTTTGTAGATAGATAGATAGATATAAAATTCACTACATGTGCATATTGATATACTAAAAGAAAACAAGAATAAGGAGATACTTAAAGAAAACAAGAATAAGGAGAGAAAACAAGAATAAGCGGATACTTAAAGAAAACAAGAATAAGGAGAGAAGAAAAAACCGAAGGAGTGGGGAGAGAAAAGTAAACCATTCTTTACTTACCTATTTTATCATATTCGTTGAAGCATTATGTACATGTGTTTATACGATTCTCAACATTAAAATTGGTTATAAAACAAACGTACCCTAGAGGTACGTTTGTTTCAGAGCCAATATTATGTAGAGAATCACGAGAGTCATATATTATAATGTGCTTGTGGATAATGCATAAAAAATTAAAAGATGATTAAAGGAGTGGAGAGAGAAATTGGTAGAACAACATTTTAACCGTATATGTGTGTAAAGTTATGATTTCTTTCTTCACGTGCTTTTGTTTTTAAACCCTTGATCTCAATAGTCCCACATGTATTCTTGTGTTATTAATTATAACTAGCATTAATATATAAAAAGTACCACTTGGCCAACGGCCATCACACCAGAACACTTCATATAAAAGAAACAGATAACGAAAAAAATAAAACCAAACGAAAAGAAAAATAGAAGTAAAAACATGAATAAATTACATGGTTTGTCCTTTAACTTTACACCAATTTGATTGTGTGTCCTTTAACTTTACATAAATTTGTATTTGTGTCCTTTATCTTTAAAATTACCTCGAGTATCATTTATTTTAAACTTTTGCACATCGCATGTCCTTTATACTAACCTTCATCCATTTTCATGGTTAAAACCAATCATGTGCCCTCACATGAGGGGCAAAACTGTTATTTTGTTATTTTTGTTTAATTTACGTGTATTTCCTTCAAAAATATCTCATGTTTATATATATAGGGAGAGGATAATAAAAAAAACTAGATATAAATGGGAAAACTAAAAAACCACCAAAAAAAGCTCAAAAACACACCAAAATTGTTTTTTTTTTTTTTTGCAATTTTTATTAAAAATCACTACTTTTTAATGTATAATTTTAAAAATATAAATAAATAAATAATAGCACTGCACATGTTGCACATGCAATTTAGTTATTTTTTTTGGGGGGGGTGGGGGGGGGGGGTTAGTTGTTTGTAGTAATGAACATGTGTACTATTTATTTTTTTATACAACAAAAAGTAGCGAAATTTAATAAAAAAAATTGGTGTGTTTTTATGCTATTTTTGTAGTCTTTCTTAGTTTTCTCATTTAAACTAATTTTCTCATGATCTATCCCCTATATATAAGGGATGGGTTAAAATGAGAACCACCTTGAGTTGTGAGAACCGTGAGAACTAGGCCATCCAAATTTTTTTTTCTCAAAAGTCATAAAAAAATCACTTGTTTCAGTAAAAAAATAAAAAATGCCGCATACGTACATTTACATGAGGCGTAAAAAAATATTTATCTTCGTACAAAATTTACACCGGCGCGTAAAAGAAACTTGAATCAGTCAAAACTACTGACTAGACAATTTTTTTTTTACTTTTTCTTACAAATGTGTTTATAATATCTTCATCTACGTCTGTGCAAAAATTCTTGGCTCAATTCACGCGGGAAGAAGGAGTTCTCACGATTCTCACAGTTCGTGTTGGTTCTCATTTAAACCGAGCCCTATATATTATATATATATATATGGGCTGGGCTTATTTTAGAACTCTAATAATTGCAAAACTTTCAAAACTCCTAATAAACAATCATTATATATATATATCTATATCTATATATATCTATATATATATATTATAGGTGAGGTTATTGTTAGAAAATTTAAAAGTGGGAGAATGATAAGAAAGATTTTGGAGGTGACATGTGTCCCTTTTTATTTTGGTACTTTATGGGTATAAGTGTAATTTAACTAATAAAATCTAATTATGGAATGAATATATGCAACCGATTTTTGGCAGTTATTGTAGGGATTTTCAAATTTGAAATAACACCCTAACTCATAAAAACACCACAGCATGTATATTGAAGGCATACATCTTATAAAGAACAGAAATATAACAGAAACAACACCCTAACTCATAAAAACACCACACATGTATATTGAATGCATACATCTTATAAAGAACAGAAATATAACAAAAATAACACCATAACTCATAAAAACACCACAGTAGTTATATTGAAGGCACACATCTTATAAAGAACACCCTAACATTGAATATAACAAAAATAATACCTTAATATAACACCAGTCAACACTTTAATCAGAATCAAACAGAAATAACACCCTAAATATATAAAAACCGAAATAACACCCTAACTCTTTGAAGGCAACATAAACCTACTGAAGACACCAGAAACCACAGCAATGCAAGGACCTTTGTCCTTGAATTAAATATAACAGGAAATAACACCCCAACTCATAAAAACACCACAGCATTTATATTGAAGGCATACATCTTACGAAGAACAGAAATATGACAGAAATGACACCCTACAATTAAAACATTATTGTATGAACATAGAAAAAATACCATGGACTAAAACATCCAAGCAAGACGTAATTTTTTCTCTACATAAGTATATCAATATGGTACTCATATTAAAGATAAAAATACACTCGTTATTATGGTGTAATTTTTTAAAAAAAAGGATACGTATAAAAAGTTTTTGGCGTTTAAAAAAGAAGGGAGGAACTTTGCATGTGCATTAATCTTAGTTTCTTAATTTAAAAATGTTAAATTTACCTTTATACCCTTAATCTAGAAAATTAGTTAGTTTGATAGTCAACACTATTTACAGAATTGCCACTATGATCTCTACCATTAATTAAATATCTAATGGTTTAGATTCTTTCTTATCTTTCTCACACTTTTAAATTTTTCTCCCATGAACCTCTACCTATATATATACATATGATATTTCATCATTTATTATATGTATTTTTATGATTAGATACATGTTAAAAATAATTTATATATGTGTAATAACCAAATTATATATACGTATTATAAGTAATTACATATATGTAAAAAAATAGTTTACATATGTGGAATTATAAAGTCTCATATAGAAAATGATAACATGAGAGTTTTGCCCCTCATGTAAGGGGCACATGATTGGTCTTAACCATAAAAATGGATGGAGGTTATATAAAGGACTTTTGGTGTGCAAAAGTTTTAAATAAAGGACGTTCGGTGTAATTTCTAAAGATAAAGGACACACGATGCAAGTTAGTGTAAAGTTTGAAGGATAAACCATATAATTTACTCTAAAAACATTGAACCACACTCGTGAAATGTAAAACATATAAAGAAAACAATAACGAAATCGATCTAGGACTCGCACGTTGTGACGGGTTGTTAAATGGCAAGAATAGACGTAAAAACGCTAAACAACATGCGCACGTTGCGGCGTGTTAACTCTCAAAATCTAGACCAAAACGTAAAGCGAAAAAAATTCTAAATGGTGAAAAGTATTATGATCAAAGTTGAAAAAGGAAAAAGTGTTCTGGTTAAGT
This sequence comes from Scalesia atractyloides, assembly GCA_947069175.1. Classification (NCBI taxonomy): domain Eukaryota; kingdom Viridiplantae; phylum Streptophyta; class Magnoliopsida; order Asterales; family Asteraceae; genus Scalesia; species Scalesia atractyloides. The sequence continues at coordinate 85,051,598 of CAMTDV010000028.1, read as the reverse complement.
TATAAAAGATGTAAAAGTATTAAGGTTAAAAGTAAAATAAAAATTAAATAAAAAAAATCAAGTGGGCTACAACCATTTTTTTCTAAAATTACAACTAATAATGGAACAAAATGTTATAAATTAATATATAGTTAATAGTTAATTAATATTATCACACCTTAGCTACTGCAGGATTAGAAAATTAAGCAGTTAGTAGATGCCGTTGACTTATGAACACTCAAGTGATAACACATAGCATGTTTTATTGATTTCATTTGTTTATATAACCATGTCACATTCATATATGTTAGGTCGATCATTGCGTAACCCCGAAATAATAAACTTTTTCTTGCTTACCAGTTCTCTATATCTATCTTCATCTTATAACCAGCTTCCATTTACTGAAATTCATTCGGTTTTCATCAACATCATCCATGCATGCTGTGTTCATACCCTTCTAAATTCAGTTATGTTAGAACTGGCCATTGGTTGCTGTTATTGTGTCTCTTGGTATTCGCAAACCGAATAGCTTCTGTTTCTAGCATTCCAACACACTCAAACTTCTTTCGAGCTCTCTCGAGGGGTAGACAGAGAGTTTCATGGTGTCGAAACGATCCTGACTTTTGCTCCAATCCTGAGAAGAACCCACGGGGCGGTTCAGTGTGTTGTTTCGGCAAGTTTTGTAAAGATGTTATGGCGGATCGCAACCATTGTGGCAGGTGTGGACATGTTTGTGGTTATGAATTCGCTTGCTGTGATGGGAAGTGTGTAGACGTTAGAAGTGATCCTCGACATTGTGGAGGGTGTTTTGAGGGTTGTCCGAGCCCAGGTAGGTGCGATGTGTGGTTATGATTGATTTGCAATAAACTTGTTATTTTGATTTTGTTTTTGTGAAAGTGGATGTTTACAATGTGTGCACCATTCTTGTGGGTTTACTGATAAGACTTAACAAATTGCTTACATGAATGGCTTGTGTTATTATTTGCATATTGTTTGGGTTTCCATGGTTTTGTATAGGGGATTTTGAACCTACCATCATGTGTTAAAGATAATTCTTTTATGAAACTTATTTACTTAAAATGGTTTTAAACTGACCACCCCACCCACCTTCGTGTATGCTACCACCGCCTACTTATTGCCGGTAGTCCGGCATCACCACGTCACCACACACCACCGCTGACAACACAACCGCCACCATTGATATCAACATGCCTCTCATCACAACCCCCACCATCAGTGTCGCCATCATCACTGTTGCAATCTCCACCTTCATAACAACATACACCATTGCCACCATCACTGTTCTGCCGCTATTGTAATTGCCACTGCCACCACCGCCCCTACACATTGCCTATTTGATAGCCTCTACCTGTGAATCTGCCTCTAAATCGGTCAGATTTATAAACATGCTGATGGAGCCTCTTATTCGGTTCGAGGTATTAACAGCTCAGATGGTGGGTTCCAATGAGCCCCTGGTTATCTTAAAAATCTTACACCGGGTAAATTCAATTTATTACTTTTTTTGTAGCAACTCATTTTGGCAAAAAACACAGTTACTTGACCTGATACATCTATTTCGCTAGGGTTGCCAAGCAGGTTCATTTGTAATGGCTAAGGAGACTCAAAACACAACTAAGAACCGAGAACAAAGGTTCGATGCTATTCGGCCTTTAGTTTCCGAACAAAACTACCATGACATCCAATGTCCAGTTGGATAAAGTTTAATCAAAGGAGTCAACCAAATTCTTTGAATATCAAAGTTTCACTTAGTTCCAATTGCCAATACCAATTCTAGTCCAAAAATGAAACCGAACATCAACACAAGAAAATTAGATCCATACTTGATAGAACAAAAACCAAACATTTTAAAGCAACAGCTACATCAAGTGCCTCAAAGAGAGCTACATCAAGTGCCTCAAACTCTTTGCTGGCTTAGGATGATAATCCTTCTTAACACTTCACCTCCTTCAACCCCACACCCAAGTACAAAAACGTCGGGTCAGTAGCACCTTCCTTGTAGTAAGCAAACACCATGCTACTGTCATCATGCATGCTCTCCCCAACAAAACTGCAAAACAATCCCGTACAGTTAGCATAAAGAGAGAAAATGCAAAATACAAGAGTGGTTATCATGCGAAACGTACGCGAGAAGGAGATTGCGCCATGTGCCATTCCTTATTTGTGTTATAACATGCGTGATTATGTATGTAACATGCGTAATTAAGGTTTGAAACAACCCATGCGTAATTTTGAGTTAACATGCGTGATTTTCATGTTTGGTGGCATGAGGGTTTTGATTTTTTTATAATGTGCTTAATTATGCAAATACATGTGTGATTAGGGTTTTACCCAACCCGTGCTTAATTATGCATTATCACGTGCGTAATTATGCAATAACATATGTACTTATGTCAAGTTAATTACTATTGTGTCACCGGGTTCAATTGAAGGCCAAGGGTAAGTCAAATGTGTGGTTAAGATGCTCGCGTACGCTTCGAACGATAAGCAATCTTGTACATTAACCAGCCTCTGTATATATACATATATATATATGCAAAGTAACAAAAGAACACATGACTTACAACTGGAGGTCGCTAAGCTTGCCAAGGAGAAACTTTGTTGCGGCCTCAATGTTCTTTTTGAAGAATTCTTGTTTCTCTTCATCAAGCTTGGGGGTAATATTTTTGATGTAGTTCTTGATGTAAGAAACAAATTGCTTCTTGTTGAAAGCGGGTTGTTCCTGCACGTGCATTGTTTTATAAGTACCGATATGTGTAAACTTCTTGAAACTTAATTATGTATTATAATTGGATGATATTATTTACCTGGAGTCTAAAGGTGTCTACAATATCGACCACCTTCACGGCTTGATCGTCAACACCCTCGTCTTCATCGGCTCCTTCAGCAGAAGGGTTTGCACCAATGTCAACATCAACCGCTCCTTGTACAACCCACTGCAGACACAAGTTTTCATATTAAAGTTGATCGATCAATTGTGATGAATCGAAGATTTACAAAATAACGGATGGTTTAAGAATTAAGATGTACCTTTCCTTCAACTTCCCATAGGATACCATTCAAGATTTCCTTGTAGGGAAACGAGTCGGAAAGAAGCTCATCACCTAATAATTACAAATACAGTTTTAGCTGAATAAGCAACCGACATCACAAGCGCATTATAATCAATGCATTTGGAATAAGCATTCAATTAAATTTCTTAGCCATTGCATCAAGCAAGAATGATAGAGAGCTAGTTACATAAATCTCCCCCCTTTTTCTTGGTCTGTTTCATTAATTTATATTTTATGGAAGACAAATTCCAACTACGTTAGAACACACAGATGAAAAAAAGATAGTTTCACATGCGATAAACGACATTCAAATAGCAGAGAATCCAACATTCCTTTGTTCTGCTTATCCCACTTCATATTAACTTTTTCACTTGGAACACCATAACTGAAAGGTTACTAAAGGCTATTTTTACAGAAAGATTAATAACAAAAGGCTATCTGCCATGCTAAAAGGAAGATAAAGAACAGATTTAAACAGAGATTAGAAACTGAAAACAATCATCCAAAAAAATACCAAGATTTGCAGCTATAAAAATACAAAAATTTCAACTCTATAACTATAATTTGATAAATTAAAAGATTAAAAAACATACACAAAGATTTGCAGCTAAAAAGGTACAAAATTTTCAACTCTACAACTACAATTTGATAATTTAAAAGTTTAAATTAACATACACAAAGATTTACAGCTATAAAGATACAAAATTTTCAACTCCAGAACTACCAACTTGATAAACTAAAAAAAATAAAAACATACACAAAGACTTGCAGCTAAAAAGATACAAAAAAAACCAACTCTATAACAACAATTTGTTAAATTAAAAAACTAAAAAAACATACACACAGGTTTGTAGCAAAAAAGATACAAAATTTTCAACTCTATAACTACAACTTATTAAAGTAAAAGATTAAGAAACATACACAATGATTTGCAGCTAAAAAGATACAAAACTTTGAACTCTATAACCACAACTTGATACATTAAAAGATTAAAGAAAAAACAAGAAAACCCTAATGCAAACCAATAATCAGATCTAATAAAACTACAAATCAAATCATCAAACAAAAACCAACAAATTCATGCATCAAACACACAACAAATCAGTCATAGATCTACACAATTCCATAACAATTAACCATAATCAATAACCAAAAAAACTCCTAAAATTGTCAATCAAAAAGCTATGTTACTAAAAAAAACTAATAAATACAAGAAAAAATAATAAAAATAAAAAGATTACCAGAAATCAAATCTTGATAGACCAACATGTTTGCAAGATGCTTCTCGAATGGATTGAAACAAAGAGAACAAAGCAACTTGCAAAGGGGAGAGGGTTTGGAGAATAGATATACGGGTTGTGTATATAGGCGAGGGTTTTGGGGATGGAGAACAGAATTTTGATGTGAAATTACGAAAATGGTCCTTTGGGTTTTTGGGATTTTCTTTTGTACCCTTTTCTAATTATTTGCTTGTGTGGGTGGTTTAAAAGCACTAGATTCCCTCACTCTTTCTTTCGGCTTTTGACTAAGCATCTTTTTCATTGATGCCTTTAGCATCTTTTCAATATTCATTTTTCTTACCAATTAAAAATTAAAAAATTTATAGATTTCAGAAGAATATAAAAATAATATTTAATTAAGATAAAGGTTGATGTATTAGTTCTTTTAAATGAAAAAAAAAGGTTTTAACTTGATTTTGTAACAGCTTAGTGTAAACGTACCATGATATTGTCCACTTTGACAGCCAGCATGCCTCAGCACCTGCCTCTCACAGTTTTAAAACGCGTCATAATGTCGAGCTCCTTATAAGGAAGCCTTCGTTCCCCTTCACAACCGATGTGAGATATCACAATCCACCCCTTAAGGGGTCCAGCGTCTTCGCAGGACCTGATACCACCGGTCCGGCCCTGACTCTGATACCATCTATAACAGCCCAGCGTAACGCACCATGATATTGTCCGCTTTGGCAGCCAGCACGCTCTCAGCGCCTGCCCCTCACGGTTTTAAAACGCGTCATGATGATAAAGGTATCAAGACCCTTATAAGGAAGCCTTTGTTCCCCTTTACAAACTAATGTATGTAGGATATCACAGATTTTCATAAAATTAGAAGTCATATTGGATTTTTTTTTATTGAGGTGTTATATAGACTCTTTTACTCACGTGAAATATCAACTTATGAAAAAAAATACTACTTTAATCAAGATAAGTTAATGTCACATATTTATTTTTTTGTTAATTGGGTGTTAAACTCTTTTTCTTATCAACTTATTAAAAGTTGACTCCTTTACCTTAATATTTTAAACGTAATTTATGTTTAAAAAGTTCCGTATAAGTATTTTTTTTATGTACATTGAATGGGATGTTACTTCATTATATTTTGACCAAATTTAATATGTAACACTTTGTTTTTATATGTATGTTAAACAAATTTATAGCAAAATAAGTTAAGAGCTTTTGCTTGTAATAAACAAGAAATTGTGTTAAATTTCTTATAAAAAACTATCACTTATCTGTTTATTTTCTTTGAATTTAGAGATTTAGTGTTATTAAAAAATGTTTATTATAAAAATTTATGTAATTTTTATCTGAGTCTAGAAGCTTAATAATAAAAACATTACTTATTCGTTTAGTTTCTTTGAATTTAGAGATTTACTTTTATTAAAAATATGTTTATTAAATAAAAAAATATTTTATCTGAGTCTAGAAACTTAATATTAAAAGTTAAGGTGTATGTATTTAATGAAATACCACGAGCTTTTGCCCATCAAAAGTACAATTTTTTAATTTAATTTAAGTTGTTGTTTATTAATTAATTATTAGACTATATAACTAAATATTTAATGATAAGATTTGAGTTATTGATTTTAAGTAAGAGTACAAACTCCCACGGTATTATTCTTTTGAACATTTTAACCTAATCTCACTTAATCTAGAATTTTTATATGACTTAGTAACGATTAGAATTTTTATATGATTTTAAGTTGACTCGCCTTATTATCTTTAGTTGATTTATATAAAATTATATGTGTCTTTTTTACCCAAATCAACTCATATCATATAGAATATGTGATGATTGCCACTACTGTAAAAGAGAGAAGCTATCACACTACCATATAAAAATTAATATGATAACATCAATTGATTTGAAATTTAAATGAACTAACAATTTTTTCAACAGTAACTCCTAGATTTATAGGATTAATACACCACAACCCATACACTGCATGATTAAATTCTCAACCTTTTGTTTATGAAGCTTACCACTTAATCATCAAGATGTCCCTTTGATGACGATCAATCAACATCTGATTATCTCTTTTGTATTCAAGTGGTATAAATGTTTTTCACTTGAAATATTAGTTGCTTATACTTACAACTATAAAACACTATCAACTGTTAGATTATATCCTAATCGCATGGTGCTATAAAATTCGAGTTATAATTAGATGTTTTTGGTGTTTTGTTCATACTTTTGGTTGGTTTTTGGCTTTGATGGGTCTATTTCTATGGTTTTTGCTAGCTTCCTAGTCTCCCGCTAACCTTTTATATGGTGATTGATGTTATGTTCGTACTTTTGGTTGGTTTTTGGCTTTGATGGGTCTATTTCTATGGTTTTTGCTAGCTTCCTAGTCTCCCGCTAACCTTTTATATGGTGATTGATGTTATGTTCGTACTTTTGGTTGGTTTTTGGCTTTGATGGGTCTATTTCTATGGTTTTTGCTAGCTTCCTAGTCTCCCGCTAACCTTTTATATGGTGATTGGATGTTATGCTCGTACTTTTGGTTGGTTTTTGACTTTGATGGGTCTATTTCTATGGTTTTTGCTAGCTTCCTAGTCTCCCGCTAACCTTTTATATGGTGATTGATGTTATGTTCGTACTTTTGGTTGGTTTTTGGCTTTGATGGGTCTATTTCTATGGTTTTTGCTAGCTTCCTAGTCTCCCGCTAACCTTTTATATGGTGATTGATGTTATGTTCGTACTTTTGGTTGGTTTTTGGCTTTGATGGGTCTATTTCTATGGTTTTTGCTAGCTTCCTAGTCTCCCGCTAACCTTTTATATGGTGATTGGATGTTATGCTCGTACTTTTGGTTGGTTTTTGACTTTGATGGGTCTATTTCTATGGTTTTTGCTAGCTTCCTAGTCTCCCGCTAACCTTTTATATGGTGATTGATGTTATGTTCGTACTTTTGGTTGGTTTTTGGCTTTGATGGGTCTATTTCTACGGTTTTTGCTAGCTTGCTAGTCTCCCGCAAACCTTTTATATGGTGATTGGATGTTCTTAGTGTTTTGTTCGTATTTTTGGTTGGTTTTTGGCTTTGATGGGTCGTTTCTACGCTTTTTGCTAGCTTGCTAGTCTCCCGCTAACCTTTTATATGGTGATATCATTGTTGTTGAAAAAAGGTTGGAATTGGATTTTAAAATTTATAAAATCTTGGGTTTAACAAACAGATTAGCTAGGATCTTAGTTAGCTAAAATGAATAATAACAATAATAACTTATTTACAGTTGTCTTGGCAACCATGGGATTGTTGATAACATTTTTGATCCTTCAAACAACAGTAACATCGTCTCGAAAACCAACACCTCGCCATGCAATAGCCAACATTGATCTTCTCATTTTCGACGTTGTTCTTAACAAAACCCCCATTTTCTACCAAATGATTCTTCCGATATACAATCCTTACAACAACCCGTCACAGTTTCTAGCACCACCTGAGCATACAAATGTCAGTTACAGTTACAACAAGCTCAAGTGTATGCATGTATATGTAAGTATAAGAGATAGAGAAAATAAACCGCGATTCATAGATACTGAAAGAATCAAAAGGAGTAAGAAAGAGTGATATGCATGACTGATAGCCATTGAAACTAGAATTGAACCGAGTGATTTATATATCGTTGATGAGAAACCTTTTATAGTAATTACTAGTAGTTTATAAACTATATCTTTTGAGTGAAATCGGTTCACAAAGTTGGCGTGATATTCAGGTTTGTTGTCGACTTGTCGGTTATCCATGTTGGGTTATTCGGTTTGTTCGCGGGTCACACGAGTAGGCACGTTATGGGGTCACGGTCACGGGTACACGTATCAAGCAACTGGGTTCAAGTTTGCATGAAATAAAGTAAAATAACAAGGTTTCACGTGACCATAACTAAAAGATTTTATTATGGTTTTAGTTTGGTTTATCTAATAGTTAAATTAGGTAGAGTTTACCTATTTTATTGCAAGTGTACTTTGGTTATAGGTAGAAGAGTGGGTCTCCATGTTTACCTATTCTTTAGGTAGAAATAGGTTTATTTATTATTTTATATTTCCCACGTTTTGTATTGTATAACTATATATATATATATATATAAATTTATATAGTCTTAGGTTATTCAATAGAGTTAACCCTTCATTTCGTAAATAAAATAAATCTTCTGCAACTTTTCCTCCACATTATGTCATACATATTCACGTACATTGTGTTGTGTGTGTGAGAGGTTAGGGGCCTGAACCAACAATCCAGTTGCCGCAACCCTCAAATTTAGGAAAATTTATGTGTCATGAAGTCCTTTCTCCTCCCCTAAATCCTTTTCTCTTCATCTGTTCATCATATGGTTTGGGCTGGACTTGAAGATTGAGTTAAGATGTTTGATACCCCGAGCTTGGAGTTTAAAAATAAGATTTCGTTCCAGACTTTTCACACGTGGTCAGTGAGTTTGTATTTGCGATGGATAGCTGCCGGCAACCAGCCAGAAATTTTGAAGATAATAAATTTGAAGGGGTTTCTTTGACAGGCTTTACAAGCGTTGTCGGTGATCCAACAACGAAGGTCGTTAGGTCGGTTAGTGATACGCCATTGATCTAAGAAATCCACAACTATTCTAAAAACATTGTAGCAGTCAGTGTTACGCCGGCAATTATTTCAATAGGTCAACACTCTGTATTCATTGTCATTAATCCATCAGTGAAGTCTATGCACTCGCCCCTTCTTTGTCATGAATGTTTACCAAGGGATTGCAGGTGGAATGGTACATTCAAGCCTCCTAAACCAATCTTGAAAATTATTGTTTGGTTGTCTTAGATATAGACAAGTGTTACCGTTCGTGACCTTAGATTAGGGATGAGCAAATGGTAGCAAATACCGTCCCGATCCCGAAAATACCGTACCGATTTTTTTCGTACCGGAATCGGTATCCACTTTTTGGCATTTTCAGTATCGGGATTTTCGGGATCGGGACGGGTTCGGTACAGTATTGGTAAAATACTGAATTTTACCTTCAAAATACCAATACCATACCGACATATTTCGGTATCGGTATCCAGTTTTCATGATATTCAGGATCGGGACGGTATCTGTATTTGCTCATCCCTACCTTGGATAGACTGTCTTGAAGCTAGAAATATTTGTTGAACTCCAATTTGTGTTTATAGAAGCAAGTTATCTCATCTAAAAGGAAAGGTGGAATCGGCACAAATATTTAAAGAAACTGTGAGGTGACTGTGACGGCGAGCGCAATGATGAGTGATGGTGACGGCGATGGTGGTGGTGGTGGTAAGAGGGAAGATTGAAATTTCCTTGCCTGTCTAATCAAACATGAAACTTCATATTTTAGTTTTAAAATGATTCCAACATGTTATGTGAATCAACCAGGGGCCTTGATTCATAATCTGGTAACTATGGATTAGAAGACATTTACATAACTCAATAACTAAAACACCACACCACAAACCGCTTTAAGTTGGATATGCTTAGTTTATTGTAGTTTTAACCATCAAAACCACCCCCCACCATAGCCCTTTTATCCTTTTCCTAACAAGAACAATAAAATCCATAGAAACATTATCTGATATTCGATCCAAAAGCATCAATGGCTGCAAAAAGGCCACTGCAACTTTTGCGAAAAGGTTCCCATAATTCAAAATTTCAAAACCGATATAACAGGATCATCTAAATAACCAAACATTATTAACCAACAAAACAAACAAAACTTATAACTAGCTACATTTCTGGCTGCTTTGATGAAGCCTCAACGAAGTCGAAAAATGAAAATCATGGAAATATGTTACCTCAACCTCATGCTTTGCCTTATAGAGATTGTTATATACACCACATGCTTACAACACAGCACAAAAGATGTTTAGTCAGCTCTTAGTTTCAATATCTCCTTGGCAGTCCTCAACCTAAAATACGGCATATGTTCCTACAATAAATCATGATTAAAAAGATCTGATTAACGTCTGAAATCATCGCAAATGATGCGATCATGCAAAATACTTAATATCTTTAGGGAAAAGAAGAGCGGGATTGTCATCTAACTCACTTGTTTGAAGCAAAGGCCAAGTCCCCTGCTATAAAAGTCAGCATATTTAATCATAAATACACCACAGTCAAACCTGGTAAAAGAAAAAACTAACCATGATCAAAAGAGAAACACATAGGTTTGTTTTTTTGCATTTGGATCCAAGTGAAAGAGTAAAATGCCGTTTTGGTCAGTTTTGCGACTTTCATCCAAAGGTTTGTTTTTTTCGCATTTGGATCCAAAAGGTTTGAAATCATGTCATTTTCATCCGGCTCGTTTACTCCACCATTTTTCTCCATTAAGTCGGGTATTTTCATCTTTTTTGCAGACTTAAAGGGCAATTCGGTCTTTTTCAGTTTATGTAAAAAAACCGAATACCCCTGAAAAAGATCGAATTGCCCTTTAAGTTACCATAAAAGACGAAAATACCCCTGAGTTAACGGAGAAAAATGGATGGAGTTAACGAGCCGGATGAAAATGGCAAAATTTCAAACCTTTTGGATCCAGATGCGGAAACAAACCTTTGGACGAAAGTCGCAAAACTGGCCAAACCTCAGGGACAAAAATGGCATTTTAGTAAAGAAAGGCAGTAGAAGGACTACACACCCGTTTTCCTGGTTAGGAAGGTCCGTAACAAATTCTTGCTGCCAAGAGCTAACATCAATGTCTTCCCCATTCTTATCTTTGAACTCATCTACAACGTATCTGGCCTGGCGAATATTAGCCAAAAGTAAGCTACATGTATCATGTATGGCACTATGGTTAGGGAACGTATATGCATATAAACAACTAACTGTAAAGCATATTCCCTTCTCACAAAGAGAGAATCATGCGAACAAGATAAAGTAGTACAAGCCTAGATGCTGCAAGGGTCAATTAAGGTGTGTTTGTGTGTGTGTGTGTGTGTATGAACGGCCACCAATAGGTCTTATAAACAAAAGGTCAAATGGGTCAAACAAGAAGTCACTATGATACATACCAATACTCTCATTACTTGTTTATCAACTCCTCCAAGTGAATCGAGATACTGGAACTTTTCTTCTTTTTTGTTGATGACAGCCAAACACCAATGTATTTCTTTATGAACAGGGACAAATATCTGCTTATAAGATATGATCAAGATACCGTACTTAAGCAAGATTAGTATGAAAATTAAGAAATACACGAAAACGAATTATTTAATATAACCTTGTCACATTCAAGGAGACTGTATCCCAACTTTCTCTGAGTAGTCCATCTTCTAACGGACTTGTAATCATAGCCCATCCTTCCACTTATCAACTATAGTAGCAACAAATATATAATATAAGAATCATGAACGATCCCAAATTTTATCTGAATTAAGTTGTATAAACCATGGTGACAAAGAAACGGTAAAAGGAAGGTCATTAATTAAGAAGGGAGGTATAAAAAAAACGGTTTGATTTGGATGCACGCATTTTAAAGTTTAAAAACGGGGCATTTAATAATTTGGACCGATTTGTTAATCCTAGTTATCCGTTATGCGATTTCTACGACTAATTTTGAACTGTGCTTACCTATTCTATCAAGCATTTCCTATTACCTCTATTGTTTGATCCTTCACTTATTGTTCATGTTTGCAATTTATACATAAATGGTTCCAAAATCAAAGAATCCACTCATAGTCGTCAGCACTAAGCACATTTATAAAAGGCGATAACTTGCTTTCATATCCTCCATATAAACCAACATAATAGTTGCAGACCAAAATGAATCAGAATATCAGGGCCAGGTGGTAAATTAACTCTCAAATTTCCCAAAGAAAGAAAAATATCTTGAGAACGAGAATACTTCAAAATACGCGTCACATAAGGATGATGTGAGCAACGCCAACAAGGAGATGGAAAAGGGTGAATTGAACTAACCTTCTTGTAGAAAAACGTGTTGAAGAAATGGCATTTTAGAAACTTTTTCGGTTCCTTCTTTTCCCTCTCTTTCAGCAACTCAAGATAAAGATTAATAACCTATAATATGTAAAAGAAAACTCAGCATTAAAGATATTGCTTTACAAGTTATGTTGCAACCAACTATTACATGTGAAATCAATAACTACCTCGTCATTTAACCATGCACCAGGTCTTAAACACCTTAGAACTTCTCCGGAAATTGTAATATTTGAATTCTCATGAGTGACCAAAACCTTCCTTCTACAAAGAATTCATTAATCATTAATATACGTCTAACACACAGAAACTGCAGGCGCATACACACACGTACTAACTCCATACATATCTTACAGTCGCATACACACACTTATACTTCATACCTGCTAGAATTAGAAAATGCATTAGCCACCATTTCCAGGTCATCATCGGCAAGTGGTCGAAACGGCTCAATCAACAAGTCCTAAAAGAGACAAACAACTAATTTCAGTACAAATTTCAAAAGATACATAGCATAAACCATTCACCTCATCTTTCTTCACAAGAAACAACTGTTTATAAAAATCTCTCTTTCCTCCACTAAACTGATATCAAACTTCAACCTACTTAACTGCACGTCCCGCTCAGACGAATCATACAACAACTTTTTATAATAAGGCAAACCAGCCACCTCCGGCCTCCGGTTCAACGATAACGACTCCAACGGCTTCCCATCTATCAACTCTGACACCACTCCAAATTCATTCGAAACCTGAAACCGACGATTATCTTCCGCCTTCACATCTAACTCCCTATACTTATCCCTAATAGCCTGCACCTCCACTAACTTATTAACCTCTTCTTTCTCACTCTCCACCATTGCAATCTCCTCAACACCTGAATCCCCTGAACCATCATTGACATTATTAACCACATCAATAACCTCTACAACATCATCCTCCATCTCAGAATCAACATACTCACACTTTGAAACCACACAATTCGCATAAAGATCCGATCTTTTTCCACTTTTTTCACTACAACTACCGTTGAATCTTTTCAAACTTGCGGTAAATCCTCTAACAACTACACAAGGAGCTTGAATTTCTCTGACAATTGGGGATACATGCTGCGGATATAAACGGACGCGTGAAACGGCGCTTGAAGCGATGGGATTGGATACCGGATGAGATGATTTGAGCTTTTTTGAAAGGTGTGGATGATCATAATCGAAGGTAGATGGTGATGAGGATTGAAACTGTGCGTTGCGCTTGAAGCGATTGTTCGCCATAGCGCCCATTGAAATTTAGGGTTTTTTCAAAACCCTAGAATGTGAAATTTGGAGTGAAGGTTGAATGTTGGGGGAACGAATCAATTGAGCATTAAAATCCCTAGATTCAAAGAGGGAATTTTTAACTATGAAGGGTTCTGTGGGTCTTCAAGCAGGTATGTTCGTTTTTTTTCGTTTAAGGTTGCAGTTTTATACTTTTATTTACATATATAACCTAGGGTGTGAATGTCTGGAACGGAGCTGAAAACAAGACACGAACCTAACATGAAATTTGTGAGTTTGTGTATAGTTTAAATGAGTTCGGGTCAATCTCAGGTTGAACCCGTGAACCCGTTTAGCTAAACTCGTTGGGTTCGGGTCAACTCGGTCAGGTTGACGGGTTGACCTTTTAATCCATTTATATTATATCACATTTTTTTACAATATGTTTTATATAATAAATTAAATTGGGTGTGTATTTTATGCCATAATTATAACTTAAAATGAGAGTTTGACATAGTTTTATAATTTTAATGTTACGTTATTATATACATTTTTGTTTTTTAAGTAAATCTTAATTTTAATATATTAATTTGCTGACTGCTTTTTAAATTTGGGTCGAATGGGTCGGGTTCGAGTTGTAACGCCTCGCTTTTGTACTATCCTTATTTGGAAAGGGTAAACTGTATTTCTATTTATGGAAACTTGTATTCATGTCTTGTTCGTATTTCAGCTTTCAATCTTGTAATCCGAGAGTTTGATCATAATGAAAATACATTTTATTCACACTTGTTCATACATATACGTGATATTTAATCAATCTCGAATACATGTGTTTTATACGAAACCGAATTATACTTGACGAACAAATCATATTCAAAAAAAAATTAAGGCTGACCGTAGCCTAGGCCGCCAGCCGTAAGCTACGGTACGCAGCTGCGGAAATGAGCCAAAAAGCATGAATATCAATATTTTTCCCCTTTTTCACCACCAACCACCTCCTAACTCATTTAACTCTAACCCTAATCCATTCCCTTATAAATAGAAGCCTCCATTCTTTCATTTTTCACTTTCCAAACACTTAATCACTCCAAAAACACTCCAAATCATCCATAAATTCTGAGTTCTTGGCAGAATTGTTCATGTGCAAAAGTGAGTTCAAACTCACTTTTCTTCATCTTCTTCACCAAATCTTCCTCTACAAAGCTTGGATTGCCTCTAGGATTGTTTCCACAAGTTTTTCATGGAAAACCAAGGTGGAACATCACCATTTTGAGGTCCAAACTTTCTGTTTTGGAAGATTATGGTTGTTACTTTAGTTAAACTTGTGTTTTCTCATAAAAACTTGTGCTTGTTATGCTAAAATCAAGTCTATGGTTAGTAAGCTTAGCCAAGATTGATTCATACAAATTGGAGGTGTAAATCACCCTCCAAACTTTCGGTGTTGATAGGGTTATCAACCCACAAGTGATGAAACCATCCAAGCTTGTCACGATTCTTGTGACAAGACTTGTGTTTTGGTATGAGTATGAATACTTGGAAGCTTTGCTATCCTACCTTCATTCCACCACCACACTTGATGTTTTACAATTGCTATCCCAAGTAGTTTGCTAGCTTAAAAGTGACATGACCGAGTCTAGCTTCTAACAATTAGTTAACTCTTTCTATGACGGTGTCGGCTCACCCGGGTTAAAGGTTACTTTGCTACTTAGTATAGTAATTATTGTACATTTCCTTTTCGTTCATGACCATCTGAATCATCCTTGTGATGATTTGTGTATTGGTGAATCTTACCATGAGGTTAAAGGATGGTTTTCCTCCTACCTCCATGCATGACTTATATGACACTCTATGATATCCTTGATAGACTTAGCCTAGAATTATTATATAAACTATATAACATTATATATATATATACACACACATAACCGAACCCTGAGGATAATCGACATGGTTACTTATCATGGTAATAGGCTATATTTGAGGATAATCGACATGGTTACTTATCATGGTAATAAGTTATATTATTTAAGACTTGAACCTCTCGTTACGATTCTAATGGACACTTAACCCATGAAATCACAACAACCCATACGGGATATATAGTGTAAAAATGAGTGTTTAAGGCTAGATAATTACCTTCTTGAATTCATACTTTTGCATACTTTAATTCCGAATCCGAAACCTCCGTTATTATCCAAATACTTACACACCTACGTTTCCTCATGTAGGATAACTCGGTGTTCCATCCTTCAAACTCTCCAATTCTTCACGGGATTACCAAAGGAAGCTTTGTAAAACCGTGAGGACACTTGAAAGCCCTTTTTTGCTTAACACTTTTGGGTGCAATGTGTTTAATCTATCAAAATACACGCAAACACACTTATACTTTATGCAAACACAAACAATGTAACATCTGTCGTAAAACGGGTTCGAAAACCCCACAATTTTTTGTAATCAAATTAATCTTTAGTTTCGAATTTATGTTTATCGTGTAATGGACTTTGGTATATTAAATAATAATAAAGAGAATATATATATATATATATATATATATATATATATTAATAATAATACAAAAATGATAAAAATTTAATAAAAATAATAATAATGTGTGGACCGCGGGACTCGAACCCGGGTCGCACCGGTTCACACACACACAACACAGCACTGCAACACCCGCACAATATCTGAAAGAAACAGACCCAAATAACCTTTTATATATTTGTTTCCTTTGAATCTGGTTCAAAGTCCCGCCCAGTAACGGGTGAGAACAATCTGGCATTCAATCAAATTGCCGTTTTTCAGCAATTAACTGATGAAACTGTTTCAAGACATATATCTAGACTCAAAAACGGAGTCAACACATCCAACTATGATATGCAATCATTAAGCCATAATTGATTTTGACCGAAACTCCCAAATTGAAAATTCAATGTCTATGACTATCCTCATCTATAAATAGAGGGTCTAAACTCGTTTAGAATTCACATACACATTCTCTGAAATCTCTTGCAACACTTCTGTTCGTAAAAGACTCTTGCCGGAATCGTATTCAGTCGTCGTAATCTTCGCGGGAATTCGAAAACATCTTTGTTCGGTATAGCTTTACACTCAATCCTTTTCATTCTTTTAGTTAAATCTTATCAAGATGTTTAAAGTTTAATTGGTAACTAAACAAAGTTAAATTTGATTAAATCGGATCCAATTATGTTTTAAAATGAAGAAAATGAAGTGGGTTTGTGTATAAAAGAAATTGAAATCGGTAATACTACCGGGTTAGACACACAGTCCAGTGGTGGACTGTGTGCATTTTAAGCAAAAGGTCTCGGGTTCGAGTCACAGATACAGTTCCGATTTCCTTCGTTACCAACCCTTTTTAATACTTATATAAATTAACTTTCAGTAAGTGTATAAATTTAGTATAAATCATAAAAATTCCGGGTTAGTCACACAGCCCAGTTGGTCGGGCTGTGTGCAACACGAAGCTGTGGTCACGAGTTCAAGTCCGGTCCGTCGCATGATTATGAAATTAGAAAACCTTTTTGAATAAAATCAAAATATGCTTTAATCTAATGAGTGTATATATGTAATTAAAAATGGATATATTCCAGGTTAGACATGTAGCTCAGTTGGTAGAGCTGCGTGCACGTGTATGAGAGGTCATGAGTTTGAATCTCACACGTTGCGTATAGTCTCAAAAACCGACTGGTTCGACCCTAAAAAGGCTATATTTTTTTATTAACCTTTTTCCTTGATTTTATCCAAAAATCCATAAACGTATATAATAGAATAAGTATTTTTAAACATAAAAATTAGTAATAAATACTATAAAATTTATCTAAAAGCCTAATAAAAGTCATTAAATAAAGTTACTATATTCAAATAAAAGAATTATATTTACCGAATTATTACGTGATTATTTAGGTTAGTATCCTCGTTGGTTGGAATCTTTAAATCGTGCGCACTCGTTATCAAATCAAGAACGCACCCACTGTGAGTGAATTCTTACAAACTTCCCCTTTTTATTAATGTTTTGGGGTGTATCATGTGTCGTTTATTTATATCTTTTATTCAAACACTTGTGCTACTACCATTATATGAACTAACGTGCTATGTGATAAATTGTTTATTGTTATTTGTGGTTATACTTTCTCATTTCAGTCAAGTTTTCACATTAGGCCCATCAGTTCCCTGTATAGACGATTAGAGCATTGCGTGCCTAATTAGACCGACTCCGTTTGATTGAGTCTTGATCTCACAGTTCATCATTTATCATGCTCACGTGTACTTTGCTAGATGATTATGTGGTTTGTGGATTGTTTACATATACGTTTGCTCATATTTGGTTTATGCATATTTTTATTAAATTAATCAATATATCATTTCTTTCTAATGTTTAAACGGGATTCACTCGCCAACTTTTGTTGACCCAAAAACTCTATTTTTACACATGATATAGGTGATCAGGTTGAAGCAAGGAACACATAGGATTGGGCCTTAGAAGAAGAATAAATCGTTACTTGAATATCATGTTTAGAACATTTGGTGTTTGTATGGTTTGTGTGTTGATTGAAATATTTCTTTTCAATTTGATATAATAAATATGAAACTTTTAGAATAGTAAATGTCATGAGCTTTGATGAAAACCCAATCATACCCTGACTACCATTTCCGCTGCGGGTCAGGGTGTGACAAACAATCCATTATACATGCTTAAATACATGATATTTGATTTGTATTCTTGGAACATTCTTATGTGATTCGCTTGTCATTAACTTCGTACGAGCCTCCCCTTAACATGTATAACGTTTATAGGAGTAACGCACCGTCCGTAGTCTTGTGGCCATGTTAAGTCTTTAATTCTTGCGGTAATCAGAGGCTTGACTTGTAAAATTTCGTGCCTTGATACATTAATCTAGTTAACTATTTTTGCCATGTGGATTCGTTTAAACCTTTTTCATAGTTACGCTATATTAAACTTGTGTACTCGCCAATACCTTGTATGTTGAACTATACTTTTAAACATGTTGAAGGTTGATGATGTTGATATTGACGAAATCTAGTAGGGACGACTTAGAAACGCATCTAGAATTACTAGATTTTATTACTGTATTGTTATTGAGTTTTGTTATACTTTGAGGTTTGCAATTGTTGTACTTTGATTTCTTGTGATGTACTTGACAATTTTATTTATGAATGAAATTAGTTTGAATTAAATATTGTCACGATAGTATTATGAAGTCTTGAGCAATCTCGTTCGTCTCACTCCGATGTTTCCGCCATCGGTTGGGGCGTGACACGAGTCAACTTACGAATATTCAAGTCGGCTTCGGTTCATATGTATGGCACGATTTTCGGGTTCGGGTTCATCTAAAATTTTTGGGTTCGGGTCGGGTTGAACCCGCCAACCCATGAACACGACCTGTTTAGCACCCCCTAATATTTCGTCATTTCAGTCCATTAAATATTTAGGTCATTTAAGCCATTTCCACCTGCATGAGCCACCACCAACTCACCACCTTCAATTGTCACAAACCTCCACCCCTCGCGCCTGCAACCCCACTCCGCCACCCTCACCAGAGGTCCTGCTTGTCTTGCCAAAAAATCGCGAAATACCATCATTACTGCAATTTTCTGGCAAAATCGCAAGGGTGGTGGTATTTCACGATTTTCTAGAAAGGTTGGGGGTTTTAAGGGTGGTTGTGGTGGTGATGGTGTAACGGCTGAAGTGGTGGGTGGTGGTTGGTGGTTGGTGCTTGTGCTGGTGGGTGGTGATAGATGATGGCGATGGTGGTGGTAGAGGTGAGGTGGTGATGATTGACGTGTGCGTATATATACATGTTTTTACAATGAATTTTACACACGAACTCGGTTTTAATATTTATAAAAATGATTTCTACCTTAAATTAAAACACACACAAAAGGACAAGTGTACCCTGTCGTATATGTAGTAAAGTATTGGTAAGAACCAGATGTCGATCTATGAACGCGGGCAGATGCTTGTGTACTAAACCGTCGTCATTTATTTACCGGTAAAAAGGATGTGCGAAATAGTTTTTTTCTAAAATATCTAAAAATATATTTTAAGACATAAAAGACTTTAAATACAAAAATACAATTTCTTTTTCTTTTGTCTTGTTTTTAAGCAAAATAAGCATGTCATCAAAAATGTCACAAAGGCACTTGATCAATTTTCCAATTAAAAAGACAACTAGTATCCCTTTCGGGAATCCTAATATGATAATTCTTCGGAAAGTTAACACGATAAACACACTTTAACCACCTAAAATTATTCTTTAGCGAGCTATTGATATATTTTCATGTGAATCTTTAAAAATAAGTTAGTCATCCGTTAAGAGTTTTCTAACCTCACTTTATCAAGGAAAGCAATACCGATAAACACAATACAACCACCGAGACAAGCATAACGTAGATCATATCACAAGCTTATCCATTTTGCAAGTCTTAAATATAAATCTACCAAGTTGGTTATTTTGGCAAAAAATATTCAACAAAGATTATGACCTATATTAAGAACCCGCAATAACACCATCTAACCCGTTAGAGTACTTCCGTGTAAGAAAGCATTCTTAATCAAAATCAGATTATCTTTTATTAAACCAATACTCATTTCTAGTTTCATGGTGTAACCATATTAATCAAGTTAACAGTTTACTAATAAATGATTAATTATGAGGTTTATTCAACTTCTCCTAACTAACCATTTACTAATCATCCAAGATAAACAATCATAATCAAGAATCCAACATCAATGAAACAAGACTGCCACTCGTCTGAGCTTCATTTTAACTTGATAACAAACTAAATATTGATCACGTGTTTTTCATAATATTCATAACCATATTACATAAACATCAGCTCGATGCTTGCAAATGTGCTTAAGATAAATGTTAAGAACAAGAATTCAAACCATAAACAAGCAAGGATTTGATGGATTGGATGAATGATAAGCTTCTTGCAACCTTGAGGCTTGAAACCGTCCTAATCCGGCAGCCCTCGGACCTCAGAAATCGCCCAGAAACTTGGAAAAATACCCAATATTTTAATCAGTCGCGAAAGCTCTATTTTATAGACAATTTTCATATCCGCACGGCCTGCGCATCAGCATTAAGCCACTGCAGGGCATGGGCAGACAAGTGGATGTTTGAGCGGCAAAATCTTCAGATGTGCACGGTCGTGCCAATGAGTTGCACGGACGTGCCAAGGCTTCAGGTTACATGTGATCAGCAATCAAGTCGCGCACGACCGTGCCAATGGGCTGCACGACCGTGCCAATGGGCCGCACGGCCGTGCGTGCCAAAAAATGAGTTGCACTGCCTCTCGCACGGTCAGTGCTTCCGAGATCACAAGTCCCGCACGGTCGTGCCAATGGGTTGCACGGTCGTGCGGCATCTGTAACTTCAGTAGAATCTGCAGAATTTATCCAGAACGCTCGTTAATCCCACTTTTTCTCCAACTTTGTCTGCGGTACGTCGTTTAGGACCTGAAAATATAAAATTGACCTATTAAGTACCTATACGACGATATTTTAGCCAAAAATGCACAAAACAGGGGCAAATGGGGAACTAAATTATGTATATTTTATCGTATATCAATGATAGTGCCATATCAGCATCCACGTCACCAGAAAACTAACTAGGTTAAACCTCAGTGAAAAGACTCGCTGGGAGAAAATAAGTTAAAAGGTGAAACCATCAGTAGATAAAATATATTTGTAGTTACCGGCCAATAACTAATAGTTAAGATTATTATAATCATAGGATTGCGTTATTACAACCTTCTAAATTTACAAAAGGGTATAAAAATATTAAAAACACAATAGATCAGACAATGTAACACAATGCCGAGCAATATATAACATGATGCCGAAGAAACAAAAATAATGAATCGCAAAAAACACAATGACGAAAATAGAATAAAACAATGCCAAATAAAAAACCCAATGATCTCAAACAAATATTTTAATATCTACAAGCTAAAATCTAAGATCGTAAAGTTCGATGAGATGGTTCCAATGCCGCTAGAATGAGTTAAATCAGAGTCTCTCCTTTCTGGTGTTTCAGAGTGTGTTTAACATCTCTATAGGAAGAGGGTAACTTGTTAATGATGCTTGAAACTCATCCATCTTCATGTCTTGTTGGGCATACTGCCCCAGAATTTGCAACAGTTCTTTATACTGTTCCATGACAGGCCTCGAATCAACCCCATCTTGTAATTATTGAAATTACTAACAAGAAACTTCTTACTAGAAGAATCTTCTGCCACGTATTTTGCTTCCAAAGTGTCCCACAGTAACTTTGCAGTTTCAAAATTTTGATAAACATCAAACATGGAATCAGATATACCATTTAGGATGTGGCCAAGACAGATGTATTGTCGTTTTCCCACTTTGACTGCTTCCTGATTTGTTCCAGATTGCCTTCCTCCAGTACTTATGGAATTGGAGTTGTCAACGCGTACACCACTTTCAGGGTTGTGAGAAGAAAATGCATCTTCTTCTACCATCTTCGGAAGTTCTGCCCTTCGAACTTCTCCAGTTTGTCAAACTTGCTTGTCATATCCTTCATCGATCTGCTTGCCATCTTCATATAAATTAATTTGATCTTTGTTGGGGAATTTCAGAAACCGGATGATCAGAGAAGCGTGTATTCACTCTCAGATCAAATTATTTCGGTGGTTCTACCGAACAATTCAATCGGATACAACTCTGATTTTGAGAATTGGAACAACAATATGTGTTTGTCTGGAATTCGTATGAACCAGTATTGACCAAAAAACACCCTCATGAATTTTTTGGAGATAATTCCCAGATAACCGCTACTCAGCAGTTATTAGCAGTTGTAATTCAAATTTCGAATTTAATTAAATTGTTGCCTTAATTTTTATCTACAAAATTGTGACGAATTTTATAAAAATAATTTTTCTAAGGCATTTTCTATAAAGCAATTTAAAATAAAATTCTCGACCCCAGCCAGGGGCTCTGCCCCTTGGACCCTGCTCCCAGGGGAACTACCCCCGGACCCCCGCCAAGGGGCGTTACCCCCTTGGAATACTTGGAATTATAACAACTCGAACAAGTGTGCACTCCCGCACCTCCTAACTTGTTTGATGTACATCGTAGTTCCCTTTGGTTACCAAGTCAATCCCGATTACACTAAAATATCTAACATGAGGTTTGTTGGGGTTTGGTGGTGTGGGTTGATGGTGTCACACCCTGACCCGCAGCAGAAAAGGTGATCGGGGCATGATTGGGTTATCATCAAAGCTCATGACATTTATTATAACGTTTCATATTCATTAATACAATTTTAAAGGGAATTATACAATCATTATTACATCATGTCCTAACATCAATCTAGGCTTCATTGTTTTCTTCTAAGGCATTTCCTATGTTTTCCTTGCTTCATCCTGTTCACCTGTATCATGTGTAAAAAGGGTTTTTGGATCAACAAAAAGTTGGCGAGTGAATCCTATGAAAAACATTTGAACAAGTTTATTTAATTGATTATAAAATAAAGTGCACAACCACACATGAGTAAAAATAGATGTAAACTTATTCACCAATCAATTAATATTAAATAATGCACACATGAACAAAAATGGACCGTTTTGAGGCACGCGTTGCTCAACTCGTCTCTCACGAGGAACTGATGGGCCTAATGAATGATTTGCATATACTTGACAATATGAAATACGTAACTACAAACAATATAAACTAAATAATACACACACAAACAATAATGGATTTGTTTTGAGGCACGCGTTGCTCAACTCGTCTCTCACGAGGAACTGATGGGCCTAATGAATGAATTGCATATAAATTGACAATATGAAATACATAACTATAAACAATGTATACAATCTAAGTTTAGATCACAATATGGTATGGCACAAGTTTAAATAAACGAGTTAATTTTTGGTGACACATGACATACCCCAAAACGTGTAATTAAAAAGGGGAGTTGTAAGATTCACTCACATTGGGTGCGTTCGGTTGATGATGTTGAATGCGCACGAAGTGGTTTTAACCACGAGTGAAATTAACCTAGATAATGGCATAATGGTTCGGTAAGTAAACGGATTTTATTAATCCATTTTAGTAGGATTGTTGGGTGTATTTTTGTGAGTTTAAGGCTATTTTCTAACCTTAAAAATGTTATTTTTTAGTATTTTTAATTGATTTTTAAATAAAATAAATAAATAAAAATAATAAAAAATGTTGACTTTTTGACCGTTGACCGTTGACCATTGACTTTGACTGTTGACTGTTGACCGGTTCGTATGTGTGTATGTATGCGCTGGGTGAGGCTCGAACCCGAGACCTCCCGTACGCATGCACGCAGCTCTACCAACTGAGCTACGTGTCTAACCCAAAATATTTCTGTTTTTAATTAAATTTATATACTAATTAGATTAATCCGAAAATCATTTATTTTTAAAAACGATTTTAATGTATCGAACCGGTGTTCTCCACAGGTCTCGAACCCGGGACCTGTGGGTTGAGTTAAACACACAGTCCACCTGTCACACCCCGACCCGCAGCGGATAAGGTGATCGGGGCATGATTGGGTTATCATCAAAGCTCATGACATTTATTAAACGTTTCATATTCATTAATACAAATTAAATGGAAATTTACAATAATGTTACAACATGATCTAACTAACAATCTAACTTCTTTGTTCTCTTCTAAGGCATATTCTATGTTATCCTTGCTTCAACCTGTTCACCTGTATCATGTGTAAAAAGGTTTTTGGATCAACATAATGTTGGCGAGTGAATCCTATGGAAAACATTTGAACAATTTATTTAAATTGATTATGAAATATGTGCACAACCAAACATGAGTAAATTAGATGTAACCTGATCAATAATCATAAGATGTTAAATGAAAACACTCATGAACAATAATGGAACAATTAAAGGCACGCGGTGCTCAACTCGTCTCTCACGAGGAACTGAGGGGCCTGATGAATGAATTGCATAAACATGATAATATGAATAACACAACTACAAACAATATAAACTCAATGATACACACATGAACAATAATGAAATTGGTATGTAGCACGCGATGTTCTACTCGTCTCCCACGAGGAACTGATGGGCTTAATGTATGAGTTTCATATGACTTGACAAATGGCAATAAGTAAATCACAACAATAAAAACAATCTAAGTTTAAGTCATGATGTGGTATGGCACTAGTTTAAATAAATAAATTAATTAATTTCATAACACATGACACACCCCAAAACGTGTAATTTAAAAGGGGGAATTGTAAGATTCACTCACAGTGGGTGCGTTCGGTTGATGACGTTGAATGCACGCGAAGTGGTTTTAACCACGAGTGAGATTTAACCTAGATAAATTGCATTATGGTTTGGTAAGTAAACGGATTTTATTAAACTATTTTAGTAGGATGGTTGGGTGCATTTTTGTGAGTTTGAGGCTATTTTCTAATCTTAAAAATGTTATTTTTAAGTATTTATAATTGATTTTTAATTAAAATAATTAAATAAAAATAATAAAAATATTTTATTTTTTTCTGACCGTTGACTGACCCTTTGACCGTTGACCTGACCGTTGACCGGTTCAATGGCAGATTATTGTGCGCTGAGTGAGGCTCGAACCCGAGACCTCTCGTACGCGTGCACGCAGCTCTACCAACTGAGCTACGTGTCTAACCCGTTATATATCCGATTTTAATTACATATATACATTAATTAGAATTAAACAGAAATCCTTTTTATTTTAAAAACGGTTTAAACGAAACGGTTATGCACTCCACAGGTCTCGAACCCGGGACCTGTGGTTTAATCCAACACACAGTCCACCGCTGGACTGTGTGTTCAACATGTTATATCATTCGGTTTTTATTATACTTAAGTACTAATTATTTATTTCCTTTTCTGCCTTAATTAAAAGAAGAGATAATGGTCCGAGTCGGTGCTGAAGACCGGACTCGAACTCGTGACCAGCGATATAAACAAACACACAGTCCACCGCTGGACTGTGTGTCTAACTTGGTTATTAATATACTTAACATATATCTAAGGCGACTCCGGTTCAGTAAACAAAAATGGATTTTTATTAAGGCAGCGTGTGTGAGACGGGAACCGAACTCGAGACCTTTGTATGTATAACGTTTTATGTGCACACAGTCCACCGCTGGATTGTGTGTCTAACCCGATTAATTTCATGATTTATATTATACTTATATGATACAGCATTACGTCGTCTTCTTCATCCAGTTTGAACCAGAATCGGAAATCGACTGGTTTAAGATTCTTATCAGTTTATTAGCGTTTTGCAGTCGATTAAGGTAAGATAAAAGTAAAAAGGAAAAGGAACTGGGCGGAGAAATATACCGACTGGATCCTCTGTTTTCCGGCAGAACTCCGGCGACAAGAATTCACCTCCGGCGACGTGTTCCGTATAGCAGCTAGTCTCCGGAAAGCTTGGAAAAGGTAAGGGTGACTTCGGTAAAGGTTTAGGGGGGTTCAGTAAAGCTCAGGGATTAAAACTCGGTTTTCCGGCGAAAAACAGGTTTATTCCGGCGAGTGGAATTTCGCCGAGAAAAGGTGTGATTTTTGAGCGAAAGTGTTTGTCGTCGGTTGTGGGTCAATTTATAGGAGAAAACGAGATGTATTTGGTCTGATTTTGGACTGCATTCGTTTATTTAAAATTTCCGGCGGTTTTGAAAAGTGTCGCGGACTTCAAACATCGGTTATAACCGATATCTGTTTAATGGTTTACGTTATAACGTAAATTGGTGTTAAAACTCGCGAGAATTCCGGGATTCCGACGACTGAACCGTTTGGGCGCCGGTTTTGAATTTGTAATGACACTTTATCAATTAAATGATTTTATTATACAACAAACAAAGTCCGCGGCGCAGTGGTTTGTGTGTGAGGTGATAAATCGCTGAGAGACTCGGTACAGACCCGGGTTCGAAACCCGGCAGAGACAATTCATTTTTATTTTGCGATTTTTGACTGTTTTTCAAAAACTAAATATATATTCCCATATAATAATTGATTACGGATCGTTTAAAAATATTTTGGGCATTTAATTCGCAACGAAAATTTTGACTGACTGTTCGGTTGATAAATGGAGCGGGTTTGGTAAATCCGTTTTCGACGGATGTTACACCACCACTGGACTGTGTGTCTAACTTGTTAAATGATCTGATTTTTATTATACTTATATACAAACTAAATATTTTCATTTCTGTCTTAAATAAAAAGTTTGATAATTGTCCGGACCGGTGCGGTAGTCCGGACTCGAACTCGTGACGTGTGATTAAACATTCACACAGTCCACCACTGGACTGTGTGTCTATCTTGGTTATTATTACGGTTTTTATTAAACTTAACATCTTACGCAGTGACTCCGGTTCGGTTAAAAAAAGGAACATTTTTATTAAGGCGAGTATGCGTGGGACATTTATCGAACTCGGGACGTGGGCGTGTTTATGTGCACACAGTCCACCGCTGGACTGTGTGTCTAACCCGAGTTATATCTTGATTTAAATTAAACTTATAGACAACAGAAACTTCGTCTTCTTCGTTGGACTCAACCAGAAACGGAGTCCGACTGGTTCGTCGATTAAATCATGTTCTTTAGTGTGTTGCGGTTAATTACAGGTGGGATAAATAAAAAAATGAAAGATTGAGCGTAAGGTATACCGAACAGTGGCTCCTCTGTTTCGCCGGCGAAACTCCGGTGACAGCAAACTATTCCGGCGACGTGTGTCTTGCGGCAGAGGGTCTTCAGCGAGCTTGAGGTGAGTGTAGGTGGCTTCGGTATGAGCTCTGGGGGTTCAGTAAGGCTCAAAGGTGAAAAGCTCGGTTTTCCGGCGATTTGCAGGTATTTTCCGGCGAGTGAATTTTCGTCGAGAAAGGGTGCGGTTTTGAGCGAAAAGGCTACCAGTGGATTGTGGGTGAATTTATAGGGAGGAATCGAGATGTATAGAGTCGGATTTCAGACTTGATTCAAAGTCATTACGTTTTCCGGCGGTTATGACTTGCGTCGCGGGTTCAGACGTCGGTTATAACCGATGTCTTAGTTAAAGCTTCGGTTAAAACTGAAGTAACCGTCCAATCTTGGCGAGATAGTCGAGATTTCCGACGACTGCAATTGGGCGCGTCGGTATTTGAATTTGAGATTTATTTTATGTATTAATTGTTTCTAATATTTAACAAGAAACATAAGTGGCGCAGTGGTTGAGTGTGTGTGTGTTAAGTCTTTGCTTGAAACCGGTTGACTGACCCGGGTTCGAAACCGGCAGCAACCTTTTATTTTTAAATCACCATTTTAATACTTTTTCAAATATAAATTATATATTCCAATATATTTATTAATTATGTATCGTTTAAAATTATTCTGGGCATTAAATACGCAACGAAATTTTAACTGATTGTTCGGTTAATAAACAGAGCGGGTTTGGTAAATCCGGTTTTTGACGGATGTTACAGTATCCCCTGCTTTTTAGAAATTTCGTCCCGAAATTTAAGTAGTGATATATTTGACTAAAAATGATGGTGTTTAGTTTGACAGTTACATGCTTAGAAAAAAAGAGTAAGAGTTTAAGTTTTTTGTTTGAGGAGGTAACGTCCCTTGTAAGGGTTAAGTAACCTGTTACAGGAATCGCTTTTTGTTGCCTACGGTAAAAATATTGATAAGCAGAGTTGATTTTTCTAAATATGATATCATGCGTAAGAGTTTTGATATGTTTGGAAGGATATGGTTATATCCTAAAGCAAAACTTCTAATACTACAACCTACATGGAACTTCTCATAACCGTCTAACAATACCTCTGATCCTTTGACAATAATACTTATATATAGGAAGTACTAGCGGCGTATCCACCATATTCTTGTCAAATTTTCATTGGTTTTATCAGTAAGTTATGATTGGTTCTATGATATGACTCTAGAACATAAATAAACACAACAACTAATGTACCAAGAAATTACTAAATCCTAGATAGAACTTCTCATAACCGTCTGACAATGCCTCTGATCCTTTGACAAGAATATTTATATATAGGAAGTACCAGCGGCGTATCCACCATATTCTTGTCAAATTTTCATTGGTTTTATCAGTAAGTTATGATTGGTCCTATGATGTAACTCTAGAACATAAATAACACAACAACCAATATTTGAATCCACATTCTGATAGCATATATGTTTGAATGGTGACAGTTCCTCTCTCGTTTGTTATGATGGAGAGGTTAGTTTATGTAGAAATAGAACACAATCCAATTTCTTTAAATGGCAAGATGATATGAATGTAACACAAATTTCAACCAAGACAATACTAAATCCTACATGGAACTTCTCATAACCGCCTGATAATGCCTATGATCCTTTGGCAAGAATACTTATATATAGGAAGTACCAGCGGCGTATCCACCATATTCTTGTCAAATTTTCGTTGGTTTTATCCGCAAGTTATGATTAGTTACCAAGAAACTACTAAATCCTACATAGAACTTCTCATAACCGCCTGACAATGCCTCTGATCCTTTGACAAGAATACTTATATATAGGAAGTACCAGCGGCGTATCCACCATATTCTTGTCAAATTTTCGTTGGTTTTATCCGCAAGTTATGATTAGTTACCAAGAAACTACTAAATCCTACATAGAACTTCTCATAACCGCCTGACAATGCCTCTGATCCTTTGACAAGAATACTTATATATAGGAAGTACCAGCGGCGTATCTACCATATTCTCGTCAAATTTTCATTGGTTTTATCAGTGAATTATGATTAGTCCTATGTGACTATAAAACATAAACAACACAACAACCACAGCTTGAGTCTAAATTCTGATAGTATACATGTTTGAATGATGACAGTACCTCTCTCGTTTGTTATGATGGAGAGGTTAGTCATTGTGGAAGTGAGACATAGCTCAACTTCTATAAATAGTGAAATTGAATACTCTGAAATGTATGATGAACAATCTTTGACCAAAACATACTAAATCCTACATGGAACCTCTCATAACCGCCTGATAATGCCTCCGATCCTTTGACAAGAATACTTATATATAGGAAGTACCAGCGGCGTATCCACCATATTCTTGTCAAATTTTCATTGACTTTATCCACAAGTTATGATTAGTTCTATGTGACTCTATAACAAACACAAGATACTGAAAATGAAAAATGTCTGTGCGATCAAGGCTCAATCAAACGGAGCCGATCGTATTGCATGTACTGAAAATGAAAAATGTCTGTGCAATCAAGGCTCAATCAAACGGAGCCGATCGTATTGCATGTACTGAAAATAATAAATTTAATCTAAACAATAATCACACAAACAGTTTATACATGGAACCTCTCATAACCGCCTGATAATGCCTCCGATCCTTTGACAAGAATACTTATATATAGGAAGTACCAGCGGCGTATCCACCATATTCTCGTCAAATTTTCATTGACTTTATCCGCAAGTTATGATTAGTTCTATGTGACTCTACAACAAACACAACAACCACAAGATCGTATTGTATGTACTGAAAATGAAAATGTGTGTGCGATCAAGGCTCAATCAAACGGAGCCGATCGTATTGCATGTACTGAAAATGGAAAATGTCTGTGCGATCAAGGCTCAATCAAACGGAGCCGATCGTATTGCATGTACTGAAAATAATAAACAATAATCACTCAAACAGTTTATACATGGAACCTCTCATAACCGCCTGATAATGCCTCCGATCCTTTGACAAGAATACTTATATATAGGAAGTACCAGCGGCGTATCCACCATATTCTCGTCAAATTCTCATTGGCTTTATCCTTAAGTTATGATTGGTTCTATGTGATTCTAAAACATAAAGAAAAACATAAAACTAAACGATTGCAGTTGAATCTTGATTTTCGGTGAAGAGGACTAGTTGGGTGGTTTCGTTTGGGCCGTCATTATCTTCGTTAGGATTGGTGTTGATATTGAAAACTCTTCCTCTTGCTGGTGGCCTAGTGATTGGGTTTTCTTGATTTACTTGGTTAACTGGGTTTGATTGAGCTTGAGCGTTTATGATGTTAACCAATCGGGGGCACGTGTTTCTAAAGTGGGTAGGGTCGCCACAGTTGAAACAAGCTCGAACATATGGGAACATGGGGTATTGGGGTTGTTGATAGGTTTGGATCATGTTTTGAGTAGGGGAGAGATTTGGTTTTGAAAGGTGCGGCAAACCTTGCTCAAATGACCATAGCGTCCACAATTTGCACATAGTCGACAAGGTAAGGTAAGGGGATGGTGATAAAAACAGGTGTTACATCGAGGGTGAGGTCCAAGGTATGGTTTCTTATTTGGGTAAGTTGAGTTGGGTGCTACTTGAGTGATTGGGATAGCTTGGATGGGTATGGCGTGTGAAATTGGTTGATTTCGTTGGATAGTAGCGAAAAGTTGCCCGTCTCTTTTTCTCTTAGAATTGGGTTGAGAAGTGGATTCGGTTTGGGTGGAGTTTGAAGTTTCAGTTGATGCTTTATCCTTCTTCTTCTCCTCCTTGAAGTCTTTGTTCCGGATTCGGTTCTCGGTGAGCTCTGTAGCTAACTCCATTGCTGCTTCCAAAGTTGCAGGCGTGGTACTTATTACAGAGTCTTTAATCTTTGACGGAAGACCTCGGATGTAGTGCTCGATCAAACGGTAGAGGGGAGTGAACAAGTTGGGAACCATTTGATTTAACTCGAGAAATCTTTTGTTGTAAGTGGTGTGGTCGCCTTCCTTTTGCTTCAATGAATAAAACTCATCTTCTAATTTCTTGATTTCGCTCCTTGGGCAAAATCGTCTGGTCATGATTTCCTTCAATTCATCCCAAGTTAAAGTCATGGCATCTTCAACACCTCGTTTGGCCTTCTCTGTATTCCACCAAGTGAGTGCTATTCCATATAAACGACCGGTAGCATATCGCACTTTGCGATCATCGGGGCAATCGCAATTTAGAAAAGTGTTCTCCATTTCTTCAAACCAACGGAGGAGAGCGGTGACACCTTCAGTCCCTTCGTATTTTGGAGGGTCGCATGATTTGAAATGCTTGTAGGTGTATTTAGTGGTATTTGGGGGAGGGTTAATAACGTGTTGATCTTCTTGATTGATAGGATTAGCGGTAAGTGCTTGTTGGACTTGAATTACAATGTTGGGTATTACGGCAGCCATTTGTTGAGCGATTAGGGCAGCCATGCGCTCACGGGCTTTTCCTGCTCTCATCTTCCTACGGGCGAGGCTAGAAGACATCTACAAGGAATACGCATCATGAGTATGAGTTGGATGTTTTTGGGATCCTGGGTCGTATTTAGGAATGAACATTCATAAAATACGTATAGAAAAATAAATTACTACATCCATAGGATGTCTTGGGCTTTGCTCGTCATTAGGCCCTGCATGCCGCCATACTTCACCTTCGTAATCATGTGGGCCCCCATGAATACCGGGTTTTTCATATGGTTCGCATGTGTTAGCATGGTTACGTACACTAAAACCCGGAGAAAATCGAGAAATATGTATACAACGTATGATATTCGGAATGTGTCCAGGTGTAGACTGTAACATTTGTATAAATCGAGTCTCCAAAACCCGCTCCGTTTTGTAATCAAATACCAAGTTACGAAATTTCATTAAGTATTTATGAGTATTTTGAGTTTAAACGTTACATAATTAATATATAAACTAAACTATAAAAATTATATTTGATAAAAAGTTAAAATAAAATAAATAAAAAATATTTGGAGCTGACCGGACTCGAACCCGGGTCAACTGCCTCCAACGTCTCAGCAACCGATCTTTTAACCACTCCGCCACCAATTGTTTTCTGTTAACATTATGAAAACAATTGAATTTTATACGCAAACACGGATTAACGGTTAATGATATCTGAATAACGGAAATCGGTAAGCCGAATTGCCAAATCAGTTTTGTTTCGCTTAGCTAACTTATAACCGATGAATATCGGTTTCTAATTAAGCTCCAATTTTAATGAACTTCAAGTTTTGGGTTTTTGAAACCGAAAGACATTCAAACTCCAAATAATTCAGATTCCAATCATTTATACGATTCAGAACCGTCTCAAATACACTCCAATCCCTTTTCGTCGCGTTTTCAAGTCTTTTGAGCACAAGAAAACTGTCGCCGGAATTCTCTGCAAATCTCGCCGGAAAACCGTGTTCAACACAAACCAGTAAGAATTTCCTCTCTTGCTGTTTCAATCTATTGTTAGGACACTACTAACATTATTCCGTCACTCAAAATCAGTCACAGAAGACTTTGCTGGATTTTCTGGTTTCGCCGGAAAAATTCTGGGATTTGCCGGAAACACGCTAGTTGACGGTAAACACATTCAATCCTGCTAATAATCCATGTACTCTGGTTCAATTTCAAATCTAATTCTTTAATTCTGTTGTTAGACCCTCTCAGCCGAAGTTTCAAAAACAGAGTTGCCTGTTCTCGCCGGACTTCCTGAAGAAGACGACCTGTCCGGTATTTCTTTTCCCCAAACTGTTCGGTTTGTTCATTCAAACTAGTAGGCATGATATTTAAGTAGTAGAACCATGAATCAGTTGTCTGAGTAAAAACCGGTAATCGTAATGAAGAAGACGAATCTAAAAACGGGATAAGAGTAAATAAAACTCGGATAATTAACGGGTTAGACACACAGTCCAGCGGTGGACTGTGTGCAAAGTTTATATACAAGTCCCGAGTTCGATCCTTACTACACACACTCTGCGTAATAAACATTCCTTTTTATTCATGAACTAACCGGGTTGAAACGAGTAGTTGTTAAGTATAATATAAATCAAGAATATAACCGGGTTAGACACACAGTCCAGCGGTGGACTGTGTGCAAAACAAACTACACGTCGCGCGATCGAGTCCCGTCACAAGCACCGGTTCAATGAGATTAAAACGTTTTGCAAAATAAAGGAATTTTCGGTAAATTCGAATAAGTGTATAAATATAATTAAAACTGGATTTCTAACGGGCTAGTCACGTAGCTCAGTTGGTAGAGCTACGTGCGCGTGAACGGAAGGTCACCGGTTCGAATCCCGTTCGGCGCAAGTATTACCGCTGACCGAACCGGTCAACGGTCAACGGTCAACGGTCAAACAGTAAAAAAATATTTTTTTTTAAATATTTATTTGTTTAATTTAAATTAAAAATCAATTAAAAATACTTAAAAATAACATTTTTAAGGATAGAAAATAGCCATAAACTCACAAAAATATATCTAAAAATCCCATTAAAATCTTTAATAAAATCCATCTATTTAATATATTTTTCCCATTATTATTTAGGTCAGTGATTCCTCGTTGACTCGCTTCGTCTAAATCGTGCGCATCTCACCAACTCAAATCCAACGCACCCAATGTGAGTGAACCCTTCAAATTCCCCGTTTTAATCACGTTTTTGGGGTGTATCATGTGTCTTGTTCATTTACTTATTATAACTAAGTTATTGTGCATATATCATATCATGACATGTGTGTTAGTTGTTGCTGATAAGTAGTTATTATTGTTTGCAA
Organism: Scalesia atractyloides; assembly: GCA_947069175.1. Classification (NCBI taxonomy): domain Eukaryota; kingdom Viridiplantae; phylum Streptophyta; class Magnoliopsida; order Asterales; family Asteraceae; genus Scalesia; species Scalesia atractyloides. The sequence goes on along the minus strand of CAMTDV010000028.1, from coordinate 85,017,546 downwards.
ATTATTATTTCAGTACATGCAATTGCTGAGGCCGTAGCTCCCCATCCATCGAGGTTGAGTTTGATCCCCATTTTATTATGAGGTTGATCAGGGCGTGCCCGCACGATCGGCTCCGTTTGATTGAGCCTTGATCGGTCATTTTATTTACATTTCAATACATGCAATACGCTCGGCTCCGTTTGATTGAGCCTTGAGTGCACAGTTCAATTTACATTTCCAGTTCATGCAATACGTTCGGCTCCGTTTGATTGAGCCTTGAGCGCCCAGTTCAATTTACATTTTCAGTTCATGCAATACGATCGGCTCCGTTTGATTGAGCCTTGATCTCACAGTTCATTTATGTTAATTATCATATGATGTTGGTATGCTATCGATTGTTAATGTATGTTATAATTGTAACTGATGTTGCCATTGTTTGATTTCATACATATGCTCTTTTATGATTATGCACAATATTTTATTGATAAACTAACCAGAAAATCATTATTAAATGTTTATCTATAAGGTTCACTCGCCAACTTATGTTGACCCAAAAACCTCCCATTTTACACATGATACAGGTGAACCAGCAGCAGCTAGGAACACGTAGGACCTGGATTAGAAGAAATAAAACGATTTTAGTATTTGGATTATTATGTTTGGTTATTTTCCTTTGTAATGAATGAACATGTTTGAATGTTTGAGAAATGTAACTTTGACTTCATTTAATTATGAAATATAATAGTAAATGTCATGTGCTTTGGTGATAACCCAATTATGCCCCGATTCTTATTTCCGCTGCGGGTCGGGGTGTGACAGATTGGTATCAGAGCCATGACTATAGGGATATAGGATAGGTTATTAGACCCTTAGAGCCTATACTATAGTCGATTAGAAACTTATAAGAATTTTGTGTGTTATATGCCAAATTTCATGATGTTTATATGTTTATGTTAAATGTTACATTTGATATTGTTCAAGCATGTTCATAAGTATGTATTATCAAATAATGCCTATCATGAAATCGTATGATCATAATATATCACATCCATGCAAGCACACACCACATCATGATTGATTTTACAACGATTTTCGTGTTTTCAAATCTCATCAAAGTGAGTTCTCATGACGGGCATGTAGTAACTGGAAGGGTACTAGTACCGGTAGTCGGAACGTCCTGTCTAGGCTGGCATTCGTATAAATCCAAAATAAAGGACCAGTTTGCCTACCTGGGGACTAACGATGAGAGTACGAAATACTTATTAGGCCAAACTATGCTATACCAAACGTCGTGAGAGCTAATCCCACTTTGAGTTGTCATTGTGTCTACACCTGGACACGTTCCGACCAAACATCTCATGAACATATTTTGTGGTTAGCATTCGGGGATGCGAGTGTTAAATTGCCAATACTAATGTGAATCCTACCAAGCCAATAGCCATGGGGGCCCACATGACTATATAGGTGAAGGTATGGGGGACATTTGAGGCCCAACATGAGCGAACCCAAGACATCCTTCGGATGTAGTTGCATTATTGATATTTATGTTATTTTCATTTTCTTAAAGACACATGACACCTTAAAAGATACCATAAACTCACAATCTTCTCATTTTATGATCCTGTAGATGTCTTCTAGACCGCATCGAAGGAGTAGGAAATCGGAAAAGTCTCAGGAACGTTTGGCCACTCATATCGCCAATCAAATGGCCACGATATTACCTGACATAGTAGTACAAGTACAACAAGCCCTTGCTGCAAATCCTACTAACCCTCCTCAACAACAGGACCAGATCATCAACAACCCTCCTACCAACAAATGCACCTACAAACATTTTAAATCCTGCGATCCCCCAAAATTCGAAGGGACTGAGGGAGTCACTGCTCTCCTACGTTGGTTCGAGGAGATGGAAAACGTTTTCTTAAACTGCGATTGTCCTGAGGATCGCAAAGTTCGTTATGCCACCGGGAGACTACTTGGTGTAGCTCTCACTTGGTGGAATACCGAGAAGGGAAAGAGGGGAACGGAAGATGCGATGGCCTTAACTTGGGAGGAGTTAAGGGAAATCATGACTAGGCGATTCTGTCCTAGGAGTGAAATTAAGAAATTAGAAGATGAATTTCATGCCCTGAAGCAAAAAGATGGTGATCACTCTACTTACAACAAAAGGTTTTTGGAGTTGAACCAAATGGTTCCAAACTTATTCACTCCAACCTACCGTCTGATAGAACATTACATTCGAGGACTTCCCTCGAAAATTCAAGATTCGGTCCTCAGCGTTTCACCGGTAACACTAGAAGCTGCCATGGAGTTGTAACATCCGTCAAAAACGGATTTACCAAACCCGCTCCGTTTAGCAACCGAACAGTCAGTCAAAATTTTCGTTGCGAATTAAATGCCCAAAATATTTTTAAACGATCCGTAATCAATTATTATACGGGGATATATATTTAGTTTTTGAAAAACTGTCAAAAATCACAAAATAAAAATGAAATACATCTGCCGGGTTTCGAACCCGGGTCTGTACCGAATCAGCTAAGCAACTTATCTTCACACACACAAACCACTGCGCCGCGGATTTTGTTTGTTACATATTGAAATCATTTAATTGATAAAGTGTCTTTACGAATTCAAAACCGGCGCCCAAACGATTCAGTCGTCAGAATTCCGGTAAACTCGCGAGTCTTAACTACGATTTACGTTATAACGTAAACCATTAACCACATATCGGTTATAACCGATGTTTGAAGTCCGCGACACTTTTCAAAACCGCCGGAAAATTTAAATCGACGAACCCAGTCCGAAATCAGACCAAATACATTTCGTTTCTCTCCTATAAATTGACCCACAACCGACGACAACCACTTTTGCTCAAAAATCACATCTTTTCACGGCGTAATTCCACTCGCCGGAATAAACCTGTTCGTCGCCGGAAAACCGAGTTTTAATCTCTGAGCTTTACTGAATCCCCTAAACCTTTACCGAAGTCACCCTTACCTTTTTCCAAGTTTTCCGGAGATTAGCTGCTACAAGGAACACGTCGCCGGAGTTGAATTCTGTCGCCGGAGTTTCTGCCGGAAAACAGAGAGTCCAGTCGGTATATTTCTCCGCTCAGTTTCCTTTCCTTTTCACTTTTATCTTACCTTAATCGACGGTAAAACACTAATGAAACTCGAATACAAACTCGAACCAGTCAGACCTTAAATCTGGTTAACACCTGACGAAGAAGATGATGTATTCGTTAACATATAAGTATAATATCAATCAAGAAATTTATCGGGTTAGACACACAGTCCAGCGGTGGACTGTGTGCACATAAAACGTTAAACATGCAAAGGTCTCGAGTTCGAATCCCGTCTCACACACGCTGCCTTAATAAAATCCATTTTTTTTGTTTACTGAACCGGATCGCCTTAGATATATGTTAAATATATTGTTAACCGGATTAATAACCAAGTTAGACACACAGTCCAGCGGTGGACTGTGTGTTTGTTTATATCACAGGTCACGAGTTCGAGTCCGGTCTTCAGCACCGACTCGGACAATTATCTTTTCTTTTTAAATAAGGCAGAAAAGGAAATAACTAATTAGTAGTTAAGTATAATAAAAATCGAGTTATATAACATGTACAACACACAGTCCAGCGGTGGACTGTGTGTTAGATTAAACCACAGGTCCCGAGTTCGAGACCTGTGGAGTGCAAAACCGGTCCGCTTAAACTGTTTTTAAAATAAAAATGATTTTCTGTTAATTCTAATTAATGTATATATGTAATTAAAATCGGATATATAACGGGTTAGACACGTAGCTCAGTTGGTAGAGCTGCGTGCACGCGTACGGGAGGTCTCGGGTTCGAGCCTCACCGAGCGCACAACAATATGCCTCGAACCGGTCAGCGACCAGTCAAAGTCAACAGGTCAAAGTCACTGTAGCAGAAAAAAATAAAATATTTTTATTATTTTTATTTAATTGTTTTAATTAAAAATCAATTATAATACTTAAAAATAACATTTTTAAGATTAGAAAATAGCCTCAAACTCACAAAAATACACCCAACAATCCTACTAAAATAGTTTAATAAAATCCGTTTACTTACCAAACCATAATGCGATTTATCTAGGTTAAATCTCACTCGTGGTTAAAACCACTTCGCGTACTTTCAACGTCATCAACCGAACGCACCCACTGTGAGTGAATCTTACAATTCCCCTTTTTAAATTACACGTTTTGGGGTGTGTCATGTGTTATGAAATAATTAATTTGTTTATTTAAACTTGTGCCATACCACATCATGACTTAAACTTAGATTGATTTATTGTTGTGATTTACTTATATTCCGTTTGTCAAATTACATGAAACTCATACATTAAGCCCATCAGTTCCTCGTGGGAAACGGGTAGAACATCGCGTGCTTCAATTCAAATTCATTATTGTTCATGTGTGTTTTCATTGAGTTTACATTGTTTGTAGTTGTGTCATTCATATTATCATGTTTATGCAATTCATTCATCAGGCCCCTCAGTTCCTCGTGAGAGACGAGTTGAGCATCGCGTGCCTTTAATTGTTCCATTATTATTCATGAGTGTTTCATTTAACATATTATGATTGTTGATCAAGTTACATCTAATTTTATTCATGTTTGGTTGTGCACATATTTCATAATCAATTTAAATAAATTGTTCAAATGTTTTCCATAGGATTCACTCGCCAACATTATGTTGATCCAAAAAAAACCTTTTTACACATGATACAGGTGAACAGGTTGAAGCAAGGAAAACATAGGATATGCCTTAGAAGAGAACAAAGAAGTTTAGATTGTAGTTAGATCATGTTGTAGCAATCATAGTAAATTTCCATTTAAATTGTATTAATGAATATGAAACGTTTAATAAATGTCATGAGCTTTGATGATAACCCAATCATGCCCCGATCACCTTATCCGCTGCGGGTCGGGGTGTGACATGGCGACAGAACTGACCGAAAACCGAATTCGCAATGGGAAGTTCAAGGAGGAAAAGAAGAAAACCCCTGCTGAGGGACAAACCTCAAACCACCACACTCCTTCCTCTAAATTTGCTAACAAGAGGAAGCGTAACAACAGGAACTTTGCAGTCACTCACACCAACACCCCTGTTCCTGCTGCACCCATCACTCAAGCCACTCCTCCACCCGCGCCATACAAAAGACCATACACAGGACCACTACCAAAATGTAACCGTTGTCAGTATCACCACTCCCCTGACTATCCTTGCCAATACTGTACCAGCTGCGGTCGCGCTGGACACACTGTACAACACTGCCGCGTACCTCAACGAACAAACCGCCACCAACCTATAACCCAAACCCACCAACAATTTATGGGTCAAGCCCAACAACAACAACCATTTCCACCCACTCAACATTTAGCCCAAACATACTATCAACCCAACTACCCTATGGGCCAACCTATGCGGGCATGTTTCAATTGTGGAGATCCAAGTCATTTCAGGAACTCATGTCCAAGACTGGTCAATATTATTCATGCTCAGGCCCAAGCCAACCCTGTGAACCAAGCAAATCAAGCTCCTCCACCTGCTAGAGGAAGGGCTTTCAATATTAACGCAAACCAGGCCAGAGCTGACGGCAATGTAGTCAACGGTACGTTTCTTATAAATGGTAGATATGCCTCTATGTTATTTGATACTGGTGCGGATAGAAGTTTCGTGTCATTAGAGTTTGAACCTGTCTTAAATAAAAATCGAGATAAGCTCGCGGAATCCATAATGGTGGAAGTTGCAGATGGAAAACCAGTTTCGTTAGACTCTATTTTACGCAACTGTACGCTCACCCTAAACGACCACGATTTCTCAGTTGATCTTATTCCTATGAAGCTGGGAAGTTTCGACATCATAATCGGAATGGATTGGCTCAGTCAGCATAATGCGAAAGTTGTATGTCGTGAGAAATTTATTCGTATTCCTCTTTCAAACGGTCAGACTCTCCGAATTATTGGAGAAACCTCGGCGAAAGGACTTAACTTAATGTCTTGTCTTCAAGCTCAAAAATACCTTCGCAAGAATTATGTCGCGTTTTTAGCCCATATCATCAAGAAGGGGACCTCAGAAAAGAAACTTGAAGATATCCCTGTTGTAAAAGATTTTCCACAAGTTTTTCCTGACGACATATCAGGACTTCCTCCAATCAGAGATGTCGAATTTCGTATCGATCTTATACCTGGTGCTACACCAGTGGCAAAATCTCCATATAGGTTAGCCCCCTCTGAAATGCAAGAGCTAGCCAGTCAATTGCAAGAGTTGACTGACAAGGGATTTATACGCCCCAGCTCGTCGCCTTGGGGTGCACCTGTACTCTTTGTAAAGAAGAAGGATGGATCTTTTCGCATGTGCATCGACTACAGAGAGCTCAACAAGTTAACTATCAAAAATCGATATCCTTTACCTCGTATAGATGACCTTCTTGACCAATTACAAGGTGCCAGTTGCTTTTCGAAAATCGACCTTCGATCGGGCTATCATCAGCTTAGGGTGCATGAAGAAGACGTCCCTAAAACTGCTTTTCGAACTCGATATGGTCACTATGAATTCATGGTTATGCCATTTGGATTAACCAACGCACCAGCTGTTTTCATGGACCTAATGAATAGAGTCTGCAAACCTTACCTTGATCGATTTGTTATTGTTTTCATCGACGATATTCTTATCTATTCAAAATCTAAAGCTGATCATGAGCGTCATCTGCGACTTGTTCTTGCACTTCTAGAAAAGGAAAAGCTTTATGCCAAATTCTCTAAATGTGAATTCTGGTTAAAAGAGGTGCAATTTCTCGGGCATGTAGTCAATGACAAAGGAATACATGTGGACCCATCAAAGATCAAAGCAGTTCAAGAATGGCAAGCTCCACGTACGCCAACTGAAGTAAGGTCTTTTCTTGGACTTGCTGGCTACTATCGTCGATTCATTTCAAACTTCTCTCGCATTGCGGTGCCACTCACGGCTTTAACCCATAAAGGGAAACCATTTGTATGGGGCCCAAGCAAGAAGAAGCTTTTCAAACTCTCAAGCAAAAACTTTGTGATGCACCAATCCTCACTCTTCCTGAAGGTTGTGATGATTTTGTAGTCTATTGCGACGCGTCAGGGCAAGGATTAGGTTGCGTTCTCATGCAAAGAGGAAAAGTCATAGCTTATGCCTCAAGGCAACTCAAGACTCACGAAAAGAACTATACCACTCATGACCTTGAACTTGGAGCCGTTGTATTCGCTCTTAAGATATGGAGACATTATCTTTATGGTACGAAGTGTGAAATATACACTGACCACAAGAGTCTTCAACATATCTTCAATCAGAAAAAGTTAAATATGAGGCAACGAAGATGGGTCGAACTCCTAAATGATTACGACTGTGAAATCAGATACCACCCTGGTAAAGCAAATGTGGTGGCTGATGCACTTAGTCGAAAGGGTTATGCGAATTCCATTCATCTTCTATGTTCGCAAATTATAACCAATATTAAGGATCAAATTCGAGAAGCTCAACACGTATCCATATCAGAGGAAGATGTACAAAAAGAGATGTCCTGTGGAGCCGAGCTAAAACTTGAAACTAAGTCTGATGGTATCTTGTATTACCTAGATCGTATATGGATTCCTAACCACATCAATCTTCGTGAAACACTCATGCATGAAGCCCATAAGTCGCGATATTCTATACACACAGGAGCCGATAAGATGTATCAAGACCTACGGTACACCTGTTGGTGGCCTGGAATGAAGAAAGATATTGCCGTTTTTGTTTCCAAGTGTCTCACTTGTTCTAAAGTAAAGGCTGAACACCAAAGACCCTCAGGACTTCTAGTTCAACCAGAAATACCTGTCTGGAAGTGGGAAAATATAACCATGGATTTCATTACCGGATTACCTCGCACTTCTAGTGGGTATGACACTATATGGGTGATTATAGACCGACTCACAAAATCAGCTCTCTTTATTCCTATTCGAGAAGATTTCAAAAACGAAAAGCTTGCTCGTATTTATATCAACGAAATCGTCAGCCGACATGGAGTTCCGTTAAGTATTATTTCTGATCGGGATGGTCGTTTCACCTCACGAACATGGCAGGCAGTACAATCTGCTATGGGCACTCGACTAGATCTCAGTACCGCCTATCATCCTCAAACTGATGGACAGTCTGAGCGCACCATTCAAACCCTTGAGGATATGCTTAGAGCATGTGTCATAGACTTCAAGGGAAATTGGGACGCCCACCTACCGTTAGTCGAATTTTCGTACAACAACAGCTATCATTCTAGCATCGGCATGGCACCTTTTGAAGCTTTATATGGTCGAAAGTGTCGATCTCCTGTTTGTTGGCACGAAATTGGGGAAGCACAAATTACTGGTCCAGAATTGATCCAAGAAACCACAGATAAGATTCATCAAATCCGAAACAATCTTCTAGCGGCTCAAAGTCGTCAAAAGAGTTACGCAGATAAACGACGGAAGCCCTTGGAGTTTAGCGTTGGTGATCATGTGCTTTTAAAAGTGTCACCGTGGAAGGGAGTAGTTCGTTTTGGTCAAAAGGGAAAGCTAGCACCACGTTACGTAGGACCTTTCAAGATACTCGAAAGAGTAGGTCCTGTAGCATACAAGCTTGACCTACCGGAAGAACTCGACAGGATTCATCCCACATTCCACGTGTCGAACTTGAAGAAGTGCCTCGCTGATGAGAATCTTCATATTCCACTAGAAGATATTCAGATCGATGAATCCATGCATTTTATTGAAAGACCAGTGGAGATTATGGACTATGGAGAAAAGCGTCTACGTCGAAGTCGCATTCCTATTGTTAGAGTACGCTGGGAGTCAAAACGGGGACCTGAGTTTACTTGGGAACGTGAAGACTCAATGCGTGAAAAATACCCTCATCTTTTCCCTACTACTTCAACTGTTTAAATTTCGGGACGAAATTCCTAAAAGTAGGGGATACTGTAACATTTGTATAAATCGAGTCTCCAAAACCCGCTCCGTTTTGTAATCAAATACTAAGTTACGAAATTTCATTAAGTATTTATGAGTATTTTGAGTTTAAACGTTACATAATTAATATATAAACTAAACTATAAAAATTATATTTGATAAAAAGTTAAAATAAAATAAATAAAAAATATTTGGAGCTGACCGGACTCGAACCCGGGTCAACTGCCTCCAACGTCTCAGCAACCGATCTTTTAACCACTCCGCCACCAATTGTTTTCTGTTAACATTATGAAAACAATTGAATTTTATACGCAAACACGGATTAACGGTTAATGATATCTGAATAACGGAAATCGGTAAGCCGAATCGCCAAATCAGTTTTGTTTCGCTTAGCTAACTTATAACCGACGAATATCGGTTTCTAATTAAGCTCCAATTTTAATGAACTTCAAGTTTTGGGTTTTTGAAACCGAACGACATTCAAACTCCAAATAATTCAGATTCCAATCATTTATACGATTCAGAACCGTCTCAAATACACTCCAATCCCTTTTCGTCGCGTTTTCAAGTCTTTTGAGCACAAGAAAACTGTCGCCGGAATTCTCTGCAAATCTCGCCGGAAAACCGTGTTCAACACAAACCAGTAAGAATTTCCTCTCTTGCTGTTTCAATCTATTGTTAGGACACTACTAACATTATTCCGTCACTCAAAATCAGTCACAGAAGACTTTGCTGGATTTTCTGGTTTCGCCGGAAAAATTCTGGGATTTGCCGGAAACACGCTAGTTGACGGTAAACACATTCAATCGTGCTAATAATCCATGTACTCTGGTTCAATTTCAAATCTAATTCTTTAATTCTGTTGTTAGACCCTCTCAGCCGAAGTTTCAAAAACAGAGTTGCCTGTTCTCGCCGGACTTCCTGAAGAAGACGACCTGTCCGGTATTTCTTTTCCCCAAACTGTTCGGTTTGTTCATTCAAACTAGTAGGCATGATATTTAAGTAGTAGAACCATGAATCAGTTGTCTGAGTAAAAACCGGTAATCGTAATGAAGAAGACGAATCTAAAAACGGGATAAGAGTAAATAAAACTCGGATAATTAACGGGTTAGACACACAGTCCAGCGGTGGACTGTGTGCAAAGTTTATATACAAGTCCCGAGTTCGATCCTTACTACACACACTCTGCGTAATAAACATTCCTTTTTATTCATGAACTAACCGGGTTGAAACGAGTAGTTGTTAAGTATAATATAAATCAAGAATATAACCGGGTTAGACACACAGTCCAGCGGTGGACTGTGTGCAAAACAAACTACACGTCGCGCGATCGAGTCCCGTCACAAACACCGGTTCAATGAGATTAAAACGTTTTGCAAAATAAAGGAATTTTCGGTAAATTAGAATAAGTGTATAAATATAATTAAAACTGGATTTCTAACGGGTTAGTCACGTAGCTCAGTTGGTAGAGCTACGTGCGCGTGAACGGAAGGTCACCGGTTCGAATCCCGTTCGGCGCAAGTATTACCGCTGACCGAACCGGTCAACGGTCAACGGTCAAACAGTAAAAAAATATTATTTTTTTAAATATTTATTTGTTTAATTTAAATTAAAAATCAATTAAAAATACTTAAAAATAACATTTTTAAGGATAGAAAATAGCCATAAACTCACAAAAATATATCTAAAAATCCCATTAAAATCTTTAATAAAATCCATCTATTTAATATATTTTTCCCATTATTATTTAGGTCAGTGATTCCTCGTTGACTCGCTTCGTCTAAATCGTGCGCATCTCACCAACTCAAATCCAACGCACCCAATGTGAGTGAACCCTTCAAATTCCCCGTTTTAATCACGTTTTTGGGGTGTATCATGTGTCTTGTTCATTTACTTATTATAACTAAGTTATTGTGCATATATCATATCATGACATGTGTGTTAGTTGTTGCTGATAAGTAGTTATTATTGTTTGCAAATTATTATTTCAGTACATGCAATTGCTGAGGCCGTAGCTCCCCATCCATCGAGGTTGAGTTTGATCCCCATTTTATTATGAGGTTGATCAGGGCGTGCCCGCACGATCGGCTCCGTTTGATTGAGCCTTGATCGGTCATTTTATTTACATTTCAATACATGCAATACGCTCGGCTCCGTTTGATTGAGCCTTGAGTGCACAGTTCAATTTACATTTCCAGTTCATGCAATACGTTCGGCTCCGTTTGATTGAGCCTTGAGCGCACAGTTCAATTTACATTTTCAGTTCATGCAATACGATCGGCTCCGTTTGATTGAGCCTTGATCTCACAGTTCATTTATGTTAATTATCATATGATGTTGGTATGTTCATGTATGCTATCGATTGTTAATGTATGTTATAATTGTAACTGATGTTGCCATTGTTTGATTTCATACATATGCTCTTTTATGATTATGCACAATATTTTATTGATAAACTAACCAGAAAATCATTATTAAATGTTTATCTATAAGGTTCACTCGCCAACTTATGTTGACCCAAAAACCTCCCATTTTACACATGATACAGGTGAACCAGCAGCAGCTAGGAACACGTAGGACCTGGATTAGAAGAAATAAAACGATTTTAGTATTTGGATTATTATGTTTGGTTATTTTCCTTTGTAATGAATGAACATGTTTGAATGTTTGAGAAATGTAACTTTCACTTCATTTAATTATGAAACATAATAGTAAATGTCATGTGCTTTGGTGATAACCCAATTATGCCCCGATTCTTATTTCCGCTGCGGGTCGGGGTGTGACATAGACACGGTGACACCTCAAAGTGGGTTAGTTCGAACGACGTTTGGTGTGGCATGCTTTGGCCTAATAGGTCCTTCGTACTCTCATCGTTAGTCCCCAGGTAGGCAAACCGGTCCGTTGTATTGGATTTATACGAATGCCAACCTAGACAGGACGTTCCGACTACCGGTACTTGTACCCTTCCAGTTACTACATGCCCGTCGCAGAACTTACTTTGATGAGATTTGAAAATTGCAACAAAAACTTTGAATAACAAAAGTATGAAGATGAATTGAATATATGAACATTGAAATATGTATGATGAATGTGTATGTAAGTATGTATGTTTGACTGTAAGTATAAACAAATATGAAACAAATAAATATCATAAGTTTGTATGTAACCACCTAAACAATTAAAAATTTAGGCAAACTATAGTATAGGCTCTAAGGGTCTAATAACCTATCCTATATCCCTATAGTCATGGCACTGATACCAATCTGTACACACCCCGACCCGCAGCGGAAAAGGTGATCGGGGCATGATTGGGTTATCATCAAAGCTCATGACATTTATTATAACGTTTCATATTCATTAATACAATTTTAAAGGGAATTATACAATCATTATTACATCATGTCCTAACATCAATCTAGGCTTCATTGTTTTCTTTTAAAGCATGTTTATGTGCACACAGTCCACCGCTGGACTGTGTGTCTAACCCGAGTTATATCTTGATTTAAATTGAACTTATAGACAACAGAAACTTCGTCTTCTTCGTTGGACTCAACCAGAAACGGAGTCCGACTGGTTCGTCGATTAAATCATGTTCTTTTAGTGTGTTGCGGTTAATTACAGGTGGGATAAATAAAAAGAATGAAAGATTGAGCGTAAGGTATACCGAACAGTGGCTCCTCTGTTTCGCCGGCGAAACTCCGGTGACAGCAAACTATTCCGGCGACGTATGTCTTGCGGCAGAGGGTCTTCAGCGAGCTTGAGGTGAATGTAGGTGGCTTTGGTATGAGCTCTGGGGGTTCAGTAAGGCTCAAATGTGAAAAGCTCGGTTTTCCGGCGATTTGCATGTATTTTCCGGCGAGTGAATTTTCGTCGAGAAAGGGTGCGGTTTTGAGCGAAAAGGCTACGAGTGGATTGTGGGTGAATTTATAGGGAGGAATCGAGATGTATAGAGTCGGATTTCAGACTTGATTCAAAGTCATTACGTTTTCCGGCGGTTATGACTTGCGTCGCGGGTTCAGACGTCGGTTATAACCGATGTCTTAGTTAAAGCTTCGGTTAAAACTGAAGTAATCGTCCAATCTTGGCGAGATAGTCGGGATTTCCGATGACTGCAATTGGGCGCGTCGGTATTTGAATTCGAGATTTATTTTATGTATTAATTGTTTTCAATATTTAACAAGAAACATAAGTGGCGCAGTGGTTGAGTGTGTGTGTGTTAAGTCTTTGCTTGAAACCGGTTGACTGACCCGGGTTCGAAACCCGGCAGCAACCTTTTATTTTTAAATCACCATTTTTAATACTTTTTCAAATATAAATTATATATTCCAATATATTTATTAATTATGTATCGTTTAAAATTATTTTGGGCTTTAAATACGCAACGAAATTTTAACTGATTGTTCCGTTAATAAACGGAGCGGGTTTGGTAAATCCGGTTTTTGACGGATGTTACAGATGGGGAGTGAGTAGAGTGGGGTGTTGTAGATGTCGTAGATGAGGTGTGGCGGTTGATGAATTGGGGGTCTGAGATTAAAGATAGCCAGTTTTTTGAAACGGATTTGAAGCGGGTTAGAGGTTTTGTGGGAAGACGGTAGAGGATTGTCACACCCCGGATTTCCAACCCGAAATCCATACACCAGTGGGCCCGGGTGGGGAGTATCGTGACGTAAGTTAATAACATCATTGCCAGTTAAACATGGCACAATGGAAGTCTTGGAGTAAAATTAATATTACAAACCGAATGTTCAAAATAAAATAATATACAGGCTTGTAATCGAAGATCCACATGAAATGTACAAGAAAGAATACAAAACAGACTTTAGGGCAGATTTAAGGATTTGCGAGATCCTCTTATTCACTACCGAGCAGCTTCCAGCCTATTTCGTATTTACCTACAGTTTATCCTTTGGACGATAGGTCAGCTTACGCTGGTAAATACACCCAACTGATTCATTTTGAAAACTTTAAAATGGTTTTTAAGTGCAAAACAACACAAAATCTTTTATTAACTTGGGAAAGTTGACCTTGCAACCTTGTATCAGATTCACATGTTTGTCAATACATACAGGGCCTAGTACAGAAACCGAGACATGATTAAATACACACCATTCAGGACTCACGAAGGAGTCATCCCCAACGTCTTGGGAATATTGCATATGAGCATCTATCAGGTGTATGCCTACACCTCGCGCTAAGGTCGTGGCCAATAACTAATGTATTGAGCCGAGGATATCCAGGACACGGTAATTTAACCCCCGATGTTTAAGTTACCAAACAAAACTGATTAAAATGAAATATGGGGTTTACTAGCCACAAGCGGGCATTCGATTGACCCCATTTTGGACCAAGCGGTAATAATTTACCGTATCCCAAGCCCGTATAGGGAAAATAAGTCGAGAGTATTTACCTGAGCTAGTCTTCTTCTTTTATTTTTAAATAACTCAGCCGTATACAAAAGTACCAAGTGCAGATAGCATTTACCGGCAAGGCTCTAGTCTGGATTATGGCATAAGCTAGCCAATTAAATACTAACGGTCTTATAAACCGAATAGTGTACATGATCATTACGTATAACGCTTGATTAAACGATGATCGGGTAGAATGTAGTTTAATCCCTACAAGTACTTGACTTGTATAATATGGGTAAACTATATACATTCTGCATTTTGAAACTTAAATGACAAGGTTAAACTCGTTTCGGTTAATTTCCGTAAAATAGTTACATATACGTAACTGTGCGCATATTAGCGATATCGGGTAACCGGATAAGTTATAGAGAAGTTCTATATGCCATTATACTTTAAATAAGTTAAGATATCAATAGGATATCAACTTGTATGCCCGTTAAGGTTTTAAAACGAAATTATACCTCATAAGGGCGTTTTGGTAATTTCATTCCATATAAAAGGAACTTGAATATAGTTTAATGTTATGATTATAAGTATTCTGTAGAAATACTTTATTTATGATATAATATCAGTAGGATATCAATTATATGTGTATTTTACCTTTTATGACCAAACTATGCACCGAAGGGCATTTTGGTCATTTTACACATAGTTTATAAATTATTTGGGATTCTGAGTTTATAACATGTACCTACTATAAATATGTTTAAAATAAGTTTTAAAATCAGTAGGTAACAAGTCTTGGTCCATTAATATGGTTCAAAACTGTACTATGGGCCTAAACGGCGCTTATGTCGTAAAATGACGTCTTCATGCAATGTTTATGAAAACTGATGTTAAGGTCAGATTAAAATGTCTTCGATATGTTATTTAATATAACATATCAGTAGGTAAAAGATTTACCTTGAAAAGATTTGATTAAAACTATTTTATGAGCCACAAGGGCTAAAATCGCCATTTATCGACATAGTTTAAGGACTTGCTTGAAAACTCAGTTTATAACTTGGTTTAACATCCCAAATAATCCTACTTATAATATTACATCAGTAGAAAACTCATTTTCAAGTTCATTACCATTTAAAACCTTGTTTTATGCAAAAAGGACATTTTGGTCAAAGATGGCATAATTATGGAACTTGCGCATAAACTTGGATTCTGATTATGATCATGTAATATAACCTCATAGGGTTATGCTACATTATATTATGATCAAAATGCAACTTTAGATCAGTAGGTAACTAATCTAAATCGGGTCAGAATCGAAAGTCAAAGCAGAAGTCAAACTTCGCGACTTTCGGTTGCGAACCGACCCTAGAACTGAAATTGACGAGCTGAACATGTTCTTACATGTTCTAATAATTATCACCAACTTGTTTAAGTGTCAAAACAGGTTTCATAACATATATAAGATCAATTTATGATTTTTCCAAAAAATGGCCTGTTTAACTTTTAATATCATAACTTTGACCCGTCAATTGGTCTAGCAAACGTGATCTCCAAGAGGTGCCCTTTATAGGGATTAACAACTACATTATTACGATCACTTAGCCATGTTCATTCGAACAATGGCTGGACCATAATGGTCTTAACCGAAAGTCAAAACGTTTTCTGAAAAACGCTTGACTTTTGGCTATAAAAGCCTATAAATGAAAATGCAAGAGCAAGGAACACTTACAAGAGGTTCCTACAATGCAAGAGAACTAAGTTGGATGCTCCTTTTAGCTAGGAACTTACAGAGGAGGGAGAAGAGTGAATTAATGAGAAAGGTGCAAGTTGGAATGAGAACTTAAGCACCTATTTATAGTTGGAGAGCTCAAATGAGGTGAAGCCAGGTGTTTAGGGGTGTAAGAGGAAGCTTACAAGTGTCCTAAAACGTGGCATAGCTGATTGCAAGTCCATGGTTTCGAATTAATGGTTTTGTGGAGTTTTGCTTGGCTGCTAAACAAACTTTCTGCAGCAGAGCCTTTCTCGTGCCCCGCGAGAGACCTAGGCCTAGTCTCTCGCGGCCCGCGACCGCCCGTGTTCAAAGTTTGACACTTTAGCCCCTTAACTTTAAAAAGCTTCTAAAAACCTTTTTAAACACCTTTTGGCACTTTTAGCCCTCCGTAGCCAATACTTGGAATACCCGGGATTATGCCCGGACATTGTCGAGCTCCCGGTTCGTTAAAGGTCACTCAGAGGTATAAATTAACATGTTGACACTTTTAATCCTTCCATTATCCAACTTTCACATATTTACAAAATTGAACCCTCTCGTCCAACAAATGGCACGTATGAGAGTTAGGACTTCACAAAGGATCACTCAGAGGCTTATTATAAGCATGTTAATTCCGATGTCACTCAGAGGCTAGGCGTGTTGGCATATCAGTCACTCAGAGGCCAAATTTCAAGCATGTTGACATATCAGTCACTCAGAGGCTAATGATTTAAGCATGTTGACATATCAGTCACTCAGAGGCTGTTATTTATGCATGTTGACATCGGACCGTCACTCAAAGGCTCAGATTGAGCATGTTGACGCCTTTAGTTCTTATTGGTCTTTAATAGACTATATATTTAAAATACAACACGTGTCACTATACTATTGGACACGATTTTTACTGGGTGTTACAAGGATGTTAGTGATGATATCCGGTGGGATTTCGATGGAGTGATCAGATGCCATGACTTTGATCAGAGAGAATTTCCTGTGTAGGTGATGGAAATATGATGGTGTGATTGATGCTACAGGTGAAGAATATCTGCTGGACTCTCTCTGTTTTTTTTTAAATAATAACCTCGTTTCTTCCTTTCCAAATACGTCATAATCATTTCTTCCTTTCCAAATAAATCATAGTAATCCCTTAAATAATCTTACCCGTATGTAAGAAACTATCGATTTCCATTAAAGCTTTAACTACAAACACAAACATAGGGGATGTTACACGACGAACTAAGACTCATCCAAACCCGATTTAAGAAGATGCATTATGTTAATAAGTGATCCATCGTTTCCTCATACTATCAAACACATGACTGATGCATTCTATAATAACTAAGTGAAGAGTTTGCGTATCATAATTACACATGGAGTAACATAATTACGCAACATATATAACTATTTACACATATTAATTACTTATAAAAATAATTAAGCAACTTATGTTAATAATTACATAACCTATATATGTAATTACGCATCTAAATAATTACGTAACATATATAACAAATTACGCACAATAGAAAACACTTACGCACAATAACTACGAACCTATATAATCCTTTGTACATTAAGCGTCCTTTGTACATTATCTTACCCCTATATAACTCATTTTAAGTAAAAGGTTGTGAGAACTGTAAGCATTTGTATGCAATATATAAAAGATAATCAACCGTAAAGCATTCATCAGTACGAGGTTTTCAGCAACATCATAAAAGGTATCTACATGATTCTTCGTTTATGGTTTCGGGGTGGAGTACACCACATGCATTCACTTGTTGAGGGTATATACCCTGACTATGGAGTAATCATTAAAACTATATCATATCCTGAAAATTATAAAAGAAATAAATTTGGAAAACATCAATAATCGTCAAGAAAAGATGTTGAATGGTTATTTGGTGTTTTAAAGCAACAATGCACACTGTGCAACAAGTGGCACATGCATTCATATCCAAAAAATAGAGATATATTTTGTAAGTTTGTATCTTATTGTATGACATGATTATCAAAGATAAGAGTAACACAATATGCGAATACGATCAGAACGACATTCATAGAGATAGAGATGTGAACCAGCTGATAAAGCACAATAAGAGGTAAATATGTGGGCATTACACAATCAACATACACACCTCAACTTTCTTGCCGGAGCATATTTATGGTGCGATTTAATGGAGCATATTTGAAATGCTGCTCACATCAATTTCAATGAAGATTAGTTTTAGTTTTTAGATTTTATGGAGCATATTTGAAATTCTGCTCACATTATTACAATGATGATTAGTTTTAGTTTTTAAATATTTTTTTTAATAATAGAAGAGAGAGAATTAGGGAGAGGATGCTAGATAGAGGATTGTAACTAGGACTGTAAACGAACTAAATGAACATGAACGAAACCATGTTCATATTCGTTCGTTAAGAAAATGCAGATGTTCGTGAACTGTTCGCGAACATATTTTTAAGTTCGTGTTTGTTTGTTAAGGAATTCTAGTTGTTTACGAACAGTTCGTGAACACTAGTCACAAACACAAACGAAGATTAAAGATGAAATAAAAAAAACAAGCACCATTAACTTTATACATTTGACACAAGTAGTCAAATACGATCATTAAACAATAAATAAAAAATTTAAAACGCAAGAAGGCTACTACATGCACCATATGATAAAACAAGTCTAGCTACCTTAAGACATAATTATCCAAGTTATTTAAACATATCCTAAAAAATGACTTTAATGTCCAACTACTTCATATGTCATATGTTTAGTCTTTAAATAAGATTTTACATTTTACTATTTTTTAATATAATTATTAATTATCGTTTATGGTGAAAAATAGAAGGGGGGGGGGGAGTAAAACTCAAGAGGGAAAGTTAAATATTAAAATACATTAAAAACTTTTAACAAATTAACCTAAACAAACGAACACCAATGAATGAACATGAACGAACGTAAACATACATATTATCGAACGTTCACGAACGCAGTCGAACGAATGAGACCTTTGTTCGTATTTGATCATTTAGTTAATCGAACAGAATACCATGTTTTTGTTCGTTCATTAACTAAACAAACGAACATAAACAAACTTCCGCAAACGATTCACGAATTATTCACTTAACGTTCGGTTATTTAGTGCGTAAGAGCATTCACATCCATACATTATTTTCTACCCTATAATTGCATTAAAAACAACTATATCTTTTTTCTTTCTTTTAATTATTTATTATATTTATTATTATATTTTTTCTCTGATGTACAACTTTTAAAATATATTAAAAAATTATAAAAAATAAACAGCATTCCCTCAAATATAACATTTTCCCTCTTTTTATAATTTAAAAACCTCGGTCCACCAAACCTGTGATATCTTCCACCGTAAGCTCTCCGATCAAACCCATGGCATCCGATCACTCCACCCAAATCCCACCGGAGATCATCACCAACATCCTCCACCGCCTCCCATTAAAACCTCTAACCCGCTTCAAAACCGTTTCAAAGAACTGGCTATCTCTAATCTCAGACCCCCAATTCATCGAACACCACCAAAAAACCCTCAACCGCCACCACCTCATCTGCGACGTCCACAACACCCCACTCTATTCACTCCCCGTCAGCCCAAACCCCACAAAACCTCACCCCCCATTTACCCCACACCGATAGATTCACCTTTCACGGCTCCTGCAACGCCCTCGTGTTAGCTTCCGCTGACGACTTCGATGGCGCTCATTCCCTAATCGTCATCAACCCCACAACTAGAGAATGCATACAGGGGCCAGAATCCGGTTATGATGTTGTAGATAAGTTGTTACAAGTTGATATCAACTACGGATTCGGTTATGATCCGTTGACTGATGATTACAAGGTGGTTACAGTTTCGTACTTTCATAATAATTATATTACGCCTCCTCGTACAATGTTTGTGCATGTTTATAGTCTTAGGGATAAGAATTGGAGGCGGGTAGGTGATTCGGTTTATAATCATTCTCGTGGGTGGAGTTTGCTGGGTGTTTTTGTTAATGGTGTTCTTCATTGGGTTGTTGGTAAAGGTTGGGACGGTTTTCGGGTGATTGTCGGTTTTAGTTTAGCGGATGAGAGGTTTAGTGAAGTGCCAACGCCCGTGTTTAGTGATCGGGGTGATGCTTTGTGTAGAAAGGGTTGTAGGCTTGTTGTTGTGGGTGAAAAGCTTGGTGTATTTTTTGGAGATGAGGTGTGGGTGATGAATGAGTATGGGGTGAGGGAATCTTGGGTTAAGATTGTAATAAATGGGATTAATAAGATTCCGGTGGTTGATCCGGAGATTCTGTATGAAGATGGAAAGATTCTGATGCTGTGTAGTGGTTTAATGTGGGTGTATGATGTTGAAGAAAAATGTTTCCGTAAAAGGATTGATATTTATGGGAATGTTGGCGGGTTGATGGTTAGAGGGAGTTATGTCGAAAGCCTTGTATCGCCGAAATTCAGATGAAACGGTTATAAATCATTAACTGAAGTGAATGGGAGTAAGTTTGATTTTTATTTTCAAGCATTTTATTATACTTCAAGCTTGCATTTTTATATATTTCCGGTGAATTGATTGTCAATCTTTTTAGTATTGGTCGTAATAAGTTGTTTTTGAATATTTTAGATCGTTAGTAGTAATAGGTGTGATTAGGTATCTTGAATATGAGTCTTTCATGATGTTGTGTTGTGCTTTATTATGCGTCTCTTTATCCCTTGTTGAGTTCTTGTACATTGTTTTGACATGATCGGGTGAATATTTTGAGACTTACGAACAGAGTTATATGTTCGTGTATGTGTTGATTCTCTCATCCTATTTCGCCACATCTTTATATAAGGTAAAGATTCTTTATCTGCATAGTGGGAATCCTGTTGAATGTTATATGAATCTATTTGAAACAAAATGGTAACTGGCATTGAAGTGAAATTAAAGGACTTTGGTTTTAATCTTTTTGTGGGATTATGCTATAACCTAGTATAATTAAGTTGCAGGCTTCTGTTGAAAGTTTACCATTAACTCACCTACTAATTTATGCTCTCTGCGTATTCTTGTTGAAGTTTAAAACTTGTATGCAGCAGCAATAAGACTTGTATTTCAGTTATCGTTCTAATTAGGTTTTTTTTTTTGTGTGTGTGTGTAGGATGTTGACGTTGCTTACAAAAGAAGACTGAAAGTGGTGGCAAAGTGGGCGGTTTGGATCAAGTATGGTGCCCGGTGGGTTGGATGGATAGGGTATCAGGTCAGGGTTGTATTCGACTTGTTGAAATTGGTTAGCTTTTTAAACGGGTCAACAGCTCAGGGTGTTGGGCCGTTGACCCATTGGGAGTACCCTTTTTTGTTTTATCTTTTGGTCACTTGCATAATAGATGTGTTATCGTTGCTTTTGTCTCATTTTTGCTTGTGCTCTTTGTTTGAAATTGAGTTTTCTTGATTTAAGTTTTCATATCCACTCATAAATTTGGGTTGGAGTTGAATCTTATAAAAAGTTTTTCTGGCCATGTAATCAAGAGGTTCAATACCCTTTTCCAGACATAATATTTGTTCTATTTTAACTGTTTTGTAAAAATGTTCCATTTTGATCACTTGAGACCGGGTGATTCGTAGGGACAGGAAAAACCCGAACCCAACATATAATTTGGAAGCCTGGAAATTTTATTAGTTGGATCAGGGATGCCTTATCGGGCGGTAATGGGAATTTTTATTGAATTCAGGGTCCCTTTTGTTCAGTTGGACCGTTACGTTTACATTGGATGCTTTAAATATGGTATGTTTCTCTTGTTTAGATAACATGCAACTGAAATTAAGTATTGTTTAACAAACACTAGAGTAAATTAAGAAATTGTTACATCTCAAGCTTACAGTCTTGTAAACGGTTTCCGAGTATTGAACATAGTAACCTAGCATTCAATTACTTTATGAATTTGGTACAATATAATGCAAGAAAATGCAGTAAACTTGTGTTAAAAACACAAGCAACTGATACCACTTTAAATGCATATATGATTAGAATTCACAGTAACTGCATAAATCGCAGCGTAATATGTGTCATCACCTGGAAACTCAGATTTTAGCTTCATTGGTCTAATATGTGTCATCATCATCTAGAAACTCAGATTTTAACTCCGTTAGTAGTCTCCCTAAATAATCGATGCACTCACCATCACGCCCCGTTCCAAAAGAGATCATTAGAAGCTTCTGTTGGAATTTTGGTGAATGGATATTTAATACATTTATAATTTACTGAAATTATAAATATTAATTAGAATATTCATGTGGTGAATAAAAGAGAAACTCTTGAGTAGAGTTTCTTGATGACATTTAGTTAGTTTTATTAGAGTTTTAAGTCTCGAGTTAAGTGACTAATTAAGTGAAATCTTTCACTAATCCTTAACTTATGTACAATTAGTAGGCTATGTGCTTCTTTTTGTGTATATAAGAATATGGTATTGCTTGATACATGGAGAATACTAGAAGGAGGATGAACACTTGAAGACCAACTAGAGATATGAGTACTCTCTACTTGTTTTCCACCACCATCACATTCTTATTTGTTTCATAAGTTCAAACACTACAATTACCAGTGTAACCTCGGGCGCGTGAGCCATCTTCGGCAGTACATACTGCTTCGGCTGTTGTACCCTGGGAAACAGTCGCATCGTCTTTAGTAGAGGCGCGAAATCTGTTTTAAGTTTGTAGGAACTAGGTTCACATTTTATAAAATATAATTACAAAATATATAATAACGAGACTCTCGTTATTCATAGGAAATATCATAGTACAATATCGGTTGCAATAACTAAATAAACAGAATATAAAATATAATTATATATACCAATCTTGATTCAAGCCGCATCTCTGGTGGGTCCTACACCCGCACTTGATAGCATCCTAGACTACAACAAAGAGCACAATAAAACGTGTACGTAGGCAATTAAATGTTTACATAAAACATTTCCATTCATTATGACTTATACAATGTACAATCTCTAACATTGTATTTGTGATACACATTTTCTAACACATGTGTTAGAAAATTGAAGTCATTTTTTATATATAAAACATGACCATTTGGATTTAGAAATTACAAATTAAAGTTGGTGATAAATCCCACACAACTACACCATCATTTTATGGTGATTTAATTCTTGTATTCTTACTCTTGTAATTTTTTAATCTCATCAAATTAATTATATAAAATGTTTGTTTGAACGTTCGATTCTTCAATGTGCCCGTTATATATATTTTGTTTCTAACATGCGTGTTAGAAAACATTTAGTACTTGCGTAGTAAGACTAAACAATTTAAAACCATTTGATAATCTGGGTTTTGATTTATGTTATCATAAACTCTAGTTGATATTATGAATATTGTACATTGCAAAACTAATGAAATATTTTAAAATGATTTTAAAATAAAGTTTGGCATAGTTTTGAGAATTCAAATGGTTTGCTACTCGTGCTAGAAGTAGCATCTGTTGAAAAAAGTAACAATCTCGTGAATATTATTTGATGGAAAACAACTTGGTGTTGTTGTGAACAAATTTAATTGTTCAAGTTTACTACTTAAATGTAGCCTTTGTAACAACTTGGTGTTGTTTTGAGCAAAATTGTCCAAGTTTAAAGTTTCATGATGAAATGGGAAACTTGTACTTACAAGTGCATGGAGTCTTATTGAGAGAGTACCTAAGACATGCCATGGGACGATATCTTTGAGAAGATTTCAGTCAGATTATAAAGTGTTGAAGATATAATCACTTTGATATTTGATGTCTACGTATCGTCTATGCTTCCGTTTAAAGTTCAAAAGTGTTTGGCACCATGATTTGGTTTCCAATGTATTTTATTGTTTTGTGTTCAATATCTTTGGATAACACATGCAATTTTTTACAAAGAAATAAATCACTAATGTATGTGACGTATAAATTTTTTTGTGGAAAGTAATTATAACGTGAAGTATACATTGTTTAAAAGAATATGGTTTAAACGGATATCATGAATATATTTGGACATAAACAACTTGAGGGTTGTTGCGTTGACTGAAAGTCAAAGACGAAACATCAAATGTATAACCACATCATGAGAGAATAATGAAAGAACGTACTCAGTGCATTGAGATGAAATACACAAACGAGATCCATGTTGACATACTTCGTTAGAAGTGATTGGAAAATTCACAAGTGTGAATTCTAACATATGAAAGAAAAAGTACTATATGTTATTGTATACCTTTGATAAATCTTGCTAGATTTATTTCGAGTGATGTATACGTAGATACGTCTACCACTTTATTATTGTTAGAACTAAATGGAGATTTTATATTCGTTTGGGAGAGCGTCAATGAATAACAATAGATGTGTACAAATCACTTATGACAAAACTATAAATGTCATGTTGTTGAGTGTCGATCTAGTTGAATCTATCTCACACATAATAGTGATTGTAGACGAGGAACATTCATCTTGTCGGTGATGAATGTGCTCGCCAAGTGACTTGGATTAAGACTTATGTTTAAGTCCTTATAAGTCAATGGTAAAGCGTTGGAGATCAAAAATAAACAAGTTATGTTTTTTAACTGAATGATAAAATTAGCTATGTGCTATATACAATAATTTGTGAGACCTTCCTAAATATTGATGTTTTAGGATTATAAATAAGTCTCATTATTTTCTCTTAACAAGGGATGAATGTTACAAAGTGATATTATAATATCCTTAGGGCTGTGAAGAATCAGAATGATGCATCTTCTGTTCACATGCTAAAGTATTGTAGTCTAAAGCATGCTAGACTAGTACTTGGTTAATTATGGGTCTTGACGGAGACTAATTAACCTAAACATTCAAATGTTTATGAACACAAAAAGAATTTGTGTACATACAAAGTTGAGCGAGAATTTTCATTCATTATAAGGAAATAACATGTAACTTTTGAAGAGTTTGTTCAAAAAGCTAATGACAAGAACTCATTGTCTAGGCTGTCACACCCTGCCCGCAGCGGAAATGGTAGTCGGGGTATGATTGGGTTTTCATCAAAGCTCATTACATTTACTATGAAGTTTCATATTTATTATTTCTCTTTAAAGAAGAAGTTACAATAAACATACAAGCACAACATGTTCAAATACATTTTTCATGACTTCTTTATTTTTCTTCTAAGGCAATTTCCTATGTGTTCCTTGCTTCAACCTGTCCACCTATATCATGTGTAAAAATAGGGTTTTGGGTCAACAAAAGTTGGCGAGTGAATCTTACGAAAACATTTGAACGAATTTATTATATTGGTTATAAAAAGGTGCATAACCACATATGAGTAAACGTAAATGTAAATTTAATCACAATACACATAATATCAATTAATGCACACGCACACACCAAATGATGAACAATGAGATCTAGGCTCAATCAAAGGGAGCCGATCTAATGAGGCACGCGATGTTCAACTCGTCTCCCACGAGGAACTGATGGGCCTAATGAGTGATTTGCACGCAACTTGACAAAATGTAAACACATCACAACAAACAATATTTACATCACATGTTTAGATCATATAATGAATAAATAAAGCGACGCATGATACACCCCAAAACATGAATAAAAAGGGGAATTTGTAAGAATTCACTCACAGTGGGTGTGTTCCTTGATAATGATGAATGCGCACGAATTTACGATTAACCGACGAGGGAAAACTAACCTAAATGATAACGTAATAATTCGATAAATAAATAAGTTTCATTTGAAATTAATATTCTTAGTTAGTGCTCTTAATGAGATTTTTAGATTTATTTTTGTGAATTTAATGCAAATTTTTAGGCTTTTAAAACCTTATTTTGAGGTATTTTTAACTAATTGTCAAAGAAAATAAAAAGGATTTTTAATTAAAAAAAATTACCCTTTTTCCTAGGGTTGACTGGTCAACGGCCGGTTCAACCGGTTTAATTGTAGGCAGCGTGTGAGGTTCGAACTCGTGACCTCCCATATACGTGCACGCAGCTCTTCCAACTGAGCTACGTGTCTAACCCGAAATAATCTCTAATTTAATTATATTTATATATTAGGTTATTTTCAGAAATCATTTATTTTAAAAAGATTTAAAAATCATCGGACCGCTGTCTACCCGCAGCATGAACTCGTGACCTTGTATTCATTTGCACCCAGCCCTACCAACTGGGCTGGGTGTCTAACCCGTAATTGTTGGGAGATATAATACTTTTATTAACTGGTTGCCGAAAGCACAGACTCCTTTTTAAAAAAACACGAATTTTTTAATCAGAACTATCGGTCACAAGCAAAGCTCGAACCCGGAACGTGCTTGTTAGTTTTGCACACAGTCCACCGCTGGACTGTGTGTCTAACCCGGTTTAATACCCGATTTTAATTATATTACTATACATCTTAAACTTCATCTTCTTCATATCAAAAACCCAGCATTTAACCCGACTGTTAATTTTAATTTAAATTAATAGATTTATGATATTGAAACCTAAAGAAATTGAAAAACGAATGGGTCAGAGTGTTTATACCAATTTTGCAAGATCTCCGGTTTTCCGGCGAGAGTTTCCGGCTATAGCAGACGTCTTCCGTCGATGAATCAGAATTTTTAGGAAGGGTTTAAGGAGAGTATGAGGGTGTGTGTGTTCTCTACTGATTTCATCAATACTCTATTTATAGTGGGATGACAGCTGAATTACATTGTGGGTTTCGGTCAAGATTTTAATTGATGCGATGATTGAGCGTAACTGATTTCGGTGATTGCCTCATGATTAACACGGTTACACTCGTTGATTACAAAGAAAGAAAAAAAGAAACGGGTCTTTAATTGATTGCTTGAATCAAGGTTCGGCGCGCTTGTTTAAAATCTGATTCAAGCGTCGTTTTGATATAAAATTTATTTGGTTTGGAATTGTATAAGATATTTGTGTGGTGTAGCGGTGAAGGCAGTGTGTGAATTAGATGGGGACCCGGGTTCGAAACCCGACCGCCCCTTTATTTTTATTTTATATTATTTTAAGGTTTTATTATATTATTATCATTTATCTTTTAACCTTTTTATTTTATTAGAATTTCCTTTATTCCTTTATTTTATTATTTATAAAAAAAAAAAAGAAAAATTAACTAACCAAGTTTACAAAATAAGTAAATACATAACGAAACATTTAATAAACGGAGCGGGTTTTGGAACCCGTTTTACGGCGAATGTTACAGTATTCCCTACTTTTAGAAATTTTGTCCCGAAATTTAAGTAGTAGTGGTATATTTGACTCGAAGGGAGGGTGTTTTAATTTGACAATTACATAATCAGAAGAAGGTGAAAGTTCAAATTTTATTTGAGGCGGTAACGTTCCTAGTAAGGGTTGAATACCCTGCTACAGGAATCGCTTTTTGATGCCTAAAGATAAGAAACATTAATACACAGAGTTGTTTGATTGGATATGATCACATGCATAAGAGTTTTGAGAGAATTGATACGTTTGGAAAGATAAGGTTATATCATAAAACAAAAACTTCAACCATGACGATATTAAAACCTACACGGAACCTCTCATAACCGCCTGACAATCCCTTTGGATCCTTTGACAAGAATACTTATACATAGGAAGTACCAACGGCGTATCCACCATATTCTTGTCAAATTTTCATTGGCTTTGTCAGTAAGTTATGATTAGTTCTATGTGATTCTAAAATCTACAAAACATAAACAAACACAACAGCCAAAGCTTAAGTCTCAAATCTGAAAGAATACATGACTGAATGACGACAGTACCTCTCTCGTTTGTTATGATGAAGGGATCAGTCTATGAAAAAGTGAGACACAACCAACTTCTTTAAATGATGAGATCGAGATACGTCGTGATGTATGATGATATCAATGAGTAAAGATATAAAACAAAATGTAATATCAATTTGCATTAGAATTCTTGGATACATAGATTCCCAATTTATAACAGGGATGCGTAAAGATTGAGAAAACATTAAGAACTAGACGGTTGGAGTTGATTCTTGATTCTTGGCGAGGGAAGGCTAGTTGGGTTGTTCGTTTGGGCCGTTATTATCTTCAACAGGATTGGCGTTGATGTTGTAAGCCCTTCCTCTTGCTGGTGGTAGTGTTGGGTTTGCTTGATTTGCTTGGTTAACTGGGTTTGCTTGAGCTTGGGCGTTTATGATGTTAACCAATCGAGGGCACGTGTTTCTAAAATGGGTAGGGTCGCCACAATTAAAACAAGCTCGAACATATGGAACTATGGGGTATTGAGGTTGTTGATTGATTGGATCATGTTTTGGGTAGGGGTGAAGCTTGGTTTTGAGGGGTACGACAAGTTCTGCTCAAATGACCATAACGCCCACAATTAGCACACAGTCGACAAGGTACGGTAGATGGATGGTGATAAAAACAGGTGTTGCATTGAGGGTGAGGTCCAATGTAAGGTTTCTTATTTGGATAGGTAGAGTTGGGCGCTACTTGAGTGATTGGGATAGCTTGGAGGGGTACGGCTTGTGGAGCTGGTTGATTGCCTTGGGTGATAGCGAAATTTTGCCCATCTCGTTTTCTCTTAGGAGTGGGTTGAGAAGAGGATTCGGTCTGGGTTGGGTTTGAGGTTTCGGTTGATGATTTATCCTTCTTCTTCTCCTCCTTAAAGTCTTTATTCCGTATGCGGTTTCGGTGAGCTCTGTAGCTAACTCCATTGCTGCTTCCAAAGTTGCAGGTGTGGTACTTATTACAGGGTCTTGGATTTTTGAAGGAAGACCTCGAATGTAGTGCTCGATCAAACGGTAGAGGGGAGTGAACAAGTTGGGGACCATCTGATTCAACTCAAGGAATCTCTTGTTGTATGTGGTGTGGTCGCCCTCCTTTTGTTTCAAAGAGTAGAACTCATCTTCCAATTTCTTGATTTCGCTTCTTGGACAGAAACGTCTTGTCATGATTTCCCTCAACTCTTCCTAAGTCAAAGTCATAGCATCCTCAGCCCCTCTCTTGGCCTTCTCTGTATTCCACCATGTAAGTGCTACTCCGAACAAACGACCGGTAGCATATCGCACCTTGCGATCATCGGGCAGTCGCAATTGAGAAAAGTGTTTTCCATCTCCTCAAACCAATGGAGGAGAGCGTTGACACCTTCAGTCCCTTCGTATTTTGGAGGATCGCAGGATTTGAAATGCTTGAAGGTGCATTTAGTGGTATTTGGGGGAGGGTTGACAACGTTTTGATCTTCTTGGTTGATTGGGTTGACGGGATTAGCGGTAAGGGCTTGTTGAACTTGAACTACGATGTTGGGGATTACGGCGGCCATTTGTTGAGCGATTTGGGCAGCCATGCGCTCGCGGGATTTTCCTGATCTCCTACCTCTACGAGAGTGACTAGAAGACATCTACAAGGAATACGTATCGAGAGTATGAGTTTGATGTTTTAGGTGTCATCTGTCGTATTTAGAAATGAACATTTACAAAACAAATGAAGAAAATAAATTTGCTACATCCATAGGATGTCTTGGGCTTTGCTCATGTTTGGGCTCTCATATGTCCCCTTACTTGGCCTTGGTAGTCATGTGGGCCCCCATGACTACTGGGCTCTGGTAGGGTTCATATTGGTGTTGGCCTGTTAACACTTGCGCCACCCGAATGAAAATCGTAAAACATGACAGCAAAGTATAAGGTCGGAGGGTGATCCTGGTATGGACACAATGACAACTCAAAGCAGGGTTAGTTCGAATGACGTTTGGTGTGGCATGCTTTGGCCTAATAGGTCCTTATTACTCTCATCGTTAGTCCCCAGGTAGGCAAACTGGTCCGTTATATTGGATTTATACGAATGCCAACCTAGACAGGACGTTTCGACTACCGGTAC
Organism: Scalesia atractyloides; assembly: GCA_947069175.1. Taxonomy (NCBI): domain Eukaryota; kingdom Viridiplantae; phylum Streptophyta; class Magnoliopsida; order Asterales; family Asteraceae; genus Scalesia; species Scalesia atractyloides. The sequence goes on along the minus strand of CAMTDV010000028.1, from coordinate 84,987,649 downwards.
TTTACCCTTCCAGTTACTACATGCCCGTCGTAGAACTCACTTTGATGAGATTGAAAAACGAAAAATGCCACAAAATCTTGAATAAAGGAAATATGAAGATGATTTGAATATGTGAACATTGAAATATGCGTGATGAATGTATATGTAAGCATGTTATGTTTGACAACAAGTATAACTCATTAAGTATCACACAAAATGATAGTGGAAGTGTTTGCATGCATTTGTGTGTGTAATAAATACGAAACAAATAAACATCATGAGTTTGCATGTAACCACATAAACAATTAAAATCTAATCAACAATAGTATAGGCTCTAAGGGTCTAATAACCTATCATATATCCCTATAGTCAAAAGATCTGATACCAATCTGTCACACCCTGACCCGTAGCGGAAATGGTAGTCGGGGCATGATTGGGTTTTCATCAAAGCTCATGAAATTTACTATAAAGTTTCATATTTATTATTTCTCTTTAAGAAGAAGTTACAATAAACATACAAGCACAACATGTTCAAATACATTTTTCATGACTTCTTTATTTTTCTTCTAAGGCAATTTCCTATGTGTTCCTTGCTTCAACCTGTCCACTTATATCATGTGTAAAAATAGGGTTTTGGGTCAACAAAAGTTGGCGAGTGAATCTTACGAAAACATTTGAACGAATTTATTATATTGGTTATAAAAAGGTACATAACCACATATGAGTAAACGTAAATGTAAATTTAATCACAATACACATAATATCAATTAATGCACACGCACACACCAAATGATGAACAATGAGATCAAGGCTCAATCAAAGGGAGCCTATCTAATGAGGCACGCGATGTTCAACTCGTCTCCCATGAGGAACTGATGGGCCTAATGAGTGATTTGCACGCAACTTGACAAAATGTAAACACATCACAACAAACAATATTTACATCACATGTTTAGATCATATAATGGTAATAGCACAAGTTTGAATAAACGAAAATAAATAAAGCGACGCATGATACACCCCAAAACATGAATAAAAAGGGGAATTTGTAAGAATTCACTCACAGTGGGTGTGTTCCTTGATAATGATGAATGCGCACGAATTTATGATTCAACCGACGAGGGAAAACTAACCTAAATGATAACGTAATAATTCGATAAATAAATAAGTTTCATTTGAAATTAATATTCTTAGTTAGTGCTCTTAATGAGATTTTTAGATTTATTTTTGTGAATTTAATGCAAATTTTTAGGCTTTTAAAACCTTATTTTGAGGTATTTTTAACTAATTGTCAAAGAAAATAAAAAGGATTTTTAATTAAAAAAAATTACCCTTTTTCCTAGGGTTGACTGGTCAACGGCCGGTTCAATCGGTTTAATTGTAGGCAGCGTGTGAGGTTCGAACTCGTGACCTCCCGTATACGTGCACGCAGCTCTTCCAACTGAGCTACGTGTCTAACCCGAAATAATCTCTAATTTAATTATACTTATATATTAGTTAGGTTATTTTCAGAAATCATTTATTTTAAAAAGATTTAAAAATCATCGGACCGCTGTCTACCCCCAGCATCGAACTCGTGACCTTGTATTCATTTGCACCAGCCCTACCAACTGGGCTGGGTGTCTAACCCGTAATTGTTGGGAGATATAATACTTTTATTAACTGGTTGCCGAAAGCACAGACTCCTTTAAAAAAAAAACACGAATTTTTTAATCAGAATATCGGTCACAAGCAAAGCTCGAACCCGGAACGTGCTTGTTAGTTTTGCACACAGTCCACCGCTGGACTGTGTGTCTAACCCCGTTTAATACCCGATTTTAATTATATTACTATACATCTTAAACTTCATCTTCTTCATATCAAAAACCCAGCATTTAACCCGACTGTTAATTTTAATTTAAATTAATAGATTTATGATATTGAAACCTAAAGAAATTGAAAAACGAATGGGTCAGTGTAACATCCGTCAAAAAAGGGGTTTTCCAAAACCCGCTTCGTTTATTAACCGAATAGTCAGTCAAAATTTTCGTCGCGTATATATTGAATTTTTTAATTTTAAACAAAACATAATTAATAAATATATTAGAATTTAAAAACTATAATTATTATTTTATCATAAATAAAGAGATAAAAATTAAATAGAGACGCCGGGTTTCGAACCCGGGTCTCCCGCTCAAACAAACACACAACGACCACCAGGCTACCTGCACTCTTTGTGAAATAACTGAAATCAATTAAGTTTTATATTGAAACAAACGCCAACCTGTAATATTACAAAACCAGTAACTGTCGAAGACACAATCCAAGCAATCAAGCAATTAACGTTTTTCTTTATGATTAAACGTGTGTAACTGATGATAAACGTCGGTTATAACCGAAAACTCAATTCAATTTCATTCATGAACCGTGAATTTCATAACCGAAAACATGAAATCACATATACTTAAAAATACCTTTAGTCAGGAAAACCCAACTTGCTTATTCACTCGAATCAACTCTCAACACACTCGCTAACCTCTCTACAAGTCCCTAATCAGCAAGAACAACACGCCGGAAATTTTCTGCAAGTCGCCGGAATTCTCTGCAAGTCGCCGGAAAACCGAACCCATTTCATCACTGTGCCTTACTCTAAAAATAGGACTGTTAGAGCTTCGACAGAAGTCACCCACACTCACCTCAACTCCCTGTAAAGCCTCTGTCGCAAGTCAAGCTTCGCCGGAAAAATTGGAACTCGCCGGAGTTGGTCACTGGAATCGTCAAAGTGCTGTTCTCCAGGGGTATGAACCTTTAAAACCTTTTTACATTCACATTTAATTCCGTTAATTTGTAAACCAATAATCAGAATCGATTAGATAAAGATAACAGTCGGATTTTTGGTTTCTGGGTAATATTTACGAAGAAGATGAAGTTTTGGATTGTGTATATATGTAATATAAATCGGTTATATCTCGGGTTAGACACACAGTCCAGCGGTGGACTGTGTGCATTTGAAACATAGTGATACCAAGTTCGAGTCTGTCCTTGTTCCGATTCGTCACATTATTCAAACCTTTTTATAAAACCAAAATACGGAACCTTTCAGTTAGTATTTAAGTTTAATAAAAACCAGTATTCTAACCAGGTTAGACACACAGTCCAGCGGTGGACTGTGTGCAACGTTAAACAACAGGTCCCGGGTTCGAGTCCTGTTATGTGCACCGGTTTGATATAATTAAAATTCTTTTTAAGTAAATGATTTCTGGATAAATCTAAATAGTATTTAAGTATAATAAAAGCCGGAATAATAACCAAGTTAGACACAGAGTCCAGTGGTGAACTGTGTGCAAAAACATTAAGCATGTCGCGGGTTCGAGTCTAGCTCCCGCACCGGTTCTGGCAATTATCAAGTTTTTAAATAAGGACAGAAATGAATTTATCTAATTTGTGTATATATATAACTAAAAACAGAAATATTTCGGGTTAGACACGTAGCTCAGTTGGTAGAGCTGCGTGCACGCGTACGGGAGGTCACAAGTTCGAACCTCACTCAGTGCAAACAAATACACGACCGAACCGGTCAACAGTCAACAGTCAACAGTCAAAGTCAATGGTCAACGGTCAACCCAAAAAGTCAACATTTTTTTTATATTTTTATTTATTTATTTAATTTAAAAATCAATTAAAAATACTTAAAAATAATATTTTTAAAGTTAGAAAATTTCCTTGAACTCACAAAAATAAACCTAACAATCCCGTTAAGAACACTAATTAAAAATATTAATCTCAAATAAAAGTTTATTTATTTATCGAACTATTATGTTATTATTTAGGTTAGTTCCCTTGTCGATTAAATCCGAATTCGTGCGCCTTCATCATCAATCCAAGAAACGCACCCACTGTGATTGAATTCTTACAAATTCCCCTTTTTATTCATGTTTTGGGGTGTATCATGTGTCGCTTAAACTAATTCGCTTAATTCAAACTCGTGCTATACCATATTATGATCTAAATTTAGAATGTAAATATTGTTTTGATGTGATGTATTACATATTGTCAAGTTGTATGCAAATTATTTGTTAGGCCCATCAGTTCCTCGTGGGAGACGAGTTGAACAACGCGTGCCTTAAAACTCATTCATTAGGCCCATCAGTTCGTAGAACAACGCGTGCCTCAAAACTCATTCATTAGGCCCATCAGTTCCTCGTGGGAGACGAGTTGAACAACGCGTGCCTCAAAACAATCATTTGTTGTATTATTTAATATTATGTGTTGTGTGAATAAATTTACATCTACATTTACTCATATGTGGTTATGCACTTTATTTTATAATCAATACAATAAACTCGTTTAAATGTTTTCATAGGATTCACTCGCCAACTTTTTGTTGACCCAAAAACCATTTTTACACATGATACAGGTGGACAGGATGAAGCAAGGAACACATAGGAAAGTGCCTTAGAAGAAAAATAATGAAGTCTAAAAAGATGTACAGAACATGTTGTACTTGTATGATTTGATTGTATGATCTTCTTTAAAATTGTAATGATAAATATGAAACATTATAATAAATGTCATGAGCTTTGATGAAAACCCCAATCATGCCCCGATCACCTTTTCCGCTGCGGGTCGGGGTGTGACAGTCAGAGTGTTTATACCAATTTTGCAAGATCTCCGGTTTTCCGGCGAGAGTTTCTGGCTATAGAAGACGTCTTCGTCGATGAATCAGAATTTTTAGGAAGGGTTTAAGGAGAGTATGAGGGTGTGTGTGTGCTCTACTGATTTCAGCAATACTCTATTTATAGTGGGATGACAGCTGAATTACATTGTGGGTTTCGGTCAAGATTTTAATTGATGCGATGATTGATCGTAACTGATTTCGGTGATTTCCTCATGATTAACACGGTTACACTCGTTGATTACAAAGAAAGAAAAAAGAAACGGGTCTTTAATTGATTGCTTGAATCAAGGTTAAAATCTGATTCAAGTGTCGTTTTGATATAAAATTTATTTGGTTTGGAATTGTATAAGATATTTGTGTGTGGTGTAGCGGTGAAGGCAGTGTGTGAATTAGATGGGGACCCGGGTTCGAAACCCGACCGCCCCTTTATTTTTATTTTATATTATTTTAAGGTTTTATTATATTATTATCATTTAGCTTTTTACCTTTTTATTTTATAGAATTTCCTTTATTCCTTTATTTATTTAATATATTTATATTTTATTTATTAACCAAAAAAAAAAAAAAATTAACTAACCAAGTTTACAAAATAAGTAAATACATAACGTAACATTTAATAAACGGAGCGGGTTTGCGAATGTTACATAGGCTTATTCTAGATGTTAAATTAGAATTATTCTAAGTTGGTGACAAACTTATGACAATGACATGTGTTGCTTTGGTCAGCTCGGAAGCTTATGTAAGCTAATGCAATATGAGTTGAATTCATTGATACAATGAGGTTGATCTTGTTCAATCATTATGTATAAATATCGTCATAAGTGAAGTTACGGAAATGTTGATCAAATGACAAGAAATGTGGGGGAGGATCCATTTAGAAATAACCCTATAAGGGTATGTAGAAATGGTTTTCATTACCCCATCTGGATGATATCCTATAACACTTAAATGTGAGGGTGTCTTGCATTTGTATTATAAAAGTTTGACAATAAGGATTTTGTAATCCAATCTAACATTGCAAACAGACGACTAAGTGGAGAACACAAAGGTCGTAGTGCATAATGGAGATGTGTTTGCCTTAAATGATACGTTTATCTTAGAAAGACATATATTATAACCAGATTCAGATGGCCACTGAGGTTATTGTATTAGAAGTTGACAATAGGCAAATTAACTTGCGAGTTAAGAACACATTACGACAACTAATCTCAAATAAGTAAAGTTATCTGTAGTAACTAGACAAAGTCAAAGATAATGTTATGGATCCAACAACCTGAGGGTTTATTAGAGATCAAGTTGTGGATGAGACTAAAGCCCATGAAAAGGGCATGTGAAGGATAACTAACTTAGTTGACTGGAGATCCCAAGATCTAAGTTTAATAGGACAACTAACTCATATGCCTAAGGGTGATCACTGTGGGGGCATAAATGATATGCATAAGCTAGTATATATGGTTATACATACCCCCAAAGTATAAAAGGGTGTTTAAATACGCCATAGTCTATTCCTATGATATTCAGTGACAAAAAGTGAGGCTAAGCATAATATGTGTAAATGATTTGGATAAATCACGATAACTACAATGCTTTTAATGATCTAAGGAGAATCACATATGTTAGAGAGAAGTGAGGTCGCTTCGAATGGAATTGAGGGCACAATTCCTAGAGCTCTCGCAGAACCAGGAAAGTGTTCCACGACCATTATTGGACACGACTATGAGGAGATGACCCGGCTAAGGAGAGTCTTGTGTGAAGTGTATTGTCGTCTACACAAACGGCAGACGAGTTCAAAGACATCGATGTCTACTCAGAGCTAGTGGGCTAAGTGCATTTCATGAGCGAATGTTCAAAGGGTAACACCTACCTATCGTATGCAAAACTCAACTGTCGAGGTTCCACTGGAAATTTTATGTGTTTTGAATGATCTCCATTCATGTGGGGGATTGCTGGAAATTTGGTGAATGGATATTTAATATATTTATAATTTAATGAAATTATAAATATTAATTAGAATTTTCATGTGATAAATAAAAGAGAAACTCTTGAGTAGAGTTTCTTGATGACATTTAATTAGTTTGTATTAGAGTTTTAAGTCTCGAATTAAGTGACTAATTAAGTGAAACCTTTCACTAATCCTTAACTTATGTACAATTAGTAGGCTATGTGCTTCTTTTTGTGTATATAAGAATATGGTATTACTTGATACATGGAGAATACTAGAAGGAGGATGAACACTTGAAGACCAACTAGAGATAGGAGTACTCTCTACTTGTTTTCCACCACCATCACATTCTTATTTGTTTCATAAGTTCAAACACTACAATTACCCAGTGTAACCTCGGGCGCGTGAGCCATCTTCGGCAGTACATACTGCTTCGGCTGTTGTACCCTGGGAAACAGTTGTGTCGTCTTTAGTAGAGGCGCGAAATCTGTTTTAAGGGAAGCGTGTTGAACACGTGCCTCAACCAAACTCATCAACGTTTTATTGTGCTCTTTGTTGTAGTCCAGGATGCTATCAAGTGCGGGTGAAGGACCCACTAGAGATGTGGATTGAATCAAGATTGGTATATATATATTTATATTTTATGTTCTGTTTATTTAGTTATTGCAACCGATATTGTACTGTGATATTTTCTATGAATAACAAGAGTCTCGTTATTATATATTTTGTAATTATATTTTATAAATTGTGAACCTAGTTCCTATAGCTTCAATTAGCACACAACCTACTATTGATAAAAGTAACCGGACTCCCAGTATGGAAGTAACTTAGAAGTAAACATGTGCCTTCATTGTACTTTTTGTACATACATACAACCTTTCAAAACAGATTTATACAAGATATTAGGTCATTACTGAACCAATACACTTTTATGTTCATGTTTAAAGCACCAAATGTTTATAATATATTAAATAAGTGTTTTCGGTCAATCTGACCCGTTTTAGATCTACACAAAATACTCATATTTGATCTAAACCCATTTTGACATTTTATCCAATCCACCAGACACTAACCATGGTTCAAAATATAATCATAACGGGTATGTATACTTATCTTTGATGAAGACGTGACACTTATAATATAATTGTCTGTACCACCTCATTAAATGCCATTACCATAACACGTTGTTATGGGGCGTTTGTAGCGGGCCACATCTTAGCAAACAATAGTAGGATTAGCTCGTACCGCATTGGTCTGAACCGAAAGTACTAATCCTAAAAACACAAAACGTGGATACCGGTATCGAAAATGGCTAGTATGAAACACGGTAGTGGTATTCGAAAGGTAACTAACTCAACAATAACAATATCAGTATGACTAGGGCTTTAGCACACGTGGCAGGCCTTTGGTCGCATATTGTTATAAACGGTTACAATCACACCAAACCTCTGATATCTTCAAACTGTAATTTCTCTCAAATGATGGAAATCCCACCGGAGATCATCACCGACATCCTACACCGTCTTCCGGCCAAATCCCTCGCTCGCTTCAAATCCGTTTCAAAAAAATTGGCAATCTCAAATCTCCGACCCCCAATTCATCAAACACCACCAAAAAACCCTCAACCGCCACCACCTCATCTGCAATTCCCACAACACTTCACTCTACTCACTCCCCATCAACCCAGATCACCAATCAGACCAAACCCCAAACAACATCACCTGTGTTTCACCTCACACCAACATATTCATCTACCACGGTTCTTGCAACGGTCTTGTTTTATGCTCCGTTGATGACTGTATAAACTGTCACTCGCTCGTTGTGTTTAACCCAACAACTAGAGAGCTTGTAACAATACCGGAATCGGGTTATGATGTGATTAGTAATTTGTTGGAGATTGATATAATGTATGGGTTTGGTTATGATTCGGTTACTGATGATTATAAGGTTGTTACGGTTTCCTACTTTCATTATAATTATTTGGTTGCTCCGGGTGATATGTGTGTGTGTGTTTATACTCTTGGAGATGGTAATTGGAGGCGTGTGGATGATTCGGTTTATGATCATTCTCATGGGAGGAGTTTGCCTGGTGTGTTTGTTAATGGGGTGCTTCATTGGGTTGCTAGTAAAGGTTCGGATGGTTTACGGGTGATTGTTGGTTTTAGTTTAGCGGATGAGACGTTTAGTGAAGTGCCATCGCCCGAGTTTGGTGATCGTGGTGATGTTTTGTCTAAGAGTGGTTGTAAGCTTGTTGTTGTGGGTGAAAAGCTTGGTGTTTTTTTTGGAGATGTGGTGTGGGTGATGAATGAGTATGGGGTGAGGGAATCTTGGATTGAGATTGTAATGTATGGGATCGATGAGATTCCGGTGGTTGATCCGGAGATTCTTTATGAAGATGGGAAAATTCTGTTGGTTAGTGGTGGTGTGATGTGGATATATGATGTTGAAGAAAAATGTTTTTATGAAAGTATTGATATTTCTAGGAATGTTAAAGGCTTGAAGGTCGAAGGTAGTTATATCGAAAGCCTTGTATCGCCAAAGTTCAGTTGAGTCGGTTGGAAATCGACGAATTCAAGTGATGGTTCGTGCGTGGAAGTATGGTTCGAATGGTTTTTTTAAGCAAGTTTATTGTACCTTTAGGTTGATATCTTACAATTTGTGTGAGTTGCATACATTGACCATGAGATGATTGTTAGTTTTTTTCGGTAATTTTCTTAGTAAGCCGCCGCCTTAGAATATTTTGGATTGTTACTAGCAGTGGTTTTGGTTATGTTTTCCTTTATGATGGTGTGTTGTACCTTATTATATGGTTCTTGATCCCTTTTCGTATATCGTTTTGACATGAGTGTGGTGTATTTTGAGACTCGTGGGAGAATTGTATGTTTATGTGTTAATTCTCTCAAATCTATTGCACCCTATATGTAGATACCATAAAGATTCTTAATCAGCATAATGGGATCCTGTTGGATGTTTATGATTAACTAGCCTATTGATTTATGCTTTCTGTGTATTCTTGTTGAAGTTTAAAACTTGTATGCGGCAGCAGTAAGACTTGCATAACTCGGTGGATGTGATCTTCATGATTACATATATTATATGACTTTCTAATCGTCTTTTTTGTGCAATCAGTTGCAAAGAATGGTGGCAACGCTTAAAAAGAAGACTGTATAGAGGTGGCAAAGTGGGTGGTTTGGATCAAGTATGGGTTGGACAGATACGGTTGAAATGGACGTCTTGAACTTGGTTAGCTTTTTCGAACAGGTCAGCAGCTCAGAGTGTCGGGTGGTTGACCCGTTGGGATTACCCTTTTTAGTTTTACCTTTTAGTAACTTGCAAAATCGATATATTGAACTCTGTCTATCTTGCGTTTGTCTGAACTTAAGAGGTTCATACTCTCTTTTTGCTTGTGTTTTGGGTTTAAAACTTTATAGTTCTTGATTCAAGCTTTTACATAAATTTAGGTTGGAGTTGAACCAAGTTTTGGTTAACACGGTGAAACAGAGACAAAACACACGTCTATTCCACCCCGTCTTGCAACCAGAAATTTCTCATTGTTGTAAAAAACCAGCGGTCTATAAGACCATGTAAACTCGTTGAGTCGAATCCTTGTCCAAGATTCCCTTGCCCGGTACTCACTCATCAACCAAACCTCACCTCTCCTTAATATAACAAGCTTTTCACCGGATACAATAGTGAAACGAGCATTATTACAAGCGTTGGGTAATGACACTTCACTGAGAGTCTCGTCTGCTAAACTAAATGCAACAATTACTTGTGTATCATGATCAGAACGCGCGACAGCCCTCCAGTTTAGACACCCATTAACAAACACACCTGGGAAAATGCTTCTTGTAGGTGATACTATAACTAGGAAGATTAGACACCAATCTCCACATACTTGTTTAGAATTTAGTCTTATCGTGCAATAAGTTTTTTTACTAATAGATCTTTCAAAGAACACACTGCCCACAAGTTGGTTGACTAGGTATATAGCACAAGCTCTGCTACTAGCAGCATTAACACAAAATATCCTTCGACAAAAATCCTAAGTTCAAACACATATTACCTCATGGTTGCTCTGTGCTTAATAGTTTTGTATCTTTTAGTGAACCTATGACACAGTGAACACCTTTAAAACCGCAAGAGCTGAACAGGAACCTTTGATAATAGTTTCCTAATCTATTCCTGTACTTCCACAAAATGATAATGGTATATGACTGAGTTAACAGAGCCTTAAAACTCTAATATAACAACAAAAACAAGAACACCATAGATTATTTTTGAACAGTCCCAAAAAGTAAACCGGAGAACTAGGGGTATAAGCACTAGTACTATGAGTTATGCAAAACTAACACACACAACATAAAACAGCCTAGGAACAATATTGGATATAATCACCTTTCTTAATCGTGTTTGAATGAGAGCAAACTGAAGTTCTTGTTCTAGTTGTATCATGTCATTCACGGAGAGTTCCTCAGCATTATCCTGTAATTCAGCAAGCCTGTGCAAAGCGTTCAATTTCATATATGCTTGATAGTAGATCCTAGTTGTATCATGTCATTCACGGAGAGTTCCTCAGCATTGTGATTTTGATTTAATTTACAATATTATTTGTTCAATCTGTTTGTACTAATATATCAAGAAAATTGAGTTGATATCACAACCACAATCACATACAAGTTTTAAGATAAACTCTTGTATTATTGCAACCAAGAAACTTACTCAAAACTTAATAACAATAATCCCTTATAATCAAACCCTAGACTCAATCATGATTATATAGGCATGACTCGACTTAGTCAGCAAGTTACAAGCAAAACCCTAATAAACACTTGAGCCCAAACGACTTGTTTAAGACCCCACGGGCTGGCGCCTTAATTCTACTCAATTAGGCCCGTATAATTGGAAACTAACCTAACAATCACCCCCTAATTTTCGAGTCGGAAATGGGAAGTCTTCAACACCATGTAGTCGTCTTATCTATGCGAACTTAATTCTTGCACGAAATTTAGTTTGGGTATTGTATGCTGCTCGTTGCTTATCACATGCTTGAATATAATGTCTTCATTCTCTGCGCATTCTCGTATGTAGTGATACTGGGACTTGAAATGTCTGCTTTGGCTGTGAAATACATGATTTTTAACTAGAACAATAGCTAAGGTGTTGTCAACTTTAAATGCAACTTCTTCCCTATCAATTTTGTCATCATACCCCGTAACCATACAACTTGACATGCAGCCACACTCCCCACCATGTATTCCGCTTCACAACTTGAAAGAGATAGTGGTCAGTTTCCGGGAACACCAGTAACGGTGAAGACACATAGTAGAACACATGATCCGTGGTGTTTCTCTCGTCATCGCGATCAATATTGTGGCTTCTGGTAACACCCCAAAAATCTTTGAAATGGAAAGTGTTTAATTAAAGAATTGGGCTGTTAATTAAAAAGGGTGTTTTTATTAGTTAATTAAATGGGTCGGTCATGGCCCAAGGAGATCAAAGAGGGAAAGTGCATGTTTATGGGGTATAAAAAGTATTTAAAAACCCAAATCATCCATTTTCGACCTCCATCATACCATACACTAACAAAAGAAAGTGAAGAAAAGGTGAAACAAGGCTAAGAATCGAAGGTGCAAGGCTTGGAATCAATTTCCAATTGATTAAGTATGATCATAGCAGTGTTTTGGATTAGATCCATGTAAAAATCGGCCTCCAAATCTCTATATTGGAGTATTCAGGGTTTTATGGGAAAACTTGGTTTTTAACCTAAAGGTCGGACTTTTACGCGTATATGTGACTAAAAACCCTGGATCTTGCCTATAGAAGTTAAACAAATGTTTTGGACTTAAAAAAGGTACGATTTTGGGCTGATAACAAACCTAAAATGGTTGACTCTTTAACTAGCAACACTCGTCGATTGAAGATCGTGAATCTAATTACAAACGTGACCACTGATCAGTGATAGTGCCGACCACAATCAAGAGTGTCGTCGACTCTCTGGAATGTCGCATCAAGTTAATTGGCAGGGCAAAGGCTGGCGTGCGGTAGAGACTCCCTGGCAGCTGGCATCTCGTTTACTATCATACTGTTTTAAGATAATGCTTCAATGTATTTGGAATGTAATGACTATTTAATTCCGCTACGTTTTTAATGCAAAGTTTTATTTGGAATATGTACCGAAGAGTAAGTCCAACAATTGAGCCCCTAGTGTCTGGGAGTTTCACTACCATCACTATATCCGACTAAAACGCCATCTTTTCGCCAATATACTTTATCCCACAGGTCCGTCTAAGATACCTAAGGATTTGTTTTACCACAACCAAGTGTGATCTTTCCAGTTATTGCATGTATTGGCTAACCATCCCAACCGAAAACGCCATATCTGGTCGGGTGTGTAATAGATACCTTAAGCACCTGACAACCTTTCGATACTCGGTTGAGTTCACATATACGTCAAGGTGCAATTATCCATCTTTGTTTCCTTTAGAATTTTGTGAGAATATATGTGTTGGTTGATCACAATATTTTTCTCACCTTGAAAGACTTCAACTTCAATATAGTAGGTTAACTTGACCAAGTCTGACACTCAAAGTTCTTTTGACATTGCTTTCTTGAACTCTAAGATTTGATTAAGACGTGATCCCTTCGCACTGAGATCATCAACAGAGACACCTGCAAGATGAAGTTGTTAATCTTCTTCCGATACACAACTTGCTCTTGAGAACATATTTGAAACTTTATATTTCTTAGAATTCCATCCAACTTAGTGCTCCTCCGGGTTGTTGCACATAACCCTTTGCATGAGTCTTGCTTTGTACTTGTTGATTGATCCATCTACATTTCAATTTTTCTTAAAGACCCACTTTAGCCCAATTGATTCAACTCCTTGTAGTAACTCGGTCAACTCCTAAGCATGGTTGTAAAACAAGGTTTCCAAGGCCGAGTAGACGCTACTCAGAGTCGGTCAAACACGATTAACCTTGGCCATAATTGGATCTAGTAGGTATACTCGGGCCTAGTTTGACATAAATAATAATAAAACATAATTTCTATGCCTAGCATATTATAGAATAAATATCATTTTCACGTATTTTGTTATAAATATTAATAAATTTGTGTTAGTTGACATATATTTAATCTCCAATAAGTATTTCTTTATAATTTAACATGTCCGAGTACTCTCCGCCTAGACGGGTATCCTCAACTCCCCAGTCGACCGACTAGGGAGCACTTAGCGACTTTTGCAACCATGCTCCTAAGTTTTGTTCTTTACCAAGGAGTTAATCATGATTTTCAACGCTCTCATCAATTCCGGGTATAATTTTGCATCTTCAAATTTACGAGCTTCATATGCACCTAAAAGTAAGAGCTAAAAGTTTTCAACTTCATTCATTAAAACATAAACAATGAACGTTGCCAGAGTGGTCGTAGCTCAGTTTGACAGTTGGTAGAGGGATTCGACAGTCGATGGTGTAGGGGTTTTGGACCGGGTTGGTGACGACCCATTTGGGCCACTCGAAATGGACTAGGCAACGTCCGTCGATGGTGTTGTGGTTGAGCCATGATAGGTCGCAGATGGGATCCCATCTTCAGTCGCTAAAGGGCCCTTAGTTTCTGGTGTGTCTGGCTCATCTGTCTTGGCTACAACGAGCATGGTTCCAACATCAATTACTTTGTCCCATTCAACCAAGAACATTCTTGGTTTAAATTTCGTTTCAATTTTAGTTGGTTTCTCCCACCTCTAACCAATTTTTCATCTATATGGGATGTTGGCTTACTACCACCTTTCGGTTTTGTTGGTCATACAATTAATATTCATTGGATACAAGCTTGCTTCCCAAATAAACCAAGCATCTTGAGCGATCATCCAGATTCTTAACAGTTGGCCCATCCACTTTTGCATATGCTTGACACCTGAACACCTTTGAGATATTGCAAATCAAGTTTCTATTACTTGAATATCTATGTTGTCGTATCCTTCAATGCTCGCATAAAAATTTGATTTATTATATTGTTGGGAGAGTCAACCCGCGTAAGTCACCGTGAATCAATTTTAGGACCCAAGTTGCGATAAAAGTTGCCCATTGAGGAAACATGTGTCTTGTTTGTTTCCACACCAAACATGATTCACATAACCTCCATTCATTTGTAAGCATAGGCATTCCCACAACCATGTTCTTTCTTTCTATATGTTTCACCAATTCAAAATTCAAGTACCAAAGTCTCCATTGTGATAACCAACTGTCATCATCTATTTGGGTTTATAAACACACCGGCTTACCCACCTTTAACTTCGTATGTAACGCCAATTCGAGGACCTCTTCACATACATTAGGAGTTTTACTTGACTATTGCGTAACAATAGTTTGTCACCATGCTTGTTTACTTCACAACTCGTTTTTGTGGCTTGATCGAGACTTAAAATATTACTTTTAAATCTTGGATATAATAAATGTTAGTCATGAGATGTTGCTCCCCGGTTTTGCCTTCAAACAAGATCCAGCCTTTCCCACATATGTCAACCCCCGAGCCATCACCAAATCCACCCCTTCCCCCTATACTCTTGTTTAACACTGAAAATAGGATATGTTTCCCGTCGTATGATATCTAAGTGTCACTTATCTTTATCTTTAGTTTCAGCTTCTAGGTTCTCGGGTAGCACTTTTGTCTCATTCAAGAACACGGTGTATAGGGTAGCTTTAACCATAAACTAGGAAGGATTTGTCTCATCTCGGTTAGATGTGTCTCTCCCTTCTTCCGTTGGGAAAATTTGAAACAAAGTGTCCAAACTTGTTGCATCGGGAACACTATATTTTAGGCATATCCCAACTCTTGCTTTTACTTCGGTTTTCGGTGCTCGAATTGGTCTTTTGTTGCCCTCGAGTATGACAAGAACCTCGTCCTCCACAACCCCTCCTAGTCCACATGTGCCCCAGCTCGAGCCACAGGTTCTTTGACTCAAAGAAGACACTTTGGTTCGTAGGTATAGCATCTTCTGTAATTATACGCCTTGAACTTACCAACAAAATCCTCAAACCTGATGGTCTTCAAATCTAACATTTGTTCTAATGTGGCCACAATATGAATGTCGATGTTACAGTGAATGTATTTTTGTCAGGGAAAGCTCTTGAGAAACTTCTTGACCAACTTTGTTTCGTATATGCGTTCACGTAATGAAGCCAACTTTGAAGCTAGGCTTGTCAATTTACTTGCAAAGTCATCAAATCGAGCGTGTCTCTTTCATCTTCAGATTTATCAAACTCAGTTGACAATATTTGTGTCCTGCCTCCTTAAACCGCTTCTCCCTATGGTATAGGTCTTGATCGCATCCCATATGGCTTTAGCATAATCCAAGTCTCCAGTCTACATAACCGCCATGTTATTCTTTTCCCATCGATATTACCTGGTTGAATCATATCCCAGACTTTGTGAACCTTCATGGTTACTTTCATTCGAAAAGACAAAACGTTGTAGTGGTTAGCATGGAGCATCACACGTATTTGAAACGGGTTCTTTCCCATTCTGTAACAGAGGGGATGTTGACATTGGCGCCTCAAAAATGGTTTTCTTACAATGTTGGTACCCGAGAAGGGTCCATTAACCATGTTTTAGTCCCCCCTATCAAGTAACGGACGAACTTGGGATTGGTACGATCGAGTAGATGTTGTTGCAAAAAACTTCGACGAAGGCAACTTGGTAGTCTTTGACAATTCCTATCTTTGTCCGCTAGTTATCTTTTCCAAGCTAGAGATATCTCTTAATTGGCCCTGATACCAATTTAAGAATATTGAACTGATATCACAAGCACAATCACACACAAGATATAGTGTCGCACTATTGCAACTAAGAACTTACTTAAAACTTAATTACAATAATCCCACGTAATCACAACCCTAGACTCGATCATGGTTATATAGGCATGGCCGGCTTAGTTAGCAAGTTACAAGCAAAACCCTAATTATCCATTGAGCCCAAAATGAATTGTTTAAGATCCCACAGGCTGATGCCTTAATCCTACTTGATCCTACTTGATTAGATCCGTTTAACTACAAATTAACCCAACAATATATGTTTGTGTGAGCAAGCTCGTGTAGACTACATTACCTGTCCACTATTTGTAAAAGCTTCGTACATGTTCGAGATCTTTTGCACTACAACAAAAGTTAAGTAGCTCATTTAGTGATCAATTCATTCATTAAACATATAAAATTGTTGTTAGCATAATAATGGCCAAAATGACAAATGACAAATAACATTTTACGATAATTATGGCTTACTAAATATTCCCCCACTTCGTTGGTGTTTATCTCTGCTGCTTCAAAGCATCTTTTCTGATACTGAGAAAGAACACGTTGCACGCTGAAATATAAGTAATTAAAGAAGATTAATGATTAGAAGTAATGTTGTGTATGGTGTGAAGCATATGAATTTAAATATCTCATTGTATCCATTGATTATGAATATGTACAACATCTTTAAACATTCTGGAACAATTGAACGCAAGGAACAAACTTATAATGTCGTATTTAAATCTTGGTTTAAAAAAGCGTGAAGCGCACAAAAGCGACAAGGTACAAAATCAAAGCGCAAATCGTAAAAGCGGTGGGCGTTTCGTATGCGAGGCACAAGGTGCTTATATTTTTTTATATATATCCTATAGGCGTTTAGCATCCCTTACCCAAAATATAGTAATAAATAAGGTTTATATATGATTTAATGTATAAAATGTACAACCATTTTAGCTACATAGATAACACTTTAAAGCACAAAAACGCCCTCTGTACAAAAAGTGCGTGCCCCAGTGGGATTTTTTTCCCAAAAAAGCTCGCTTTTTGTGCGCTTTTTTACAGATCTCGCCTTATGTCACACAAGGCGCAACTCTTTGCACCTAGGTTCGCTTTGCGCTTAAGGCGCGATTTTTAAACCAACATTTAAATCATCATCTGTTGCTTGAAGAAGTTTTATATAAGCAAGTAGAAATTATGGTTTTGTCAGTGTTTTGCAAGTAGAAATTAACCAGCGCCTAGGCAGTAATTGGTGGTCCATCGCCTATTTTGCCAAATCGGTCAACCTAGGCAGTAATGGTCAACATTGGTCAAATTCGTCAAAATCGGTCAAAAATTGCTAAAAGTCGGACCTAGTCGGTCAAATAAATGCTCAAAATTGGATCATAATGGGCCAAAATTGGAACAAATCGGTCAAATTGGAACGATTTTTTACCTCTGTTTGAACCAAAATCGGATTCGCACTCGTCTCAATTGTCAAACTTGAACCACATTGAAGAGCTAATGGATCATATGAAGCAATTGGAGATAGGTTATGTGTTCTTTTGTTGTCTGATGAACACGGTGGAGACGGGAAAAAGGCGGCATGTGATGAACATGGGTGGGACCAATATTTGAGATATGTGGAAATCACAACGAACCCCTAAGCTAAGTAGTTAGCGTGTTAAAATATCAGATACGGTCAAAGACAAATATTGAGATATCGTTATCGTTGTGGATATCAGTAATTTTAATATCATGCTAAATTTATTTTAATATTATGCTAAATTTGTATATATAACAATTTAACACTAACAAATCAGTATACTCTCCTACAATTAACAAACAAACCTTTCGCAACTTGCAAAACACTAATAATCGTCGAAAGTAGGAACTAAGACTTAAAGTACTAACATTTAACACTAACAACTAACAATTCAGAATTAAACCACCAGTAGCAACAATAAGAAGAAAGACGATGGTAGAACTAAGAAGAAACGTACTAATCGGGAAAATCCGTGATATATCCGTCAATATCGCCGATAACCGATGTTTTGCACCGATATCTCGACAGGAGACCAATAACTGATCTATCACTGATATATCGGTGATATATCGGGATATTAACTGCACAGTCTCCAAGTGGTTGACGGAAATTTATATTTAAAGGTTAAATTTTAAAATGTATATGAGTTAACCGATAATAGGAAAAAATCAAAAGTAAAATGTTCTTCATATATTCAAAATTCTAAATCAAATCACATGTTCTACTACACATTTCCCAATTTCCTGATAAAAAGGTGAATAGATCGAGGTTATTTAATTTGGTAACCAATTTCTTTTAGCTACAAAGGACCAGACACTCAGGATTACCCTAACAAATAAATCACCCTTATGTTCGAAGAACAGAACGTGATGACACGACCCACCCTCCCAGGAGGAAACACGTAGTTGGGAGAACCTTTAACTTAACCCAGAACAAAATTTGTCCAAAACAAGATTCTAACGCATGACCTCTCAATTGGAAGAGACTCCAATGCATGACCTCTCGTTTGGAAAGTCATGCAGCTACCACTAACCATTTAAACAAATATAGCAACTAGCTATAATAAAGTTTTAATACTAGGGTCATTGCTATCATGAAGAGAATGGTAATAGAAACCAAATATGGCCTCTGTTGCGTTTTCAAGATTGTGTAAGGTGAACAACTGTACAAGACTCATGTTTTAGACCAAGGAGCTTAATTTGTTTTTCCTCATTTAGGTATCATAAGTCAATTAATATATATATATATATATATATATAATAATATATATATATATAATATGGTCTCTATTGCGTTTTCAAGAGTGTAAGGTGAATTGTACAAGACTCATGTTTTAGATCATGGAGCTTAAGTTTGTTTTTCTTGTTTAGGTATCATAAGTTGATTAATATATAGAAAATTATAAAAGTCAGTAGTAACTTTATGTTCTAGAGGGGATCGAATAAGTTAATAATCATCTACAGTTAGCCCACTAATCAGCTCATCACTTAACCCAACCAAATACTCCTTGAACCTTTTAAAAACTTGAAATTATAAGCTAACACTTCACTAATAGCGACAATTTGGAACTGAAAAGGAATTGAGGTTCGACGATGACCAACTATGGATAATTGATTAGGTGATTAGCGATTTGATCCCCCTACCCTTAATAAAATTGCCATAGTGAATAATGGATTAACGTAATTGATAGCTCTTGCGAACATTATATTATATTAGAGACGATGAATTATGAAGAGTTGATCACCAACTTTGCTTCTAAGAATGCGGACAGAGGCTGATGGTTCACTTAACTATGTAAGATAAGTCAAGTTGCTACAATAATTTCGTTTTGTTTATTGATATTACAACTATCGTTGTAATAATTGTTTTATTTATATATATACATATCTATTTTAAAGGGCCCGTTTTTATTTGTCGCATCAGGCCTACGAGATCAAGGACAACCCAAAGAAAAAGGAAAGTAAATCAAGGAGGAGCGAAAACCCGCTAGGAAAAGATCAAATCAACGTGTAGCCAAACACAAGAACGGTCAAGAGGGATTGAACCCGTCTATGGGAATTGTTGGATTTTTATATATAAAACATGATATGTTTTTAGAAAAGAAAAATCCTGACTTGACCCGTTTAGTTGTAGCCGGTAGCAATGAGATCGATGTCAGCAGCGGTTCAATACGGTAATTTTGGTTTAGCCAAACCCAAACCACCAGAGTGGGTTATTTCAACCCTAATCCTAGAGCATAGAAGAAAAAATATATTAGGGCACTAGCAAAGAAAAAAGGAAAGAAAAGTCACATCTCAAACCCTAATGGTAGTCCATAGAGCATAGCAGCAAGCTCTTGAGCTATAAATGAAACATGTGGATAAGATACACATCAAATAATATATATCACTGCCTAGCTAGACTCTTCAACTGTATCTATCAATAACATTAAGCTCCATAAAAGAACAATGTATAAGAAGCACAAGTCTAGAAATGATATACACGAGCAACTGTTTGTAGAGAGAAATTGCAAAATGATATCGAATAGCATATAAAACAACAATGAAATTCACCTGCTGCTACTGCCGTTGCAACATTCATAGAGCTTCCCCCCGGCGGAGAAGACGATGACGGCGACATCGGCGTCACAGAGGACGGAAAGCTGGCGTGCTTTCTTAAACAACCCTGATCTTCTTTTGGAGAAAGTGACTAATCTTTTGCTCTTGTCTTCGATCCGCTTCATTTCGAGCTTCCTCCGCCCCATTCTTCTCTTTTCCGGCGAAGTTGTACGTACCGTAGACCTAACTTTTGGTTTCCGGCAGTGATATGTTAGTAAATTTCAACCCTAGTAGTTATTATCTCTATCCTATTCACATATGACATATGTATGTACCTCTCTATTATTTGTCACTTATCACAGTGGTTAAGCATGTTTTGTACTATTATGTGAAAACCTTTTTTAATCACCACTATCGTACTTAGGCCACTCGGTGTGGGGCCATCCTTGGCCTGTTGCTGGCCGACGACGCCTCCAACACCGTACCGGGTGGCCCGACGCCGTCGGCTATGTGCTCCTGCGGACGATGAGGACGAGGCATTAATTTATTATATTTTAAATATATAGCCGTTTGAAACGGCTAATTCTTAAAAAAATTATTTTTAAATTAATAATTTTGCCTATAAATACACCAATACCATCCCTTTTTTTAACACAATTTACTCACCTCCATCTACGAGGGCAGAGCGATCTGTGACTACAACGAAAACGAGTCTAACGATAATTCTGTTCCGAAGAACAACAAGATTTAAATGGATTCTCTCTACGTAACGAGTACATATATCACAACCTACAACCGGACTTGGTGGACTACATTTGGAACAACACACAGAACGAACCCATCGACGACATGCCAGATAAAGATTAGCAGTTTTTTTTTAATAATATGTTAGTTTATTTTTATGTAATGTTTGAATTAATATTTAATTTTAGTTTTTTAAAATTATGTTAGTTTATCTTTATGTAATGTTTGAATTAATATCTAATTTTAGTTTTTTAATATAATGTTAGTTTATTTTTATGTAATGTTTGAGTTAATATTTAATTTTATTTTTTATAAATATTTCGCCAAAATTAAAAAGAAAAATAAAAAAACTAGGTGAGGTCGGGTCGTCACCCATTTCCAAGCTTCCATCCCTGGAGGGGCGTCATCCAAGGTCTCTGACGCGTTTGCTGACGTGGCGGGTCATCCTGGAGAAAGGCCCGTAACCCACACCGAGTAGCCTTATAACCCCAGAATCAGATCGTTCTTATCCCTAGTCAGCAAACCAATTTCGCACATGTTTATACAAAACCCACAGCCAATATAATAGTAAGCCAGTGGGATGACGGAAGTCTTAGATTTTCGTTGGTATCGGATTGCTTGTTTTTCTGCTTCGATGCGTAAATATTTTTGAAAATTTTAAGTGTATTGAGTCCGGCCTTTATCCTCCCCTTACCCTTTAAAAATTTATGATGTACCAGTAGATATAAAAATACTTTTCTTTGAACACAATATCGTTTTCAGCACAAAATGTTAAAGAAAAATCAAATTAATTAAGAGAAATATATATAATTATATATATTAATTCTCATGAGTTATAAATCGTGTATGTATATATATATTTACATACACATATAAGAGAAATGTTAGGTTCATTTGTGAACAACCCCCTTGATAGTGAACTATAAGAGAAAAGATAAAAAGAAAACATACTTGAGTTAGAAAAAACTCAAGAAACCTTTGTAAAAACAATATGTAACATTTTAATTTTTTTCTAAAAAAATTGAGAATGTAACATACATTTGAACATTTTTGCAAAAAAAGGTGTCGAGTAGTTTTCTTAATGTTAAAAACTTCATACTACATAACATGTGTCCAAAAAATGTAACATACGGATTTTGAACACTTTAAAAAAACTAGTCGACACTTTTTAATTTTTTATAGAAATGTTGAAATACATTTATGTTACATTCCATGTTTTTTTAGAAAAAAAATGATACATAAGGCTTCCTTGAGGTTTTTCAATTCAAGTGGATTTTCTTCTTATACTTCACCTATATATATATATATATATTGATGTAAATATTTTTTCCGAAACGAGTCGAGTCAAATATAATACGTTTTCATTAGACGGTATAAATTTAAGACACTTTACGTTTCGACAGCGTTGTAACGCACCATAACTATTTTCATGCGTGTTATTTTTATGTATGTGTCAGTATAAATTCAAGTTGTTTGACTTTTCAATGTAATTTTTCTTCATTTTCGGGTCAAATATAATACGTTTTCGTTTTTATTTCTATGTTCGTTATCAGTTGGTCTACGTTGTGTGAACAATGTTTTCATCTTGTTAGTTCTTTGTTCTTTTTTTATTTATTTTTTTTTCTAGATTTTATTTCTTTTTACTTTTCTTTATGTTCAGAGTTTTAGTTTTAGATTCATTTTTCACTAAAGTTATATTTAAGATAACGTTTATATTTTCATTTACAATTAATTTAAAATCAGTCAATCCTGTCATTCAATTTAAATTTATTTTTATGGTTTTCACTCAATGTAAAATACATGTGTCAATATTGTTTTCCACGTATTTCTTTCGGTTGCTATACTGAACAAAATAGATATTGACGAAACCCCGCAGCGTAACGCGGGTGATTTTACTAGTTAGTTTTTATATGTTAAAAGTAATGATATGATTATAGACAAGTTTTAATCTAAGAATTAGTTTTACTATTTTAGTTTTGTCCATACAAAAAAAATTGTCAACTTCCCTATTCTACGTTCGTTACTCCTTTATCACAAAACTGTATACATGTTATATATCTAAGACTGTACATTCAAACGGGTAAAGGACATTTAGAAATTACATCATGCATTAATAATAAAAACACACTTTTTTTCTAGTGCCCATTTATTTTGGGACTGTCTATTTATTCAGACAATGACGGATCTAGAAAGCCTGACTTCAACGTTAAATATTAAACCCTAAATTAGTTATTTTGATTAATTCACAAATATAGTGTGTTCAGTTTAAATCCCATTTAGCCTGATTTTGACGTTAAAGATTTAACCCTAAATTTAGTTATTTTGATTAATTCCGCATCTCATTCTTAATTCTTAAGAACACGTGAATCTTGGAATTTACACACTAATTAGTATTCAATTTCAAGTTTTAAATTTTAAGATTTGGCAATTCATTTAGAATATTTTCACTACTGTAAAAAGAGCTTAATGTAAGCACAAGTTTATCTACTACACTAAGAATATTTACACACATTTTTTTACTTCTGTGCTTGTACTTGCCCCAAATTCTAGGAACTTTATTGAGTACAAATGTACAATGACAGTACAATTCTCTTTGAATAATCTATGTTTGTAATTATTGTTATTGGCCATAGATTTCAGAAGCTAAGCATAGCATGTAATCAGAATTAAAAACTTCATCGTATTTTCTACATTTTCTATGATTATAATGATTGTTTTTTTATCAATCTATAGTTAAGTGGACGGATTATAAATATATATAGAATGAAAAACTTCAACGTGTTTTCTGCATTTTCTATGTCTATGATGATTGTTGTGAATCTAGTTAAGTGGACCGATTGTAAATATAGTTTTTGAAACGTATGGTAGAAACCTAGAGCATGGATAGTGCTACAACCATTCTTAACTTTAGAGAGAAGAAATAACCACCTGGTAACTATTAATGAACATGATCTAGTTGGAGAAAAACACAATTAGAACAACTGAAGAAAAACAAACACAAAATACAAGAATCTTACACAGTTGGTAATGGTAAGTGTTTGTTGAAACCACAGCAAAAAGCGATACATTTTTTAAATTACTCGCACTATAAAATCCCAAATTACAGTAGCTTTAATTTGTGTATGAATTCAACACCGCAACATACAAGATCTAGTGTATGTAGTTCAACTTTAGGACTTCAGCACCATTTCCGAAGTATCCATATACAAATCCAAGTCACACTTCCATATATCCTTAATTCCTTATATGTTGTATTGCCGCCCATAACATTTACATATAGCGGAACTAGGGGTCGGGGATCTAGGGTCCATTAACCCTCCACCAGCATAATCCTATAAAGATATTCAACGTTGCCGTCTCGTATAGTCAAAGCATACTAAAAGAAACGCTGTCGTGGTTCCACCACCATAGTTTCGAAATAAAAACCAAACACTACGCATTCTAATGACATTAAGGTGTAGATAATAATATTATCCCTAAGGGGTTAACAAAAATATAAACTTAAAAGTAATTTCAAAAGCTGTGTTAGTTGAAAAATAAAAGTAAAACAATCTTCTTATAATCAACATTCAAAAAATATATGTATATATCACATGTTCAATAGCGCGTGTCCCTAGTTCCTAATATATAGGTCAACAGATCAAGGTGATTTATAAATCTCACATTTATATAAGTATTATTTAATTTGGCAGGGTTTATAAAAATACAGAGTTAATAGTAAATATACGTTCTAGATGGGGTCTAATATCTCAATAACCATATATCATTAGCCTATTAGTCAATTACTAATCGTTAGCCTAACCCAATATTCTTTTGTCTCTTTTAAACACTTGAAATAATAATTTTTTTTAATGGTAATGTTTGCTTCTACTCAATTACACCCATAATTTTAAATTAATCACTGTTGCCCATGTTTAACATATGACCTCTCCTCTAAGAATCATATGTCTCTACCAAATAGGCTATAACCTCATATTGGCAAATAATAACCTAATTAACACTTAATTATTAGCAGTAACTTGGAACTAAAAAAGAACCACCAAATGGGGATAATCGATAAGGTGATTATCGATTTCATAAGATTGCCCCCATGGATAAGTACTGATTAAGGTAATTGACAGTAAAACAAAATATTTGAAAGTATGAATTATGAAGAGTTGATTTTTATAGATAGGATCTAATATTTTTCTAGAAAAAAAAGAACCCTCTAATGACAATAGCTAAAAAATTAATAAATAAATAAACCCCTCACGGTGTGGCATGGAGTACGTCGTTGTGGTTGGGGCTTGAGGATCTCCACCGGCGTGGGGGCTTATGTGTGGGTGAGGTGGCGACGTTTCACCGGTGGGTAGATTTTGGGTTGGTTTTGATTGGTTAATGTTTATTTTTTATTTATTTTTTGTTATGAAAATGCTACTCTCCACACCCTATTCCACTCCTCCCTTTTTTACACCACATTACTTTTCTGATACATGCTGATGTGACTGCCATGTGTCGCACACAGAATGTTCTAAACAAGTGAGCCAGTTATTTTAACCCTATTTGTAAATGCAAAAATATTTGATTTAGACTTTACAAAGGAACTGAGAAGTCACATCTCAACCCTAATCGTGAGCATAGCACCACAGATGAAATGGATAAGATACACATAAAATAATATATTATTACCAAGATAATTATAGTTCCGCTGTATCTACAACATTAAGCTCAGTATAAAACAGTGTACAAGAAACTAAAATGATTCGACGGGAATATATACGAGCAAACATATCTAAAACAAAAACTAAAAAACGACGAATAATATATAAACGACGATGAAGTTCACCTGTTACTACTGCCGCTAGAAAACTCATAGAGCTTGCCCCGGGCGAAGAAGATGATGACGGCGACATCAGCGTCGCAGAGGACGGAAAGATGGTGTACTTTCTTAAACAACGCTGATCTTCTTTTGGAGAAAGTGACTAACCTGCTGCTCTTGTCTTCGATCCGCTTTATTAAAATATTAAATATTATATAATAAAATCACCATCCATACTCATTACAAGTAATATATACCGGTGAGATTCTCCCGCAATACAGGGGGTGGGTTGGGGGATTCAATCAATATTGATATAGTAACTAAAAGAGAAAAAAAGGTTGTTGTATGTTCAAAAGGAACATCAACATATTTTTACATAGATTGAAAATGATTAAAATAAATACCGTTTTTAGTACCGATGTTGTTCGGTTGAAATCGAGTCCGTTCATTAGGATGCACGACACTCGTATAGCTTACGATAAAAAAATACCTAAATAAGAAAAACCTCTATCTTCAAAATTTACACCTGAACATTGATTAAAAAAATAAAACATAAAAGTGTATTTAGTTTTTTTCCAAGAAAAAAAAAACTAATGAACACAATTTATCAAAGTAACATTAAATTAAATAAAATTAAATAAGTTAAATAATATATATATATATATATATATATCATTTGGAATAATACAAATAGTTAAGTTGGTGGTGTTTTGGTGGAGAGATTGAAAAAATAGTGTTTTGATGAGGTAAATTGGTTGTTGTTGGATGTTGATTTTTTTAGGTGTAATTTTAAGTTTTTTAAAAGTTTGGTTTGTTGTACAAAAAGTGAGTTATGTTTTTCAATCGTTTATATATTTAATTGTTTTTACATTATATTTAAAAAAAATATATAATACTAAAATTTAATATTCAACATTTTAAGATGAATGCAACAAGTGTATGTGGTTTCCGTATTACATTTCAATGTCGATTTAACACAAACAATCATTAAGTAATCGAACAACTGAAAACAAAGTTAAATATAACATATATAACATAAATTTGTACAACCAAAACAATATTTATCTGTACAGCTTAAAAGTAAATACAAAACGTCTATGCATACGAGTCGGCGTCGGAGTCGGGATCGGATTTGGCATCTGCGGCAGCTGCTGCAGATGTGGTGCTCGAGGTGGTGGGAGCGGTATGGGAGGTAACCCGTCTCTCTCATGTCTATCCTGCATCTCCCGGACCACCCAGCCCATGAGATCCATAAGCCTGTCGACGTCGGCTCGTAAGCGCGAGTATGCCCAACCCCCGGGGCATGACCTGGAAGGACGTGCTGCGAAAAATGAGGCGCCCCGTGAGGTGGTGGCGGCGGCGGTGGTGGCGGTCCGTCAACATCAACCGGAAGGTCCTGGACTACCGTTGTCTCATCTGCCGGATGGACTGGAGCGAAGTGATCGGGCAGCGGCTTCGGAATCCATGGCTCACCTTCGCGGGTTTTAAACTGCTATCCTAGCATGTCGAACCTCTTCACCAGCCTCATCCCCGCAAGGTCAGAAAACCCATCCGCGTGGACGGTATGGCCGGCTGCAAGTGCGGGTCCGACTCTGGCACAAGACCCAACGACCGGGCGATGACGATGACGTACGCCCCGCGTACAAAAAGCCGCGCTCCTACCGGTGGTGGGCGGAGATGAAGTACTGGGCGAGGCCGTGCGCACGGCCTCCTGTACAAAAGGCAATAGAAAAAAACAAGTCGGTGCTCGTACACCACTCACGGCTTTGTCCGCGAGTGGTAATAGACGTAGCGAGCATCCGATGTAGATACCTACACATTATGTTAGCGAAAAACGGAAATTAATTCATAACAACAATAATCAAACAATTAACGTAATAAATGTACGTACCTGTACAGCGGATCGACAACGTGAGAAATCCTCCCCTTCGCCCTGACATGCTCCCAAGTGTCAAGGCCTGCGACCACCTCTCAAAAGCCCAAAAGAGTGGCTTTATCCACCACCACAAGCCCCTCCGTATATACATCGGTGACAATCTCCTACTGCAGGTATATGCCGCTATGAACGGCAAACTCTGCAAGCGTCATCGAACGCCACACACCGGCCAGCCTAAATGAAACCTCCGGCGGAGGGGGAGGACCCTGTGGCTGGGGAGGCGGATGGTCGACCCGTGGAGGGTGGAACGTGAAGGTGGACAGAAACTCGACGAGAAGCTCCCTATAAGTCGCTGTGCCGGCCAGGTCAAACAGTCGGTGCCACGGGGAATCAACGGGAATGAAGAATCGAAGTCTGAGCGTCTCCCCGATCGCCTCGATCGCGTCCCCGTCGACCGCCGAGTCCGATCCGACCTGCATCCGACGTAGCTTGCCGCAGAATCGGGCGGCCTCGGTGTCGGACGGGAACTCAAGGTATGGGTGGCCGTGGAGCGGATCCACCGGCGCTGCCGGGGCCCGTCGCGGACCGTGCGGATGTGGGTATCGGATCCCCAATCTCGTTCATAACTAATCTGCGATTGTATAATATAATTTAACACGAATAAAAAAAAATTATAAAAGAAAAAAAATCAAGGTCGTCTACCGGGGTCGTCTAGGTCTAGACGCCCCGTGTTGTTCATCGGAACACCCAAACAGAAAACCTAACAGCGCATAAACCCCAAAATCTTTCAAATTCACAACCAACCTACATTCTAAATACATAACACATTAAAATGTAATGAAGTATAGTTGAAAATACTCACCGGAGAAGCTTGATTTCGCAAAAATATGGCCTGGAATACGGTAGAATACGGCGGGATACGTATGTGTGTGTGGGGGTGAGTGTGTTTGTGTCGTCTATCTCTGATCGTCTAGGCGGTCAGACATATACGAGGACTAGACGGGTCGTCTAGGCCTAGACGACCCGTATGGAATAAACGCTAAATTACCATTTTACCCCTGAACTATGCCCGTCTATGCCTAATTCAGGGGCAAAATGGTAATTAACCAGCCGAGTGTTTTACAGCTCAGCATGGTTAATTACCATTTTGCCCCTGAATTAGGCCTAGACGGGCGACAGTTCAAGGGTAAAATGGTAATTTACATTTTCAATTTAAAATTCAAAAATTTTCAGGGATAAAGATCCCGCCTGATATACGGGTTGTCTAGGTCTAGACGACCCGTCTAGACCCTGACATTATGACCATTTTGCCCCTGGTTTTGGCCTAGACGGCCAAGAAACCGGGGGTAGAATGGTCTTCTGGCTTTGGCTAGGCGGGGCGTCTAGGTCTAGACGACCCGTTATATACATTTAAATTTTTTTTGTTATAACTAATAGTATTTTATTTACGTAATTTGAACTTTGATATGAGTCGACATTCTACCAGTACACCAAAGGCACAACAAATTAAACCACACAAAGCTTATCTAAAACCAACAAACTCCGGTATTGAGAAACAGACGACAATTATACTCTCCGCGCTCGCACGTCCCACCGTCGCCACCGGCAGTACCGACATTTCGTCGTCTGCCGGTGCCGACGGTGGGACGTGGGAGATCGGAGACTATAATTGCTGTTGTTTATCAATATCCAGAGTTTGTTGGTTTTTAAATGGGCCTTGTATGGTTTTTTTAAACCATACAAAGCCTATCTAAAAACCAACAAACTTCGGGTATTGACCAACAATTATACTCTCCGAGCTCTCACGTCCCACTGTCGCCACGGCAGTATCGACATTTCGTCGTCTGCCGTGCCCACGTTGGAAGTGAGAGCTCGGAGAGTATAATTGCTGTTGTTTATCAATACACAGAGTTTGTTGGTTTTTAGATGGGCTTTGTATCTAAAAACCAACAAACTCGGGTGTTGACAAACAGCCGGTAATCATAGTATCCGAGCTCCCATGCCCAACCGTCACCACGGGCAGTATTGACATTTCGTCATCTGCCGGTGCCGACGGTTGGACGTGAGAGCTCGGAGAGTATAATTACCCTCTGTTTGTCAATACCCGGAGTTTGTTGTTTTTAGATACAAAGCTTTGTATGGTTTAATTGTTGTGCCTTGGGTGTACTAAAGAATGTCGGCTTATATCAAAGTTCAAATTAAGTAAATAAAATCCTATTAGTTATACCAAAAGTTTTTTTATTGTATTAAAAAAAATCTTTGTATTATTTATACAAATAAATCGTATTAAACGTAAAAATGATCGAGCCATTGTTCTTGCTTTCTTGACCGTGGTTGAACAGGACTAATCATCAGACGATGACTGAGACTCGTTAGGTGCTATAGAAACACCTGAAATAAGTTCAACAACATATCACTATGTTAAACCACAACACATTCTATTACCCAAACAAAAACCATATATATTTAAAAAATGACAGTGTTTCTCATTTATCTGCATTTACTCCTCGAGTTTCCCTTCCGTTACAGTCTTCGATTCAGCACAAGACACTCTTTGACGTGTAGTCGATTGAGATACAAATTTGCACCTAGAAACCATCCCTCCAATACTTTTTTCCAAAATATATAAGGCTGATCTCCATCGGGTAAATATGTATTATATCACTGTAAACCTCAGCCGTTTTTCAAACGATCTCCACGAGATACGGAGTGCCTGTATGGGGGTGCCTCACCACCATATCCTCAGCATCACGAATAATGTCTTGTACACTAGACACAACCACCTCTTGGTCGTTAGAATTGGGAACACCGCTCTCCCCCTAACACGATATCACCGTTATAAATAATTAAAACAACAACTAGTTTAACCTAATAACTATTACCGTATTGACTTCAGGCACCGATGACCCGTTCCAGTTTAATGACATTTCACCACATTTGGATGATATAAGATGAAGTAATACAAGCCAAAGTTCACGAAAAACAGAATTACAACGACGAATTGAAAGTTTTATGCGACATCAAATGCTCTGCATGGGTCTATTTAACAAAGAAATAGACGCCCCGTCTAATCGACCTGTATTGAATGATATCAGAGAAAGTAATATAAGTCTAAAGAAGAAGTCGGAGAGAATTCCGACGACGAATCGAAAAATTTCTGCGACACAAATGCTCTGCATGGCTCTATTTAAGGACAATATATACGTCCCGTCTAGGCCTAGACGGGGCGTATCACTTTGCAACTTGGCTGACATGCATGCAGAGCACAACATTCAAGACGGGTCGTCTAGTTCTAAACGGCCCCGTCTTGGCCTGGTCGTCTTTTACTCCGTCTACTGCTAGACGCCCCGTCTGATGTGACTGATTTGACGTTGTACGGTGCATGAATGTGGTCGGAGAGAAAATAACCCTAGACGCCCCGTCTAGACTAGACGACCGTAAGGTGTCTAAATAGGCAAGTGGGTGTGTGAATATGTAGACCCTTAAATAAAATATAAAAGCTCTGCTGTCAGAACATATGAGAGAACATGAAAATATGTTATTTATACTAATAATCCATTATTCTTATTCCTTATTTTACAGTAAATTTGAATCACTAACATCCACTGCAGTATCATCATGCCATCAGCAGAACCATCCGATTATATTCATCTCCACTAGGCGTAATGCCTATACACCAATTCAGCAGGAAACCCAATATAATATAGAAAAACCCTCTTTATGAGAATAGAACCAAATATTATTGGTCCATAACCTTATCCCACCCACAAAATACCACTAGATTATAAATCCATACGTCATTATTCTTATTCCTGCTTTTAGATTTTGTTATATTTCTACGAGTAAGTAGATTTTGAACGTCATACTTGTAATTTCTCCCTACATTAGTAGCAAGCTTTACCTTGTCTCAGAAGCTCACTATTCAACTTGGCCACACTAATTACAAATCTTCATTTTGAAGGTTCATGTCCTCCTTTACATTTATTTACGTTTCAATTTCAATTGCTTACCTTGCCTCACAAGTTCACTATTCAATTTTAGGGGGCCACACTAATTCCAAATCTTCATTTTGAAGGTTCATGTCCTCCTTTATATTTATTTACAATTTCAATTTTTCTTTCTGTCATCTTTGTGGAATGTTTAATCCAAGAAATAATGGCCAACATATTTTTATAACTTTAAGCTTTTTAGTTTTATTATTTTATTTTTTACATGATTTTGTTATTATGTGAATGTAGTATCTTTTTCTACGATAGTATTACGTTTTGGTATGAATTTAACGAGTTAACATGTTACAATGCGTATGTGTGGTTCAACGTTTTTACATCTATTTTTTTATTCGATTTAAAGGTTTCCGCCGCAACGCGCGGGTCATGATTCCTAGTTTGTTATAAAAAAGGACGATTTTATAACAGAAACTAGTTTTTGCCCCGCTCGCGTTGCGGTTGACCAAGCCGAATATTTTCTCTCATAGTATGTACGTCTATGGTTCGGTTACTTGTACATACTACTTATAACCGTTCTCAAAAAAAATTAAATCGAGTCAACCATTTAAAACAAAATACTACTATATTTTTGCTAAAAAAAACTAAAACTATAGAAAGATTATGATTTTAAACTGGGGGCACAATTGTAACTTTTCAGGACTGAGCGTTGCCAGGCCTGGTACGAATAAAAATTACACCGAGCTAACTAATTAAAACAAAACACTACCATAGTTTTGTCAAAAAGAAAAAAAAAACTAAAACGATGGCATTACTATAATTTACACTAATCGCAAAATCGTAATTTGAGAGGAGAAAAACAAAAACAATGGCAAATCTGCAAATTTAAACTAAGGGTAAAATCATAATTTGATTGGAAAGAAAAAACAAAACAAATGACAAAACTATAAATTTAAACGAGACAAAATTGCAATTTGGCTGGACCAATAGAGAAGTGTCAGGCTTACGTAGCACTTTTCCGCTCCATGTGTACCGTGGTATATATAAATAAGCGGTTGCTATATTTCTTTGACTAACATCATAGTACCTATTACGCGGTTGTAGACAATCAGTCGAAAGAGTTATTCTAGTAGCAAAGCATGTATTTTTCATTTTGGAGATGTAGGCTAGTCTACGTATACTCAAGGTCTCAAACATACGCTAAAAAAGAAAGTATGTGTTACTTAAGGGAGAAGCAAATTATCATTTGAAAACCCACACATTATATTTCACTACACATTATATTTCACTCAAGTTACAAACATCAGACACAAAAAAAAAAAGAAACTATGTGTTACTTAAGGGAAAGCAAAATAGATGAGTTATAGCCTAGAGGACAGTGGTAGTATATTTTTTTTTGAATGGCAAATGTTAGATAATTCTTAAATTATACCAAATTACACTTAATTTATTTATGTTAGGAATTGAACTCTGAGTTTTTCCTAAAAGACACCAAACTTTTACCACCTCACTAAAGTGGTGATGGCAGATAGTGGTAGTATATCCATGGAACCTAAGAGCCGCATTTAAGGAAGATATGTTGAAATTCAGGTCATTCAAAAAAATCAAATCCTTATTGATTTTTTATTTTAATTTATTTTATTTTAGAGAAGATATGTGGAAATTCAGGTCATTCAAAAAGAAAATATCCTTATTGGTCTTTTATTTTATTTTTTTAGGCTTATAATAATGATATTTTTTCATTTTAATTTATTTTAATTTTTAGGCTTATAATAATGTTAATTTTTTTCATTTAGTTAATTTATGTTTCTATCCTCTAACTTTAATAGTATAATTTTACAACCTTTAAAATAATTCCTTTTTATAAACTATTTAGATTTATATCCCTAAACTTTAGAAGATTTATATACATAATTTTAGTAATGAATCTTTTTTATAAACGATTTACGTTTTGATCCTAAACTCCACTAGAGTTATCATATGACCTTTAAAGTTTACTTTTTTAACAAATAATTGTTCTTTTTATTTTTTTATAAGTTTAATTCTTTTTATTTTAATTATTATTTAGTAAACTTATTATAATTAAAGCTACTTTTTAAATTTTGACATAATTACTTAATCGTGTTACTTCATTATTTTCACCGTCATTTAGATTGAAGTTCCACATAATCTATATAATCCCTCATTTAGATTGAAGTTGGCCTGACCGCCTGATAGAAAAAGTGGGAAAAAATGGGAAGGGCGGAGTCGTCTTCGGCAAATTTCGAAATAAAGCAAGATTTCGAAAAGATGAACCGACGTCTACAAGATATACGAGACCTCAGTCATAGGCGTTTGGAGATAATGTAAGAAAGAAACGCCGGAAACAAAATAATTTGTCGCGCTACAAGAATCGAGGCAAATGGAGAAAGATATAGAAATTTTGTCTGAACCGATCGATCACCTTGTAGGAGACGCGTTAACCCTAACAAAAATGCGTCGGCAACAAATACGGACTTTAGAATTTATGTTCTCTTAGCATTTTCCTTTTTTATTATTTTTAGTAATATAATTTTTTTTATTTATTGAAATATTATTAGTTTTAATTATATTATATAAACATACAAAGTTGAAGAGGGGGTACACTAATTAAGGGGGAGCCATTTAAAGGTTACCATTTGTATTCCACTAAGTTTTTTTTTTCTTGTTAATTTCTAATGTGTATTTCCTAGTATTTTTTTAGTGGTTTTTCATTGGCCCCTTCAATAACTTCTTTTTTTTTTTATTACTATTTTATTATAATATTAAACTTATGATAATTGTCTATGCACCACTAAAATTTAGTAAACTTTATATTTATTTATATTTTAACGATTACTTATAAAATTGAAGAGGGTGTACACTAATTAAGGGGAGCCATTTAAAGGTTACCATTTGTATTCTACTAAGTTTTTTTTCTTTTTAATTTCTACTACATATAATGTGTATTTCCTAGTATTTTTTAGTCGTTTTTCATTGGCCCCTTCTATAACTTCTTTTTTTAACTATTATTTTATTATAGTATTAAACTTATGATAATTGTCTATGCACCTCTAAAATTTAGTAAACTTTATATTTATTTATATTTTAACGATTCTTTATAAAATTGAAGAGGGTGTACACTAATTAAGGGGGAGCCATTTAAAGGTTACCATTTGTATTCCACTAAGTTTTTTTTTCTTGTTAATTTCTACTACATATAATGTGGTTACCATTTGTATTCCACTAAGTCTTTTTTTATTGTTAATTTCTACTACATATAATGTGTATTTCCTAGTATTTTTTAATGGTTTTTCATTGGCCCCTTCAATAACTTCTTTTTTTAATTATTATTTTATTATAGCATCAAACTTATGGATGATTGTCTATGCACCACTAAAATTTAGTAAACTTTATATTTATTTATTTTTTAACGATTATTTACAAAGTTGAACAGGGTGTACACTAATTAAGGGGAGCCATTTAAAGGTTACCATTTGTATTCCACTAAGTTTTTTTTCTTGTTAATTTCTACTACATATAATGTGGTTACCATTTGTATTCCACTAAGTCTTTTTTTATTGTTAATTTCTACTACATATAATGTGTATTTCCTAGTATTTTTAAAGGTTTTTCATTGGCCCCTTCAATAACTTCTTTTTTTAATTATTATTTTATTATAGCATCAAACTTATGGATGATTGTCTATGCACCACTAAAATTTAGTAAACTTTATATTTATTTATTTTTTAACGATTATTTACAAAGTTGAACAGGGTGTACAGTAATTAAGGGGAAGCCATTTAAAGGTTACCATTTGTATTCCACTAATTTTTTTTCTTGTTAATTTCTACTACATATAATGTGTATTTCCTAGTATTTTTGTAATGGTTTTTCATTGGCCCCTTCAATAACTTCTTTTTTTTAATTATTATTTTATTATAGTATTAAACTTATGATAATTGTCTATGCACCACTAATTTAGTAAAGTTTATATTTATTTGTATTTTAACGACATTAAGGTGTGTAGATAATAATATTATCCCTAAGAGGTTAACAAAAATATAAACTTAAAAGTAATTTCAAAAGTTGTGTTAGTTGAAAAATAAAAGTAAAACAATCTTCTTATAATCAACATTCAAAAAATATATGTATATATCACATGTTCTATTGCGCGTGTCCCTAGTTCCTAATATATCGGTCAACAGATCAAGGTGATTTATAAATCTCACATTTATATAAGTATTATTTAATTTGGCAGGGTTTATAAAATACATAGTTAATAGTAAATATACCTTCTAGATGGGGTCTAATATCTCAATAACCATATATCATTAGCCTATTAGTCAATTAGTAATCGTTTAACCTAACCCAATATTCTTTCGGCTCTTTTAAACACTTGAAATAATAATTTTTTAATGAAATATTTGCTCCTACTCAATTACACCCATAATTTTAAATTAATCACCATTGCCCATTTTAACATATGGCCTCTCCTCTGAGAGTCATATGTCTCTACCAAATAGGCTATAACCTCATATTGGCAAATAATAACCTAATTAACACTTAATTATTAGCAGTAACTTGGAACTAAAAAAGAACCACCAAATGGGATAATCGATAAGGTGATTATCGAGTTCATAAGATTGCCCCCATGGATAAGTACTGATTAAGGTAATTGACAGTAAAACAATATATTTGAAAGTATGAATTATGAAGAGTTGATTTTTATAGATAGGATCTAATATTTTTCTAGAAAAAAAATGAACCCTCTAACGACAATAGCTAAAAAAATAAAAAATAAATAAACCCCTCACTGTGTGGACGTGGAAACCAAGCCAAGTCAAGCTAACCACCCAATGTCAGGACATGGAGCACGTCGTTGTAGTTGGGGCTTGAGGATCTCCACCGGCGTGGGGGCTTATGTGTGGGTGAGGTGGCGACGTTTCATTGGTGGGTAGATTTTGGGTTGGTTTTGATTGGTTAATGTTTATTTTTTATTTATTTTTTGTTATAAAAATGCTACTCTCCACGCCCTATTCCACTCCTCCCTTTTTTACACCACATTACTTTTCTGATACCTGCTGATGTGACTGCCATGTGTCACACAGAATGTTCTAAACAAGCGAGCCAGTTATTTTAGCCTATTTGTAAATGCAAAAATATTTGATTTAGACTTTACTATACTCATTTTAAACAAATGCCCTATAATGCCCCGATGTTGACTGGACCGTCACATGTTAGTTCATCCCAAAGGTGTGACATTTGTTTCAAGACCCACTATACATATTCTTATAATTATTATGCTTATAACTAATAATTATTTAGAAAATGTATAGTTTGATTATATACACTAGTTTAGTTGTGTTGTAATCATGTATGTTAAACTTGATAAAAGTATATATGTAATTTGATGGGTAACTCATTCTAGAATAGTCTGGACTATTATCCTGGGCCAGAAGGTAGAGCACGAGGCTAGACCACAAAAGGTCAAGACAGAATGTTGGACCACACGTACCAAGTATATTAACATGAATCGAATGACTTGAAGTTCAGTAGCAGGCCTAGGAATTATTTTCTGAGAATGCGAACAAGGGGTTCAACTTTCAAGGGGTGCGATTAGATTTTTATAAAATACACTAAAAATTTTTAAAGGGCTCAAGCTTGTACTTGGGTCCGCCCCTGTTGAAAGTCATTACATGGGAAGATGGTATAGACATGACATCCATGAACTCTGCTAAATACCTAAGGACACAAGGTTTTGGTCTCTTGGCCAAGCTCTAATCTAGATGGGATAACTAATGTACTAGCCTAAGCTCGAACCATGAGACCAAATACAGATAAAACTCTACTCAGCCTAATATTTATCTCTGTGAATAGAGAGCTCAGTTTTAGTACCGAACTTACTTAAAGCTTGATAACAATAAGCAACCACACTCAAGTTTAGTACCTAGCTTAAACGAACTATGTTTTTCAGGTTGAGCATGCTTTGGATTGCACTAATTATACACTTCTTACATGAGTCTTGCACTTAATATTGGTCGAAGGCGTTGTGATCTATTTACCCTTTTCCAACTTGATAGGTCTAAGACATTATCACAACCATTGGGTCTCGGTTACACTATGGAACGGTTTCGGCTTTTTGTGGTAGTTTGGTTTGACAGGAGATCTAGAAAGGTATATCTCGGTTATGACCAAATTTTTGGGCTTCAGCCCAAGTCATACCAAAGTTCGAAAAAACCACTAGAAAACTATAATCAAAATTAGACATGGCCTTTTAGGCCCAAACTAAAACTAATAAGCATAATATAATAAAATGAGCATAAAACTAACAAAAAAATCACATTTAAAAGAAATTAACCAGGCCAAATTTGGGAAGTAGATATTCTTAAAAGATGCACGTTTTTTAATACTTTGAATTATAAAAGCTACGTACAACACAAATGTAATAGCGTTAATTTATATGAAAAAACTATAAATGTCTATTGAGTAATGTAGATGTTTAGAAAGGAAATTGATGTTCTTAAAAGATGCACGTTTTAATAATTTTAAAAATTATCTACCAACATGATCCTTCATTTAACACGTTTTTTTTACGACAAATTTAGATACCACTAGAGCCTGCCTATCTAGCAAATATTCTTTTAACAAATATTATTCTTAATTTAATTTAATTAGCAATACAACATAGATTAAAGCAGTGAATAGTACAGAAAGTATATAGTATCACAGCCACGTAGCTTGCTTTTAGTGGTTAAAAAGAACATTAAAAATTAAAAACAAAGGTTTCTGTTGGTGAAGCTCTTGATTATAGTGGTGCCTCCGTACCTCATCTTGATAACACACCCATTCATCCTAAAAACCACACATACACAACAGGATTACATAAACAACACCACAAACACCAATTGGTAAAACACAAGAATAGCATATAGTTGGTGTAAAGCATGAAGCAGTTGACAATAATCTGTAATTAAGATTACAAAATCCAATGTTTTTGTCTAGTTTATTGGCTCTTTTGATTTGCCAAAGTAGAGATCTAAGTGTGTTGTAAGTTGAGGTGAATTGATCTGGTTATTTGCAAGGTTGTTTGACCTCCACCTCCATCATAAACATAATTCTCCTCTGCTGATGCAACCTGTAAGTCAAAGATCTACTCAGTTTTGCTACTTATTTCACTCCAGCTTCAGATTTAACCATATTTAGTCATGTAGAAAGCAAGAAACTAGCAAAGATATGAGCTTTGGGCAATCTTTATATTAAAGCTACAAAAGGAATATATAGGCAAGCAAGATCTAGAAACTGATGCTAGTTCTTCTATATTTGCAAGATCCAATCTCTTAGATAATGTATGCTACTTCTTCTATATATTAGACATGGTGAAACAAGGTAATAACAAAAAAAACAAGCACATCCCCTGGCTTAGATTTAGCAAGTATGTTTGTTTCCAAAAACTAATTTGGTAGGTGTTTTGGATAGCTTATATAAACATTAAAAAGTAAAATAAGAAATAAGATGGATGTCTTACCTTGATGAAAACTATTGGAATATTCAAGGAAGAAAAAAAGCTTAGCAGCCTCTCCAATTCTTCTTTTGCTTCACTTAGCTTATTTTCCTGTTCTCACACATACAAAAGTAAATTAGATTCATATTTTTTGTGTTCATTCATGCTCTAATCATTGTTATGCTTTTGAACAGGATGGAAGGATATGGTCCTATGGTACCAAAATGAAAGTCTTTAAAGACCTTGGAACTAGCCGGATCAATTAACCTCCGCATACACAATAAATCAACTGGCTGGAATCCATAAGCAATCAGGTTATCACTAAACACAGGTAGTTTTGGTCAAATTTTATTGAATTATGACCAACAAATCTTCATATAAGTTGCTTATATATACATACATAAAATGAATAGCATGTGTTGAGGTCACCATGTATTAGACATTTCCCATCAAGGGCACTCGAGAGTGTATTTGGTTCCGTTTTTGGCCAAAACATGATGAAGATAAATACTTTTTAATATTTTTTGAAGATAAAAATATCCATGTTTTTATTTAGTAAGAATTACGATTTAATACATTAAGAACTTTAATTTATATATGCATGAAACTGAATACATGCCTGGGTGAACTAAGATTGGACAAATAACTTATGATTGGATAAACTCCCAATAATATAAGAAATTATGTCCAAACCGCGGTGTATCGTTGGAGTTGCTAACTCCATTGATAATTACAGTCTCCCTTTCTATTTTAATTTGTCAAAACTTTGTGAGGGATCAAGTCGTCGACATTAATCTGTCGTTGAAAATATATGAAACGCATTTTTTGTGAATGGTTAGATCCTACCCTTTTTTATCTATCAAGTCCTTAAAAGTTCATTTGGTTTACTTAGAAACCGAGGGACTAAAGCGATACTTTCAAACGCTGACGACCTAATAAATCACATAACTGCATTGTAAAAGTATGCAGGGCCAACTCAGAGACCACCAGATTTCAAAGAAAATTGCTGCAAACAATGTTTGGATGTTTTCCATGTTGTAGTTGTGAACAGCACCATTAGCTTGCTGCACCTCACACATTCCCAAATATGTTTACTATCTCGGCTTTACATAATACTCTATATGATTTATTATCTAACCGGCTATGTAGCAAGCTGCAACAGGAATGTGGTATCAAAGGTGCAATGGGGCCAAGTCTCCTAGAGTTGTTGCTTATCATCTCCCCAGACCGGCATGTTTGGCACAGAGCAATTGAAGCTTATGCTTTGTTTCTGAAAAAAGCACTTACTTAAAGAACAAGCTTTGTTTGGGTAGAACTTTAGTTTATATTTTCCCTACAAAACAAGCTATTCAAACTAGCAATAAAAATAAGCATAAGATTTTTGAAAGCAAAACTACTCTACCCTTCACAATTATCACGTCATGTGCCTAATGATATTGATGTACATGTTCTTTATGTCATTTTGTGTTGTACACCCTCTGCAACTACTTTTGCCAAATACTTATCATCGACAGCTGCAGCTAAAGCAACAGCTCCAAGCGAGCCACCTTTGCCAAACATTCCTTAGCCTTGATGTATAGCAGGCTCCTAGGGATAGCTGTCTAAATCATTTATTTTCGGACCGTCCACATCCACAAGGGTCTAATAACATACTCATGTCTACAAAGTTATGCAATGGACCTCAAGAGTATATACAGAAAATCATAGTAGAACCATACCTTATCTTTTAGGGATGATATGTACTTCATCATTAGCTGTGCCCTGCATAAAAAAACAGAACACAGTTAAATTATAGTTAGGAACTCGGTTCCGAACACAAACAAACAGCAGAAAAGTAAAGATACACGAGAATTTACGTGGTTCGGTCGAAGCTGGGCCTAAGTCCACTGGTTGCAACCAGGATATAGTATTATTGCTCTTGTGATGAGAAATTACAAGTACGAGCACATATCTTTATAATAAAGATTTTGGGTTTCTAACTTACTCCTCCAAGAAATAAAATTGGGCTAGAATTAAATGCGAAGTGGCCCACGAATTTGGGCCTCCAAAACCCACAATTATAAGCCCTTACCAACAACCAATTATCTCCTCCTTTAAGAAAAAACCTTTAATATATATATTGTATGCCATATAAATAGGAAACTAGATGTAACTACAAAATGACATCACAAAAGTTGTAAATGTATTATATTGCAACACCAATTAGAATGTTTTCACTACAAAAACCACTGAACATGAAATCCAAAGCCATAAAAAGTTCTATTAGTTGCCAAATTGTCGATATCGTTATGAAATAATAGCATCTCCTATTGCTTGATAAACAAAACCCAGAAATTCCTATCAATGAAGATTAATGAAAAAGAATTGAACTTATACTTATGTCTTTTGATTTTCTAGTTTAATTACTATTACATGAACCTAAAGTCTTTTCTTTTAATCCACATAAATTGGAATCATACTAGAGTTGGGTAACACGCTCCTCTGGTGATAATTTATTGTTGATACTTTGTCTAATTGTAGGGACGAACTTTAATTTGGAGCAACGCTAAGGTTGATGCCATGTGACCTGAATGTCACGTGTTTGAGTCATCAAAAGAACCATTTAAGTGTCCATATACACTATACTAGGGTATAGTGTTTTTGACTGTTTAACCCCCAACACAGGGAGTTTTAAGTCATAACAAGAAAACATGAGTTGGCTAAGCCCAATTTAGGCTTGTTTTTGGATGTTTCAGACCCGTTCTCAATTGGAGAAAGGACACATTGGAAAATATTATTAAGGAAAAAGAAAGAACATAAAATTTCCCTAACAAAAAAATTCCAGACCAATGAGAAAACAACATGAAGTCGCTAGGAGT
Source organism: Scalesia atractyloides (assembly GCA_947069175.1). Lineage (NCBI taxonomy): Eukaryota > Viridiplantae > Streptophyta > Magnoliopsida > Asterales > Asteraceae > Scalesia > Scalesia atractyloides. The sequence goes on along the minus strand of CAMTDV010000028.1, from coordinate 84,945,503 downwards.
GCCTAAATACTTGCAATTGGACAGGTATTCGATGTATAAGACAGGGTACGGAATCAGTTTACAGAATTTGCGTGGATTTGGAAAGAGTATGGTTATAATATTAGGTGATACTACTCGACTAAACAACATGAAGTCGTTAGGAGTGCCTAAATACTTGCATTGGGACAGGTATTCGATGTATAAGACAGGGTACCGAATCAGTTTACAGAATTTGCGTGGATTTGGAAAGAGTATGGTTATAATATTAGGTGATACCTACTCGACTACCCGTTTACGGTTTATCCACATTAAATAATGTATTATATACTATGAGGAAGGTTAACGTAGAATAGCCCTTAACGTGTGACGCTACGCAACTGTACGAAGTGAATTACGCATGTTCATTTTATAAAATACGCACGTTATTTGCATAATTACGCATGGGCTGGGTTAAACCCTAATTACGCACGTTATTTTGGTGATCGCGTACGGTTGCATGTTAGAGCCTTTTGTATTTTAAACTTTCACTATATAATATGATAAAAATAATACAAGTATTATGCTAAAGTTGTTAGAATTTGAAATCACTAAAATTACATAATTTTGTTAAAAAGTGTAATTGAATATATTATCGGTTTGTAAAAAGAGTTTATGATGGGGTTTCGAGTAATGGTTCCCAACGACAATTTTAAACACACAACTCACAACCATTAATGAGTATACCCACAAGCTCAATGGATAAACGGTAAAGTGTGCCGCCGATTTGGCTAGGATTACCGAAAGCGCTCACATACATGACCTATTGCCATCCAAGACCATATGTTAATAAGAAAGGAAAAGCATTGTGTTAATAAAACTTGTAAGCGAAATCATGCGCCCGAACAAAGCTCACCAAGATGTAAGATCCAATATATCAATCTTTAGAACTCCTCCAAGTACCAATATCTTTTTTTGTACAACCAAAACAGTATAGATCATATGGTACACTTGAGCATTCGCGTAGTTGATCCTTAAAAGCCCTTATTGGAAAACCAAACCCCTAATCAATGATGAACTAGGTTTATGATAACATTAGCTAAACATTGTTTTTCTTCCATTGTTGACTCTTTATTAGGAGATATCACTTCTTCTAAGCCAAAAGAAGTAAATCATGGCTCCAAGAGCGTGTTTCCAAGAGTAGACCATGTGAATAGCGGTTTCACACGTTGTGAATTTGAACGCAATCATTCATATTGTTCCGTACAACCAAGGAGTACTAGGATTGACAGACATTGGGTGAGTGGGACCATTGTGACGCCATTTGCATATGCATCAGAACACATAACAGGCTACAATTTGATCTTCATCTCACCATTTTATCTGTATATTGAGGCATAGCCAACGCCGTTCCCATTTATGCCCCCACTTTGCAATCAAATCTATAGCCATGACTAACGACATCAAACTTCGATATATACGATGCGATTAGCAAAAACCACTAGAACGCATCATTTTCGCTTCCAATTATATTAACTCATGCACATTGCACACTGGGATGATTCTTAATTGGAATTATTCCCCACCTGTATATATCTACTCGTCATCCTAAACACTATTTCCATGTAAGCAGACGCAATAACTAACCCTCCTTAATTTTGCAAGAGCACTTCCATGCCAACCGTGTTTCCATTCTAGTGAAAGTATTACTAGACATGTGCAATTGCTTAAATCAATAAGCATAAAAGAAAAAGGACTTTGAATAATTAAGTAAGTTCTATATAGAAGAAAAAGAAACTATTAACTATTAGTTGTGGTACTAAACTTGTTGTACTTCCAAACATTCCAAATCTGCTTTCACTACAAATTATTAACTCGTTGTACCCGTGCCACCAAAAATAGACCGACGAGAACGTACTTCAGATCTGGATCTTCTAGAGCTATAGATCAAATCAATGATGTATATATACGTAATCACAAGATACACTTAACCCTAGAAACTTCCAGTGTATGTAAACGAATAAGGTCTCTACAGAAGAGTGAGTATATAAGCAGCACAAGACTAGAAATCATTCATCGGGAACGTATACAAGCAGACAGAGAAAGGACGATGAAATTCACCTGTTAGTGCTACCGCTGCAAAATTCTAGGGTTTCCACCGGCGGAGAAAACGACGTCGCAGAAGACGGAAAGATGCACCACCTTTCTTCTCTCTTCCGACTACCTAACTTTTCAACTTCTCGTGAATCCCTACCCTATCTCTCTATCTGTATCTCTATTATTATTATTATTTGTCACCGATTTTCATAGTGGTTAACGAAGGAAGTATGACTAATGGCTGGCTCTCTTGTAGTACTTGAAACAAATTTGATTATCAAAACACACCGCCAAAGGATTCCCCGTGGTTCACGAGGATGATTACGATTCGTTAGTATTGTCTACTTTGTAAAATTACACTTTTAGCTTTTGTGATTTATCCACATTTTCATTTCATTTCTATATAATGAGTGTCTCTCGTCATCTACCATGGTGTGCAAAATACCGAATTAATTTATTAGATTTATCAAAATGAAACCAAACCATACTAATAACCGGTGGGTTCTATTCCTTACAAGATACAACCAAGTTTTACTAAATTTGGTACTATAGATTATATTTTTAATGCTCTATATATTTATATACCCTTAAAAAAAAATTGATGGTTGTCACATTACAGCCGCCGTCTTCTTTTATATATAAAAAGGTTTTGTGCTTTAAGAGCCATAATTGTACTCTAGTGTGGTGGGAGGTTAAGGTTTTATTGTTCTTTCACATTTCTTTCTTTTTTTACTATTGTTACAACCAACACTTTAACTTTCTAAAACTATATGTTTTCATTTAAATCCAAAACATTCACACAAATATCTATGTAACTTTCTAAAATGATATGTTTTTATTTTTATTTTTGAACGATAAACTTCATATATAAGATTACTACACTCTTCAAATCAGAGAGTCTCGTATTGCCCCACTTTGGCCAGGCTATGTTGTCTTAACCGGGACCATGCTGGCTTCAAAGTTTGGCTTTTTTGGGCGTTACCCGAAAACCATACCGCCGGCTGGCACTTGATAGTCGTTGTGCCACCACAAGAGCAGAACTCTCTGGCGTAACACATGGTGGGACGAAAACCCGGTTGGGCTTGAAAATCGAACTGACAACCTCACACAAAGCCTAGTCTAAATCATGCATTGTCTATATCCATCCTAATATTACACAAATGAAAATTAAACTTAAGTATCCATTTAAAGTCCTAAATCTTCTACCACTAGAACACAACTAAAGGAATATATGTTTTATTTAAATCTAAAACATTCACACAAATATTTATGTATGGATAAGCACCACAAGGATCATGAGTAAAATATGGGTCGGTCCATGTTTGATTTATTTAAATTAATTAAGTAATTACCTTTTATTATTATTTAACTTAAATTTTTATTTTATATTTAGCTTTTTAAGATATTTTACTCATTATTGTATATCAAAATTCCATCTAACTTTACACTTGCAGTTATTTAACCTCACGTTACTTTTGTGGTGAATTAAATACCATACAACTAAGCCATTAAATTATGAGTGTTTTCTTAACTATTTAATTAAATAAATAACTTTGTATTTGATTAATATGTAATTAATATGTAATGTTCTTTTATACAAAAAAACATAAAATTTTAAAAACCTTGGTCTTAAGTTTTTTTTTGACCCTCAAGTTCATAAGCTTTACATATTTAATCCCAATCTTTTTGTAAGTGACACGTTAACCCCTGAATTGTTTCTACTTAATAAGTTCACACCTCTTTTTTTTCCAGCACTTTAGTTCTTTTGTTTAAATTACTTTTACGACACACCACAACGTGAGATACATATGCCTAACATGTAATGTCGCTAACTTAATTACCACACCCTCAAATTCTACATGCGAAGTTTTACCACGAGCCGTGGACTGACCAGTATTCACCCACTAATCATATTGAACCAAATATTTAAAATTTATAAATCATCACTAAGAACACGATTAGTGATCAAGTTAAAAAAGAAACAAAACACAATTCAAGTTACAGCGCAAGCAAAGTTAAAAATCCCGACAAGATTTAAAAATCACAAGTTTAAGATATAACTAAAACATAAAATTTAACAAACCACACCACTCCAATCATTGCAATTGTCCGTCCACGCTGTACTTAACGACCTGCAAAGCATGCAATAGTGTGTAAACACCAAGTTGGCGAATTCACAAATGTAACATCCGTAAAAAACGGATTTACCAAACCCGCTCCGTTTATTAACCGAGCAATCAGTTAAAAATTTCGTTGCGAATTTAATGCCCAAAATAATATTAAACGATACATAATTAATTATTATATTGGAATATATAATTTGTTTTTGAAAAACTGTTAAAAATAAGAAAATAAAAATAATATGGCACTGCCGGGTTTCGAACCCGGGTCAGTCAGCCGGGTCAACAACAGACTTAACACACACACACTCAACCACTGCGCCACTTGTATTCCTTGTTAATTATTAGAATCAATTAATTCATATCATGATTCTCGAATTCAAAATCGGCGCGCCCAAATGCAGTATTCGGAATCCCGGCGATCTCGCGAGATTGGACGGTTACTTCAGTTATAACGTAAACCTTAAACACTACATCGGTTATAACCGACGCCTGAGTCCGCGACACAAGTTATAACCGCCGGAGAATTTCTAACCGACGAATCAAGTCGGAAATCGGACCAAATTCATCGATGACCTGCCTTATAAATACCCCCTCGAACCTCTGCAAGCTTTTTCGCTCAAAATCGCACCTTTACCCGACGTAATTCCATTCGCCGGAAAACTTCTGTACATCGCCGGAAAACCGAACCCTTCACTTCTGAGCCTTACTGAACCCCCAGAGCTTATACCGAAGTCACCCACATCCATTTCAAGCTTGCTGAAGACTCTCTGCCGCAGGACACATGTCGCCGGAAGTTTCTGCTGTTCACCGGAGTTTCGCCGGAGAAACAGAGGAGTCCAGTCGGTATACCTTACGCTTAAATCTTTCATTCTTTTTACATATCTCATCTGTAATTAACCTCAAAACACTAAAGAACACGTTTAAAACTTCGAACCAGTCAGTCATCGTTTCTGGTTAAGACTGACGAAGAAGACGAAGTTTCGGTAACATATAAGTTTAATTTAAATCAAATTATAACTCGGGTTAGACACACAGTCCAGCGGTGGACTGTGTGCACATTAAACACGTAAACGTCTCGAGTTCGAATCTTGTCCCACGCATGCTTGCCTTAATAAAAAATGTCCTTTTTTTAACCGAACCGGAGTCACCGCTGATATATGTTAAGTTTATAAAAACCAGAATAATAACCAAGATAGACACACAGTCCAGCGGTGGACTGTGTGTATGTTTAATCACAGGATACGAGTTCGAGTCCGGTCTACTGCACCGATCCGAACAATTATCTAACTTTTTAAATAAGTCAGAAATGAAAATACTTAGTTTGTATTTAAGTATAATAAAAATCGGTTTATATAACAAGTTAAACACACAGTCCAGCGGTGGACTGTGTGTTAACCTAAACCACAGGTCCCGGGTTCGAGACCTGTGGAGCGCACCGAGTCACTGATTAAAATCTTTTTAGAAATAAGTTGATTTTCGGATTAATCTAATTAATATATAAATATAATTAAAAACAGAAATATTTCGGGTTAGACACGTAGCTCAGTTGGTAGAGCTGCGTGCACGCGTACGGGAGGTCTCGGGTTCGAGCCTCACTCAGCGCACACATACACGCATACGAACCGGTCAAAGTCAACAGTCAATGGTCAACGGTCAACGGTCAAAAAAGTCAACTTTTTTTTTTATTTTTATTTATTTATTTTAATTAAAAATCAATTAAAAATACTTAAAAATAACATTTTTAAGGTTAGAAAATAGCCTTAAACTCACAAAAATACACCCAACAATCCTACTAAAATGGATTAATAAAATCCGTTTACTTACCGAACCATAATGCTATTTATCTAGGTTAATTTCACTCGTGGTTAAAACCACTTCGCGTGCAATCAACATCATCAACCGAACGCACCCACTGTGAGTGAATCTTACAACTCCCCCTTTTTAATTACACGTTTTGGGGTGTGTCATGTGTCACAAAATAATTAACTCGTTTATTTAAACTTGTGCCATACCATATTGTGATCTAAACTTAGATTGTTTATATTGTTGTGGTTATGTATTTCATTTTGTCAACTTATATGAAAGTCATTCATTAAGCCCATCAGTTCCTCGTGGGAGACGAGTTGAGCAACGCGTGCCTCAAAACAAATCCATTATTGTTCATGTGTGTATTATTGAGTTTATATTGTTTGTAGTTATGTATTTCATATTGTCAAGTTTATGCAATTCATTCATTAGGCCCATCAGTTCCTCGTGAGAGACGAGTTGAGCAACACGTGCCTCTAAACGTTCCATTATTGTTCATGTGTGTATTTGTTTATTATTAAATTGATTGGTGAATAAGTTTACATCTATTTTTACTCATGTGTGGTTGTGCACTTATTTTATAATCAATTAAATAAACTTGTTCAAATGTTTTCCATAGGATTCACTCGCCAACTTTTTGTTGATCCAAAAACCCTTTTTACACATGATACAGGTGAACAGGATGAAGCAAGGAAAACATAGGAAATGCCTTAGAAGAAAACAAAGAAGCTTAGATTGATGTTAGGTCATGATGTAATTATGATTGTAAATTTCCTATTAAATTGTATTAATGAATATGAAACGTATAATAAATGTCATGAGCTTTGATGATAACCCAATCATGCCCCGATCACCTTTTCTGCTGCGGGTCGGGGTGTGACAGATTGGTATCAGAGCCATGACTATAGGGATATAGGATAGGTTATTAGACCCTTAGAGCCTATACTATAGTCTGCCTAAATTTTAATTGATTAGGTGGTTACATACAAACTTATGATATTTATTTGTTTCATATTTGTTTATATTTACAGTCAAACATACATACTTACATACACATTCATTATACATATATCAATGTTCATATATTCAATTCATCTTCATACTTTTGTTATTCAAAGATTTTGTTGCAATTTTCAAATCTCATCAAAGTAAGTTCTGCGACGGGCAGTCGGAACGTCCTGTCTAGGTTGGCATTCGTATAAATCCAATATAACGGACCAGTTTGCCTACCTGGGGACTAACGATGAGAGTACGAAGGACCCATTAGGCCAAAGCATGCCACACCAAACGTCGTTCGAACTAACCCACTTTGAGGTGTCACCGTGTCTACACCTGGACACATTCCGAATCTCATACATTATATACATATTTCTCAATTTTCTCCGGGTTTTAGTGTACGTAACCAGGCTAACACATGCGAACCATATGAAAAACCCGGTATTCATGGGGGCCCACATGATTACGAAGGTGAAGTATGGCGGCATGTAGGCCTAATGACGAGCAAAGCCCAAGACATCCTATGGATGTAGTAGATTTATTTTTCTATAATTATTTTATGAATGTTCATTCCTAGTGCGACCCATGATCCCAAAAGCATCCAACTCATACTCTTGACATGTATTCCTTGTAGATGTCTTCTAACCTCGCCCGTAGGAAGATGAGAGCAGGACAAGCCCGCGAGCGCATGGCTGCCCTAATCGCTCAACAAATGGCTGCCGTAATACTCAACATTGTAATCCAAGTCCAACAAGCACTTACTGCTAATCCTGTCAATCAAGAAGATCAACACGTTATCAACCCTCCCCCAAATACCACTAAATGCACCTACAAGCATTTCAAATCATGCGACCCTCCAAAATACAAAGGGACTGAAGGCGTCACCGCTCTCCTCCATTGGTTTGAAGAGATGGAGAACATTTTTCTAAATTGCGATTGCCCCGATGATCGTAAAGTGCGATATGCTACCGGTCGATTATATGGAATAGCACTTACTTGGTGGAATACAGAGAAGGCCAAACGAGGTGTTGAAGATGCTATGACTTTAACTTGGAATGAATTGAAGGAAATCATGACCAGACGATTTTGCCCAAGGAGCGAAATCAAGAAATTAGAAGATGAATTTTATTCGTTGAAGCAAAAGGAAGGAGACCACACCACGTACAACAAAAGATTCCTCGAGTTACATCAATGGTTCCCAACATGTTCACTCCCCTCTACCGTTTGATCGAGCACTACATTCGTGGTCTTCCGTCAAAGATTCAAGACTCTGTAATAAGTACCACTGCCTGCAACTTTGGAAGCAGTAATGGAGCTAGCAACAGAGCTCACCGAGAACCGAATCCGGAACAAAGACTTCAAGGAGGAGAAGAAGAAGGATAAAGCATCGACTGAAACCTCCGATTACACCCAAACCGAATCCCCTTCTCCACCAAGTTTTAAGAGAAAAATAGACGGGCAACTTTTCGCTACTACCCAACGTAATCAACCAATTTCACACGCCATACCCATCCAAGCTATCCCAATCACCCAAGTGGCACCCAACTCAACTTACCCAAATAAGAAACCATATCTTGGACCTCACCCTCGATGCAACAACTGTTTTTATCACCATCCCCTTACCTTACCTTGTCGACTATGTGCAACTTGTGGACGCTATGGTCATTTGAGCAAGGTTTGCCGCACCTTTCAAAACCAAATCTCTTCCCCTACTCAAAACATGGCCCAAACCTATCAACAACCCCAATACCCCATGTTCCCATATGTTCGAGCTTGTTTCAATTGTGGCGACCCTACCCACTTTAGAAACACGTGCCCTCGATTGGTTAACATCATAAACGCTCAAGCTCAATCAAACCCAGTTAACCAAGTAAATCAAGAAAACCCAACCACTAGGCCACCAGCAAGAGGAAGAGTTTTCAACATCAACGCCAATTCTGTCGAAGATAATGACGGCCCAAACGAAGATACCCAACTAGTCCTCTTCACCGAAAATCCAGATTCAACTCCAATCGTTTAGTTTTATGTTTTTCTTTATCACATAGAACCAATCATAACTTAAGGATAAAGCCAATGAGAATTTGACAAGAATATGGTGGATACGCCGCTGGTACTTCCTATATATAAGTATTCTTGTCAAAGGATCAGAAGCATTATCTGGCGGTTATGAGAGGTTCCATGTGTAAACTGTTTGAGTAATTATTGTTTATTATTTTCAGTACATGCAATTTCATAGGCCGCCGCTCCCCATTACATTATGAGCGTTGAGCATGTTCCCCATTTCATTATGAGCGTGAACCCGGCGTGCCCACATACGATCGGCTCCGTTTGATTGAGCCTTGATCGCACAGACATTTTTCATTTTCAGTACATGCAATACGATCGGCTCCGTTTGATTGATCCTTGATCGCACAGACATTTTCATTATCAGTATCTTGTGGTTGTTGTGTTTGTTGTAGAGTCACATAGAACTAATCATAACTTGCGGATAAAGTCAATGAGAATTTGACAAGAATATGGTGGATACGCCGCTGGTACTTCCTATATATAAGTATTCTTGTCAAAGGATCGGAGGCATTATCAGGCGGTTATGAGAGGTTCCATGTATAGGCTGTTTGTGTGATTATTGTTTAGATTAAATTTATTATTTTCAGTACATGCAATACGATCGGCTCCGTTTGATTGAGCCTTGATCGCACAGACCTTTTCATTTTCAGTACATGCAATACGATCGGCTCCGTTTGATTGAGCCTTGATCGCACAGACATTTTCATTATCAGTATCTTGTGGTTGTTGTGTTTGTTGTAGAGTCACATAGAACTAATCATAACTTGCGGATAAAGTCAATGAGAATTTGACGAGAATATGGTGGATACGCCGCTGGTACTTCCTATATATAAGTATTCTTGTCAAATGATCGGAGGCATTATCAGGCGGTTATGAGAGGTTCCATGTATAAGCTGTTCGTGTGATTGTTGTTTAGATTAAGTTTATTATTTTCAGTACATGCAATACGATCGGCTCCGCTTGATTGAGCCTTGATCGCACAGACATTTTCATTTTCAGTACATGCAATACGATCGGCTCCGTTTGATTGAGCCTTGATCGCACAGACATTTTTCATTTTCAGTATTTTTGTGTTTGTTGTATTGGTTGTAGAGTCACATAGGACTAATCATAATTCACTGATAAAACCAATGAAAATTTGACGAGAATATGGTGGATACGCCGCTGGTACTTCCTATATATAAGTATTCTTGTCAAAGGATCAGAGGCATTGTCAGACGGTTATGAGAAGTTCTATGTAGGATTTAGTAGTTTCTTGGTAACTAATCATAACTTGCGGATAAAACCAACGAAAATTTGACAAGAATATGGTGGATACGCCGCTGGTACTTCCTATATATAAGTATTCTTGCCAAAGGATCAGAGGCATTATCAGACGGTTATGAGAAGTTCCATATAGGATTTAGTATTGCCTTGGTTGAAATTTGTGTTACATTCATATCATCTCGCCATTTAAAGAAATTGGACTGTGTTCTATTTCTACATAAACTAACCTCTCCATCATAACAAACGAGAGAGGAACTGTCACCATTCAAACCTATATGCTATCAGAATGTGGATTCAAATATTGGTTGTTGTGTTATTTATGTTCTAGAGTTACATCATAGGACCAATCATAACTTACTGATAAAACCAATGAAAATTTGACAAGAATATGGTGGATACGCCGCTGGTACTTCCTATATATAAGTATTCTTGTCAAAGGATCAGAGGTATTGTTAGATGGTTATGAGAAGTTCCATGTAGGTTGTAGTATTAGAAGTTTTGCCTTAGGATATAACCATATCCTTCCAAACATATCCAAACTCTTATGCATGATATCATATTTAGCGAATCAACTCTGCTTATCAATACTTTTACAGTAGGCAACAAAAAGCGATTCCTGTAATGGGGTACTTAACCCTTACAAGGAACGTTACCGCCTCAAACAAAAACTTAAACCCTTACTTTTTCTAAGCATGTAACTGTCAAACTAAACACCATCATTTTTAGTCAATTATATCACCACTTAAATTTCGGGACGAAATTTCTAAAAAAGCAGGGGATACTGTAACATCCGTCAAAAACGGATTTACCAAACCCGCTCCGTTTATTAACCGAGCAATCAGTTAAAAATTTCATTGCGAATTTAATGCCCAAAATAATTTTAAACGATACATAATTAATTATTATATTGGAATATATAATTTGTTTTTGAAAAACTGTTAAAAATAAGAAAATAAAAATAATATGGCACTGCCGGGTTTCAAACCCGGGTCAGTCAGCCGGGTCAACAACAGACTTAACACACACACACTCAACCACTGCGCCACTTGTATTCCTTGTTAATTATTAGAATCAATTAATTCATATCATGATTCTCGAATTCAAAATCGGCGCGCCCAAATGCAGTATTCGGAAATCCCGGCGATCTCGCGAGATTGGACGGTTACTTCAGTTATAACGTAAACCTTAAACACTACATCGGTTATAACCGACGCCTGAGTCCGCGACACAAGTTATAACCGCCGGAGAATTTCTAACCGACGAATCAAGTCGGAAATCGGACCAAATTCATCGATGACCTGCCTTATAAATACCCCCTCGAACCTCTGCAAGCTTTTTCGCTCAAAATCGCACCTTTACCCGACGTAATTCCATTCGCCGGAAAACTTCTGTACATCGCCGGAAAACCGAACCCTTCACTTCTGAGCCTTACTGAACCCCAGAGCTTATACCGAAGTCACCCACATCCATTTCAAGCTTGCTGAAGACTCTCTGCCGCAGGACACACGTCGCCGGAAGTTTCTGCTGTCACCGGAGTTTCGCCGGAGAAACAGAGGAGTCCAGTCGGTATACCTTACGCTTAAATCTTTCATTCTTTTTACATATCTCATCTGTAATTAACCTCAAAACACTAAAGAACACGTTTAAAACTTCGAACCAGTCAGTCATCGTTTCTGGTTAAGACTGACGAAGAAGACGAAGTTTCGGTAACATATAAGTTTAATTTAAATCAAATTATAACTCGGGTTAGACACACAGTCCAGCGGTGGACTGTGTGCACATTAAACACGTAAACGTCTCGAGTTCGAATCTTGTCCCACGCATGCTTGCCTTAATAAAAAATGTCCTTTTTTTAACCGAACCGGAGTCACCGCTGATATATGTTAAGTTTATAAAAACCAGAATAATAACCAAGATAGACACACAGTCCAGCGGTGGACTGTGTGTATGTTTAATCACAGGATACGAGTTCGAGTCCGGTCTACTGCACCGATCCGGACAATTATCTAACTTTTTAAATAAGTCAGAAATGAAAATACTTAGTTTGTATTTAAGTATAATAAAAATCGGTTTATATAACAAGTTAAACACACAGTCCAGCAGTGGACTGTGTGTTAACCTAAACCACAGGTCCCGGGTTCGAGACCTGTGGAGCGCACCGAGTCACTGATTAAAATCTTTTTAGAAATAAGTTGATTTTCGGATTAATCTAATTAATATATAAATATAATTAAAAACAGAAATATTTCGGGTTAGACACGTAGCTCAGTTTTGTTCATGTGTGTATTTGTTTATTATTAAATTGATTGGTGAATAAGTTTACATCTATTTTTACTCATGTGTGGTTGTGCACTTATTTTATAATCAATTAAATAAACTTGTTCAAATGTTTTCCATAGGATTCACTCGCCAACTTTTTGTTGATCCAAAAACCCTTTTTACACATGATACAGGTGAACAGGATGAAGCAAGGAAAACATAGGAAATGCCTTAGAAGAAAACAAAGAAGCTTAGATTGATGTTAGGTCATGATGTAATTATGATTGTAAATTTCCTATTAAATTGTATTAATGAATATGAAACGTATAATAAATGTCATGAGCTTTGATGATAACCCAATCATGCCCCGATCACCTTTTCCGCTGCGGGTCGGGGTGTGACAACAAATTTAGTTAAGCAAAAGGTGTAAGCGTAAGTTACAAGTAATTTGTTCATGTATGACTTGGGTAGCTTACCATCATCAAGTAACCTGTAACACCCAGTAAAATCGTGTCCAATAGTATAGTGACACGTGTTGTATTTTAAAATATAGTCCATTAAAGACCAATAAGGACTAAAGGCGTCAACATGCTCAAACTTAGCCTTTGAGTGACGGTCCGATGTCAACATGCATAAATAACAAGCCTCTGAGTGACTGATATGTCAACATGCTTAAATCATTAACCTCTGAGTGACTGATATGTCAACATGCCCAGCCTCTGAGTGACATCGGAATCAACATGCTTATAATAAGCTTCTGGGTGATCCTTTGCGAAGTCCTAACCTTCATACGTGCCATTTGTTGGACGAGAGGGTTCAATTTTGTAAATATGTGAAAGTTGGATGATGGAGGGACTAAAAGTGTCAACATGTTAATTTATACCTCTGAGTGACCTTTTAACGAACCGAGAGCTCGACAATGTCCGGCCATAATCCCGGGTATGCCAAGTATTGGCTACGGAGGGCTAAAAGTGCCAAAAAGGTGTTCAAAAAGGTTTTTAGAAGCTTTTTAAAGTTAAGAGGCTAAAGTGTCAAACTTTGAAACTGGCCATGGGAGGTCGCGAGGCGCGACAGAGGGTCTGCAGCAGAAAGTTTGCTTGGCCTCCAAACAAAGCTCCAAAACCATTAAATCGAAACCATGGCTTCCCAAACTGCTATGCCACGTTTTGGGACACTTGTAAGCTTCCTCTTACACCCTAAACACCTGGCTTCACCTCCTTTGAGCTCTCCAACTATAAATAGGTGCTTAAGTTCACTTTCCAACTTGCACCTTTCTCATTAATTCACTCTTCTCCCTCCTCTGGAAGTTCCTAGCTAAAAGGAGCATCCAACTTAGTTCTCTTGCTTAAGTGCTCTTGCATTTTCGTTTATAGGCTTTTATAGCCAAAAGTCAAGCGTTTTTTGGAAAACGCTTTGACTTTCGGTTAAGACCATTATGGTCCAGCCATTGTTCGTAATGAACATGGCTAAGTGATCGTAATAATGTAGGTATTAATCCCTATAAAGGGAACTCCTGAAGATCACGTTTGCTAGACCAATTGACGGGTCAAAGTTATGATATTAAAAAGTCAAACATGCCATTTTTCGGAAAAATCATAAATTGATCTTATGTATGTTATGAAACCTGTTTTGACACTTAAACAAGTTTAATGATTATTAGAACATGTTCGGCTCGTCAATTTCAGTTCTAGGGTCGGTTCGCAACCGAAAGTCGCGAAGTTTGACTTCTGCTTTGACTTTCGATTATGACCCGATTTAGATTAGTTACCTACTGATCTAAAGTTGCATTATGATCATAATATTATGTAGCATAACCCTCTGAGGTTATATTACATGATCATAATCAAAATCCAAGTTTATGCGCAAGTTCCATAATTATGCCATCTTTGACCAAAATGTCCTTTTTGCATAAAACAAGGTTTTAAATGGTAATGAACTTGAAAATGAGTTTTGTACTGATGTAATATTATAAGTAGGATTATTTGGGATGTTAAACCAAGTTAAAAACTGAGTTTTCAAGCAAGCCCTTAAACTATGTCGATAAATTGCGATATTAGCCCTTATGGCTCATAAAATAGTTTTAATCAAATCTTTTCAAGGTAAATCTTTTACCTACTGATATTTTAAATTAAATAACATATCTAAGACATTTTAATCTGACCTTAACATCAGTTTTCGTAAAAACTCACATCAAGACGCCATATTACGACATAAGCGCCGTTTAGGCGCATAGTATGGTTTTGAACCATATAATGGACCAAGACTTGTTACCTACTGATTTTAAAACTTATTTTAAACATATTTACAGTAGGTACATGTTATAAACTCAGAATCTCAAATAATTTATAAACTATGTGTAAAATGACCAAAATGCCCATTCGGTGCATAGTTTGGTCATAAAAGGTAAAATACACATATAATTGATATCCTACTGATATTATATCATAAATAATTTTTTTTCCAGAATACTTAAAATTATAACATTAAACTATATTCAAGTTCCTTTTATATGGTATGAAATTACCAAAACGCCCTTATGAGGCATAATTTCATTTTAAAACCTTAACGGGCATACAAGTTGATATCCTAATGATATCTTAACTTATCTAAAGTATAATGGCATATAGAACTTGTCCATGACTTATCCGGTTACCCATTATCGCTTATGGGCGTACGGTTGATTATACATAACTAGTTTACGGAGATTAACCGAAACGGGTTTAACCTTGTCATTTAAGTTTCAAAATCCAGAATGTTTACAGTTTACCCATATTATACAAGTAAAGTACTTATCGGGATTAAACTACATTCCATCCGATCATCGTTTAATCAAGTGTTATAGGTAATGATCATGTACACTATTCGGTTTATAAGACCGTTAGTATTTAATTGGCTAGCTTATGTCATAATCCAGACTAGAGCCTTGCCGGTAAATGCTATCTGCACTTGGTATTTTTGTATACGGCTGAGTTATTTAAAAATAAAAGAAGAAACTAGCTCAGGTAAATACTCTCGACTTATTTTCCCTACACGGGCTTGGGATACGGTAAATTATTACCGCTTGGTCCAAAATGGGGTCAATCGAATGCCCGTTTGTGGCTAGTAAACCCCATATTTCGTTTTAATCAGTTTTGTTTGATAACTTAAACATCAGGGGTTAAATTACCGTGTCCTGGATATTCTTGGCTCAATACATTAGTTATTGGCCACGACCTTAGCATTGGGTGTAGGCATACACCTGTCAGATGCTCATATGCAAATTACCCAAGACGTTGGGGATAACACCTTCGTGAGTTTGTAAGTGGTGTGTATTTAATCATGTCTCGGTTTCTGTCCCGGGCCCTGTATGTATTGACAAACATGTGAATCTGATACAAGGTTGTAAATCCAACTTTCCAAAGTTAATAAAAGATTTAGTGCCGTTTTGCACTTAAAACCCATTTTAAAGTTTTCAAAATGAGTCAGTTGGGTGTATTTACCAGCGAAAGCTGACGTATCATCCAAAGGCTAAACTGCAGGTACAATGCAAAATAGGCCGGAAGCTGCTCGGTAGTGAATAAGAGGATCTTGCAAATCCTTAGATCTGTCCTAAAGTCTATTTTATATTCTTTCTTGTAAATTTTATGATCCGCATGTGGATCTTCTATTACGAGCCTGTATATTATTTTATTTTGAACATTCGGTTTGTAATAGTAATTTTACTCCAAAACTTCCGTTGTGCCATGTTTAATTGACAATGATGTTATCAACTTACGTCACAGTACTCCCCACCCGGGCCCACCGGTGTATGGATTTGGATAGCAAATCCGGTGTGTGACAGGTTGGTATCAGAGCCAATGTTTGATAGAATTAAACACTATCCTTCTTTGTTTAATCTAAAACTTACACGTGCACATTCCTTAGACTTCCGAGTCTAGGCATTGACCTAGGATTTACTCATTTCCTATTAAGTTATTAGTATTGTTTTTGGATTGATTTTTAACAGGAAAATGCCACCACGTGTGAGAGGACAAAGTGGAAGAGGAAAAGGTCCAATGAGGGGAGGACCATCGGGGCGCATACCCCCTCAACCTCATAACACAAATGCCTACCAAGAATCAGGAGATTCGTCTCCTTGGCAACCAGCGAGACGTTCTGTCTCTAATAGACACTCGCCCTCACATTCCCAAAATTCTTACCACTCTCACCACTCCTATCATTCACAGCATTCTCACCATTCCCATTCTCATCATTCTTACCATGAGGAATTTAACCCTAACCATTATTTTAACACACCTCCAGCCGATCAAAATCAGTTGGACCAGCCGAACCCTAAGGACGAGGACTCCGACCCGGAGATGCCACAATCAGGATCAAATATACATCCCAATGAAATATCAAGCGATTCAAATTCTTACGCTGGATCGCCCTTCCAAGGTCCTAACGAGTTGGACCAATACTGGAACCAATTCACCTTCGCCCACACTCCTTCTCATCACTCTCAACCACCTCCAGTTCAAGAAGATGTCCACATGGAACTGGTGGACCAACCTCAACAACCACCTGAACCACCAAGAAGGAAGCATGGAGCACGTATGTCGGTACGTGCAGGACAAAGGTCGGGATCGTTGCCACATTTGCCCAATTCTTACCCCACAATTCAAGAGGACCCACAAATGGATGGACCCTCTAATGTTTCACCTACAGTGGAACCAACACCAACACCTGCTGTTCAACCACCACCATCAGGTTATACTAACCCAATTCCCACATATCCAGACACGTCGGGGTATGATCCTTTTAACCCGTCTACACCGGTAGACTATCAAGTATGGTCGCAAGACCCATACATGCAAGTAGTTATGCACGATGCACTTTACCCGTCTTCTTTCCCACCTACTTATCCACCAACTGGATATCCAACTTATGGGTACCAGTATCCGGTTATCCCACAACCACAACCACAACCTCCGCCGCCACTTGAGGCCATTAATGAGGCCTTGGAACGAATGAAAGAAATGCAGCAGCAGGCGAAGAAAAGGGAGAAGAAGACAAATAAGTTCTTCAAGAAACTCTCCAAGTTGGTCAAAGGAAAGAAGGACGAGTAAGTCTCTTCTATTTTATGTAGTCCCTGCGTGAACATTGTTATTTCTTTAGTCCCTGTGTGGACAAGTTATTTCTTTTAGTCCTTGCATGGACAATCAATTTATTTATTTATTTCAAGTATTGTACTTTCTAATTATTATTTAATGAAATATTTTGGAATTATATATATATGTACTTATCCTCTTGAAGCGATCGTCTCGATTTTACTCGAATTTTTGATCAGCTATATAATTCCAAAAGATCTTAATGGTTGCTGAGTGGCACAGACCACATATTTGGCCAAATATATAAATGATAGTTAAGAACGGAAGGGTCTTCTATCATGATAGTTAAGGGAAGTTATCCTTCTATCTAGAGGTGGTGGACTAAGTTCAAGCCTCCAAGTCATTAAGGTCAATGCGACCGGGACTATTAATCAACCATTAAGGTCCTCTTATGTTAACATTAAGGTAATGTTCATACTCACGGTAGTGTGACTTGAGGAATCACACTAGCCTTCAAGGTAATGGACTATGTCCTGACCTTATATAGCCCCTGTGATCTATTTGATCCCGGCGGTGATTAAACATCCATTAGTGATGTATTTCCCTTTCGGGTTATGATGATCCCGGCTAATATCACCAGTGCGGTGATTAAACATCCATTAGTGATGTATTGTCCTTTCGGGCTATGATTAATTTTATATAGCCCATGTGATCTATTTGATCCCGGCTAATATCACCAGTGCGGTGATTAAACATCCATTAGTGATGTATTACCCTTTCGGGTTATGATTCATTTTATATAGCCCATGAGATCTATTTGATCCCAGCTAATATCACCAGTGCGGTGATGAATAAAACATCCATTAGTGATGTATTGCCCTTTCAGGCTATAATTAATTTTGTATAGCCCATGTGATCTATCTGATCCCGGCTAATATCACCAGTGCGGTGATGAATAAAACATCCATTAGTGATGTATTACCCTTTTGGGTTATGATTAATTTTATATAGCCCATGTGATGTATTTGATCCCGGCTAATATCACCAGTGCGGTGACAAATAAAACATCCATTAGTGATGTATTGCCCTTATGGCTATGATTAATTGTATACAGCCAATGTGATTAATTGGATCCTGGCTAATATCAATAGTGCGATGATTAATAAAACATCCATTAGCGATGTAGTGCCTATGTGCCATATATTATGTCCAATACTGACAGGCCTATTTGCCATATCTTATGTCCATCAGTGAAGGCCTATGTATCATATCTTATGTCCATTAGTGACAGGCCTATGAGCCATATTTTATGTCCATTAGTGACAGGCCTATGTGCCATATCACCAGTGCGGTGACAAATAAAACATCCATTAGTGATGTATTGCCCTTATGGCTATGATTAATTGTATGCAGCCTATGTGATTAATTGGATCCCGGCTAATATCAATAGTGCGATGATTAATATAACATCCATTAGCGATGTAGTGCCTATGTGCCATATCTTATGTCCATTACTGACAGGCCTATGTGCCATATCTTATGTCCATCAGTGACAGGCCTATGTATCATATCTTATGTCCATTAGTGACAGGCCTATGAGCCATATTTTATGTCCATTAGTGACAGGCCTATGTGCCATATTTTATGTCCATTAGTGACAGGCCTATGTGCCATATCTTATATCCATTAGTGACAGGCCTATGTGCCATATCTTATGTCCATTAGTGACAGGCCTATGAGCCATATTTTATGTCTATTAGTGACACGACTATGTGCCATATTTTATATCCATTTGTGACAGGCCTATGTGCCATGTTTTAAATAACCTTTATGACAAGCCTATGTGCTATACAAATGTCAAATATGACAATGACAGTTGTGACATTACGATCCACTGTCCAATAATATATGGACCTTGTCCAGATTGTAAATTGCCTATAATGGTCCTATTAAGACCTAGACCAAATATAGATACTGTAAGCCTAAGAGTTGAGATGTTATTCACACTAGCATGATTAGGCGATGGATTTTTATATCCAATGTTTAAGGCCGATACGGTTGATATACCGTGGCTAAGGCAATTTTTATTTGGTATGTAGAACCAAAGATTCAAAGAATGGCTAATTCTAATGAGGCACAAAATAGCCAGCGGGACATTGAACCTAGAAATAGAAATATTGATGATAATGGTTTCCAAGCTCGCATTGATGCGGCTGTGGAAAGGGCCATGGGTAAGGCCATTGAAAGGCTTAGAGAGTCGAGTGCTACTCGCTATAGACCCTTATCTATCCCACCATCTTCATATCATAGGGAGAGCTCCGTTCACTCTTCAAATGCGAATAGTGAACCAAAGAAAATAGATTTCGCTGAAAGGTCCCGTTCTGTTAAAGACGGATGTACTTATAAGTATTTCGTCTCCTACAAACCCCGAGACTTTAATGGGGAAAAAGGAGCTGTGGAAGCCCTAAAGTGGTTGGACGAAATGGAAATCATCGTAGACATCAGCGGTTGTGCTGATAAGGATGTGGTCAAGTATGTATCACAATCCTTCAAGGGCGATGCCCTCATCTGGAGGAAAGCTATGATTCAGTCTACAGGAAAAGTACACCTGTATAATTTGGGGTGGTCCAAATTTGTGGACCTTATTAAGGAAACCTACTGCCCACCCCATGAGGTGGAGAAATTAAAGACCCTTGTCTCTTTCTATGAAAAACCTAGATTGCCGGAAATATGTTTCCGATTTCAATTCCCTATCTAGGTTAGTTTCCTATTTAATTACCACGAGCCCAAATGCATGGTTTAATAAATGGCTTAATGCCCGAGATAAAGGGCATGGTAAACGCTGCTTAGCCTACTACCTACATGTCTGCTGTTGACCTATCTCTCTCCCTCACCCTTGATTTAATGAGACAAAAGTCAGTTAAGTCTGAAACTGATGGAAAAAGGAAGAGGGAAGATGACAACTCCCATAAGTTTAATAAGAAAAATAAAGGGAGATTCGGGTTCAAAGGGAACCAAGGCAAGTCGGCTGTAATGCCATTTTGCAAGACTTGCAACCGCAGACACTGCGGACAGTGTAATTCTGATTCACAAGCTAGGCCTTGTGGTATTTGTAAAGGAGAGGGCATAAGACCCTAGATTGTAAAGATCTTAAGGATGTCGTTTGCTACATCTGCAACGAAAAAGGGCATATAAAGACTAACTGCCCTAAGCTTCTTAAGAATAATAACGCAAAGCCTGGAGAGGCCAAGAAGGGGAATGCTCGTGCCTTTCAAATAACTGCAAGAGAGGTTGTTAATGACGACAATGTTATAACAGTACATTCCTCATTACAATATCTATGCTTGAGTTCTTTTCGATTCGGGTGCGGATAAATCATTTGTTGATGCATAAGTTTAGTAAACTGTTAAATTTACCCATAAGAACTCTAGATAAAACTTATGATATAGAACTTGTCGATGGAACCTTAGAAACTGCTTCTTCCATTCTTGATGGATGCTCTATATCCATTAAGAATCATTCCATCCCTATCTCTCTTTTGCCAATGAAATTGGCGGGGTTCGATGTTGTCTTAGGTATGGATTGGTTATCTTATAACCAAGCCCGTATTGCCAGCGATAAAAAGCTCATCGAAATTAAAACCCCATCTGGTGAAACGATCACCATCCCGGAGACTCACACTATGGACTGCCAGACAAGGTATCATTATTTAAGGCATCCAAGTGTTTGAGAAGAGGCTGTGTCATCTACATGGCACAAGTCACCATAAATGAACCAAAGCCAAACCTTGAAGATCAACCAGTCATCTCATAATATCCAGATGTATTCCTAGAAGAATTATTAGGCTTACCTCCAGACAGACAAGTAGAATTCAAAATTGACATCATACCAGGGTCAGCACCCGTAGCTAGAGCTCCATATAGGCTAGCACCAACAGAGATGAAGGAATTGAGGACGCAACTAGACGAACTCTTAGAGAAAGGATTTATACAACCTAGTTCCTCACCTTGGGGAGCTCCTATCCTCTTTGTAAAGAAGAAAGACAGTTTGATGCGAATGTGCATTGACTACCGGGAGCTGAACAAGCTAACCATTAAGAACAGATATCCTCTACCCATGATCGATGATTTATTCGACCAACTTCAAGAGGCTAGTTATTTTTCTAAGATTGATTTGAGATCTGGATATCATCAACTGAAGGTTAAGAGTGAAAATGTTCCCAAAAAAGCCTTCAGGACCCGTTATGGTCACTTTGAATTTCTAGTGATGTCTTTTGGGCTCACAAATGCACCAGCAGCATTCATGGATCTCATGAATAGAGTCTGCAAACCGTATTTGGATAAGTTTGTCATTGTCTTCATAGATGACATACTTATCTATTCTCTTAATCAAGCTGATCACGAGAAACATCTTTGGTGCATCCTAGAATTATTAAGGCATGAGAAATTTATGCAAAGTTCTATAAATGCGAATTTTGGCTTAGAGAAGTCCAATTCCTTGGACATATGGTAAGTGAGCGTGGTATCCAAGTGGATCCCGCCAAAATTGAAGCCATCATGAATTGGGAAGTACCCAAGACCCCTTCGGAGATTCGTAGTTTCCTAGGATTGGCTGGTTACTATAGGAGGTTCATTGAAAACCTTTCAAGAATAGGCACTCCTCTAACTACCTTGACCCGTAAGAATGTTAAATATAATTGGGGTCTAAAGCAACAAGAATCTTTTGAGGTTCTTAAACACAAGTTGAGCAACGCTCCAGTGTTATTTCCACCTGAGGGTATTGAGAATTTTGTTGTCTATTGTGATGCATCACACACTGGTATGAGCTGTGTGCTAATGCAAAATGGTAAGGTAATTGCCTATGCATCACGACAATTAAAGGTGCATGAAAAGAATCACACCACCATGATTTGGAACTGGGTGTCGTTGTATTTGCACTAAAACTGTGGAGACATTACTTGTATGGCACGAAGTGTGTTATATACACTGATCATAAAAGTCTCCAACATCTATCCAATCAGAAAGAATTGAACATGCAACAACGTCGATGGATGGAAACACTTAATGATTATGATTGCGAGATTCGCTACCATCCCGGCAAGGCAAATGTCGTTGCCGACGCCTTAAGTCGCAAAGAAAGAGTTAAACCTATTAGGATTAACGCCAAGAGCATTGAGCTCAGAAATAGCTTAAGTGAAAGATTAGATGCGCAAAAGCAAGCCTTATTAGAGGCTAATATTCCTAATGAGGGATTAGGCGGAATTGTTGATCAATCAACGCCTAGAAAGGATGAAATCCTAAGATTTAATGATAGAATTTGGGTTCCGATCTTTGTAGGACTTAGAGATCTAATCCTCCAAGAAGCGCACAATTCAAGATACTCAGTTCACCAGGTGGTGACAAGATGTATCAAGATTTAAAGAGGAATTATTGGTGGATGGGTTTGAAGAAATCCATAGACACTTATGTAGCTAAGTGTCTGACGTGTTCACAAGTTAAGGCTGAACATAAGAAACGGTCAGGACTTCTACAACAGCTTGAGATTCCCACTTGGAAATGGGAAATGGTAACTAGGGACTTAATTACCAAGTTACCTAAGACCAAATGTGGTAATGACACGATTTGGGTCATCGTTGATAGGCTGACAAAGTCAGCGCATTTGCCAATTAAAGAGACTTATAGTTCTGACAAATTGGCTAAGTTGTACGTGGACAAGATGGTGTCCTCACACGGTGTGCCAAAATCTATTGTATCTGAAGAGATACTAGATACACAGCTCACTTTTGGAAAAGTTTCCAATAATCGTTAGGCACACGGTTAAATTTCAGTAAGCTTACCATCCACAGACTGATGGTCAAAGTGAGCGTACTATCCAGACACTGGAAGACATGCTTAGGGCATGTGTAATTGATTTAGGTGGAAGTAGGGATGACCACTTACCCCTAATAGAATTCTCCTACAATAACAACTATCATACTAGCATCAAGGCTGGTCCTTTTGAGGCCTTGTATGGGAGAAAATGTAGAACGCCCGTGTGTTGGGCAGAAGTTGGGGAAGCCCAACTATCAGGACCGGAGATTGTCCTTGAGACCACGGAAAAGATTGTGCAAATCCGTGATCGTCTCAAAGCTGCCAAGGATAGGCATAAGAGCTATGCTGACAAGAGGCGTAAACTTCTTAAGTTCCAATAGGGGACAAAGTCATGTTGAAAGTATCACCCTGGAAGGGTGTGATGCATTTTGGAAAGAAGCGCAAGTTGAGCCCAAGAGATATAGCACCATTCGAGATAATCGAACGTGTCGACATCGTAGCTTATAAGCTCAGGTTGCCTGAGGAGCTTAGTGGAATCCATGATGTATTCCACATATCTAATCTTAAGAAATGCCTGGCCAATAAGTCGCTAGCAATGTCACATGAGGATGTGCAAATTGATGAAAACCTGAGGTTCATTGAGAAACCAATTTCGATCGAGGATCGACAGGTTAAGAAGCTCTGAAGAAAATGATACCTATAGTAAAGGTTAAGTGGGATGCCTTTAGAGGTCCCGAGTATACATGGGAGGTTGAGTCCACTATGCGACAAAAGTACCCCATCTTTTTGAATAAAATCTCGAGGTCGAGATTTCTTTTAAGGGGGTGAGGATGTAACACCCTGTAAAATCGTGTCCAATAGTATAGTGACACGTGTTGTATTTTAAAAGATAGTCCATTAAAGACCAATAAGGACTAAAGGCGTCAACATGCTCAAACTGAGCCTCTGAGTGACGGTCCGATGTCAACATGCATAAATAACAAGCCTCTGAGTGACTGATATGTCAACATGCTTAAATCATTAGCATCTGAGTGACTGATATGTCAACATGCCCAGCCTCTGAGTGACATCGGAATCAACATGCTTATAATAAGCCTCTAAGTGATCCTTTGCAAAGTCCTAACTCTCACACGTGCCATTTGTTGGACGAGAGGGTTCAATTTTGTAAATATGTGAAAGTTGGATGATGGAGGGATTAAAAGTGTCAACATGTTAATTTATACCTCTGAGTGACCTTTTAACGAAACGAGAGCTCGAATAATGTCCGGGCATAATCCCGGGTATGCCAAGTATTGGCTACGGAGGGCTAAAAGTGCCAAAAAGGTGTTTAAAAAGGTTTTTAGAAGCTTTTTAAAGTTAAAGGGCTAAAGTGTCAAACTTTGAAACTGGCCATGGGGCGGTCGCGGGCCGCCAGAGACCTGGCCTGGGTCTCTCGCGGGTCGCGACAGAGAGCAGAAAGTTTGGCTTGGCCTCCAAACAAAGCTCCAAAACCATAAATCGAAACCATGGCTTCCCAAACTGCTATGCCACATTTTGGGACACTTGTAAGCTTCCTCTTACACCCCTAAACACCTGGCTTCACCTCCTTTGAGCTCTCCAACTATAAATAGGTGCTTAAGTTCACTTTCCAACTTGCACCTTTCTCATTAATTCACTCTTCTCCCTCCTCTGGAAGTTCCTACTAAAAGGAGCATCCACTTAGTTCTCTTGCTTAAGTGCTCTTGCATTTTCGTTTATAGGCTTTTATAGCCAAAAGTCAAGCGTTTTTTGGAAAACGCTTTGACTTTCGGTTAAGACCATTATGGTCCAGCCATTGTTCGTAATGAACATGGCTAAGTGATCGTAATAATGTAGGTATTAATCCCTATAAAGGGAACCTCCTGAAGATCACGTTTGCTAGACCAATTGACGGGTCAAAGTTATGATATTAAAAAGTCAAACATGCCATTTTTCGGAAAAATCATAAATTGATCTTATGTATGTTATGAAACCTGTTTTGACACTTAAACAAGTTAGTAATGATTATTAGAACATGTTCGGCTCGTCAATTTCAGTTCTAGGGTCGGTTCGCAACCGAAAGTCGCGAAGTTTGACTTCTGCTTTGACTTTCGATTATGACCCGATTTAGATTAGTTACCTACTGATCTTAAAGTTGCATTATGATTATAATATTATGTAGCATAACCTCTGAGGTTATGTTACATGATCATAATCAAAATCCAAGTTTATGCGCAAGTTCCATAATTATGCCATCTTTGACCAAAATGTCCTTTTTGCATAAAACAAGGTTTTAAATGGTAATGAACTTGAAAATGAGTTTTGTACTGATTAATATTATAAGTAGGATTATTTGGGATGTTAAACCAAGTTAAAAACTGAGTTTTCAAGCAAGCCCTTAAACTATGTCGATAAATTGCGATTTTAGCCCTTATGGCTCATAAAATAGTTTTAATCAAATCTTTTCAAGGTAAATCTTTTACCTACTGATATGTTAAATTAAATAACATATCTAAGACATTTTAATCTGACCTTAACATTAGTTTTCGTAAAAACTCACATCAAGACGCCATTTTACGACATAAGCGTCGTTTAGGTGCATAGTATGGTTTTGAACCATATTAATGGACCAAGACTTGTTACCTACTGATTTTAAAACTTGTTTTAAACATATTTATAGTATGTACATGTTATAAACTCAGAATCCCAAATAATTTATAAACTATGTGTAAAATGGCCAAAATGCCCATTCGGTGCATAGTTTGGTCATAAAAGGTAAAATACACATATAATTGATATCCTACTGATATTATATCGTAAATATTTTTTTTTCCAGAATACTTAAAATTATAACATTAAACTATATTCAAGTTCCTTTTATATGGTATGAAATTACCAAAACGCCCTTATGAGGCATAATTTCATTTTAAAACCTTAACGGGCATACAAGTTGATATCCTACTGTTATCTTAACTTATCTAAAGTATAATGGCATATAGAACTTGTCCATGACTTATCCGGTTACCCATTATCGCTTATGGGCGTACGGTTGATTATACGTAACTAGTTTACGGAGATTAACCGAAACGGGTTTAACCTTGTCATTTAAGTTTCAAAATCCAAATGTTTAAGTTTACCCATATTATACAAGTAAAGTACTTGTCGGGATTAAACTACAGTCTATCCGATCATCGTTTAATCAAGTGTTATAGGTAATGATCATGTACACTATTCGGTTTATAAGACCGTTAGTATTTAATTGGCTAGCTTATGTCATAATCCAGACTAGAGCCTTTCCGGTAAATGCTATCTGCACTTGGTATTTTTGTATACGGCTGAGTTATTTAAAAATAAAAGAAGAAACTAGCTCAGGTAAATAATCTCTACTTATTTTCCCTATACGGGCTTGGGATACGGTAAATTATTACCGCTTGGTCCAAAATTGGGTCAATCGAATGCCCGTTTGTGGCTAGTAAACCCCATATTTCGTCAATCAGTTTTGTTTGATAACTTAAATATCGGGGGTTAAATTACCGTGTCCTGGATATTCTTGGCTCAATACATTAGTTATTGGCCACGACCTTAGCACTGGGGGTAGGCATACACATGTCAGATGCTCGTATGCAAATTACCCAAGACGTTGGGGATAACTCCTTCATGAGTTTGTAAGTGGTGTGTATTTAATCATGTCTCGGTTTCTGTCCCGGGCCCTGTATGTATTGACAAACATGTGAATCTGATACAAGGTTGTAAATTCAACTTTCCAAAGTTAATAAAAGATTTTGTGCCGTTTTGCACTTAAAACCCATTTTAAAGTTTTCAAAATGAGTTAGTTGGGTGTATTTACCAGCGAAAGCTGACGTATCATCCAAAGGCTAAACTGCAGGTACAATGCAAAATAGGCCGGAAGCTGCTCGGTAGTGAATAAGAGGATCTTGCAAATCCTTAGATCTGCCCTAAAGTCTATTTTATATTCTTTCTTGTAAATTTTATGATCCGCCTGTGGATCTTCTATTACGAGCATGTATATTATTTTATTTTGAACATTCGGTTTGTAATAGTACTTTTACTCCAAGACTTCCGCTGTGACATGTTTAATTGAGAATGATGTTATCAACTTACGTCACGGTACTCCCCACCCGGGCCCACCGGTGTATGGATTTGGATAGGAAATCCGGTGTGTGACATGTTAGTATCAGAGCCAATGTTTGAGAGAATTAAACACTATCTTTCTTTGTTTAATCTCAAACTTACATGTGCACATTCCTTAGACTTCCGAGTCTAGGCATTGACCTAGGATTTACTCATTTCATTATTAAGTTATTAGTATTGTTTTTGGATTGATTTTTAACAGGAAAATGCCACCACGTGTGAGAGGACAAAGTGGAAGAGGAAAAGGTCCAATGAGGGGTGGACCATCGGGGCGCATACCCACTCAACCTCATAACACAAATGCCTACCAAGAATCAGGAGATTCGTCTCCTTGGAAACCAGCGAGACGTTCTGTCTCTAATAGACACTCGCCCTCACATTCCCAAAATTCTTACCACTCTCACCACTCCTATCATTCACACCATTCTCACCATTCCCATTCTCATCACTCTTACCATGAGGAATTTAACCCTAACCATTATTTTAACACACCTCCAGCCGATCAAAATTAGTTGGACCAGCCGAACCCTATGGACGAGGACTCCGACCGGGATGCCACAGTCGGGATCAAATATACATCCCAATGAA
This sequence comes from Scalesia atractyloides, assembly GCA_947069175.1. Classification (NCBI taxonomy): domain Eukaryota; kingdom Viridiplantae; phylum Streptophyta; class Magnoliopsida; order Asterales; family Asteraceae; genus Scalesia; species Scalesia atractyloides. The sequence goes on along the minus strand of CAMTDV010000028.1, from coordinate 84,917,318 downwards.
AATATCAAGCGATTCAAATTCTTACGCTGGATCGCCCTACCAAGGTCCTAACGAGTGGGACCAATACTGGAACCAATTCACCTTCGCCCACACTCCTTCTCATCACTCTCAACCACCTCCAGTTCAAGAAGATGTCCACATGGAACCGTGGACCAACCTCAACAACCACCTGAACCACCAAGAAGGAAGCATGGAGCACGTATGTCGGTACGTGCAGGACAAAGGTCGGGATCGCTGCCACCTTTGCCCAATTCTTACCCCACAATTCAAGAGGACCCACAAATGGGTGGACCCTCTAATGTTTCACCTACAGTGGAACCAACACCAACACCTGCTGTTCAACCACTCACCATCGGGTTATATTAACCCAATTCCCACATATCCAGACACGTCGGGATATGATCCTTTTAACCCGTCTACACCGGTAGACTATCAAGCATGGTCTCAAGACCCATACATGCAAGCAGTTATGCACAATGCACTTTACCCGTCTCCTTTCCCACCTACTTATCCACCAACTGGATATCCAACTTATGGGTACCAGTATCCGGTTATCCCACAACCACAACCACAACCTCCGCCGCCACTTGAGGCCATTAATAAGGCCTTGGAACGAATGAAAGAAATGCAGCAGCAGGCGAAGAAAACGGAGAAGAAGACAAATAAGTTCTTCAAGAAACTCTCCAAGTTGGTCAAAGGAAAGAAGGACGAGTAAGTCTCTTCTATTTTATGTAGTCCCTGCGTGAACATTGTTATTTCTTTAGTCCCTGCGTGGACAAGTTATTTCTTTTATTCCTTGCATGGACAATCAATTTCTTTATTTATTTCAAGTATTGTACTTTCTAATTATCATTTAATGAAATATTTTGGAATTATATATATATATATATATGTACTTATCCTCTTCAAGCGATCGTCTCGATTTTACTAGAATTTTTGATCAGCTATATAATTCCAAAAGATTTTAATGGTTTTGATTTGCCGAGTGGCACAGACCACATATTTGGCCAAATATATAAATGATAGTTAAGAACGGAAAGGTCTTCTATCATGATAGTTAAGGGAAGTTATCCTTCTATCTAGAGGTGGTGGACTAAGTTCAAGCCTCCAAGTCATTAAGGTCAATGCAACCGGGACTATTAATCAACCATTAAGGTCCTCTTATGTTAACATTAAGGTAATGTTCATACTCATGGTAGTGTGACTTGAGGAATCACACTAGCCTTCAAGGTAATGGACTATGTCCTGACCTTATATAGCCCATGTGATCTATTTGATCCCGGCTAATATCACCAGTGCGGTGATTAAACATCCATTAGTGATATATTACCCTTTAGGGTTATGATTCATTTTATATAGCCCATGTGATCTATTTGATCCCGGCTAATATCATCAGTGCGGTGATTAAACGTCCATTAGTGATGTATTGCCCTTTCGGGCTATGAATAATTTTATATAGCCCATGTGATCTATTTGATCCCGGCTAATATCACCAGTGCGGTGATTAAACATCCATTAGTGATGTATTATCCTTTCGGGTTATGATTCATTTTATATAGCCCATGTGATCTATTTGATCCCGGCTAATATCACCAGTGCGGTGATGAATAAAACATCCATTAGTGATGTATTGCCCTTTCGTGCTATAATTAATTTTGTATAGCCCATGTGATCTATTTGATCCCGGCTAATATCACTAGTGCGGTGATGAATAAACATCCATTAGTGATGTATTACCCTTTCGGGTTATGATTAATTTTATATAGCCCATATGATATATTTGATCCCGGCTAATATCACCAGTGCGGTCACAAATAAAACATCCGTTAGTGATGTATTGCCCTTATGGCTATGATTAATTTTATACAGCCTATGTGATTAATTGAATCCCGGTGTATGGATTTGGATAGGAAATCCGGGGTGTGACATAACCAAACTGTGTATCGAATGCTGACGTTATGATTTTTGTCATCATTAATGTCTATCAACATTAATGTAAACGAAAAGGTCAATAGTTCACACTCGGCTTCTGTAACATTTGTAAAAAAAAACGGGTCTCCAAAACCGCCTCCGTTTTGTAATCAAATACCAAGTTATGAAAGTACATTAATTAGTTATGATTATTTTGAGTTTAAACGTTACATAATTTATAAATAAACTAAACTAAAAAAATTATATTTGATAAAAGGTTAAATAAAATAAATAGAAAACATGTGTAGCTGCCGGGACTCGAACCCGGGTCAGCTGGGTCTCAACGACTTATCATCCTGTCCCCAAACCACTCCGCCACCAAGTATTTTCTGTTAACTTTAGGAGAGCAATTGGATCTTATACGCAAACTCAAATCAACCGTTGATGCCACCTGAATAACGGAAATCGGCAAACCGATCGCCAAATCATTTCGACTTCATCTGGCCAACTTATAACCGATGTATTACGGTTTCTTATTAAGTCCGAATTGAATGAACATAAAGTTTCATCATTTCCGGTATTTGAAACCGAAAACTTATCAAACTCTGATTTAATTCAAGTTCTGATCATTTGCGCGATTCATAACTATCACAACAACACTCAATTTCATTTTCGTCAAGTTTCTGAACCGTAAGATTCTCTGAATCAGATCACCGGAAATTTTCTGCAAATCACCGGAAAACCGGGACTCACATTCTCACGGTAATTCCTTCGACTCTTTTTGTTTAAAACATGTGATTAGTCAATCTCTAACACAACTCCATCATCAGAATCAATCTTAGCCAACGTTTATCGGAAATCTTACCTTCTCCGGAAAGTTCCTGAGATTGCCGGAATCCCACTGTGAACTGGTAAGATATCCTGCACTTCTTTTAAACCTTGTTTAGGTGATTAAATTTTATGAATAAACGATCCACACTGTTAATTGATTCAACAGTCGGAGTTCATTTCCAGTATCGACGAACCTTCACCGGATTTCTGTGATTATCTTCAATCGGTAATTTCTGTTCTTTAAACTCTCTCCATTCCTTACTCTTGAATTACTGTTAGTGTCTAAGAACTTTGTAAATCACAAAATCAAACTTAACCAGTTGAATTATGATAACCGTGTAATCCGACGAAGAAGATGAAGCTATTTCAGAGTATAAGAGTAATTAAAATCCGGTTTATAAACGGGTTAGACACACAGTCCAGCGGTGGACTGTGTGCAAATTTCATATTCACGTCCCGAGTTCGAACCTTACTACGCGCACGCTTTGTATAATAACATTCCTTTTTAATCATGAACTAACCCGGGTTAAAACAGGTAGTTGTTAAGTATATTATAAATCAAGAATATAACCGGGTTAGACACACAGTCCAGCGGTGGACTGTGTGCAAAATAAACTTCACGTCGCGCGTTCGAATCCTGTCTCAAGCACCGGTCAATTGAATTAAAACGTTTTTGTAAATAAAGGTATTTTCGGTTAATTCAAATAAGTATATAAATGTAATTAAAACTGAGTTTCTAACGGGTTAGTCACGTAGCTCAGTTGGTAGAGCTACGTGCACGTGAACGGAAGGTCGTCGGTTCGAATCCCGCTTGGGCAGCATTTACCGCTGACCGAACCGGTCAATGGTCAACAGTAAAAAAATAATATTTTTTTTATATATTTATTTGTTTATTTTAATTTAAAAATCCATTTAAAATACTTAAAAATAACATTTTTAAAGATAGAAAATAGCCATAAACTCACAAAAATATATCTAAAAATCCATTAAAATTCTTAATAAAATCCATCCATTTAATATATTTTCCATTATTATTTAGGTTAGTATTCCTCGTCGACTCGCTCGTCTAAATCGTGCGCATCTCACCATCTCCAATCCAACGCACCCAATGTGAGTGAACCTTTCAAATTCCCCGTTTTAATCACGTTTTGGGGTGTATCATGTGTCTTTGTTTATTTACATATTATAACGAAACTATTGTGCATACATCATATCATGACATGTGTATTAGTTTGTTGCTGTTAAGTAGTTATTATTGGATGCAAATTATCATTTCAGTACATGCAATTGCCGAGGCCGCAGCTCCCCATCCATCGAGGTTGAGCTTGATCCCCATTTTATTATGCGGTTGATCTTGGCGTGCCCGCACGATCGGCTCCGTTTGATTGAGCCTTGATCGGTCATTTCATTTTACATTTCAATACATGCAATACGCTCGGCTCCGTTTGATTGAGCCTTGAGTGCACAGTTCAATTTACATTTCCAGTTCATGTAATACGTTCGGCTCCGTTTGATTGAGCCTTGAGCGCACAGTTCAATTTACATTTCCAGTTCATGCAATACGATCGGCTCCGTTTGATTGAGCCTTGATCGCACAGTTCATTTATGTTAGTTATCATATGATATTGGTATATTCATGTATGCTATCCAGTGTTAATATATGTTATAATTGTAAATGCTATTTGCCAATGTTTGATTACTTACATGGGCTCCTTTATGATTATGCACAATATTTTATTGATAAACTAACCATAATATCATTGTCAAATGTTTATCTAATAAGGTTCACTCGCCAACTTATGTTGACCCAAAACCTCCCATTTTACACATGATACAGGTGAACCAGCAGCAGCTAGGAACACATAGGACCTGGATTAGAAGAAATAAAACGATTTAGTATTTGGATTGTTATGTTTGGTTATTTTCCCTTGTATTGAATGAACATGTTTGGATGTTTGAGAATGTAACTTTGACTTCATTAATTATGAAACATAATAGTAAATGCCATGTGCTTTGGTGATAACCCAATTATGCCCCGACTCTTATTTCCGCTGCGGGTCGGGGTGTGACATATTGGTATCAGAGCCATGACTATAGGGATATAGGATAGGTTATTAGACCCTTAGAGCCTATACTATAGGCGATTAGAAACTTATAAGAATTTTTTGTGTTATATGCCAAATTTCATGATGTTTATACGTTTATGTTAAATGTTACATTTGATATTGTACAAGCATGTTCATAAGTATGTATTATCAAATAATGCCTATCATGAAATCGTATGATCATAACATATCACATCCATGCAAGCACACACCACATCATGATTGATTTTACAATGATTTTCGTGTTTTCAAATCTCATCAAAGTGAGTCCTCATGACGGGCATGTAGTAACTGGAAGGGTACTAGTACCGGTAGTCGGAACGTCCTGTCTAGGCTGGCATTCGTATAAATCCAAAATAAAGGACCAGTTTGCCTACCTGGGGACTAACGATGAGAGTACGAAATACCTATTAGGCCAAAGCATGCTTTACCAAACGTCGTGAGAGCTAATCCCCTTTGAGTTGTCATTGTGTCTACACCTGGACACGTTCCGACCAAACATCTCATGAACATATTTTGTGGTTTGCATTCGGGGGATGCGAGTGTTAAATTGACAACACTAATGTGAATCCTACCAAGCCAATAGCCATGGGGGCCCACATGACTATGTAGGTGAAGGTATGGGGGACATTTGAGGCCCAACATGAGCGAACCCAAGACATCCTTTGGATGTAGTTGCATTATTGATATTTATGTTATTTTCATTTTCTTAAAGACACATGACACCTAAAAAGACACCATAAACTCACAATCTTCTCATTTTATGATCCTGTAGATGTCGTCAAGACAGCATCGAAGGGGTAGGAAATCGGAAAAGTCTCGGGAGCGTTTGGCCACTCATATCGCGAATCAAATGGCCACGATATTGCCTGACATCGTGGTACAAGTACAACAAGCTCTTTCTGCAAATCCTACTAACCCTCCTCAACAGCAGGACCAGAACATCGACAACCCTCCTACCATCAAATGCTCCTTCAAACATTTTAAGTCCTGTGATCCTCCAAAATTCGAAGGGACTGAGGGAGTCACTGCTCTCCTACATTGGTTCGAGAAGATGGAAAACGTTTTCTTAAACTGCGATTGTCCTGAGGATCGCAAAGTTCGTTACGCCACCGGGAGACTACTTGGTGTAGCTCTCACTTGGTGGAATACTGAGAAAGGAAAGAGGGGAACAGAAGATCCGATGGCCTTAACTTGGGAGGAGTTAAGGGAAATCATGACTAGGCGATTCTGTCCTAGAAGTGAAATTAAGAAATTGGAGGATGAATTTCATGCCTTGAAGCAAAAAGATGGTGATCACTTTACTTACAACAAAAGGTTCTTGGAGTTGAACCAAATGGTTCCAAACTTATTCACTCCAACCTATCGTCTGATCGAACATTACATTCGAGGACTTCCCTCGAAAATCCAAGATTCGGTCCTCAGCGTTTCACCGGTAACACTCGAAGCTGCCATGGAGTTGGCAACAGAACTGACCGAAAACCGAATTCGCAATGGGAAGTTCAAAGAGGAAAAGAAGAAAGCCCCTGCTGAGGGACAAACCTCAAACCACCACACTCCTTCCTCTAAATTTGCTAACAAGAGGAAGCGTAACACCAGGAACTTTGCAGTCACCCAAACCAACACCCCTATTCCTGCTGCACCCATCACTCAAGCCACTCCTCCACCCGCGCCATACAGAAAACCATACACAGGGCCACTACCAAAATGTAACCGTTGTCAGTATCACCACTCCCCTGATTATCCTTGCCAATACTGTACCGGCTGCGGTCGCGCCGGACACACTGTTCAAAACTGCCGCACGCTTCAACGAACAAACCGCCACCAACCTATAACCCAAACCCACCAACAGTTAATGGGTCAAGCCCAACAACAACTACCATTTCCACCCACTCAACATTTAGCCCAAACATACTATCAACCCAATTACCCTATGGGCCAACCTATGCGGGCTTGTTTCAACTGCGGCGACCCAAGTCATTTCAGAAACACATGTCCAAGGCTGGTCAATATTATTCATGCTCAGGCCCAAGCCAACCCAGTGAATCAAGCGAACCAAGCTCCTCCACCTGCTAGAGGAAGAGCTTTCAATATTAACGCAAACCAGGCCAGAGCTGACGGCAATGTGGTCAACGGTACGTTTCTTATAAATGGTAGATATGCCTCTATGTTATTTGATACTGATGCGGATAGAAGTTTCGTGTCATTAGAATTTGAACCTATCTTAAGTAAAAATCGGGATAAGCTCGCGGAATCCATAACGGTGGAAGTTGCGGACGGAAAACCAGTTTCATTAGACTTTATTTTCCGCAACTGTACACTCAATTTAAACGACCACGATTTCTCAGTCGATCTGATTCCTATGAAGCTGGGAAGTTTCGACATCATAATCGGTATGGATTGGCTCAGTCTACATCATGCGGAAGTTGTATGTCGTGAGAAATTTATTCGTATTCCTCTTTCAAACGGTCAGACTCTTCGAATCATTGGAGAAACCTCATCGAAAGGGCTCAATTTAATGTCTTGTCTTCAAGCTCAAAAATACCTTCGCAAGAATTATGTCGTGTTTTTAGGCCATATCATCAAGAAGGGGACCACAGAGAAGAAACTAGAAGATATTCCTGTTGTAAAAGATTTTCCACAAGTTTTTCCTGACGACATTTCAGGACTTCCTCCAATCAGAGATGTCGAATTCCGTATCGATCTTATACCTGGTGCTACACCAGTGGCAAAATCTCCATATAGGTTAGCCCCCTCTGAAATGCAAGAGCTAGCCAGTCAATTGCAAGAGTTGACTGACAAGGGATTCATACGCCCCAGCTCATCGCCTTGGGGTGCACCTGTTCTTTTTGTAAAGAAGAAAGATGGATCTTTTCGGATGTGCATCGACTACAGAGAGCTCAACAAGTTAACCATCAAAAATCAATATCCTTTACCGCGCATAGATGATCTTCTTGACCAACTACAAGGTGCCAGTTGCTTTTCGAAAATCGACCTTCGATCTGGCTATCATCAGCTTAGAGTGCATGAAGAAGACGTCCCTAAAACTGCTTTTTGAACTCGATATGGTCATTATGAATTCATGGTTATGCCGTTTGGATTAACCAACGCACCAGCTGTTTTCATGGACCTAATGAATAGAGTCTGCAAACCTTACCTTGATCGATTTGTTATTGTATTCATCGACGATATTCTTATTTATTCAAAATCTAAAGCTGATCATGAGCGTCATCTTCGACTCGTTCTTGCACTTCTAGAAAAGGAAAAGCTTTATGCCAAGTTCTCTAAATGTGAATTCTGGTTAAAGGAGGTGCAATTTCTCGGGCATGTAGTCAATGACAAAGGAATACATGTTGACCCATCAAAGATCAAAGCAGTTCAAGAATGGCAAGCTCCACGTACACCAACTGAAGTAAGGTCTTTTCTTGGACTAGCTGGCTATTATCATCGGTTCATTTCAAACTTCTCTCGCATTGCGGTGCCGCTCACGGCTTTAACCCATAAGGGAAAACCATTCGTATGGGGACCCAAGCAAGAAGAAGCTTTTCAAACCCTTAAACAAAAACTTTGTGATGCACCAATCCTCACTCTTCCTGAAGGTAGTGATGATTTTGTAGTCTATTGCGACGCGTCAGGGCAAGGATTAGGTTGCGTTCTCATGCAAAGAGGAAAAGTCATAGCTTATGCCTCGAGGCAACTCAAGACACACGAAAAGAACTACACCACTCATGACCTTGAACTTGGAGCCGTTGTATTCGCTCTTAAGATATGGAGACATTATCTCTATGGTACGAAGTGTGAAATATACACTGACCACAAGAGTCTTCAACATATCTTCAATCAGAAAGAGTTAAATATGAGGCAAAGAAGATGGGTCGAACTTCTAAATGATTACGACTGTGAAATCAGATACCACCCTGGTAAAGCAAATGTAGTGGCTGATGCACTTAGTCGAAAGGGATATGCGAACTCCATTCATCTTCTATGTTCGCAAATTATAACCAATATTAAGGATCAAATTCGAGAAGCTCAACACGTTTCAATAACAGAGGAAGATGTACAAAAAGAGATGTCCTGTGGAGCCGAGCTAAAACTTGAAACTAAATCTGATGGTATTTTGTATTACCTAGATCGTATCTGGGTTCCTAACCACATCAATCTTCGTGAAACACTCATGCATGAAGCTCATAAATCGCGATATTCTATACACCCAGGAGCTGATAAGATGTATCAAGACCTACGATACACCTATTGGTGGCCTGGAATGAAGAAAGATATTGCCGTTTTTGTTTCCAAGTGTCTCACATGTTCTAAGGTGAAGGCTGAACACCAAAGACCCTCAGGACTTCTAGTCCAACCGGAAATACCTATATGGAAGTGGGAAAATATAACCATGGATTTCATTACCGGGTTACCTCGCACTTCTAGTGGGTATGACACTATATGGGTGATTATAGACCGACTTACAAAATCAGCTCACTTTATCCCTATTCGAGAAGATTTCAAGAACGAAAAGCTTGCTCGTATTTATATCAACGAAATCGTAAGCCGACATGGAGTGCCATTAAGTATTATTTCTGATCGTGATGGTCGTTTCACCTCACGAACATGGCAAGCAGTACAATCCGCTATGGGCACTCGACTAGATCTCAGTACCGCCTATCATCCTCAAACTGATGGACAGTCTGAGCGCACCATTCAAACTCTTGAGGACATGCTTAGAGCATGTGTCATAGACTTCAAGGGAAATTGGGACGTCCACCTACCGTTAGTTGAATTTTCGTACAACAACAGCTACCATTCTAGCATCGGCATGGCACCTTTTGAAGCTTTATATGGACGAAAGTGCCGATCTCCTGTTTGTTGGCACGAAATTGGGGAAGCACAGATTACTGGCCCAGAATTGATCCAAGAAACCACAGATAAGATTCATCAAATCCGAAACAATCTTCTAGCGGCTCAAAGTCGTCAAAAGAGTTACGCAGATAAACGACGGAAGCCCTTGGAGTTTAGCATTGGTGATCATGTGCTTTTAAAAGTATCACCGTGGAAGGGAGTAGTTCGTTTGGGTCAAAAGGGAAAGCTAGCACCACGTTATGTAGGACCTTTCAAGATACTCGAAAGAGTAGGTCCTGTAGCATACAAGCTTGACCTACCGGAAGAACTCGACAGAATTCATCCCACATTCCACGTGTCGAACTTGAAGAAGTGCCTCGCTGATGAGAATCTTCATATTCCACTGGAAGATATTCAGATTGACGAATCCATGCATTTTATTGAAAGACCAGTGGAGATTATGGACTATGGAGAAAAGCGTCTACGCCGAAGTCGCATTCCTATTGTTAGGGTACGCTGGGAGTCGAAACGGGGACCTGAGTTTACTTGGGAACGTGAAGACTCAATGCGTGAAAAATACCCGCATCTTTTTCCTACTACTTCAACTGTTTAAATTTCGGGACGAAATTCCTAAAAGTAGGGGATACTGTAACATTTGTAAAAAACACGGGTCTCCAAAACCCGCTCCGTTTTGTAATCAAATACCAAGTTATGAAAGTACATTAATTAGTTATGATTATTTTGAGTTTAAACGTTACATAATTTATAAATAGACTAAACTAAAAAAATTATATTTGATAAAAAGTTTAAATAAAATAAATAGAAAACATGTGTAGCTGCCGGGACTCGAACCCGGGTCAGCTGGGTCTCAACGACTTATCATCCTGTCCCCAAACCACTCCGCCACCAAGTATTTTCTGTTAACTTTAGGAGAGCAATTGGATCTTATACGCAAACTCAAATCAACCGTTGATGCCACCTGAATAACGGAAATCGGCAAACCGATCGCCAAATCATTTCGACTTCATCTGGCCAACTTATAACCGATGTATTACGGTTTCTAATTAAGTCCGAATTGAATGAACATAAAGTTTCATCATTTCCGGTAATTGAAACCGAAAACTTATCAAACTCTGATTTAATTCAAGTTCTGATCATTTGCGCGATTCATAACTATCACAACAACACTCAATTTCATTTTCGTCAAGTTTCTGAACCGTAAGATTCTCTGAATCAGATCGCCGGAAATTTTCTGCAAATCACCGCAAAACCGGGACTCACATTCTCACGGTAATTCCTTCGACTCTTTTTGTTTAAAACATGTGATTAGTCAATCTCTAACACAACTCCATCATCAGAATCAATCTTAGCCAACGTTTATCGGAAATCTTACCTTCGCCGGAAAGTTCCTGAGATTGCCGGAATCCCACTGTGAACTGGTAAGATATCCTGCACTTCATTTTAAACCTTGTTTAGGTGATTAAATTTTATGAATAAACGATCCACACTGTTAATTGATTCAACAGTCGGAGTTCATTTCCAGTACCGACGAACCTTCACCGGATTTCTGTGATTATCTTCAATCGGTAATTTCTGTTCTTTAAACTCTCTCCATTCCTTACTCTTGAATTACTGTTAGTGTCTAAGAACTTTGTAAATCACAAAATCAAACTTAACCAGTTGAATTATGATAACCGTGTAATCCGACGAAGAAGATGAAGCTATTTCAGAGTATAAGAGTAATTAAAATCCGGTTTATAAACGGGTTAGACACACAGTCCAGCGGTGGACTGTGTGCAAATTTCATATTCACGTCCCGAGTTCGAACCTTACTACGCGCACGCTTTGTATAATAACATTCCTTTTTAATCATGAACTAACCCGGGTTAAAACAGGTAGTTGTTAAGTATATTATAAATCAAGAATATAACCGGGTTAGACACACAGTCCAGCGGTGGACTGTGTGCAAAATAAACTTCACGTCGCGCGTTCGAATCCTGTCTCAAGCACCGGTCAATTGAATTAAAACGTTTTTGTAAATAAAGGTATTTTCGGTTAATTCAAATAAGTATATAAATGTAATTAAAACTGAGTTTCTAACGGGTTAGTCACGTAGCTCAGTTGGTAGAGCTACGTGCACGTGAACGGAAGGTCGTCGGTTCGAATCCCGCTTGGGCAGCATTTACCGCTGACCGAACCGGTCAATGGTCAACAGTAAAAAAATAATATTTTTTTTATATATTTATTTGTTTATTTTAATTTAAAAATCCATTTAAAATACTTAAAAATAACATTTTTAAAGATAGAAAATAGCCATAAACTCACAAAAATATATCTAAAAATCCCATTAAAATTCTTAATAAAATCCATCCATTTAATATATTTTCCATTATTATTTAGGTTAGTATTCCTCGTCGACTCGCTCGTCTAAATCGTGCGCATCTCACCATCTCCAATCCAACGCACCCAATGTGAGTGAACCTTTCAAATTCCCCGTTTTAATCACGTTTTGGGGTGTATCATGTGTCTTTGTTTATTTACATATTATAACGAAACTATTGTGCATACATCATATCATGACATGTGTATTAGTTTGTTGCTGTTAAGTAGTTATTATTGGATGCAAATTATCATTTCAGTACATGCAATTGCCGAGGCCGCAGCTCCCCATCCATCGAGGTTGAGCTTGATCCCCATTTTATTATGCGGTTGATCTTGGCGTGCCCGCACGATCGGCTCCGTTTGATTGAGCCTTGATCGGTCATTTCATTTTACATTTCAATACATGCAATACGCTCGGCTCCGTTTGATTGAGCCTTGAGTGCACAGTTCAATTTACATTTCCAGTTCATGCAATACGTTCGGCTCCGTTTGATTGAGCCTTGAGCGCACAGTTCAATTTACATTTCCAGTTCATGCAATACGATCGGCTCCGTTTGATTGAGCCTTGATCGCACAGTTCATTTATGTTAGTTATCATATGATATTGGTATATTCATGTATGCTATCCAGTGTTAATATATGTTATAATTGTAAATGCTATTTGCCAATGTTTGATTACTTACATGGGCTCCTTTATGATTATGCATAATATTTTATTGATAAACTAACCATAATATCATTGTCAAATGTTTATCTAATAAGGTTCACTCGCCAACTTATGTTGACCCAAAACCTCCCATTTTACACATGATACAGGTGAACCAGCAGCAGCTAGGAACACATAGGACCTGGATTAGAAGAAATAAAACGATTTAGTATTTGGATTGTTATGTTTGGTTATTTTCCCTTGTATTGAATGAACATGTTTGGATGTTTGAGAATGTAACTTTGACTTCATTAATTATGAAACATAATAGTAAATGCCATGTGCTTTGGTGATAACCCAATTATGCCCCGACTCTTATTTCCGCTGCGGGTCGGGGTGTGACAGCTTCCAACACGGTGTGAGGTTTGTCAAACCTAATAGCGCTATCAACTAATACCCCGACTGCGAACCCGACATACTAATAAGTAAAAAATTTAGGGACTTCCAGATATAGTGTTCGTTTAGTTTAAGTGTACTCCACCTCCAGTGGATAGTATGTATGTGGTCCCAAACTAGGAACGCGCGTATAGCCCCAACCAGGGATACCATAAAAAGTGTTGTCCCAACCCAGGGACGCATGCTTTTAGAAAAATGTTGTGAACTCACCTTAGTTTGCTCAGCAAAAAATAAGTGTGAAAAGTAACAGGGAGTGGTCAACCTCGTCCTAATATATTTACCGTTTCAGTTAGTTTGGACTCACATAATCCTACACGTATTCTAACAGATAATCTTGCAATCATGTTTGACATTTATTAACCGTTCATGTGAGTTGGTGCATGGGATCATCTCATTACATGCAACACATTCATTGACACTCGTTAAGGTTTTAAACAATCACCAAACCCCTTGTAGTAACACATCAGTACACTTAAAGCCTTTAAAATCACTTTCAACATGTTTACGTTTCACATAAGATTTTGAGCAATTTTACGGAATTATGTAAAATACTAACGGACTCGAAAAATTATGATATTGTAACTAGACATGTCATTTAGTTAACGAATACTTGTGGATTTTTCTCATGACCTAATTACGTACAGAAAATTCACTAAAAATCATCTATCACACATAGGTCTGATTCGTAACATTCTGGTGACAGTTTACGGCAAAATTCATTTAAAAATCTTCGTTACCAGTGGGAAATTTCAAAATCACCTAGAACTATTTACAGTAAAATTTTTAGGTATTAACTTAATTTCTACACCAAGTTATGACATTCGTAATAGACTGCATCTTCTGCTAGAAAACGCAGCCTAGACCTTCATTACGGAAAAATTCATTTAAAATATCAAATCACATAGAAAAATATAATTCCAGTGGGTTTGAAAGATACTTCTTGGAACTACATCCTGAACTCAAGAAACATTGATTTTCGTTAAATTTTAACCCGGTTACAGTCGACACAAGTCGGATGTAACTTTCTGAACATAAACAATTTTGTTACCCGACTCCCAAAAAACGATTACTTAGCACCCAAAACGACCTATATGCATCATCTGAAGCTGGTTATCATCATAAATCAGGTCATACATCAACTACTTCAGCAAGAACCAACAAGATTTAAAACAAGATCATGCAAGAATCGAACCCTAGTTACTACACCAAACACATACGCGATCATGCTATCCACCTAACATGATTTCTAGTAACCTTAGCCCACTAGAATCATTATAAGTTTTGAAGAACTCCAAGAACTTAAAACGCAGCCATGATTAAGAAATATTAAGAATCAAAACAAAACTATAAAGATTACCGAATTAAAGAAGTGATATGGGTCGATCTAGTGCTTGAAACCGAACTGATTTGGCCTTGATCACGTCGACTAGAAAGGAACAGAGGTGGGACTTCTTGGATCGTAATTAGGTTTTAGCATTATGAGAAACATCATGCAATACGTAACTTAAAATGGGAATGTGGATTTGGGGGCGGTTTGAGTTTTTATTTAGGTTGGGCCGCAAGTTTACTTGGGCCGCAAGCTAGAGGAGCATGGGGTGGGTGGTTTGGGTTTGGACTTCAACACAAGGAAAGTGGGATGTGGTTTGGGATTATTGGGCCATCGATTTGGCCCACACACGTTGGGTCCGGTTTCACGAGTCTTGGTTCGGAGATATTTACACACACACACACATATATATATGTATATATATATATATGTTTCAGGTTAATGTGTATTTATACATATATGTTTAAGTAAGTTGGTTAAAATCACACGACGACACGACGTGAAGAAATAAAACTTAAAAATAAAACTTAAACGAACGTAAATAATAATCATGAAAGTGAACAGTGTTAACCTCGGAAAGTACGGGTTGTCACATCTTCCCTAAGTTGAAATAGATTAATTCCCGAAATTTAGCAGGTAGTCGCTGAAGAAGTTAGCGCGTTTGAGAACTTTCCTGGGGTGCCACAGTCTTGCGTGTAAGAAAGTTAAAAATACGTCACGTCATGCATGACATCACACATTAATATTATCATCGTATCGCATGTAACAAAGTCACAAATGTAACGTTGGCGGCACAACGGACGACACAAGTAAACATCTAGCATATACATTAAATGGTAACTTTATACCTAGAAACAAAATCATACTATTCTAGAAGCGTACAAACATTTGATGCACATTGTACAAGTATATTTTGCACACACAATAACTCTCTTTCACGCTCTCACCATCTCTCACATACTACAAATTTCTATTTTCTATGCCTCGTCTACAAATCATGAATGCTTGATGATAGATGGGTAAAAGGGATTGGGCCACGCTAATGAATGTAACCGTGAATTCATGTGTCATATGATATTTATATATAAGTGAAATTAAATTTCGTAGGTTATTTAATTTTATTTTTTTCTATTTACAATTAAATCATTTTTACAGAAAACTTTCAAACCTAATCTTTAAATTAAAACCAGCTTTGTTGTCGTCGCGCATTGCGCGAAACAAAGGAAATGATAATGTAAAACAAAAGTTATTTAAAAATGAAGCATGTTGTTTAGAAAATCAAACCCTCAGAATTGGTTCAGTTCATCATCGTACGATAAACCGATACCAACTAAATACTCTATTTTGAATACAACTTCATTTTAGCAAAGCTTATATCGGAATATTGCGAGAAAAAAATTAAATAACGTAAGCTATTAAAGAAATATTAATTGATAAAGAAAATATGATTTAATAAAAGACAAAAATTATTAAAAACACATAGAATAAATGATAAGAAAATATAGGTTTAAAAAAGGATAAAATGTTAAATGTTAAAAGGTAAAAAGTAGATATAAAAATAAAGTATTATAATATTTAGATATAAAATATTAAAAACTATATATTATTGTAAATTTAAAATTACTATTCATGTTCTCTCGTGAACAATATATATAAAAAATTAAATAATTTTTACAGAAAACTTTCAAACTTAATCTTTAAATTAAAACTAGCTTGTTGTCGTTACGTATTGCGACGAAACAAAGAAATGATAATGTAAAACAAAAGTTATTTAAAAATAAAGCATGTTTTAGAAAATCAAACCATCAGAATTGGCTTAGTTTATCATCGTATGATAAATCGATACCAACTAAATAAAAATTTTTTGAATAAAACTTCATTTCTAACAAACATTATACCGGAATATTGCGAGAAAAAAAATTAATTAACGTAGGCTATTAAAGAAATATTAATTAATAAAGAAAATATGATTTAATAAAAGACAAAAAATTTAAAAAAACATAAAATAAATGGTAAGAAAATGTAGGTTTAAAAAAGGGAAAAAATGTTAAATCTTAAAAGGTAAAAGTAAATATAAAAATAAAGTATTATAATATTTAGATATAAAATATTAAAAAAAAACTATTTATTATTGTAAATTTGAAATTACTATTCATGTTCCCTCGTGAACAATATATATATAAATATGTTTTTTTTAAATTTGATATTATTTACATAATGATATATAATTAGCAACATAAATCACACATTATTCTCTATTTTTTTGTGAAGTGTATTTGTGTAACAAATGTGGCTTAATTTCATAGACAAATATAGGTAATTGTCATATAAAATTTATATATATACCGTGATTTAGGATACAACTATTTGTGAAAGTTTGAATTCCATTATTATTTTGTGAATGATAGAATACCGATTACTATGAATGAACTATTTAAGCCCTCGCCACTGCCTATAATGATAAAAAAACCAATTACTAACTTAAGCCCCCGTTGTGAAGCGCGGGTAATAATACTAGTGTATATAAATGCCAAAAAACAATTTATTAATTGGTTAAAAATTTTCTAAGCCCAAATTTTTAGGCTTGGCTATATTGTTTTGGCCCATTTTTAGTCAGACCCGAACATTTCATAGCTAAATATAATTCACGGTTAACCGTCACATAATCAACCTACTCTTTAACACTTAAAACCGATTAATCAAAACTGACTTAACCAGTCAGTTATAAATAGGATTATTTGTTAAACAACATCACACTTATGACTACAAGGCTAAAACCAACCATGAACACCTTAATAACAGTTAGTTTATCAAAACACACATCTAAATAAATAATAATAGTTAATTGGTTAATAACAAAAGAAAATACGTTTAGTCATAGCTTATGCTTTCCGTTTGCGGAAAGTTGAAAGTCTCAAATCATGTGATTGTCTATTTTGTAACATGACAAATGGTCTCGAGATTTCTATAATTTCTAGGGCACTATGCACCAACATCCCACCCAAATAGAAAATAAATTTTAATGTTTTAGGAAACCAATTTTGATATAAGAGTAGTTATCTTCCTGAGATTGTAAACATGAAAATATTTTTCATAAACAAGAATGAGACTCTAATCGACATGGGAAGATGTTAGGTGAACCAGAAGCGCCAACGAGAAAAGATTGTTGCTTGATGATACTCGTTTGTGCACCACATTAGCAAAAAACGAACTAGAATAAGATAGATTTTCATCATAACATAATAAAAAAATACTAAATACGCAAAAGATCATGTATATTATTGTTTCCTGGCTTTTCTTGTGTATAAAAAAATACTACATACATGATACAACGGAATAATCATCAATAAATATATGAATTTTTATAGCAATTTCGATTTGAAGTTTTTGCATGATACGTGTGGCTTTTGTGTTCTTAGCGAAAAAGTTGGTTTTACGAATGTGAATAAATAATTAGTATGATATTATATTTTTATAGTACTTCTCATCTAACAATAATATATTATTATAATTGTTTAATTATTGTACCACATTAACTTATTTATTATAAACTATTCAACAAAAGTATTCGATTATAATAATCTATTTAACAAGTAATAAAGCTAAAGATATAAAGCGATCTAACATATATTTTACATTTTGACCAAACCCTATTTCGAAAATCTACTCTAACGTCATGTTATTCAGTTATCTAACATTATATTCTTAAATAATACTCAAATTATGACAAATTAACTTTTTAATAACTTTATTACTTTGCATGAGCGAGCTTTACAGTGTATTTATGTCCTTTTTTTATTGTATACTTTAAAAAGTTCAAATTTGCTTGTTATAATTATACTCTAATCACGTCATTATAGTAGGAAAAATAATTCTTGAGAGAAAGAAACTAAAAAAATGTGTATAACTTTAATTTTAGTCTAAAAGCATCATAAATGCAAGACTTGTTAGATGTCTTGAGTCGCAACAATATCCGCATGACTTTATTTTATTGGGACACATTCGCGGGTGTCCCTAGAATGGCCCAAATGGATATGGGTTTTCAATTATTTTAACATTTTTATTAAATTTAATAAAATAAAGATTAATAATTAATAATTAATTTTACTACGCATAAAGTAAATATAAAAGACAATGAATATATAAAAATCTAAAAACAGAATAGTAAATATATGAACATTAATGAGTAAATTATCATTTTAGTCTCTTAGGTTTGTCTAAATTTATAATTTTAGTCTAAATAGTTCTTTTTCTTTTAGTCCTTGACTTTTTTCCCTTTTTGTCATTTTAATCGAATACCCTAACTTCGTTCAAAAACCCAATTTTTATCCAGGGGTATATTTGGCAATTTCAATTTATATCTTTTCATTTGCCATTTGATCCATTCATTTTTTTTATCACAATACATATATATAATACTATTATAAAAAAACATTTAATCATTATATATATATGTGTTATTATACATATGTAAAGTTATTGTCTTAAAAAAATATATACACATATGGGGTGTTTGGGATTACTTCTAAAAAAAAACTTATTAACTTATAGAAGTCATGAGTTAGAAGTATAAATCATAACGCACAAAACAACTTTTCAACACATAAAATCATTTTAAATAAGTTAACTCAAACAAATAAAAACAACTTATTAACTTTTATAAGTGAATTAACTTTTATAAGTGAATAAGTTATAAGTTGCTTCGAAATAAGCTGACCCAGACGCCCCATAACCTCATGTCCTCTCTCTCTCTCTCTCAAACACACACATACAAACACACTCCTCTCTTCAAAAACAACATCGTTCACCCTAACCACACCACCATTCACCACCACCATAAACACCGCACAATCACCGTTCACCACCTGCACAGATCCACCACACAACCTCCCGAACATCACCCTCTTTCTCTTCCTCGTCAACTTCACCATCCATATCCACCATAGCCGACTTGCCAAATGCCAACCTACTGCAACCCAAATCACCCTCTTTCTCTCCGGCGAAAGCATCCACTTCCGACGACGTTGTTCCGACCCAATACCGGAATCCAAATCGTTTGAAGCCACATGTGAAAATGTCGATTCATTTCCGACGACCGTCACCAGAAATCAGGCTTTTCACCGTCGGAAATATTATTACAACCTGCAACCTTTGGGGGGTTTAAGTGACTTGTAATTTCATTAACTGGTTAATGGTTTAAGTCAAGATGGTGGTGGTCGGGTGACTTGTAGGAAATTGGGGGTTTTGGCGATTTGTTAGATATTGGGTTTAAGAGATGAAGACGAGAGGGAGAGAGAGCGGTAGTTGGTGGTGGTTGGGTGGGTGGCGGGTTGGTGTGGTGGTGGTGGTGGAGTGGGTGGTGGTAGTGTTGGAAGGCTGTGATGGTGGTGGGTTGGTGTGTGGCAGAGTGACAGGGCGTGGTAGTGTAACCGGCGGTGGAATTGGGTGGCGGAGATGGTGGCAACCGGCAGTGGTTGTGGGTGGTGACTGGTGGTTGTAGAGAGAAGAAGAAGATGATGTGGGTTTTATAATCTGAGAATAAAATGGGTATATGTATAAATATATAAAACAATTATAAAATGATTAATGATTAATATATATTATAATTATTATATATATATAAATGATTAAAAGAAAAATAATTAAAAAAATAGTTTTGGATGAAAATAGCAAATCAGAAACATTTTTTTGTTAATGCCAAAATACCTTGGTAAAAATAAGGTTTTTGTATGTGATCAAAATAGCAATAAAAGGGAAAAGTCAGGGACTAAGAGAAGAAAAAAATTATTTGGACTAAAATGATAGATTTGGACACATCTCAGGGACTAAAATGGCAATTTACTCGAACATTAATTGTTTGTTTGTGATGTATGATTGTAAAGGAGATAGAATTTTTATTGGAACAGTGACTTTCTTGTGTTTGGGTCATCGTACTTTCTAAGTTGGAGAGCTCCGTTGTCCTACTCCGATCAGATTATATTATCTTAACTGAGTCCATGTTGACTTCAGAGTTTGGTTTGGGCGTTTCCTCGGGAAACCATATCGCCGGCTGCCACTTGATAGTCGTTATGCCACCACAAAAGCAGAACCCTTTGTCGTAACACACTGTGGACGAAAACTCGGGTGAGTTTGGGATTCGAATCGACAACTCACACAAGGCCTAGCTCAAAATCCTTCGATTGCCTTAATCCATCAAAAGTGACACAAGTAGAGATCAAATTTGAGTCTCTTGTTAGAAAACAAAGCCTATAATCACTAGGCCACGAGTAATGGATTCGAAAAAGAAACTAGTTAATCTTAAACGATACACGCTTAAAATCATTTTTAGGCTATCCGGCCAACATTTATTTTCATGCAGACATACAGCATAGAGCAGTGAAGAGTACAGAACCAATAGAATACAATGTCACAGCCACGTAGCTTGCTTTGAGTGGTTAAAACTTGAACATTAAAAATAAAAAAATAGACCTTTCCTGTTGGTGAAGCTCTTGATTATAGTGGTGCCATCTCGATAACACCCACACAAAAGGATTACATAAATACAACAGCCGATAAGGTTTCTTTAAACATAACCATAAATCAAGAGCTTCAAATGGGCTGAGTTTTATACAAACACCAAATGATAAAACACAAGAATATAGCATAGTTAGTTTAGAAACATGAAGCAGTTGTGACAAGAATCTGTAATAAGATTACAAAATCCAATGTTTAAATCTAGATTATTGGCTCTTTTGATTAAAGTACAGATCTAAGTGTGTTGTAAGTTGAGGTGAATTGATCTGGTTATTTGCAAGGTTGTTAAGACACCACCACCATCATCAACATCATTCTCCACTGCTGATGCAATCTGTAGGTCAAAGATCTACTCAGTTTTGCTACTTATTTTATTTTTTCCTATTTCATTCCAGCTTCAGATTTAACCATATTTAGTCATGTAGAAAGCAAGAAATTAGCAAAAATATGAGCTTTGGGCAATCTTTATATAAAATCCACAAAAGGAATAATATATAGATATATAAGATCTATAAACTGATACATTTACAAGATCCAATATCTATATATATTGCCAAGCAAGATTAGATAATGTATGCAAGTTTTTCAATACATTAGACATGGTCAAACAAGGTAATAACAAAAACAAGGACATTTCCTGGCTTAGATTTAGCAAGTGCTTTTGTTTCAGCTTCAGATCTTTCAAAAACTAATTTGGGAGATGTTTTGGATTAGCTTATTTAAACTGCTAATATATTCTTAAAATGGTAAAATAAACAATGAACTGATGAGCAGATTTAATAAGCAGAACTGCACATATTGCATGTTTCTTAAACTATGTAGCAATTGCATTATGCATTAATAATACATTCTTAAAGCCACATGTCTTTTTCTCGTGGTCATTAATTTCGCACCATCCACATCCACAGGGGTCTAATAACATACTCTTGTATACAAAATTATGTAATGTAGAAGCATACCTTTTCTTTAAGGGTCAATTTGTACTCCATCATTAGTTGTCTGCATAAAACCAGAATTACAGTGAATTTATAATCCCTTACCCACAACCAACCAAATCTCCAGCAAGAACAAACCTTCAATACTTTGTGTGCAATATAAATAGGAAACAAGTTGTAACTATGCAATGCCGTCGCACAAGCTGCGCACGCATCACCAATTAGGATGTTTTCGCTACAAAACCACTGGAAAGTATGTTAATTCTATGTTAAACCCATGAAAGGGCCTCAATCCATTCAGTTTTAACGCGCTTAGTGTTTGATAATATTGGAAAGGGTCATGGCAATACATACAATACTTAACCATGTTAGTGCTAGGCAAAAGTTGTTGATTTAGAGTGTAGGGGTTTGGGAGATATCGCAAATCTCAATGTACTTATACATTACATTAGATCTGCTTTTATGCAAATACAACAGTCGGCGCTAGGCAAGAGGCGAGAGCCTCACGTATTCAAGACGACATGTATTTTTATTAGTATTAATAATTTAATAAGAATTAGGCGTGCTGCCAAAGGATGAATAAAATAAAATAGGATAATAGTATATTTACACCAAAAAGCTCAAAAAACAAAACAAAAGGAATAAGAGAACAGATAAAAATATAGAGAAAATAATTTCAATGCTCCTGAAAAAACAAAAGAAAAGAAGAAAACTATCGGTAAAAAAAAACAAAAAGAGAAAACCAAGTGTAATAAAACAAAAAAACACTGTATATTCAAAAAATTAAATCTACAGCCTGCAGTATGGCTACAGCGCTGGCCCTATACATGTGACTCATGTCATGTTCAAAAGATAGTCTCAACTTACAAAATAAAAACTTTGCTTTACATTTTCTTTCTTGTGTACTTTCACCTCACCCTCTGCTCTCTCTTCTCCCTCACTAGCCTAGCCTGCGACCCATTCTACATGAAGCGGCCCCTCCAGTAAAGCGGCGAAAAGCGCCGCTTCTGGCAGCGTCATGTAGTCCCAGCGCCTCACCATGAGCAAAGCGTTTCCCGCCACCTTGAGAGCCTCAGAGCGCCTGAGGCGCGCTTTCTAAACAAAGCTTGAGGACTTACGGCTTCAGTTTGCCCCTAGCAAAATTTGACGAACGACAAAAGAACGTTCATTAATCCAATGGAAAACCCAAGATCTTTGGCAAGAGTATTTGGGCAAAGCCGTTTAAGACCAGTGTTAGGATTAGTTTCAGACGTTTTTACCGTGGGTATTGCAGGGGACTGGGAGGGGTGTGGGATGGGTGATGTGGTAGCGAGAGAGAGTGATGCTGAAGTCGCGAAGAAACAAAGAAGGAAAGATTGGTAGCAAGATGAGGCAGTGTCCACTCTCCTCACTGTAAGAGGCTACAAATGATCTTCATCTCACCATTAGATCTTGTAGTTTGAGGCGCAATCAACACCGTTCCCATTGATGTCCTAACTTGTCATTCAAGTCTTGAGCCGCTACTAATGATATTATATATTCTATGAACAGCGTAAAACGTAACCGCTCCCAGAAAGCATCATCCCGTAGATCTTCTCAACTTTAAATCCTATCTGTTTAAACTCCAAAAGAAAAATAATGGGTAGTGGTACCTGCAGTTTACTTTTCTTCTATATAACGAGAAGCAGGCTTAATCATTTCTAATTTTGTCTGAAATAATCAAGCATGGACCAGTCACCACCATAGCCATTAGTTATGCATGAAGACCAGCCTGCTGGAATATGTAACATGCATATGAAGCAGGTTAACACAGTTATTTCAGTTGGCCTTTGTTTTTTGTAAATACTAAATGTATGTGAACTGCAGAAGCTTCAAAACGGTGCTGAAATAATCAACTGCGACCAGTTCAGATCAGACAAGGTACTTTGTAATCCATTTTAATCTGAAACTAACACATATCATACTTCCTATATATAATTCTTTGTGCATATTACGAAGAAACACCTGACCTGCAAGTAAAAGTTAAATTCATTATTTTAAAATAGTTATTTGTAGTTTATTGTTCATATAATATTTTGCAATGTGCAGTAATGTGCAGTTTCCTGAAGATACGGTTCACATTGTTGTTCCCGACCCAGACAACTCCGAAATGGTATAATTAATACTTCACATTTATGCAAGTATACGAGGGTAATTGACTTCTTTTTTTGTTTTACTTTTTTGTAAGCTTAACCGATCCAACAAAAGAGCAATTGCCCTTCAGAACTGGAAATGGGACGAAGTCATCGACATGCCAGTTCTGACAGTGAGTGAGAAGATGATGAACTGGAAAATGATGATTGGATGAATGCTGATTAGGGTGACAATGATGATGTGTAATCCTTCCTAAGCTGCAGCAAAATCCGTCGTGTTTCAGCCACGAAACGGTTTTGAAAATTAAAGGTTTTGGTTCCATGTTGTGTGGCCTGCTATCATGTTTTTAGGCAGTACTTTTAACATGTTTTTTCATTGCATTTGGATTTATTTGTGTTTAACATGTTGTGTGGCTTACTATTATTATATTAAGGTTATTTAATCGAGTCTATTTTATTTTATAAATAGTCTTTTATGTTTTAGTATAGTAATAATAATATAATTACTAATGTTATTAACTAAGTCAATAATTATCATAATTTTATTTGTATGAACATAACAGTAGATTTATTATCAGTTTTGAGTTCGCCTATTATTTAAATGATTGATCTAAAATAAGATATATAAACATATCATTAGTTATATATTTTGTTAGTATTATAGCTATTAGTTATTAATATTTTTATTATTATGACTATTATCAGTTTTAACATTATTGCTATACTTATTATTGATTATAATTATTATTATTATTATTATTATTATTATTATTATTATTATTATTCACGGCTTTTTATTATACTAATAATTATACTTATAATAACAATAATAATAAGAATAATTGTTATTAAACTTACTAATATTTGTATCATATACATATATAAACAGATTAATTATTAGTTTTGAGTTCGCCTATTACTATAAATGATTGACCTAAAATAAGAAATATAAGCATATCAATAATTCTATATTTAATTAGTACTGTTACTATAAATTATTAATATTTTTGTTATTATAACTATTATCAGTTTTAACATTATTAACCAAGAAATATAAAGATATCAATAGTTATATATTTAGTTAGTATCATTGCTATAAATTATTAATATTTTCTATTCTTATAACTAGTATCAGTTTTAACATTATTGTTGTACATATTATTAGATGTAAACAAATAGTAAATTAGATGTAAACAATACCTCAAACCTCTCATTTGCAATGGCTTCCTTCATCAAACCTGAAGCTGTAAACCGGTTCCTCCTCTTCAAACAACTTCAGCGAATCACGAAGCCTAGCAGCCTCTTCATAATCCTACACAAAACTATCACATCACTAACTACCAAAACCCTAAACCAATCAAATTCCAACTCTCATAATCACATACATAATTATTTATACACAATATAACCTAACTGGAAGAGCAATTTCAAATATTGGGTTTAAATTTTTAAATCATAATTTGAGTATATTTGAAATAGTAAAATCACAGGGCACACTAGCAATGTAGGATTCAAAACAACTTTAGCAAAGCAAACTTCAAAATTAAAGCAATGCTAAATGACCCAAGGTAAACTTGACTACATGCATAATTATTTTCTTATGAAGGGTTTTTGTTTACATAATCGCTTTATTTTCTTAACAGATTACAACTAACCTTATTATACAGTTTTTTTTTCTTTTAATATGTATATCATTCATGTATGATGTTCATGTAAATAGTTAATATACAATTTATTATTTTTATAAATTTACATTCAGTCTTGATGGCTATTTTAATTGAGCAATGCATAAAAGCACCCACTACTTTAATTGATATAATGTATGATAGAAAATAACCATAAAAAACCCACTAACTAATTGGCTCCTACTTTTTGGGATTTTTTAAAAACTGCTGATCTTATGGCTCCTACTTTTTGGGATAGTTTGTTATATCATTTTACATATATACGTGAATAATAGATCATTTGTTAGTTAGTTCATTTTTTCAAAACATGAAAATCTGCAATGGAACAAATAGAATAAATTATGCTTTCAAACGGTGCCAAACATGAGGATTTGAGAAGATGTTGCATCAGTTATCTAGAAAACACTTTGCCAAGGTAATACATTTTACTTTATTATTTATTACTGAGTTTTGTCATATTTTAAATGCATTTTATCCCTGTGTAGTTAGCTGAAACACCGATTAATGATGAAATTTTACATGTTTGTTGTGTAACATAAGTTGCACAAGCCAAGATAACCTCATTCATATTATGAAGGAAAACAACATCAAAACATTCTTGCAGCCACATAAAACATGGCAGAACAATGTTGATGCTGAAGCTGTCATGTTTGTATTGGGTGCACAACTTATTGCTATTTGCCTATTTGGTTCATGTTGCGGGCTTGCTATCATGTTTTTAGGCAGTATTTTAACATGCTTTTTCTCATTGTATTTGGATTTATTTGTGTTTAATCTTTTTTGACATTCCTTTTGTTTGTTTGAAGTTATTTTACTATATCTATTTTTAAACATCTTTCACATAAACAACCAACAGTTAATTAACAACCAATACTTAAAAAAAGGTTTCACAAAAAATACTAGAAAACCTTACTTCCTAATATAAGATATGGAATATGAATAAATCAGAAGAAAGTTATTGTTATATTAAAGTTATTTCATTGAGAACGTCTATTTTATTTGATATATAGTCTTTCATGTTTTAATATACTAATATTAGTAATTAAGCCAATAATAAATTATAATAATTTTATTTGTTTTCAGGTCTATTACTATAGATGATTGACCTAAAATAAGAAACATAAACATATATAAAAGCCAGAATTTCAAACTTGAGAATGACACATGACAATGGCAATCACTTTCCTAAAAGAAACCTAGACAATTTGTTATCAATCAGTAATGGGAGCATGAAGCTACACTTTTGGAATAGTAATGTCAGATTGTTTATTAAATCGTACTTTTTAAACTTGAGTCCTAGAAGCTCAATTCAATTCAATTAGTCAAAAATATGTCCTTAACATATTATGGAGCGTAATACTTGCTTAGGTGGCATAAATCATTTACAAATTCAGTCCTACTCACTTGCACATTCTCAATTTTGGAATCCCATGTAAAACTTAAACCATACTCCACCAAACGGGTTGCACAAATAAAAGAAAAAGGTACCAAGAATGAATGTTAGATAAACACATTCTATAAACTCTATTTACAATAACTTAACAATAAGTGAGTGGATGAGTGGGTCCTATATTAAAGGCCATCCATTTAGAACAATATTTGCAACTATAGAATTTACAAAACAAGTATATTTAAAAAAAAGTTATCAAAACATTTACATTAGTCCTATATTTAGGGTCCCACTCCCCAATTACCTAATTTTTTTTGGAAATAAAAAAGCTTTGGTCCGTTAAAGATATTCATGTTTTTCATTTGACAACATTTGAATCATGTTCCAAGTGTGTTTCACAAAGGTATATATTATTTACAATTTCATGAAACTATTTCTTAAATTATGCTTTAGAACAGTTTACCAGTTGCTTAATCTAGCATGTGAAATCCTTAGGTTGAATTCATCTATTCGGCGATTCATAGAGCAAAATTTAATCAATCTAAAGTTTGCATTGCTCATCGAACAAGTTCGCATTGCTAGCCCTAAATTTAGGTGTGCCTATTAATTTTTGGTTTATTTTAAGCTACCTGTTGTTTTTCATGTTGTCTTCGTGATTGTGCTTATTCTTATTTAGGCATACACATCTTAATACTACATGTTTTAGGTAACATCTTAGCTTCTTTGATATTTGGTATTATTTTACGGGTACTTTGCTCATTTTACGGGAGAATCTGGTATGATTACTACTCCTTATGCAAATTGTCCTATTAAATTTATGTTTGTCAGTAATGGTAACCACGTGCCCATCCACGGATCCGGTCATATAACCCTTACCCAATCCACTATAACTCAAAAACATTCTTTATTCAATAAAAACATTGTTAAAAAACTTATTTTAGTAAAACAATCTACTATAGATAACAATGTTTCTATCAAATTTGAACCCCTTTGGTTTTTAGTCACACCCTCAATTTTCATATGGGCCGCGAAGCCATGACAAAACATGATCATTGGCGATAGTTACATTGAACGCCCTCTAAATGATGTTTTAGAAAAAACGTGTTGCTCAATTAAATTAGAAAACACTTGTTTTGAATGTTCAAGTAAAATGCGGAAGCGTAAGGGAAAAGTAAAGTTTAACCAAATGCGCAAAACAAACACGCCCAAAAAGTAACGCAATAATGTATAAAGAAAATAAGTTCAAATGTTTAATGATGCAACTCCATGAATGTCCCTAATCGCGTGCAATACCTAGCGACCTGCAAAAGTATGCTAACAAGTGTCAACATGGGGTTGGTGAGTTCTTAAAATGTAATTATAATAAACAGAGTTGTAGGATAATATAAATTCCAGTTATATCTTAGGTAGGTAGCCTGTTACAAGTTACAATGTATTGAGATGAAGCTGACTTAATGAGTTTGTGTCTTCCACCACGTCATATATCAAACAATGATGCATATGTTAGGTCAATATTACACCACCTAACGTTGTTAAAAAACTTATTTTAGTAAAACAATCTACTATAGATAACAATGTTTCTATCAAATTTAACCCCTTTTGTTTTTAGTCACACCCTCAATTTTCATATGCGGGGTTTTACCGTGAAGCACATGACAAAACATGATCATTGGCAATAGTTACATTGAACGCCCTCTAAATGATGTTTTAGAAAAACGTTGTTGCTCAATTAAATTAGAAAACACTTGTTTTGAATGTTCAAGTAAAATGCGGAAGCGTAAAGTAAAAGTAAAGTTTAACCAAATGCGCAAAACAAACATGCCCAAAAAGTAACGCAATAATGTATAAAGAAAATAAGTTCAAATGTTTAATGAAGCGACTCCATGAATGTCCCTAATCGCGTGCAATACCTAGCGACATGCGAAAGTATGCTAACAAGTGTCAACATGGGGTTGGTGAGTTCATAAAATATAATTATAATAAAAAGAGTTGTAGGATAATATAAATTCCAGTTATATCTTAGGTAGGTAGCCTGTTACAAGTTACAAATGTATTGAGATGAAGCTGACTTAATGAGTTTGTGTCTTCCACCACGTCATATATCAAACAATGATGCATATGTTAGGTCAATATTACACCCGTTCGACCTCCAGTCGTGTAGCACGACTAGCCCGGGTGGGGTTTGTCAAACCCAATAGTACTACCAAGATTACCTTGCTAACTGCCTATATTAACAGTTCATGTGTGTAAGGACTTTCATGATATGTGTATCATTTAGTCAATACGTGATATAAATGAATTACAAAATATAAAAAAAGTTCGCATAAGTGTTCCCTCCAGGAAAGCGTAGCGCTTTGGTTTCCTACCAAGAAAGGGTGTATAAAAGAAGAGTGAATCACCTTTGAGTGCATTTGGTAATCCAACCAAGAAAATATAATAGAACACCCGCTAACAGTAACCTACTACGCAGTAGTATGCTTTTCATGTGTTTGGTCCTAAGACCTTTGCATTTAACAATTCCATTGTACAAAACTTTCAAATAAGACTCCACATTGATCAGGTTGACCCGACGATCCGTTGGTGACTTATTAAGTGATTTTATGCTAACTCATGTTCATGCAGAACAAATAAAGCTATAGTACACATCACTTAACACGTATGGTGGTATTTATTTCAGTTTCACAAGACACCTTGCATAAGCAAATATATGTAAACTCTAATGTTAATAAAATGTACCAACAATCATAGTTCAACTTAAGTTATTTAAAATACTAAACGATTCAGAAAATTTATGAGTATTTTATGAGATGTGCCAAATAGTCTATTTGAGCTTGTGAAATTTTCTTGAGGTTTGAATATGTAAACAAAATTCATGAAAATTACTACATTACAAAAAGGTCAAAAACGCCACTTTCAGGTGGCACGTTAACATTTTATTTATAAATAATAAGCGTTTCTCCCAGATTGACGCAAAGCCAAATGGGGTGTTTCACCAGCTCTTAGGATTAACTACTGTAAAAATTTCATGTCTTTTATCTCAAAATTGACCAACTTATAGTCCTCGTAATGGGCCCCATTTCTGATAAGAAAAATTAGCTTTGCACAACATCATTAAAAATTCACAAAGCATAGTTAGGGTTCATGAAAAATTAATAAATATTTTTGTGGCTCATCTACATGTCTAGTAGATGATCCGAGACTCAAGAATGGACCTATTTGGCATTACTATGTTCAAGTTATGACTAAAACAAATTCGGAAAATTATGCACTAACATTTTCTACGAGTTCATTTAATGTCTAACCTTCAAGTTTTCATCATGCAATGTAAGTAAAGTTTCCTCTTTGGGAAACCCTAGAAGATCTAACATAAATCACATAGTTGGATCGTGAAATTTGTTCCATCCATTGAAGTAACTCACAAGAACCAAGTTTGATCATCAAACAAAACTAACATGCATTCTACACAATCTTGTTTAACAAAGTTTCCATTATAGGTAAGTTGTGATCATCATGACCATTTATAATGTCAACATGCTTAATTACATTTATACACATCATGGAAATCAACATAATCATCAAACATACCATGAATCACCAAAACCAAAATGATCATCAATAAAGTTTCCATTCTAGGCAGCGTATGAATAATGGATCAAATCAAGTTTCCTATCATCAAGATTTATTCTAATCATCATACAAACATAATACTTAACCCTAGATACTAGATTTGATTCATCAAAATCAAGATTGAAGGAATTAGGGTTTGATTCAAATTACCAAGAATTGCATAAAAGATGAAATCTAGACATAAGACTTACTAGTTCGCATTGTAGAGTGTTAGAAACGATTAAGAACTTGCTAGATCCAAGCTCTAAAGATAGTGGATTAGGGTTTTGAATGTCAAAATTCTATGATGTTGTGGGGGGGGGGGGGTTCTCTGCGTCATACAAAGTGGAGTGGGAGGTAGGGTTGGGTTTTGTAATTTTTATAATAAAATATAGTAATAAGAGGAGTCCATGGGTTCTAGTAATGAGCTTTTTGAATCCCTTTGGCCCGTTAAATTCTCCAAGTTTCATTTTTCTCAAAAATTGATGAATTATAATAAAACACGAAACCAAGCAATTATGCGTAAAAGCACGTGATTCACGAAAGTTCACTTAATTACACACAATGCATGTAAATACCAAAAAACATATAAATTCACATAATATGTTCAATTAACTTTTCCGAAATTATTATTTCACCTAATCACCAACGTTCAGAGACAGACTCGTGTGCGGTTCGGTAATTCGGTTAATTCACTGAATTACCATTATGTGGGTATTCGTATACTAACTGACACACTTAATTAACCCTAATCAAGTGTAATGCAATACTGAATATTCGTGATAGCGTTAAAGATAATAGAGTTAAGCTGAAATGTCGGATGTCACATTTTTCTTGAAGGAATACCAAACTAGGAAGATTTTGCAATCCACTTTACCCACTCACCCGCACTGCTTCAGCATCACTTCTTTGCTTCTAGTCCTCAAGATTTTTGGCATGATCGTCTCGGGCACTCGGGAGCTCATATTACGACCTTTTAAATTCTAGCAATTTGGTTTCTTGTCAATCTAATACCTTGCTTTGTCATTCATGTCAGTTATCAAAACATAAACGATTGCCGACTTATAATTCCACTTCTAATACTTTATTACCTTTTGACATTGTGCATTGTAAATTGGGTTATAAGTATTATATGGTGTTAATTGATTATTTTACCAATTCTACTGGGTTTTCCCCTTAAAATACAAATATGAAACCTTTGATAAATTACTCAATTTCACACCTATATCAAAACACAATTTCATTTAACCATTAAGTTGTTCCGGCTAGTTTGACAATCTAAAATTTAAAAATTTTGCCCTTAAACATGGACTCCTATTTCGTTTTTTCGTGCCCATACACATTCCAAGATAATGGGAAACCAGAACGTATTATACGTCTCTTAAACGAAATCATGCTTTCTCTCCTAACTCATGCCTCTTTACCTTCCCATTTTTGGGTTGAGGCCCTTTATACAGCCTCCTACTTACATAGCATTCTCCTGTAACATTTGTCAAAAACGGGTTTCCAAAACCCGCTCCGTTTTGTAATCGAATATCAAGTTATAAATGTCACGTTGTATATTTATGGTTATTTTGATTTTTAATGATACATAATAAATAAACAAACTAAACTATAAAAATTATATTTGATAAAAAGTGAAAACAAAATAAATAAAAATAAAATGTTGCTGCCGGGGCTCGAACCCGGGTCAGCCGGATTATAACTTCAAAGACTTAACACTCACACGCATAACCACTCCGCCACTTATTTGTTTTCTGTCAACTCTAGGAAACAAATAACTCTTATATACAAACCTAGATAAACCGGTTGCGCCAACTGAAAAACTTAAATCGGCTATTCAACCGTCTAAACGTTTGAATGATCGCGGTTTCAGGTTTATAACCGATGCACCGACAAATCCTAATCAATTCGGATTTGCATGAACTTCAATTTTGATCATGATCGGTTTTTATAACCGAAAATGATCAATGTCTGAATTACTTCGATCAAGACCCCTCTCGCGACTCAGAAACATCATACAAACCTTCCATTTCACTTTCGTCATACATTCAGTCCATCAGAAAGCTTAAATCAACTCGCCGGAAATTTCTGCAAGTTCGCCGGAAAACCGCATTCATCATCAAAACGGTAAGTCTTTCAATACCGTCGTAGTCTAACACTTGTCAAGCTATTTCTAACTCAAACCATTCGCTTGAAATCGAATTCAGACGCTACTATCAAATAATACCAGTTCGCCGGAAAAGTTCTGGAAATTTTTATTTCTGTCTGTGAAACGGTAAGGACCTTCAAACACACTGTTAACGTTTGTTTATCACTTCAATTCCACGATTGGCTAATCAAAACGGTTAATTGTTTTGTTCAGTTGAGGTGCACAAAAACAGAGCCGACGCATTGCCGGAAATTCTGTGATAAATCATTCCTACGGTATGTTTACTTCCAACATCGTCTCTGCCATTTCATTTTAGTCTTATGAATGATTGATAATCGTAAAAGCAAGAAACGGATTAGTAACACAGTCGACTGTAAATTGAGTGAAGAAGACGAAGATAGTTAAGTTATAAGTTTATTTAAAATCAGTAATATGAACGGGTTAGACACACAGTCCAGCGGTGGACTGTGTGCAAACAAATTTCATACGCGACGCGAGTTCGATCCCTGATACACGCACCCCCTATGTAATAAAATGCCTTTTTGTTTAAAACTGAACCGGGTTAACTCCGTTAGTTGTTAAGTATAATAAAAATCTGTATAATAACCAAGTTAGACACACAATCCAACGGTGGACTGTGTGTAGCGTTAAAGCACAGGTCCCGGGTTCGAGACCTGTACATGGCACCGGCTCGACGAATTAAAATGTTTTTGAAAATAAAAGGATTTTGGATAAATTGAGTTAATATATAAGTATAATTAAAAACAGAATTATTTCAGGTTAGACACGTA
Organism: Scalesia atractyloides; assembly: GCA_947069175.1. Taxonomy (NCBI): domain Eukaryota; kingdom Viridiplantae; phylum Streptophyta; class Magnoliopsida; order Asterales; family Asteraceae; genus Scalesia; species Scalesia atractyloides. The sequence goes on along the minus strand of CAMTDV010000028.1, from coordinate 84,883,641 downwards.
GCTCAGTTGGTAGAGCTGCGTGCACGCGTACGGGAGGTCTCGGGTTCGAGCCTCACCCAGCGCATGAATTTACACAATAAACCGGTCAACAAGTCAACAAGTCAAACGGTCAACGGTCGCAAAAAGTCAACATATTTTTATGTTTTTATTTATTTAATTTAATTTAAAAATCAATTAAAAATACTTAAATATAATGTTTTTAAAGATAGGAAATAGCCTTAAACTCACAAAAATATATCTAAAAATCTTATTAAAATTATTAATAAAACCCACTCATTTACTATATTTTCCGTTATTATTTAGGTTAGTTAATTCTCGTTGTTTAGCTCTTCCAACTCGTGCGCATCTCACCATCTCAAATCCAACGCACCCAATGTGAGTGAATCTTTACAAATTCCCCGTTTTAATCATGTTTTGGGGTGTATCATGTGTCTTGCTATATATTATATTTAAAACATTGTGCATACATCATATCATGAACATGTGTATTCAGCTTGATTCAACTGTTTATGTGGTTATTGTTAGATTCAATTTATTATTTTCAGTACATGCAATTTCATAGGCCGCCGCTCCCCATTACATTATGAGCGTTGAGCAAGTTCCCCATTACATTATGAGCGTGAACCTGGCGTGCCAACATACGATCGGCTCGTTTGATTGAGCCTTGATCGCACAGACATTTTTCATTTTCAGTACATGCAATACGATCGGCTCCGTTTGATTGAGCCTTGATCGCACAGTTTTCATTCATGTTATTTATTGTATAATGTTGGTATGTTAATGTATTCTATCATATGTTATTGTATGTTATAGTTGTGATTGCAAATTGCTACTGCCTGATTATTTACATTTGCTCATTTATGATTATGCAAAATTTTTCATTGATAAACTAACAAGAAAATCAATAATAAATGTTTATCTAACAAGGTTCACTCGCCAACTTATGTTGACCCAAAAACCCCCATTTTTACACATGATACAGGTGAACCAGCTGCAGCCAGAAACACTTAGGATTGGACTAGAAGAATAAAATGATTTAGAGCTTGGAATTGTTTTGTTTGGTTATTTTTCTTTGTATTGTTATGGACATGTTTGGATATTTGGGAATGTAATTTTGACTTTAATAAATATGAAACATATTAGTAAATATCATGAGCTTTGGTGATAACCCAATTATGCCCCGACTCTTATTCCGCTGCGGGTCGGGGTGTGACAGATTGGTATCAGAGCCATGACTATAGGGATATAGGATAGGTTATTAGACCCTTAGAGCCTATACTATAGTTGATTAGAAACTTATAAGTTTTTTGTGTGTTACATGCCAAATTTCATGATGTTTATATGTTTTATGTTAAATGTTACATTCAATGTTATGCAAGCATGTTCATATGTATATATTATCATATAATGCCTATCATGAATCATATTCTCATAACATATCACATCCATGAAAGCACACACCACATCATGATTGCTTTTACAATGATTTTTGTGTTTTCAAATCTCATCAAAGTGAGTTCTCATGACGGGCATGTAGTAACTAGAAGGGTACCAGTACCGGTAGTCGGAACGTCCTGTCTAGGCTGGCATTCGTATAAATCCAAAATAAAGGACCAGTTTGCCTACCTGGGGACTAACGATGAGAGTACGAAGTACCTATTAGGCCAAAGCATGCTATACCAAACGTCGTGTGAGCTAACCCCACTTTGAGTTGTCATTGTGTCTACACCTGGACACATTCCGACCATACATCTCGTAAACATATTTTGTGGTTTGCATTCGGGTGATGCAAGTGTTAAATCGCCAATACTAATGTGAATCCTACCAAGCCAATAGCCATGGGGGCCCACATGACTATATAGGTGAAGGTATGGGGGACATTTGAGGCCCAACATGAGCAAACCCAAGACATCCTATGGATGTAGTTGCATTATTGATATTTATGTTATTTTCATTTTCTTAAAGACACATGACACCTAAAAAGACTCCATAAACTCACAATCTTCTTATGTATGTTCCTGTAGATGCCGTCCAGACAACAACGACGGGGTAAAAGATCAGGAAGGTCTCACGAACGTTTGGCCACACAAATCGCAAAACAAATGGGCACGATACTGCCTGACATTGTGGTCCAAGTACAACAAGCCCTCGCCACAAACCCCACTAATCCTCCCCAACAACATGACCAGAACATCGACAACCCTCCTACCAGCAAGTGCTCATACAAACATTTCAAGTCTTGTGATCCCCCTAAATTTGAAGGGACCGAAGTGTGTCACTGCTCTCCTACATTGGTTTGAGGAAATGGAAAACACCTTCCTCAACTGCGATTGTCCTGAGGATCGCAAGGTTCGATACGCCACCGGAAGACTATTTGGGGTAGCTCTTACCTGGTGGAATACTGAAAAGGGGAAGAGGGGAATTGAGGATACAATGGCCTTAACTTGGGAGGAATTAAGGGAAATCATGACTAGGCGTTTCTGTCTTAGGAGTGAAATTAAAAAGTTGGAGGATGAATTTTATGCTTTAAAGCAGAAGGAGGGTGATCATACCACCTATAACAAGAGGTTCTTAGAGTTGAACCAAATGGTTTCAAATTTGTTTACCCCAACTTATCGTTTGATCGAGCATTATATTCGAGGACTTCCCTCGAAAATTCAAGATTCAGTTCTCAGCATTTCACCGGTAACACTTGAAGCTGCTATGGAGCTAGCGACTGAACTGACCGAGAATCGAATTCGCAACGGAAAGTTTAAAGAAGAGAAAAAGAAAGCCCCTTATGAGGGTCAAACTTCAAACCATTCCATCTCCTCCTCTAAGTTTGCTAACAAGAGGAAGCGCAACACTAGAAACTTCGCCGTTACACAAACCAACCTCCCTATTCCTGCTGCACCCATTACCCAGGTTGCCCCTTCACCTGCACCATACAAAAGACCATACTCTGGCCCGTTACCAAAATGCAAACCGTTGCCAATATCACCATTCTCCTGATTATCCTTGCCAACATTGCACCGGCTGTGGTCGCGCAGGTCATACTGTTCAAACCTGCCGCATGCCTCAGCGAACGAACCGCCACCAGCCTTCAACCCAAACCCACCAACAAATAATGGGTCAAGCCCAACAACCCCTACTATTACCACCCACCCAACATTTATCCCAAACATATTACCAGCCCAATTATCATATGGTTCAACCTATGCGGGCTTGCTACAATTGCGGAGACCCAAGCCATTTCAGAAACACGTGTCCAAGGTTGGTAAACATTATTCATGCTCAGGCCCAAGCCAACCAGGTGAATCAAGCGAACCAAGCTCCTCCACCTGCAAGAGGAAGAGCTTTCAATATCAACGCTAATCAGGCTAGAGCTAACGGCAATGTGGTTAACGGTACGTTCCTTATTAATGGTCGATATGCATCCATGTTGTTTGATACTGGCGCGGATAAAAGTTTTGTGTCCTTAGAGTTTGAACCTATCCTAAACCAAAATCGTGATAAGCTCATGGAATCCATAACAGTAGAAGTTGCTGACGGGAAACCGGTCTCATTGAACTCTATTATACGTAATTGCACTCTTACTCTAAACGACCACGACTTCTCAGTTGACCATATTCCTATGAAGCTGGGAAGTTTTGATATCATAATTGGTATGGACTGGCTCAGTCAACATCAGGCAGAAGTTGTATGTCGCGAAAAGTTTATACGCATTCCTCTTTCAAACGGTCAGACTCTTCGAATCTTTGGAGAGACCTCGTCGAAAGGGCTCAGCTTAATGTCTTGTCTTCAAGCTCAAAAATATCTTCGCAAGAATTATGTCGCGTTTTTAGCTCATATCATCAAAAAGGGAACTATGGAGAAGAAACTTGAAGACATTCCTGTAGTAAAAGATTTCCCGCAAGTTTTTCCTGACGACATTTCAGGACTTCCTCCAGTTAGAGAAGTCGAATTCCGTATTGATCTTATACCTGGTGCTACACCAGTTGCAAAGTCTCCTTATAGGTTAGCCCCCTCTGAAATGCAAGAGCTAGCCAGTCAATTACAAGAGTTGACTGACAAAGGATTCATACGTCCTAGCTCATCGCCTTGGGGTGCACCTGTCCTTTTTGTAAAGAAGAAAGATGGATCGTTTCGTATGTGTATCGACTACAGAGAGCTCAACAAATTAACAATCAAGAATCGCTATCCTTTACCTCGCATTGATGATCTTCTTGACCAACTTCAAGGTGCCAGCTACTTTTCCAAAATCGACCTTCGATCTGGTTATCATCAACTTAGAGTACATGAAGAAGACGTCCCAAAGACCGCATTTCGAACTCGTTATGGCCAATATGAATTCATGGTCATGCCATTTGGTTTAACCAACACTCCAGCAGTCTTCATGGATCTAATGAACAGAGTCTGCAAACCTTATCTTGATCGATTTGTTATAGTCTTCATCGACGACATTCTTATTTATTCAAAATCTAAAACTGATCATGAGCGTCATCTTCGACTCATCCTTACACTTCTAGAGAATGAAAAGCTTTACGCCAAATTCTCCAAATGCGAATTCTGGTTAAAAGAGGTGCAATTCCTCGGACATGTAGTCAATGACAAGGGAATACATGTCGACCCTTCAAAGATCAAAGCGGTACAAGAATGGCAAGCGCCACGTACACCAACTGAAGTAAGATCTTTTCTTGGTTTGGTTGGTTATTATCGTCGTTTCATTTCAAACTTCTCTCGCATTGCTGTACCACTCATGGCTTTAACTCATAAGGGAAAACCTTTCATATGGGGACCCAAGCAAGAAGAAGCCTTCCAAACCCTTCAACAAAAACTCTGTGATGCACCAATCCTCACTCTTCCTGAAGGTTGTGATGATTTCGTGGTCTATTGCGACGCGTCATGGCAAGGATTAGGCTGCGTTCTAATGCAAAGAGGAAAAGTTATAGCTTATGCTTCGAGACAACTCAAGACGCATGAGAAGAACTACACCACCCATGACCTAGAACTTGGAGCCGTTGTGTTCGCTCTTAAGACATGGAGACATTATCTCTATGGTACTAAGTGTGAAATATACACTGACCACAAGAGTCTTCAACATATCTTCAATCAAAAGGAGTTAAACATGAGGCAACGAAGATGGGTCGAACTTCTAAATGACTACGACTGTGAAATTCGATACCACCCTGGCAAAGCAAATGTGGTGGCTGATGCACTTAGTCGAAAGGGTTATGCGAACTCCATTCGTCTTCTATGTTCGCAAATTATAACTGACATTAAAGATCAAATTCGAGAAGCCCAACACGTATCAGTAACGGAAGATGATGTACGAAAGGAGATGTCCTGTGGAGCTGAACTTAAAATTGAAACTAAATCTGACGGTATTCTGTATTATCTAGATCGTATCTGGATTCCTGACCACAACAATCTTTGTGAAATTCTTATGAATGAAGCTCACAAAACGCGATACTCTATAAACCCAGGAGCCGATAAGATGTATCAAGACCTACGATATACCTATTGGTGGCCTGGAATGAAGAAGGATATTGCTGTTCTTGTTTCTAAGTGCCTTACATGTTCCAAGGTGAAAGCTGAACACCAAAGACCCTCAGGACTTCTGGTCCAACCTGAAATACCTGTATGGAAGTGGGAAAATATAACCATGGACTTCATTACCGGGTTACCTCGCACTTCTGGTGGGTATGACACTATATGGGTAATAATTGACCGACTTACAAAATCAGCTCACTTTATTCCTATCCGCGAAGATTTCAAGAACAAAAAGCTAGCTCGTATTTATATCAGCGAAATCGTAAGCCGACATGGGGTACCGTTAAGCATTATTTCTTATCGTGATGGTCGTTTTACTTCACGAACATGGCAAGCAGTACAAGCCGCGATGGGTACGCGATTAGATCTCAGTACCGCCTATCACCCTCAAACTGATGGTCAATCTGAACGCACCATACAAACTCTTGAAGATATGCTTCAAGCATGTGTCATAGACTTCAAGGGAAATTGGGACGCTCATCTCCCATTAGTTGAATTTTCGTACAACAACAGCTATCATTCAAGCATCGGCATGGCACCTTTTGAAGCCTTATATGGTCGTAAGTGCCAATCTCCTGTATGTTGGCACGAAATTGGGGAAGCTCAAATCACTGGTCCATAATTGATCCAAGAAACCACAGACAAGATCCATCAAATTCAAAACAATCTTCTAGCGGCTCAAAGTCGTCAAAAGAGTTATGCAGATAAACGACGGAAGCCTTTGGAGTTTAACATTGGTGATCATGTACTTTTAAAAGTATCACCGTGGAAGAGAGTAGTTCGTTTTGGTCAAAAAGGCAAGCTAGCACCACGCTACGTAGGACCCTTCAAGATACTCGAAAGAGTAGGACCTGTAGCATACAAGCTTGATCTACAAGAAGAACTCAACAGGATTCATCCCACATTTCACGTATCAAACTTAAAGAAGTGCCTCGCTGATGAAAACCTTCACATTCCACTAGAAGATATCCAGATTGATGAATCTATGCATTTTATTGAAAGACAGTAGAGATCATGGACTTCGGGGAGAAACGTCTACGACGGAGTCGCATTCCAATTGTTAGGGTACGCAGGGAGTCGAAACGGGGACCTGAGTTTACTTAGGAACGTGAAGACTCAATGCGCGAAAAATACCCACATCTTTTTCCTACTACTACTTAAATTTCGGGACGAAATTCCTAAAAGTAGGGGATACTGTAACATTTGTCAAAAACGGGTTTCCAAAACCCGCTCCGTTTTGTAATCAAAATATCAAGTTATAAATGTCACGTTGTGTATTTATGGTTATTTTAATTTTTAATGATACATAATTAATAAACAAACTAAACTATAAAAATTATATTTGATAAAAAGTGAAAACAAAATAAATAAAAATAAAATGTTGCTGCCGGGGCTCGAACCCGGGTCAGCCGGATTATAACTTCAAAGACTTAACACTCACACGCATAACCACTCCGCCACTTGTTTGTTTTCTGTCAACTCTAGAAAACAAATAACTCTTATATACAAACCTAGATAAATCGGTTGCGCCAACTAAAAAACTGAAATCGGCTATTCAACCGTCTCTAAACGTTTGAATGATCGCGATTTCAGGTTTATAACCGATGCACCGACAAATCCTAATCAATTCGGATTTGAATGAACTTCAATTTATATCATGATCGGTTTTTTATAACCGAAAATGATCAATGTCTGAATTACTTCGATCAAGACCCCTCTCGCGACTCAGAAACATCATACAAACCTTCCATTTCACTTTCGTCATACATTCAGTCCATCAGAAAGCTTAAATCAACTCGCCGGAAATTTCTGCAAGTTCGCCGGAAAACCGCATTCATCATCAAAACGGTAAGTCTTTCAATACCGTCGTAGTCTAACAATTGTCAAGCTATTTCTAACTCAAACCATTCGCTTGAAATCGAATTCAGACGCTACTATCAAATAATACCAGTTCGCCGGAAAAGTTCTGGAAATTTTTATTTCTGTCTGTTAAACGGTAAGGACCTTCAAACACACTGTTAACGTTTGTTTATCACTTCAATTCCACGATTGGCTAATCAAAACGGTTAACTGTTTTGTTCAGTTGAGGTGCACAAAAACAGAGCCGACGCATTGCCGGAAATTCTGTGATAAATCATTCCTACGGTATGTTTACTTACAACACCGTCTCTGCCATTTCATTTTAGTCTTATGAATGATAAGCAAGAAACGGTATTAGTAACACAGTCGACTGTAAATTGAGTGAAGAAGACGAAGATAGTTAAGTTATAAGTTTATTTAAAATCAGTAATATGAACGGGTTAGACACACAGTCCAGCGGTGGACTGTGTGCAAACAAATTTCATACGCGACGCGAGTTCGATCCCTGATACACGCACCCCCTATGTAATAAAATGCCTTTTTGTTTAAAACTGAACCGGGTTAACTCCGTTAGTTGTTAAGTATAATAAAAATCTGTATAATAACCAAGTTAGACACACAGTCCAGCGGTGGACTGTGTGTAGCGTTAAAGCACAGGTCCCGGGTTCGAGACCTGTACATGGCACCGGCTCGACGAATTAAAATGTTTTTGAAAATAAAAGGATTTTGGATAAATTGAGTTAATATATAAGTATAATTAAAAACATAATTATTTCAGGTTAGACACGGCTCAGTTGGTACAGCTGCGTGCACGCGTACGGGAGGTCTCGGGTTAGAGCCTCACCCAGCGCATGAATTTACACAATAAACCGGTCAACAAGTCAACAAGTCAAACGGTCAACGGTCGTAAAAAGTCAACATATTTTTATATTTTTATTTATTTAATTTAATTTAAAAATCAATTAAAAATACTTAAAAATAATGTTTTTTAAAGATAGGAAATAGCCTTAAAACTCACAAAAATATATCTAAAAATCTTATTAAAATTATTAATAAAACCCACTCATTTACTATATTTTCCGTTGTTATTTAGGTTAGTTAATTCTCGTTGTTTAGCTCTTCCAACTCGTGCGCATCTCACCATCTCAAATCCAACGCACCCAATGTGAGTGAATCTTTACAAATTCCCCGTTTTAATCACGTTTTGGGGTGTATCATGTGTCTTGCTATATATTATATTTAAAACATTGTGCATACATCATATCATGAACATGTGTATTCAGCTTGATTCAACTGTTTATGTGGTTATTGTTAGATTCAATTTATTATTTTCAGTACATGCAATTTCATAGGCCGCCGCTCCCCATTACATTATGAGCGTTGAGCAAGTTCCCCATTACATTATGAGCGTGAACCTGGCGTGCCAACATACGATCGGCTCCGTTTGATTGAGCCTTGATCGCACAGACATTTTTCATTTTCAGTACATGCAATACGATCGGCTCCGTTTGATTGAGCCTTGATCGCACAGTTTCATTCATGTTATTTATTGTATGATGTTGGTATGTTAATGTATTCTATCATATGTTATTGTATGTTATAGTTGTGATTGCAAATTGCTACTGCCTGATTATTTACATTTGCTCATTTATGATTATGCAAAATTTTTCATTGATAAACTAACAAGAAAATCAATAATAAATGTTTATCTAACAAGGTTCACTCGCCAACTTATGTTGACCCAAAAACCCCCATTTTTACACATGATACAGGTGAACCAGCTGCAGCCAGAAACACTTAGGATTGGACTAGAAGAATAAAATGATTTAGAGCTTGGAATTGTTTTGTTTGGTTATTTTTCTTTGTATTGTATGGACATGTTTGGATATTTGGGAATGTAATTTTGACTTTAATAAATATGAAACATATTAGTAAATATCATGAGCTTTGGTGATAACCCAATTATGCCCCGACTCTTATTCCGCTGCGGGTCGGGGTGTGACAGATTGGTATCAGAGCCATGACTATAGGGATATAGTGTTTTTCTAGGATACCCTGCCAGCTTTCGGAGATACAGGTGTCTTAACCTTGCTACAGAAATTCTTTCCAGACATGTTACTTTTTATGAGTTGGGTTTCCTTTTTCTAAACCTACGAATACGTTGCCTCTAACTATTGAGTTTTTGGAAACCCACATCTCCCATATGTTTAGCCATAACTCCTTACCTACTCTCCTAACCAACCGTCTCCCTGCTCACACATCGGCCTCAACAACCTCTCCTACATAACATGTACCTGCCGAAACGGTACTTGTACAACCTGTCACAACCCAAACTATACTTGTCCAACCAGCAGCGGCCAAACTCGTAACTAGTCTTTCACACCCGGTTACTCAGCCTTTCGCCCAGTTCTACCAACGAAGACCTTAGCCACACAACCCGAACCCACCTCTAACACCTCCTGAGACCCCGATCATCGCATCCTATGGTTACTCGCTCTAGAGCTTCCAGCTCTAACCTTAACCTTTACACATCCACCTCCCCTCCCAATCTCACTTACCCGCTTCTCCATTAAAAGCCCTATCAAATCCTAATTGGCGCGTAACCATCAAATGTGTGTATGTTTCTCCACATCTGCTAATTACACATATTTTTATTTAGATATCAACGTTTCTTCAAATGTGGTTTAATTTGTTACCAAATTATTACTTCTTTATCTGTTAAATTTGCTAAGAGTGATCTTGGGTCCCTTCATCAGTTTTTGGGTATCACCGTTTCTCAAAAGGCAAAAGGCTGGTGGATTATCCATGTCTGAGGAATCTTATGTTGTTGATATTATCACTAGACCAAATATGACTGACTACAAACCATGTGCTACACATGTTGATACCAACTTCAAACTGAGTTCGGACGCTAGATCGCCTGTGTAGGATGGTACATTATATCGCAGTCTTGTACGTGCTCTTCGGTATCTTACTATCACTCAGCAAGACATTATGCAATTAAACAGGTCTGTCTTTTATGTATGATCCTCGTGAGCCTCATTTTTATCATTTGAAGTGCATGCTACGGTATCTTCAAGGTAGATGTGATCATGGTTCATATATTTGTCCCTCAAATTTAGAGAAATGAACAACTTATTCAGATGCTCATGGGGAGATGCCCTGATTGACAGTGGTGGATGTAGAAAATTTTCGTAGGGGTAACGTTTTATAAAAAATGGGTAACGAAATCGAAAAAAGTCAAAAAAAGGTTAATTTTTTCCAAAATTTATAGTACCGCCTGAACGCCAAGGGGTAGCGGAGGCTACCCCTTCCCCTAAGGTAGGTCCGCCCCTGCTGATTGATGTCGGTCTACTTCGGCTTATTGAGTTGTTACAGGGACAATCTGGTTTCTTGGTCCTCCAAACGACAACCTACTATTTCACGCTCTAACGCAGAGGCTGAATACTAAGGTGTTGCAAATGTTGTTGCTGAAACCAGTTGGTAGCAATCTTCTCACTGTACTTCATGTTCCTACTCCTCAGGCGACTATTGTGTATTGCGACATCTCTGCTGTTTATTTGTTAGAAAACCCAATACAACATCAATATACCAAGCATGTGGAACTCGACATTCATATTGTCCGTGAAAAAGTTAAACTTGGTTTTGTTCGGGTCCTTCATGTTCCAGCTAACTTTCAGTATGCTGATATTTTTACTAAAAGACTGTCTCGCCAGTTATTTCAACGTTTCAAATCCAACTTTCAGTATGCTGATTTAACATATGGATATGTATATTATAATATAGTATTATTTGTATTTTGTATCTATCTATTTATTAATATTTAGAATAGAATAGCTTAGGAGTATCTTGTATTAGTTATAATTATCTAGTTCCTTTATTCTTTCCTGTACTTTTATATATATAATTGATAATTCAATAAAAGAATTCATTCAGAAAATCAAATACTTTCAATAACAGCCTTCGCAAATTGATAATGGTAACTTTAATATATAGATATATATATATATAATTGATAATTCAATAAAAGAATTCATTCAGAAAATCAAATACTTACAATAACAGCCTTCGCAAATTGATGATGGTAAAACTATAGCTTTTTTTAGAGAGTATCATATAAAAAATTATTTACGTTTTAAAATGACAGCCACTTGAAAAATTTAACAATTGTCAGCTTTTCCAATAATCCCTTCAGTTCATGTAGTTCTTGCAGTTGCACTTGTATTTAACCATTTATTTCCTTTAATCAGGGTCAACAATCTTTGTCATAGTTATTGGACAAACCCTACTTTTTATTAACCAGCTCCACGTATGACTTTTCTTATGTATATTTTCTTTTATACATAGTTTCATTTAAGGATACGTAAAGGATTTATGATATCAGTGATGGAGTCAAGATTTTTTCTATATCAAAGACAACTAAACGGCTAAACCAAAGATGATGCTTTTATAGTATTTCACACCTAACAATAAAAAGTAAATGCCAGACTAATTTTTTTTCCTTTTAAACAGTAAATTTTGATCAATTACGGACTACTGGAGTATAATCGTGGCACAAGTGAAACCACCCGATCATATCCATCTCCACTAGACAATAACGCCTATACACTAATTCAGGAGAAAATATAATAAATCTAAGAAAAACAGTTGTAAAAATAGAACGCATGACCTAAACGCAACACTGATAATATGACGATTTAAAAAAGTTTGTGGGTGACGTCATGTTTGAAATGGAAATAGATATTCTTAAAAGATAGCACGTTTGTAATACTTGACATGACATCTCATCACCGTAGATCTAACAAAGGTTTTCTTAACAAATGCATAGCAGGGAAGACTACAAAACCTTTGGCATAGAATACAATGACACGGCCACGTTGCATGTTTTGAGTGGTTAAAACTGAAAATTTAAAAAATAAAGCTTTCCTCTTGGTGAATGAAGCTCTTGATTGTAATGGTGCCACTCGTATCACCCATTTAAACCACAAAACCACACATATATACACCAAAGGATTACATAAACAAAACAGCAGATGAGATAATGCTTCTTTCATAACCAACCGATACACAACATTATCACAGTTGGTGTGGAAGTATGAAGCAGTTGACAAGAAACTATAAATCTATAACAATATGACAGAATCCAATATTTTTTTTATTTTTGAATTATTGCCTCTTTTACTTTGTCAAGTATAGATCTTAAGCCTTTGAAAAAAGGGTGTGTTGTATGTTGGGGTAAATTGATCTGGTTAGTTGCAAGGTTGTTAAGACACCACCAACATCATCACATCATTCTCCTTTGCTGATGCAATCTGTAAGTCAAAGATCTACCAGTTTTGCTACTTATTTTTTTTTCCTATTTCATTCCAGCTTCAGATTTAACCATATTTATTCATATAGAAAGCAAAATATTTAGCAAAGATAAAAGCTTTGAGCAATATCAATATTTTTGTACAAACTAAAAATTAAATACATGAAAGGATAAGGAATATATAGGTAAACAAGATCTAAAAATTGGTGCTAGTTATATTAGCAAGATCCAGTCTCTATATACAGCCAAGCAAAATTAGATAACGCATGCTAGTTTTTTCTATATAGTAGACATGGTTAAACAAAAAAAAAAACAAAAACAAAAATAAGGATATTCCCTGGCTTAGATCTAGCAATATGTTTGTTTCAGCTTTAGATCTTTCCAAAAACTAATTTGGGAAGTGATACAACAATAAGCAGTTTAGGAGTGTTTAGGATTGCTTATATAAACTGCTTATTGAATCATCTAAGAGTAAAATAAGCAATAAACAATTAAACAAGCAATCCACCCTAGATGGATGTAGAGGTGTAAACCAAGCTGCTCGTAAGCTATTGGAGATCGAGTCCAAAAAAAACTTAAAACAAGCAGAGCTTAAACAAGCTCGAGCTTAAAAATAAGCTTGTTTAGTAAATGAGCCTTTCATTTATATATTTGTTATTTATCTGAAAACTGTCTTTAATTTTCAAAGAACACAAGAATAATTAGAAACTTACCAGCTTTTCCAATTCTCCTGTTTCTTGTTCACACAAATATAAAAGCTGATTAGCTTCGTATTATTGTGTTTATACGAGCTCTTATCGTTGTTATGCATCCAAACAGGTCAAAGGCATATGGACATATGATCTCATGGTACCAAGGCGAAATAAATCTTTAAAGACCTTGCAATTTTCCAGATCAATTAACCTCCGTATACAGTAAATCAACCGGCTGGCGTCCATAAGCAGTCTAGTTATCACCAGATACCAGTAACTTTGGTCAAACTTTCAAATATGACAAACAAGTCTTCATATAAGGCTATGCGGTGTGGGGGACAACCTGGGGCCGGCTAGGCTCGTCCAGACCGCCCCCTAGCCCCGCCATCGTCCCTTTCAAGCCGCTGAAGACGTTTCTCCTTGCTTTTTATCCAACACACACATTTACATACATATGTATATATAAAGGAAGGGGCTCATCACCACACCCTTGGGGCTCATCCTCACACCCGATGACATGGCCGCCTACATGGCGGATCATCCTCAAAGAACTACCCTCCTCCACACTCCCCAGCCTAACTTGCTTTACATAATCAATGGATATCAATTGTTGAGGTCACCCATGTATTTGATGATATTTCCCGTAAAGAACACTCAAAAGTGAATTTGGTTTCTTTTTTGGCCCACAACATACATAATCAAGAAAATATACTTTTTAATATTTTTAGAACATCAAAATACCTTCTTTTGATTTATTAAGAATCAACGATGTTTTGTATAAATGAAACTGGATACATGTCTTGGTCAACTAGGATTGCACAAAACCACTCATGATCGGATATAACTTCAATTGTATAAGCAAGAGTGAGATGATAAATGCTTCTACTACTATTCATTCCTTACATACTACTCTATATTTTATTTTAATTAATTTAATTTAAATGTTTTCATCTAACTGATAATACAGCAAGCTGCAAAAGGACTGTCGTATTAAAGTTGCAATCGGGCCAAGCCTCCTGGTATTGTTGTTTATCATCTCCCAGAATGGCATGACACTAACACACCGTTTGATTGTGCTACTTCAAGTGTCAATGGGTAAGTTCTGTGCAAAGATGTTAAAGCTTATACTTTTGTTTTGAAAAGCAGCACTCTTAAGAACAAAGCTTTGTTTGGAAGATATCTTTAGCTTTGGTTTTATAAAAATACATGTCCAACAAAATAAGCTACTAAAACTATCATTAAAAATAAGCTTCGAAATTTTTAAGAGCAAAACACTCACCCTTTCACAATTATCATGTACCTAACAGTGGTGGATCTATGAATTTTATCCTGGGGGTGCGAAATATTTTGAAAGATGTTAGGCCCCTAGCTATATAAAAAAATCGGTTCATAGCGGGTTGGGTCATATAAGACAAAAGAACATCAAACTAAAATTTATATAATCATCAAAAACGCGTCAAACGTCATTACAAACGTATTTAAGCCCTACAGGTTTTTATTTTTTGAAATCTATCTAAAACATCATTTAAAGATACTAAAAACTACATCAATTCGTTACATTCTTACTCATGGTTTCTATCGCATATAAATCGCTCCACAACTTCATAAAACAACACTACACACGTAAACAAAATAAGCAATCATGTTCAACCATAGTCCATTTCAAACATTCAAGCCCTAGTATTAAATGTTGATTACTTGTAACTAATCCTTTAAACAAACAAAGCTATAAATAAAACAACAAAATCATTTAACTACAAGTCTAGAACAACAAAAAAACATCAAAAAAACATAAAAAGATCAAACCCTTATGCATCTATATTTTCTCCTAATAATCACATAAAACAACAAAAAAACGTCAATAAAGAAACCATACTAGTTCTATATCGGGGGTCGGTCCTGCCGGAATTTTAGTTTTTCCAGCAAAAATAGACGTCCGGTCATGAGCAGTGGCGCCAATTCACCGTAAGTTTTTTTAGAGTGGTATTTCGAATTGAAATGGTGGATGAATTTGGGTTATTTTTATTTAGTTCAAATTTTTTTAGGTTGAATTTGGGCTTGGGTTATAAGAATATATCGTAGATTGGGTTTTGATTGGGTTAAGTAATTAAGTGGTTAAAGAATAATTATATAAATTGTTTTATATACTTATATATTAAATAATAATCAGTGTTAATTTTTTTTCTAAGTGGGCCGGTTGATAATTTTCAAGGGATGCGAGTGAAAATTTCTAAGGGGTGCAGTCGGGATTTCTAGCGAAAAATAACACTAGAATTATTTTTTTCAAAGAGTGTGCCCGCCCACCACAGCTCAGGGTGGGTACGCAACTAGACAATTCCTACACGCTTTATTCACTCTCGCAAAACTGTATAATAGCATCTCTAAAACTATGTACATTTCAAAACCGCATGATAGCATTTACATTTACATTAATAACACATTCCTAAAGCTACATGATTTTTTTTTCTAGTGGTCGTTTATTTTCAGACCCACAGGAGTCTAATAACATACTCATGTATATAAAAATATGTAATGAACCTCAAGAGTATATGCGTTAAAAATCATAGTAGAAGCATACCTTAATTTTCTTTAAGGGTTGATATGCACTCCATCAAAAATTGCATACCTTACCAAATACTAATTCTGTCCTCCTTCAAGGACAAACCTTTAATATATTGTATGCCATATAAGTATAAACTTAGTTGCAACTATGGAATTCCATCACACAAGCCAGTGGCAGATCTAGAAAATATTCGTAGGGGTAACGTTTTATAAAAAGAGGTAACTAAATCGAAAAAACTTCAAAAAGGTCAAATTTTTCCAATTAAGATGTTTTCATACAACATATAACTTGATAAAGATTAACTCTGGCAACTTTAAGTTTTTTAGTTTATCAACGTCGGTCCAAAACCTTGTTTATATTGAAAAGTTTTTTTAAAAG
Source organism: Scalesia atractyloides (assembly GCA_947069175.1). Taxonomy (NCBI): domain Eukaryota; kingdom Viridiplantae; phylum Streptophyta; class Magnoliopsida; order Asterales; family Asteraceae; genus Scalesia; species Scalesia atractyloides. Next base: position 84,867,305 of record CAMTDV010000028.1, on the reverse strand, counting down.
GGCCCCAATTTGGTAGTTCGTTTAGTGCCACCAGAAACGTTGGACCGGCCCTGTCACCAATTAAGATGTTTTCAATACAAAAACCACTGGACATGAAATCCAAGAACATAAGAAGTCCTATTAGTTGCTAATGTGTCAATATCTTTGTGAAATGCTAGTATTGCTTATCGGTTAAAAAACAAAACCCAGAATATTATATTTCAATCATATGTATGTCTTCCTTGATTTCCTAGTTTAATTAACATTATATGAATCTTAGTTTTTAAATTCATAGAAGTGGCATCACCACTAAAGTCAGGTAACTGACTCCTCTCTGGCTATGTTTAAAATTTAAATGCTTAGGTGATGTTTTATTGTGAAATCGTATTAATTGTTGAACCCATGCGAGGACATCAACCCCTGAAGTTTGAATGCTTGGTGTTTGATAATAATGAAAAGAGTCATCCTCATAGATACATTAGTTTACCATATTAGAGTTAGGAAGAAAGTTATTGATATGGATTATAGGGTTTCGGGGGAGATGGAGAATCAAGAACATAAACATCATACTAGGATCTAGTGAATCCCTAACGCCAGACTTGTAGCAGCGCACATCCGTTTACATCATGGATCTATAATTCTACAAAACATCACAGAACTAAATTGCATGTCTAAAGTCTAGATGTTGGAATACGTTGTTCTAGGAATAAGTTAGCTAAACGCTAAGTTGCCTGGTGCTACTAAAGTATAAAAGCATTAGAGTGCTTTGAGACCTATAGACTAGTCAAGTTTACTTTGTGCAATGGTGTAAAAACCTAGAGAGTAGTCATGTGAGTTTTCAAGGGCTACCGCAAAATGTAGGTGAACATTTCAAGGCAGCCACGGATTGTATAATGGATTTTTTTCAGAAGGATTATGAAACCCCAATTATCCTTAAAGAGGCTAGGCTACATTAGGGCTGATAATTTCTACTCGAACACTATAACACGACACGAACCTACACAAAGTAATATGTTTCGTGTCTATAACAGGTGGACACGTTAACACATGTTTAATGACACGTTTATATTTTTAAAGAAAAAAGATACGAGGCTCCTAATTTTAAATAAAAAAAATACCTGGAAGTAAAGTTTATATGCTTAAAAACATATCATGTTCGTGTCTTAGCAGGTGGTTTTCGTGTCTTAACACGTCATATGATACGCTAGTAATTTTTTTGTGTCTTAAAAGGTAATTTCGTGTAACCTGTTTATTATCAGGTTCGTGTTCATGTTTGGAAATTTTGACACGATGAGATTTCGTGTTATATTCGTGTTTACCTGTTTCAGGTTCGTGTTCATGTTTGGAAAATCAGACACGATAACATTTCGTGTCATATTCGTATTTACCTGCTTCGGGTTCGTATCTTATCGTGTCCGTGTCTTAAAAGGCCAGGTTGACATGATATGTCAGCCCTAAAAAATCCCAATTAATTTCCAACATCACTAAACCTTCATGTAAGATGCACATATGACTTATGTCTTCCATAATACTAATTATACAATTGCTTCCACATATGCATTTAAGCTTAAACTCACACAAAATCATCCTAAATTATCACTACTAGAAAACTGCTACTATTTCTACCAAAATTTTCTACGTATCCTACAAACAAAATTGCCAAGACTTTTCCACGAAATTCCTACGAACAAGAAATGGTCTTAGTTTTGTGACAAAAAAACCAAAATTGTTATGCGTAGGAAAAGTGTCAGAAATTTCTCAAAATGGAATTCGTTTTCACTTTAACCATTATTCGGAAATTTGTAGGAATTTGTATGCGTAAGAAAAGTGTCAGAATTTTCTAACGGAATTCGTTTTCATTTTAACAATTAGTAGGAAATGCGTAGGGTTCCAATTTATAAGTAAAATATTCATAATAAATAAAATTATTGATATTAAAATATAAAGTTTTATTAATTATAAAAATATATATGTTTTTTTTGAATTTATTTATTACTATTCGTAGGAAGAGTGTTGGAAATTCCAACAATTTACTTAATAGATAAAAAGATATTTGTAATACATTTTATGTTATTTTAAAACAAATTTATTAAAATCCAATTGAAATGAGTCGGAAATGCCAACAGATTTCCTATGAAATAGTTTTTAGTTGATATCCATAGGAATGTGTAGGAGTATGCTGACGCAATTCCTAAGAAATCTTCAAAACTCCTCTAAAAACCAATATCTTTATGTACAAAAAATAATATATATTTTACAACTTGAGCATTCGCAACGTCATTTATCCTTAAAAGGCCTCACTGGAAGTTGTTATAGTCTTAATAGTAAGTGAACTAACGATGCGGAACAAGATAGATAAGAATAATAGAAACATTCTAGCATACATTTAGAGAAAATCTAAATTGGAGAAATATTATTATCATGTATTGAAAGTTCCTCCAAACATTACAAACAAACGTTTATTCATAGGTTATTCTGGTAACCTACTAATTAAGTTGGGTCTAAGTAATCGGGTCAAAGTAATCGAATATTGAGTAAACTCTTAAATGAAATAGAGTATTGACTAGACTCATAATTGAAATAGTAAACATGACCAAAATAATAATTTCGGTCAACATAACCAACACTAGACTTAGATAAAACAAATAATAAAAACTAAAATATAAAACAAAAACTAGATTATTGAAAAAGATTTATGAATATTATTTTTTGAGTTGTGAATCTTTTTCCATCCTTCTTCTACATTTTCACTAGTTCACAAACGAGTCGTTCATTCGAGTTATGGTCCTGCATCATTCTTTCTCATTTGAAAAGAACTCATCCACGAGTTCTTGGAATGCAGAGTTTTAGTTGGTGAGTTGCTTTACTTCTCTATTGTCACCATCATCTTTGGATTCATAGTTTCATCCATTATTAAATTTGTTAGCGGTTCATCATCCAGTATTAACTTTGTTAGTGGTTCAATAATCTCGACCTTAGTATACACAAATGAAGTTATTAATTTCATAATCATCTTGCTTCTCGTAATTGTTTTTCTTGATTTCTTGACTATTGTCATAACCCTGACCTTACTCTGGACGGGAGGTGGTACGGTGTTTATAAAAATTATCGCAGCGGAAAATTCCATCAGAACCAGGTGTTAGGAAAAAAGTCAGATTTTTCAAAACACTGTAGTTTTCATTTCATAAAACTATGGGATGAAACGCATATTTACGTAAAGGATTTTCACAAGGATAAACCCTTGATTTACAAAAACACGTTTATTTCAGGTTGCATAGTCACTTTAAGCTTTGAGTGCCTCATAGCACTTTTCCTTCTCTTCACAGTAAATCACCTTAAACATGTTTTAAAAACATTTTATCAGTGAAAAATACTGGTGAGTTCATTCAAATTTATAATGCATTCTTATAGTTACACCATTAAGAGCTTTTACATCTGTTTACCTACTATTGACTAACTCGTTGTCCAATAGTAAAGAAATTACTTTGAATAGTATTTGTCACTCGCCCGTTTCGGTAACTAGTGATCATATCACTATTTGGCTAACTCGTTGTCCAATAGTGACGCATAACAAGTAATGTATACAAAACCCCACATACTGGTAGTAATTCCAAGATACGAAGACTTAATCACTGTAAATACAACTTGTAAAACATTTAGGGTTTGAAAGTAATTGATAAAAGAGAATGACTCACATTGCATATTTAGGGTTTTTAGTAAACGCCTCCTGGTCTAAGTCCAGGGTTCCTAACTAAACATGTAATGCAACACCTATTAGTGTATTAATATCACACCCTGACCCGCAGCTGATATAGTAGTCGGGGCATGATTGAGTTTTCATCAAAGCTCATGACATTTACTATAATTAAGTTTCATATTTATTAATTCAAATTTAAAAGAGAATATTCCAACAAACACATAAAAACATACAAACACGAAAATGTTCTAAACAAGAAATGTTTTGTTCTTCTTCTAAAGCCATATCCTAAGTGTTCCTTTCCAGCCTGTCCACATGTATCATGTGTGAAATAAAGATTTGGGTCAACAAAAGTTGGTGAGTGAGTCTCATTTAATCATTTGAAAGAATTAGTTATATTGATTAATTTAATAAAGATGTGCATAAACCAAATATGAGTATGCTTATATGTAAATCTATCCGCAAACCACATAACATCAAGCAATGAACACATGAGCATGATAAATGATGAACTATGAGATCAAGGCTCAATCAAACGGAGCCGATCTAATGAGGCATGCGATACTCAACTCGTATCCAACGAGGAACTGATGGGCCTAATGTGAATGATGACTGAAATGAGAAAATGTAACCACATATAACAACAACCAAACATTTCATAAACGTTAGATCACATAATGGTAGTAGCACAAGTGTTTGAACAAAATTATGTAAACGACACATAATACACCCCAAAACATGAATAAAAAGGGGAATTTGTAAGGATTCACTCACAGTGGGTGCGTTTCTTGGATTGACGACGAATGCGCACGATTTAAGATTCAACCGACGAGAGAAACTAACCTAGATAATCACGTAATAATTCGATAAATATATAACTTTTATTTGAAACTAATATTTCTAATTAATGCATTTTATTAGATTTTTTTTAGGTTTATTTTTATAGTATTTATTACGAATTTAAAACTTTAAAAAGTCTTATTTTTAGGTGTTTTAAAGGATTTTTAAATAAAATAAATAAATAAAGAAAAATGGTTATTAAAAATGTCACACCCGACCCGCAGCGGAAACAAGAGTCGGGGCATAATTGGGTTATCACCAAAGCTCATGATGTTTACTAATATGTTTCATATTTATTAAATCCAAATTACATTTCAAAGTTCCAAGTCAAATTCATACAATACAAGGAAAAGAAAGATTAACTAAACAAATCCATAATCTAAACTGGTTTATTCTTCTAGGCCGCCCTATATGTTTCTTGCTTCAACTTGATCACCTGTATCATGTGTAAAAATGGGAAATTTTGGGTCAACAAAAGTTGGCGAGTGAACCTTGTTTAAAACATTTGTTATTGGTTTATTATTGTAATTTAATTTAGGAAAAATTGTGCAATAATCATATATGAACAAATGTATGTAAACATAACAATCACAAACCACCTTGCTTAAGCATGAAATAAAAATAACAATGTATGTGTTGGCAACGTCCCGTTCACGCTCATAGGTAATGGGGAACGGACGGCCTATGCTAATGTATGTGAGATCAAGGCTCAATCAAATAGAGCCGATCTTATGTTGGCAACGCCTGGTTCACGCTCATAGGTAATGGGGAACAGCTCACGCTCATAGGTAATGGGGAGCGGCGGCCTATGAAATGTATGTACTGAAATGATAAAATTAATCTAAACTTCAACCACACAGTCAATGGATACACCTTGAATACGCATTGATCATAAACATGATGGATGCACAATGATTAATTATAATAAATAAATACGACACATGATACACCCCAAAATGTGATTAAAACGGGGAATTTGGTAGAGATTCACTCACATTGGATGCGTTTGTTTGAAGATGTTGGATGTGCACGAGTTTAGGGGATTGATCGACGAGAGATAACTAACCAAATAAGAAATGAAAAGGCACGGTAAGTTTGTGGATTTTACTAACTATTTTAATAAGATTTTTGGGTATAAATTTGTGAGTTTAAGGCTACTTTCTAATCTTGAAAACGTTATTTTTAAGTATTTTTAATTGATTTTTAATTTAAATAATTGATTTAATAAATAAAATAAATAATAATAAAAAATTGACTTTGACCGAGACCGTTAGACCGTTGACCGTTACTGTTGACCGGTTTAATTGTGCGAAATTGTGCGCTGAGTGAGGCTCGAACCCGAGACCTCCCGTACGCGTGCACGCAGCTCTACCAACTGAGCTACGTGTCTAACCCGAAATAATTCTGTTTTTAATTATACTTATATACTATTTACTTTAAACCGAAAATTATTTATTTTTAAAAAGCTTTTAAACGTAACGGACCGGTGCTGACCACAGGTCTCGAACCCGGGACCTGTGGGTTAGCGTACACACAGTCCACCGCTGGACTGTGTGTGTCACTTGGTTATTAACTCGGTTTTTATTATACTTAACATATACTGTGCGTCAACCCGGTTCAGTTAAAAAGGCGGATTTTTATTTCAAGTGGGTAAAGCTGGGACAGGATTCGAACTCGCGTCTCGTGTATGTTTGTTGCACACAGTCCACCGCTGGACTGTGTGTCTAACCCGTTTATTAAACCGATTTTAATTATTCTTATATTATACCACACTTCATCTTCTTCGTTCAAAACATAACATCGATCAAAAGACTGTTATTTGCTAAATTAGCTCAATGATGGTTATGAGTCATCGAAAAGAAAATGAATGGAAAGAGATTGGAGGGTTGATTGTACCAACTGTTCGCTTTTCTTCAGACGTCCGGCAAGGTCGTCGGCTCCGTCTTGGTGAGCTGCGGCTGATAGAATCTACCAATAATTTGGAGGGATTAGATGCGAAGTGGGACTACTGGGTAATGACTATCAGTGAAACAGAAGAATCATACCGATAATCAGCAGTTCCCCTGAAAGTTCAGAAATTTCTCCGGCGAATCAGATAATCCGGCAACGTCAACTGCAAAGGATTCTGGGTGAGGGATTTATATTAGAATTTGTCTAATTAAAGGAATGAGCCAGAAAAATCGAAGTAATTACCGTGCAGGTGGAAGTCTCGGTTTTCCGGCGACTTGCAGATGTTTTCCGGCGAGTAGATTTTCGTCGAGAGAAAGTGCGATTTGGGAGCGAAAAGGTTTCTGGTGAATTGTGGGTGAATTTATAGGGTAGTATCGAGGTGAATGGGGTCTGAATTCGGTCTTAATTCGAAGTCAGTCGTTCTCCGGCGGTTACGGCTGTTGTCGCGGGTTCAGATGTCCGTTATAACCGTCGCTAAAGTTAATTCAATGGTTAATTCGAGCGGAAACGTAATTTATTGGCGAAGTCGTCGGGATTTCCGACGACTGCTGTTTGGGCGCAAGTTGACCGAGTTTGAATTCCGCACATCAATATTTGATTTAATAAATCCATTAACTTAACAGAAAATCAAAGTGGCGGAGTGGTTTATGGTGTGTGAGTTAAGACTTTGAGGAAATAACCGGCTGACCCGGGTTCGACTCCCGGCAGCCGGTTTTCCTTTTTAATTAATTAATTTTCATATTTTTACAATTTTAATTTATATCTTTTAATTTGTTGATCAATTATGAATCGTTTAAAATTAAAATAAGCCGTAAATGAACAACAAAATTTTAAAACTGATTGTTCGGTTATTAAACGAAGCGGGTTTCGAAAACCCGTTTTTCGACAAATGTTACAGTATCCCCTACCTTTAGAAATTTCGTCCCGAAATTTAAGTAGTAGTAGATACAGGAAAAAGGTGTGGGTATTTTTCGCGCATTGAGTCTTCACGTTCCCAAGTAAACTCAGGTCCTCGTTTCGACTCCCAGCGCACCCTGACAATTGGGATGCGGCTTCTTCTTAAACGTTTTTTCCGAAGTCCATAATTTCTACTGGTCTTTCAATAAAATGCATAGATTCATCAACTTGAATGTCTTCTAGAGGAATATGGAGATTTTCATCGGCGAGGCACTTCTTCAAGTTCGATACGTGGAATGTGTGATGAATTCTGTTGAGTTCCTCCGGTAAGTCAAGCTTGTAGGCTACAGGTCCTACCCTTTCGAGTATTTTGAAAGAACCTACGTGGCGTGGTGCTAGCTTGCCTTTTTGGCCGAAACGAACTACTCCCTTCCACGGCGATACCTTTAAAAGTACTTGATCGCCAACGTTAAACTCCAAGGGCTTTCGTCGCTTGTCAGCATAGCTCTTTTGACGACTTTGTGCCGCTAACAGGTTGTTTCGGATTTGATGAATCTTGTCAGTTGTTTCTTGTATCAATTCTGGACCGGTGATTTGAGCTTCTCCAATTTCGTGCCAACATATAGGTGATCGGCATTTACGACCATATAACGCTTCGAAAGGTGCCATGCCGATACTTGAATGAAAACTGTTGTTGTACGAAAATTCAACTAATGGTAAGTGAGCGTCCCAATTCCCTTTGAAGTCTATGACACATGCCCGAAGCATGTCTTCAAGAGTTTGAATGGTGCGTTCAGATTGACCATCAGTTTGGGGATGATAGGCAGTGCTGAGATCTAATCGCGTACCCAAAGCGGCTTGTACAGCTTGCCATGTGCGTGAAGTGAAACGACCATCACGATCCGATATAATGCTTAAAGGTACACCATGACGGCTTACGATTTCACTGATGTAGATGCGGGCTAGCTTCTCATTTTTGAAGTCCTCGCGAATTGGAATGAAGTGGGCTGATTTTGTAAGACGATCAATGATTACCCATATTGTGTCGTACCCACCAGGAGTGCGAGGTAACCCGGTAATGAAGTCCATGGTTATATTTTCCCACTTCCATACGGGTATTTCAGGTTGGACCAGAAGTCCTGAGGGTCTTTGGTGCTCAGCTTTCACTTTTGAACAGGTAAGGCACTTGGAAACAAAAACAGCAATATCCTTCTTCATGCCAGGCCACCAGTAGGTGTATCGAAGGTCTTGATACATCTTGTCGGCTCCTGGATATACAGAGTATCGTGTCTTGTGAGCCTCTTTCATAAGAGTATCGCGAAGATTGTTGTGATCAGGAATCCATAGGCGATCGAGATAATACAGAATGCCGTCAGATTTTGTTTCGAGTTTAAGTTCTGCTCCACAAGATAACTCGTTGCGTATGTCGTATTCTGTTATGGAAACATGTTGAGCTTCTCGGATTTGGTCTTTGATGTTGGTCATGATTTGCGAACATAGAAGACGAATAGAGTTCGCATAACCTTTTCGACTGAGTGCATCAGCCACCACATTTGCCTTACCAGGATGATACCGAATTTCGCAGTCGTAATCATTAAGAAGTTCGACCCATCTTCGTTGCCTCATATTCAACTCCTTTTGGTTAAAGATATGTTGGAGGCTCTTGTGGTCAGTGTAAATCTCACACTTGGTACCATAGAGGTAATGTCTCCATATCTTAAGAGCGAATACAACGGCTCCAAGTTCTAGGTCGTGAGTAGTGTAGTTCTTCTCATGAGTTTTGAGCTGCCTAGAAGCATAGGCTATCACTTTTCCCCTTTGCATTAAGACACAGCCTAAACCCTGTCCTGATGCGTCGCAATATACTACAAAGTTTTCGCAACCTTCGGGGAGTGTGAGGATAGGAGCGTCACAAAGCTTTTGCTTAAGAGTTTGGAAGGCTTCTTCTTGTTTAGGTCCCCATGCGAAGGGTTTTCCTTTATGTGTCAAAGCCGTGAGTGGTACAGCGATACGAGAGAAATTCGATATGAAACGACGGTAGTAACCAGCCAACCCAAGGAAAGATCGTACCTCGGTTGGGGTACGTGGCGCTTGCCATTCTTGTACTGCCTTGATCTTTGCGGGGTCGACATGAATTCCTTTGTCATTGACGACATGACCAAGGAACTGTACCTCTTGTAACCAAAATTCGCATTTGGAAAATTTAGCATAAAGCTTTTCGGTCTTTAAAAGTGAGAGGATGAGCCGAAGGTGTCGCTCATGATCAGTCTTAGACTTTGAGTAAATGAGAATATCGTCGATGAAGACTATAACGAAGCGATCAAGATAGGGTTTACAAACTCTGTTCATTAAGTCCATGAAGACGGCTGGAGCGTTGGTTAGACCAAAAGGCATAACCATGAATTCGTAGTGACCATATCGAGTTCGGAAGGCGGTCTTTGGAACGTCTTCCTCATGTACTCTGAGTTGGTGATAGCCGGAACGAAGGTCGATCTTTGAAAAATAAGAGGCACCCTGGAGTTGGTCTAGAAGATCATCGATGCGGGGTAACGGATAGCGATTTTTGACCGTTAATTTGTTGAGTTCCCTGTAATCAATGCACATGCGAAAAGTCCCATCTTTCTTCTTTACAAACAGAACAGGTGCACCCCAAGGCGATGAGCTAGGACGTATGAATCCCTTGTCGGTCAGTTCTAGCAATTGACTGGCCAGCTCTTGCATCTCGGATGGGGCTAACCTATAAGGAGATTTCGCGACGGGTGTAGCGCCAGGTATAAGGTCGATACGGAATTCGACTTCTCTCCTGGGAGGAAGTCCGGTGATATCGTCGGGAAAAACTTGCGGGAATTCCTTCACTACGGGTATATCTTCGAGTCTCTTCTCTTTGCCTCCTTTCTTGACAACGTGGGTTAGAAATGCTACATAATTTTTGCGGAGATATCTTCGGGCTTGAAGACAGGACATCAGCTTGAGTCCTTTCGAAGGGGTTTCTCCAAAGATTCGTAGAGTTTGACCGTCTGCAAGAGGAATGCGAATGAACTTCTCACGGCATACTACTTCAGCCTGATGTTGGCTGAGCCAGTCCATGCCGATTATAATGTCGAAACTTCCCAACTTCATAGGAATGAGGTCAACAGAAAAATCGTGATCGTTTAGAGTAAAGGTGCAGTTCCGGATAATGGAGTTTAATGAGACTGGCTTTCCGTCAGCAACTTCTACCGTTATGGAGTTCATAAGCTCGACACGAGTTTGATTGAGGATGGGTTCGAATTCTAAGGACACAAAACTCTTATCCGCGCCAGTATCAAATAATACAGATGCATAACTACCATTGACGAGAAACGTACCGTTAACCACGTTGTTGTCGGCCCTAGCTTGGTTGGCATTGATGTTAAATGCTCTTCCTCTAGCAGGTGGAGGAGCTTGGTTAGCTTGGTTCACTGGATTCGCTTGAGCTTGAGCATGTATGATGTTTACCAAGCGTGGACACGTGTTTCTAAAATGGTTTGGGTCACCGCAATTATAGCAAGCCCGCATAGGTTGCATCATGGGGTAGTTGGGTTGATAGTAGGTTTGGGTTGTATGTTGTGTAGGCGGTGGTTGAAAAGGTTGTTGGGTTTGACCCATCATTTGATGGTGGGTTTGAGTTGTGGGTTGGTTGCGGTTCATTCGTTGCAGTGTGCGGCAGGCTTGAATGGTGTGCCCTGCACGGCCACAGCCGGTGCAGTATTGACAGGGGTAATCGGGGGAGTGATGGTATTGGCAACGGGTGCACTTTGGGTAAGGGCCAGAGTATTGCCTTTTGTGTGGTGCGGGTGAAGGAGTAACTTGTGTGATGGGGGCAACAGGGTGGGGAAATTTGTTTGAGTGACGGCAAAATTTCTGGTATTTCGCTTTCTCTTGTTTGGAAATTTTGAGGATGAGGTGGGTTGGTTGGAAGTTGGGCCCTCAATGGGGGTCTTCTTTTTCTCCTCTTTGAACTTACCGTTTCTGATGCGGTTCTCGGTAAGTTCGGTGGCTAATTCCATGGCGGCTTCGAGCGTTGCAGGCGAAGCGCTGAGGACTGAGTCCTGAATCTTCGAGGGAAGGCCTCGAATATAGTGTTCCACCAATCGGTACACGGGGGTGAACAAGTTTGGAACCATCTGGTTCAGCTCAAGGAATCTTTTGTTGTAGGAAGTGTGATCCCCTTCCTTTTGCTTCAGTGAGTGGAATTCATCCTCTAACTTCTTGAGTTCGCTTCTTGGGCAGAAGCGTTTTGTCATTACTTCCCTTAACTCTTCCCAAGTTAAGGCCATCGCGTCTTCCACTCCTCTCTTACCCTTCTCGGTGTTCCACCAGGTCAGGGCTACCCCGAATAATCTCCCAGTCGCGTAACGTACCTTGCGATCCTCGGGACAATCGCAATTTAGGAAAGTGTTTTCCATCTCCTCAAACCAGTGGAGGAGAGCGGTGACACCTTCGGTCCCTTCGAACTTCGGGGGATCGCAAGACTTGAAGTGCTTGTAGGAGCACTTCTTGGAGGAGGGGTTGTCGATGTTTTGATCCTCTTGGTTTGGTGGATTGACAGGATTTGCAGTGAGAGCTTGCTGAACTTGAACTACAATATCAGGAAGTACTGTGGCCATTTGTTTTGCTATCTGAGCGGCCAAGCGTTCGTTTGACCTTCCTGACTTCCGTCCTCCACGTAGCTGCCTAGCCGACATCTACAGGAATATACATAGGAAGATGGTGAGTTTATGGATTGTTTAGGGGTCATGTGTCAGAACAAAAAAAAAATGAAATTAACATAAATATCAATAATGCAACCACATCCATTAGATGTCTTGGGTTAGCTCATGTTGGGCCTCAAATGTCCCCCATACCTTCACCTGTATAGTCATGTGGGCCCCCATGACTATTGGCTTGGTAGGATTTACATTAGTATTGGCGATTTACACTCACATGACCCGAATGAAAACCACAAAATATGTTTACAAGATGTATGGTCGGAATGTGTCCAGGTGTAGACACAATGACAACTCAAAGTGGGGTTTGTTCACACGACGTTTGGTATAGCATGCTTTGGCCTAATAGGTACTTCGTACTCTCATCGTTAGTCCCCAGGTAGGCAAACTGGTCCTTTATTTTGGATTTATACGAATGCCAAGCCTAGACAGGACGTTCCGACTACCGGTACTGGTACCCTTCCAGTTACTACATGCCCGTCATGGGAACTCACTTTGATGAGATTTGAAAATACATAAATCATTGTAAAGCAATCATGAAAATGATGTGGTGTGTGCTTTCATGGATATGATATGTTATAAGAGTATGGTTCATGGTGAGCAATATATGATAGTATATACTTATGAATATGCTTGCATAACATCGAATGTAACGATAAACATAAAGCATACAAACATCATGAGATTTTCATGTAACACACAAAAATTTAAATTTTCTAAGCAACTATAGTATAGGCTCTAAGGGTCTAATAACCTATCCTATATCCCTATAGTCATGGCTCTGATACCAATCTGTCACACCCCGACCCGCAGCGGAAACAAGAGTCGGGGCATGATTGGGTTATCACCAAAGCTCATGATGTTTACTAATATGTTTCATATTTATTAAATCCAAATTACATTTCAAAGTTCCAAGTCAAATTCATACAATACAAGGAAAAGAAAGATTAACTAAACAAATCCATAATCTAAACTGGTTTATTCTTCTAGGCCGCCCTATATGTTTCTTGCTTCAACTTGATCACCTGTATCATGTGTAAAAATGGGAAATTTTGGGTCAACAAAAGTTGGCGAGTGAACCTTGTTTAAAACATTTGTTATTGGTTTATTATTGTAATTTAATTTAGGAAAAATTGTGCAATAATCATATATGAACAAATGTATGTAAACATAACAATCACAAACCACCTTGCTTAAGCATGAAATAAAAATAACAATGTATGTGTTGGCAACGTCCCGTTCACGCTCATAGGTAATGGGGAACGGACGGCCTATGCTAATGTATGTGAGATCAAGGCTCAATCAAATAGAGCCGATCTTATGTTGGCAACGCCTGGTTCACGCTCATAGGTAATGGGGAACAGCTCACGCTCATAGGTAATGGGGAGCGGCGGCCTATGAAATGTATGTACTGAAATGATAAAATTAATCTAAACTTCAACCACACAGTCAATGGATACACCTTGAATACGCATTGATCATAAACATGATGGATGCACAATGATTAATTATAATAAATAAATACGACACATGATACACCCCAAAATGTGATTAAAACGGGGAATTTGGTAGAGATTCACTCACATTGGATGCGTTTGTTTGAAGATGTTGGATGTGCACGAGTTTAGGGGATTGATCGACGAGAGATAACTAACCAAATAAGAAATGAAAAGGCACGGTAAGTTTGTGGATTTTACTAACTATTTTAATAAGATTTTTGGGTATAAATTTGTGAGTTTAAGGCTACTTTCTAATCTTGAAAACGTTATTTTTAAGTATTTTTAATTGATTTTTAATTTAAATAATTGATTTAATAAATAAAATAAATAATAATAAAAAATTGACTTTGACCGAGACCGTAGACCGTTGACCGTTACTGTTGACCGGTTTAATTGTGCGAAATTGTGCGCTGAGTGAGGCTCGAACCCGAGACCTCCCGTACGCGTGCACGCAGCTCTACCAACTGAGCTACGTGTCTAACCCGAAATAATTCTGTTTTTAATTATACTTATATACTATTTACTTTAAACCGAAAATTATTTATTTTTAAAAAGCTTTTAAACGTAACGGACCGGTGCTGACCACAGGTCTCGAACCCGGGACCTGTGGGTTAGCGTACACACAGTCCACCGCTGGACTGTGTGTGTCACTTGGTTATTAACTCGGTTTTTATTATACTTAACATATACTGTGCGTCAACCCGGTTCAGTTAAAAAGGCGGATTTTTATTTCAAGTGGGTAAAGCTGGGACAGGATTCGAACTCGCGTCTCGTGTATGTTTGTTGCACACAGTCCACCGCTGGACTGTGTGTCTAACCCGTTTATTAAACCGATTTTAATTATTCTTATATTATACCACACTTCATCTTCTTCGTTCAAAACATAACATCGATCAAAAGACTGTTATTTGCTAAATTAGCTCAATGATGGTTATGAGTCATCGAAAAGAAAATGAATGGAAAGAGATTGGAGGGTTGATTGTACCAACTGTTCGCTTTTCTTCAGACGTCCGGCAAGGTCGTCGGCTCCGTCTTGGTGAGCTGCGGCTGATAGAATCTACCAATAATTTGGAGGGATTAGATGCGAAGTGGGACTACTGGGTAATGACTATCAGTGAAACAGAAGAATCATACCGATAATCAGCAGTTCCCCTGAAAGTTCAGAAATTTCTCCGGCGAATCAGATAATCCGGCAACGTCAACTGCAAAGGATTCTGGGTGAGGGATTTATATTAGAATTTGTCTAATTAAAGGAATGAGCCAGAAAAATCGAAGTAATTACCGTGCAGGTGGAAGTCTCGGTTTTCCGGCGACTTGCAGATGTTTTCCGGCGAGTAGATTTTCGTCGAGAGAAAGTGCGATTTGGGAGCGAAAAGGTTTCTGGTGAATTGTGGGTGAATTTATAGGGTAGTATCGAGGTGAATGGGGTCTGAATTCGGTCTTAATTCGAAGTCAGTCGTTCTCCGGCGGTTACGGCTGTTGTCGCGGGTTCAGATGTCCGTTATAACCGTCGCTAAAGTTAATTCAATGGTTAATTCGAGCGGAAACGTAATTTATTGGCGAAGTCGTCGGGATTTCCGACGACTGCTGTTTGGGCGCAAGTTGACCGAGTTTGAATTCCGCACATCAATATTTGATTTAATAAATCCATTAACTTAACAGAAAATCAAAGTGGCGGAGTGGTTTATGGTGTGTGAGTTAAGACTTTGAGGAAATAACCGGCTGACCCGGGTTCGACTCCCGGCAGCCGGTTTTCCTTTTTAATTAATTCCTTTTCATATTTTTACAATTTTAATTTATATCTTTTAATTTGTTGATCAATTATGAATCGTTTAAAATTAAAATAAGCCGTAAATGAACAACAAAATTTTAAAACTGATTGTTCGGTTATTAAACGAAGCGGGTTTCAAAACCCGTTTTTCGACAAATGTTAGAAAAAAATATACCCTTTACAGGGTTGACCAGTCGGACCGGGTTTGACTTTGGATTATAGGCATCATGTGAGGATCGAACTCGTGACCTCCCGTATACGTGCACGCAGCTCTACCAACTGAGCTACGTGTCTAACCCGTCATAATCTTGATTTTAATTATATACATATACAAACTCAATTAAATCAGAATTTCAGTTAATCAAAAAGGTTTTGATAATTCATTGAACCGCTACATGGAGCCGATGTCAAACATGCGTATACACGTTCACCTTGCACACAGTCCACCACTGGACTGTGTGTCTAACCCGGGTTTATTACCAATTTATATTAGTTATATATACTTACAAGAGGTTGATTTTATTAGGCTTTTTAAAAAAATTGGTTTTATCTCAGGAATCTGGATGCGTGTGAGACTCGAACCCGGGGCATGTGCTTAATGTTTGCACACAGTCCACTACTGGACTGTGTGTCTAACATGATAAAATACCCGTTTTTAATTATAGCAATACATTATGTTGACTTCATCTTCTTCGTAACAAAAGCCCAGAATTCGATCCGATTGTTAGCTAAATTAAACAGTTTTGATTAACTGTTTAAGACATCACCATACTAAACGATAGATATCAAAGAGATTAAGATGATTATACCGATTTGGAGTGATGCTTTAACTTCCCAGTTATGAACAAGAACAATTCCGGCAAAGCTTGACTGAAATAGAGGGTTCTTCTTTACCGAGAGTATTGAGAGAATTGAAGAGAATGGGTGAGTTCATTTGAGGTGAGATGATTTGGTATTTATAGAGTAAACAGTCAAACCCCGATTTCGGTTTCAATCTCGGTTTTAAAATCATTGATTTTAAGCGGTTTCATATCATTGATTCCGAATTTCTGTTTGAAACTGATGATTGGCAATCAGTTATACACGCTAGATCAACAGGGAACTCGTAACTTTGATTTTGATTACACTGATTTAGTTCTTGGCGGTTACTGGTTTGAACTTGCAGGGTTTGATTGTTTGTCTTAATATAAAACTTAATTGTTTTTAGATTTAAACACTATGTGTGTGTAGTGCAATGGTGTGTGTTGTGTGTAGATCTGATGGGGACCCGGGTTCGAACCCGGTTGCCCCTTTTTATTATTTTTAAATCTTTTTTATTAATATTATTACTACTTTTTATTTATTTAACATTGCAACTATATTTATTAACCACAACGATTTATAACACGAATTTGAACGATTAATAAATGCATATCGAAACTTCAAATAACATACTTGAATTATTTAAACGAAGCGGGTTTTGAAAACCCGTTTTACAACGAATGTTACAGTTAACCCAATTCAACTTTAACGATAATCACGAGATCAAAACCTCAACGTAGTTAACAAAGTGTAGCCTTATTCAGGCAGCACTTTGACATCCGTTGATTTGGTTTCAGATCAATCGGACAGGGTATCATACCAGTGATCCGGGTTAGTACGCTGTTTCAGGAGCAGAGTTTTGAGAGTTTAAGGGTATTGGGTATTATGATTGTAATTCGAGAGAGAAAGAAAGAAATGAGCAGATTGAAAAGTTCAGTTCTTGTCCAATTTATACCTGAAATTCAAGTCCGTTGCGTCGCGCGACCTCAATTCACCGTCGCGTAGCACGACGAGGTGAATTAGGGCATAGGTGGCGTGAGTCACCACGTAGGCTTGCCATGTGGCGGCACGTGTCTCTGGTCGAAAAATGAGGCGCCGTGTCACGCAGCCGGCCTTTACAAATCTCGTCGTATAGCGCGACGACGATAAAAACTTGATTTCGTCCCTTTTCGTTCTGGTTCTCGTCGTACGTGTTCGAGGTCTTGATTACGGTTTTCATATGGGTGTTTTGGGAGTTGTTACAACTATCCACCATGCTAACATCTTTTATTACCACCAACATTATGGTTGGAGGTTCTTTACGCTTGTCATAGAACCTCTATATGTTGATGTGATACATCATCATCTTTGTGAGATTCAGCGGTTTCAACATATGAGTCATCAACAAAATGAACATCTATTTCTTCATATATCAAATCCAAATAAGGGATGGACTTCTTCATGTTGACAAGATATCGCCTTTCTTGCTGACAATGGGATGCCGAATAGCACTATAATAACCACCATCTTGTGGACTTTCCACCACCTACGATCATGGCACGTAGTTCTTCAACAATTGTGTTGAGTTTTTCTACCTTAATATAAAGATCATTTAACACACGCCACAAACCATCAACCCCGCAATATCCACCATAAGAATGAGGATGTCAGTTATTCCAACGCAGTGTGCCATCAAGAAACTATCGAGCTCGAATACCACCTGCGCAAGACAAAAGCGTTAATATGCTGGATACTTCTAGCAAATGTCTACAGAAAACCCCAATGGGAGAAAATTTATTGTAACATCAAAAGTTCCTCCAAACATTACATATAAACATTTACTTATAAGTTATTTTATTAACCCACAAACTAAGTTTGGTTAATGTAACCGAATACTAACTAGACTCTTAATTGAAATAGAAAACATAACCAAAAGTTCCTCCAAACATTACATATGAACATTTACTTATAAGTTATTTTATTAACCCACAAACTAAGTTTGGTTAATGTAACCGAATACTAACTAGACTCTTAATTGAAATAGAAAACATAACCAAAAAATTAATTTAAGCCAATATAGCGAACACACTAGACTTAAATAGAACAAATAATAAAACCCAAAATATAATATAAAACCTAGGTTATTAAAAGATTTTAGACGATTTATGAACCGTTTTTTCACCCTTCTTCCAAATTCCCACCGATTCACAAACGAGTCACAATTCGAGTTATTGGCCCCGCATCAACTAATTAAGTTGATTTAACATAGCTAAATTTTGTTGTTCTTCCTTTCGTGACTTGTTGATATGAAGTATTTCTTCTTTTAATCCAGGAGAGTAAATCGTGGCTACAAGAACTTGTCTCCAAAGAGATTTCCTTTTACCTTTGCATAGAAAACGAGACATGGATAGTGTCATAGTGGTTTTGTGCCTCGAGAATTTGGACATCATCCTTCATACTTTTCCATGTAATTAAGGAGTAGGATGGTTAGAGCGACAGGGACATAAGTAGTGACGTGACACACAAAGTTCAGCCAAGATGTCGTAGGAGGAGGGTGCCCTCAGGAGTATTGTGTGACAAGAACTTCCCACTTAGATTATAGAAAAAATATTATCAGGTTGCACTTAGACAGGCTATGTTATATGCCATCAAGAAGACACAGACATGAAAGATGAAGGTAGCAAAGATGAGGATGCTGAGATAGATGTGTACTCACCGAATAAAAATGAGATTTTTAGGAAAGGTTAAGAGTCGCTTGTATATCGAATAAGATAAAAAATGTGGGCTAAGTACTAAGTAGTGATCCTAACACAAACTTTGTTGGCAAGATGACGTACCACTGCCAAAAAACATTAAACAACAAACGTGGCCGTTGAATTCATCAAAAGTTTTGAGTCGTTAAATATATAGCTAGTTCTCTCTATACAATGTGTGTTCATAGATGATGTTATTACTCCTTTTTCTCCTTCTTCTTCTTTTTACTAAAATGATTATACTGGTAAGGATCTTAAGTTCCAAATTGACGAGTTGCAATTAAATAACACTTGAGTTACACTGACACAAACCTATTAAAAATAAAATAAAAAATATACTATTCAACACTTGACCTACTCATCCAATGAACAAAACATTTGATCAATGATCACATTGCAAAAGACACAAAATAGCCAGCTATGAAGATAATAACCCTAGTGATGAAACCAACAATGTAGTTTTTTTGTCACTTTTGGGTGTTTAAGAATAAATATTCGCCAACTAGTCATTATATAAGGATTGTATCTCGATGATTTGCGAACAAGACACCTATAATTGGCAGCCCCAGTTGACCCTCAATTCTTTATTAATTTGCTTAAAACTTTTCTTCCAATAATAAAGCAGATGCCAAATGTAAGAAAATAAGATGCCAAATGAAACAAACAATGTGAATCTGTTATGGCGCAATGCACTGTATCATCCAAGAAAATGTGTAACGAAGTGACATCAACATTTCTCAAGTACTATTGGTCTAGTCAGGTATTAGGTGGCTACATGAAAATTTTCCTTATAAAAAGTGTAACAAGTGATGAGCTTAATCGGTCACAAAACACACACAAACAGAGAGCGATCATATACATATGGCGACAACAACATGCCTCCTTTCCTCCGCACGGTGTTCTGCGATAAGCATCCCATCAATTTTAAAGCACATGATCTTAAGACTGCACTCACAGTGTTGTCAAGGTATTTAAAAACTCTCGCTTAAATTTCATTTTTCTAAGTTATAAGGCTATACGTCATGGTTTGGTTCACTCCCTTCATATTTCACTATTTCTTTAAAAAAAAATTTAAAAAGTGACATATCACTCAAAGTTGAAAAAAACATAAAAGTATTTTTTTTTTTAAACAACTTGGTTTTCGTAAAAATATATTGGTATGTTGAGAAGCAAAAGTTCAGCACAGCCGAAGCTGCCTATGAGATCAAAAAGTCCTTTCCAAAACAACTCAATTTTCGGTTAAATTTATATCAAAACGCTGAGACAAGAAAATAAACAAAACTGCTTATTTAGCTTTCTTTAAAACTAAATATTACAAGTTATTAAAGAAAAATCAAATTGTAGCTAAATGAAATAATGTAATAGAAGAAAATCTTATTCATGCCTAACGTGGGCTCACGGATGGGATCAATGGGGTGTGGTGAGGCGTTCACTAGTGTGATCGAGTGTTTAAGTAACAAAAAGAAACTTGACACTTTATAAATCATTCTTTGTTGATGTTTTAATATCAATTTCTTCTATACTTGCTTAAAATTATGAGCAGCCCGCAACAAAAAACTGAAGAGCTCATCCCTCAAAGTTGAAGCTGTTAAAGCTCTCAAGATGGTTTCAACCACGATATTAGATACAATGGTAGATTTCATCTTTCAATTTGTTGACCAACCCATGATTCCATCTCAGGTATACCAATCCATTCTCCACATATGATATTTCATGTATTTTGAGTTTTTATATAACAAAATTAATTTTGGTGACTAAATTGCCCAAACCTTTATTTTTAATACGAGTAAAACGTCATTTTCTACGAGGTTTTGTCACTTTTACGACTTTCATCTCTAATGAACCATTTTCATCAAAAAGTTTGGGCCCATTTTTTGAGGGACATAAGTCGCAATAAATTGCAACCCAAGGATGAAAATGAAAACAAAAACCCAAAGGTAAAGGGTCGCAATGCACAAAAAAAATTGTTTTAGGTGAAACGGACAATTATGCCCAAACATCAGGGACAACTTTGACAATTTACTCTTGTAATATACTTTTTTAAATATAAATATAAAATGACTAAATTGCCCAAATTTAACTAGAAATTTTAACTGGCTAGGGCCAAAGGACATTCAATGTACGATTTTAAAACGTCATGATGATTCTTGTAATTTTGGAAGGTAAAAGACATCTATTTCAATTTGATATAAACATAAATAACGAAAAATGTAATTTACCCCGGTAAATTATGAACCAAATGAAATTGACAATTGCTGATAGAGGTACCAAAATAACATACCAAAAATAAAAGGGTTGATTAAGCATACCTCACTCCCTTAGTTTTTTTTTATTTGCTCCCCCTAACAATTTCAAATTAATAGAATTCTTTGTCTCTGTGTTAGTGATTTGACAACTTAAAGTAGAGTTGGTACGATAAGTAAAAATGGAAGAGGGTGATACTTTAAAGAGGATATGTTCTATTAGAGACAGTTCAGTACTCGCCATTGTTCTAATATTAACAAATCCGTTAAACTTCGGTCCTAAGCCTTGCATGATGCACCATTTTAATGGTTTTTGGTACATGTTATAATGGTTTAGATGTTAGCTAAGCTCCTATCTTTGGGTCTATAATTACCATCCATTTTTAAACACACTAATGTATTTTAGAATATTCTTTGTCACACTTATTTAAATTTCAGAAAAACTTCGCGCCAGTTGAGGAGATCGGGGATTTGATCAAAGTCGATTGTTGTCAAGGCAATATCCCTGAAGATTTTCCAGAGGGTGTTTACATTCGTAATGGTGCTTACATATTATTCTATAACTTTGTCCATAAATGCCTGTGTATTTACAATTTACAACATCTAGACGGACGTTTCTCAAATATTAAAGTTGTACGCAGGATCAAATCCGTTATTTGGAGGTTTAAAACTTGCAGTTTCAGTGTTTGGAAAAACAGACAGTTTATGGATTGAAGGAGAAGGGATGCTTCATGCCCTACATTTCAAAAAAGATGAACAAGGAAAAAGGAGCTTTTACTACAAAAATAGATATGTGGAAACAGATACATATAAGATGGAATCAAAAAGGAAGAAACCAGCTTTTCTTCCTGTGGTAGAAGGAGATCCCTTAGCAACATTAGCTGCATCATTTTTCAATGTGGTAGGGTTTCCTATTTTTTGTGAAAGTTTCATGTCTGAAAACTTAATCTAACAAAAATATTGAGTATTATATAAGAAAGGTAATCAATACCATTTTTTCTATTATGAAAAGTGCATACAACGAAAACATAGAAACGTAAATAAATAGACAAGTTAATTAGGTTATCTAACTAAATGGGCAAAATAAAAGCATTTAAACCCCATCCATCAACCACTTACCTATCTTTAAAATCTGAAAAAAATCTACTAAAAACTTAGTACATCCGATCCATTGTTTCTTTACCCACCCTTATATTTAAAAAAAAATTGCTACACTAGCTTTTTATATATGAAAAGCTATTATTCATCCTCCATCAAATTATTGTGAGTGTATAACAATGAGAAAAAAAATAAAATAAGTGTTTGTGAGTAAGACAAAGATAAAATGGTGGACGAAATGTGTGATATTTTTATAAAATTATAGACACATTTTAAAAAGTGTGATTTTTAGTTAAATTATAGGGTAGAAAATAGTGGAGGGGATGTGAATGCTCTAATAAACCCAATACAAAAAGAGCTCACTAAAATTATTATGCTAACAATACTACCCTGAAATGCAACTTAGTATAATAAAAGACAAGAATCCCTATAAGACCACAACTGTCACAGTATTCTTTTGCTTATGGTTCAGTTTTGTGACTTTGGCAGTTAAGATTTGGCCAAGAGTACAAAATCATGAGCAACACCAATGTGTTTGAGCATGGAGGAAAGCATTATTCTACTGCTGAGAACTATATCTCACAAGAGATAGATCTAATTAGCCTTGAAACTTATGGCAATTGGAACCCAGGTAGAACTTGGTCTCGACCTTTCACTTCACACCCAAAGGTTTTTTTCTTAGAACATTGACACACACCCCCTAATTCTACACCACTTAAAATCCGTCCAAATACCACTATGGGATTTGAACGCTCACCTTTTACTTGATGGAACTTCACCAATGCCATCGGGTCAAAGGCCTCTTGGCTCACACCAAAGGTTAATTAGCGATGTTCTATTTGAACTTTCCCTATGTTCCACACATAATGGAACCAACATGTTGAAAAACGCTTTGTTCAAAATCTCGTCGTTAAAACTTTAGTTTTCTGTTATGTGTAGAAAGTACCAGGAACTGGAGAACTGGTTACAGTAGGGTTTGAGCCAAAAAACCTTATTGCATTGTGGGTATAGTATCAAGTACTTCACTAAATGTATAATAATTTATTATCCTTGTTTTATCAATATTTTTTGATGAAGTTGCTTTGATG
This sequence comes from Scalesia atractyloides, assembly GCA_947069175.1. Classification (NCBI taxonomy): domain Eukaryota; kingdom Viridiplantae; phylum Streptophyta; class Magnoliopsida; order Asterales; family Asteraceae; genus Scalesia; species Scalesia atractyloides. The sequence goes on along the minus strand of CAMTDV010000028.1, from coordinate 84,843,983 downwards.
GCTGATGGAAAAGAACTTGTCCACAAATTGGACCTGCAACTGGATCAATGTTCACTTTTCCATGATGTTGGTGTTACAAACAAGTGAGTTCCATTAGTTGGTATTATCAATTTGGGTTGTATATGTATAATGGTATAATAATATGTGTTTTGTTTTTCTAATTAATGTATAGGTACACCATATTGGTTGATTTTATGCTCACATTAAGCCCGAGAGGGTAATGAAAGGAGGCTCGTAAGTACATACGACCTTTATATACTCACAAGAACATATTAGAAAGTAATGAAAACCCGTGAGTTATTACTTATTAATCAACTATATATAGAGAACTTGTTCACAAGAACATTTGTGAGTTATTACGTATTAATCAACTATAAATAGGATATAAAAAGGATTATTACAAAGAAAACCTAATCAAATCATCTGATTATTGTAATAAAAACCGTTATCTAATACATACTAGCTAGTCTTAACTGACCATTCAGTAAACGTAACAGAAAGAAAAAAAGAACATAAAAGGTGTAGTGGTAACGTGTCTCCTCTTTATTAAAGAAAGTTATGGTTATTGTGGTTTAGGTTATTCAAGTATGAAAGGGAGAAAGATGCAAGGATCGCAGTGATTCCTCGATATGGTGATGCAGATTCGATTAAGTGGTTTCATATCGAACCATATGTTTCTTATCATCTAATGAACACCTTTGAAGATGGTGACGAGGTGCATATCTTATATCATTATTATAATTGTCATTGAACTTCCCAACTCTTTGTTTCAGTATAAAACCTTCAGATTCTTCTAGACCCTAACATGTTTTCACATGTGATTTTATCATAGGTTGTTGTAAGAGGATGCAAGGCTAATGCAACCATTATTCCAGGCCCTGAATGGGGTGAGAATAAATTTGAATGGTTCTCTAGAGGATTTAATTTTAAAAAGATCAACTCAAGTAACCCGATTGATCAAAGAGTGAAAGAAGAGGGGATGTTGTTTACATGTGTTAGGGAGTGGAGATGAACTTGAAAACAATGGAGGTTAAGGAGAGAGATGTAACTGGAACCGAATACTCGATGGACTTTCCAACGATTAATGCAGACTTTACAGGTCTTAAACATAATACGGTTACGCGCAGGTCATTGACTCCCTTGCAAGCTCTGAATCAGGTGATTTTATTCAAAGTGTTATCTACACATAGAAAAAGTCATCGTCTATACGATACTATTTTCCTTAAAGTGGCAGTGAAACCCAATATTAGTACATTTTACCCACCTTTTCAGTTTAATGTTTTTTTGGATTTGTAGGTGGTTAGATATGTGGTAAGTACGTATAGACAATTTTTAAAGTTGTACAAATAGGCCGAACCCTGACAAAGATTTTGAGAGTTCGCTGAGGCTGCAAGCAAACTTGGCTGAGTTTGCTGGTCAAACGAGCGAATTTTCTTTTTGTCCATATCCAAGTTTGTTTGCCACACCAGCGACCTCGATAAACATTGTCATATTTCCCTCGAGTTCGCTCATAGGTGTAGCGAAGTGTTTATTTGTACAACAATTTTCACCTACAACTACAAAAATAATAATATGTTTAGGTGAAAGTAAGACTTTACGGCACTTTTGTGTCACTTGTACACGTATCACTAAACACGACACTTCCCTTTGTAACGAATATGTTACAGGTTCCTAAGCAACTATATATTTTGTTACAGGGAAGGCTAAATATGGAGGGCTAGCTAAATTATACTTTGAAGAATCATATAAACAAAGCACCCATGTTGATGGAACTGTAAAAATCAAGTATCATTGGTTACCAAAACATAACTTCTGCACAGGATTAGTTTTTGTGGCTAACCCAGAATCCACAGAAGAAGATGATGGTTGGGTTGTTACATTTGCTCATGATGAAGAGAATGACACTTCTTATGTATGTATGTATTAGATTTCTCTATTAGTACTAATTAATAAACACACATATTGACAACTATGTCTCTTTACATGTGTATTTTTTTCTTTTTTTGCTTTTGTGTCGTCATAGGTACTAGTAGTTGATGCTAAGAACTTTGGGGAGGAGCCATTAGCGAAAATAAAGCTCCCTCAACGCGTGCCATATGGTTTTCATGGGTCTTTCTTTACATCCACTATCAAGCACCAGAATCTATAAGATGCAGTTGAAGTTGGTCAATTCATTGATGAATATCTGTGAAGGGTGAATACCTGCTAGCAATAATAGATCAAACTAGATATGCTTATGCTTGTATTTGTCAATTTCTTTTGTTGTGTGATTGTAGATATACTTGTTTCATAATCTATGTATAATTGATAAATGTGGACCATTATATCTTTATACTACTAACTACTAGGTGACTTTTAGTGTTATCATGATAATTTTAATATAACTTTATTTACTTAAAACTAAAGGGATATAAGAATATCTAACATAATTTACTCAAATCATGACACACTAATTATGCTAAAAGTACCCGCATCCTGAAGCGATGAAACTAACTCATCAAAACATGTATACCAAGCAAATGAACAACAAGAAAGAATACAATTTGCTAACCTATTTAGGTGAGCATGACAACTGCTCGAGGCCCCAACTGACCGATTGCCTTCAAGCTATGTAATACATAAAATCTAGTATTGAGGAAGGATATTGTTATATAACAAAGACAATAAATACAAAATTTCATGGACTTGATTTAGGGTTTGTGAAGTAGGCTTTGATTTTGGTAAGACCATATGTTGTGAGCTTTATGTTAAGAAAATGTATTGTGAGCTTAAACCAGGCTCCACGTAGGCGGTCCAGTTGTTCAATTTGATTTGTGAGGGCACATTGGGTTGATTACCAATATGTGTCGACTAAAATTGTGTCATTTGTCATTTACTAATTCTTGCAACATTTCTTATTCGTTGATTTGCTCTACCACATAGACTTGATTTTAAAGGTTAGGGTTTGGCTATAGGGTTGTGAGAAGAGGTAACGAGATAAATACTCTTTTAGGGCAAATGTTACTCTACTCTGATATACACCAAACAATACAAAATACTCCGCTTGCCCAGATAATGAGATAGATATCTAAGGTGAAATTTTTATTTAGCATCATTTTGAAACTTAATAGGTAAGAGGCTGTGTCAATGAACCAACACACTTAATGTGGATGGGGTAATGAATTATTACCATTCAATCCCATGTTTGGTTATCATGTGGGAGAATGAAACATTACTTTATATTGTTTGGCAGGCAAGAAAAGACGAAAGGATAAAATCGGTGGTTAGTGGTGGCCAGTAGCAATGACAACAGGTGTTGCATTCCATTCCACCTGTTATTTATGCATACCAAACACTTTTTCAGTGTTACAGTGAAACATTCCTTAACATCAAGGGTTTGAGGCTCGGAGAACATCGTCATACCAAACACTTTCTTAGTGTTAGAGTGAAACATTCCTTAACCTCAAGGGTTCGAGGCTCGGAAAAACATTAAATAAAGTTGCAGTCTAGGGACCGAAGGTAAAGCACTTTGGTATTTGGAGGACTAGAAGTAAAAATTTGTGAAAATTAAGAAGAGAGAATCCATGAGTGATTCTAAATCCCAACTAGAAATCCGATTTATACGGCAATATAAATTTAACGATTTATATGTATTTTGCTTAGGGCTTCTTACTATCATCGCTTGTCTAGAGGTACTTATCTTGAGTTACTAATTTTTTTATTGTAAACCCTGATCAATTCTTAGAAAACAGTTGAGTCAACGTGACTATGGTATGATCTTTTTTTGCGGATGTGAATTTGAATATATAATTAGGGTTTTTTTTTCTTTATGTTTGTAATACTCTCTAAGATCCGAATGCATCTTTTGAGTTTTGGTTTTGGAGTTTTAATTGGTGATATTGTTGCCTCTGTGTGTGTTCGTGTGAATGCATCTTTCACTTCTGGTATATGCGTATGCATGGGTCGGTTTTGGCCTAAAACCATAATCATAAGAACAATGTCGGTTAATGGATAACCATAACCATAATCGGTCGGTTATGGCGGTTATGATTAATCGGTTTTGATGGTTATAGCGGTCGGTAGTGGATGGTTAACCGTGTATTTAGCCTAGCTAAAAATAGCTTAATTTTTTTTAACATGGAATAAATTGTTATTGTGTATTTGTATATATTAGTACATTACATAGTATTAAAAAACACATAATCTATGATGTTAATACGATTATTACCGAATATAAAGTGATATGATATATTTCATAAATTCAAATAAACATTCTACCAAAACCGCAAAACGATATGAAATAGCCCATAAATACTAAAAAATCTTAATAAAAAACATCAAATATTAAACCCATAAATACTAAAAGTCTTTAATCAAAAACATCAAATATTAAAAAAAAATTGTGAAAAGTCCTAAATCCTACAAAGATTTATTACATGTCGGTTCGGTTATGGTGGGTATGGAAACATTGATAACCATAACCGACCCGCTACTTTCAGTTTTCAAAAAAAAAACCATTAACCGACCCACCGGTTTTTATTTGGTTTGGTTTTTCGGTTTGGTTTTGTCGGTTAATTCGGTTATGGTTCGGTTAATTCGGTTTTTTACACACCTCTATGCATATGTACCAAATTCACATACTGCTTTGATCATAAAACTATGCATTGTCGGTTAACTTAAAAGTGCAAAGTTTGCCCATTCGCTTTTAACTAAACTACACTTACCCTTCATAATGCTGTAGAGGTTTAACTGAAAATGTGGAATGTGGGTGATGTGGCATCACGTGATTGGCTTATGTTTTTTATAGAAAAAGAAATATAATAGGGATCTTCATTCAGTTTTTCCAAAAAGTAGATACCTTTTGATTTCAAATTTTACATTATGTTTGAGTAATACATTTAGTGACTTGATTTGGGTACTCTTGACACATGGTTTGCTACATTTAAGTGTTCTTATATTATATACACGAGTAACAACTACTTTTCTTAATTATTTGATTGATATGTAGTGAGTTAAATTACTTGAGCTTCGATGGAGATTACCACCAAACGGATGTCTATAGTTGTTGGTGCCCTTGGAGTTGTTTCCTTCATACTCGGTGTTATCGCTGAAAACAATAAGGTATTAAATTTTCAACCTTACTCCTCCAGCCGTCTAATTTCATATGTTTATAAAAAAAATTAAAAAAAAATCGTTCGGCTATTAGCATGTCACAGAACAATTTGTTTTTTATGACGATGGATCTTTTCTTGTATTTGCAGCCTGCATCCGGTACACCGATCACAGGGAAGGATGTTGTTATCTGCAAGTATCCAGCGGACCCCACAGTGATATTAGGGTATTTGTCATTCGGGTTTCTTGTTGTCTCAACTTTAGCTGGAGCGTTTTCGTTGTTTTATCCTTACAAAGGGAAGTCTGTTCCGAGGCCTGCATTATTTCAAAGCACAAGTTTCTTCATATTCTTCTTGGTTGCTTTGTAAGTACACATCACCTTAATCTTGAATACTGTTTCAATTTGACACATAGTTGTCAATAGAGAATAGCGGTAAACAGCGACAAGCTACCTATATACTACGTAGCGATAATGACGAAATAGTGCCCGCTATTTCATTTTTAGTGATAAAGTAGTAGAAAATTCAAGAACTATTTACAAATACGCTATTTTTACATGTATATTTCATCTAAATATGCTTCCTTTTTCAATCGTGAAACAAAAAACAAACTTTAATGGGCATCGCTATTTATATTTAAAAAAAATAAAAAGAAGTTACAGAGTAGCGCCATATGGGCGCATCGCTACGTAGTGCATTATATCCGCTATTGACAACTATGATTCTTCATGTTGATCTTTATAGAACATAGCGAACCAATGAGAAAAAACTTGAAATACATGTTTCTTCACTTATAGAACATAATGAACATGTTAACTATCTTACCAGTGGCCCGTTTCAACCTGATACCTCTATTGACCCGTTATTAAACTGGCCCGACCGGTTTATCTTCCAACCTCTACTGATTTTTTGATTTGTGTACCAAAATTGCAGGGGTTCGACTGGGCTAGCGGCAGCAATGCTTTTGTGGCCTACGATTACAGAGCACAGACACCTTTTGAGTAATGTCCATTACAACCTTGAAACAACTTGCCCGACGGCAAAAACCGGGCTGCTTGGTGGTGGTGCGTTTTTAGCCCTAGATGCGGCTCTTTTCTGGCTGGTTTCCCTCATGTTGGCCGAAAATGCACGAGAAGATTACTTTGATGATGTTAAAGGTGCTGGCGATGATGCCAAATATCATGATGACGGAGTTGTTAAGGGCTGCGCTTAAATTTAGCTGTTTTTGACCATTATTGTAAATACTGTTTATTTTATATACTCTTGAAAAACATGTTTATGATAAAGTTATAAATCATATTATTCCCTGTTAAGTGAGTTGTTTTACATGGGTTGTTTCTTGTTCTACATAGGTTGCAATTTCTTCTGCGCGTGTTACTTATTTATCTGTCGATTTTAGAATTTACGTTATCTTTTAACAGGCAAACAAGATATTCTTGAAAGGAAACGGGTCGGGTGAACCAAATGTCACTTTAAGCGTGTTTTTCGTGTATAAAACTTTCTAAATTGAGTTTTCAAAAGCCTGAATTACTACTAATACAATTCTTTTTTATCATATTTACATCTGATTTTAAATGTTTGGATACTTTTTTTGTTAACTGGTACACACAAAACCAGCAATATGGATGTTGACTTGTAACACTAACAAGCTTGAAAAACAAACCACTCACTCTTACATATGCCTTAACAAAAAACAAAACAAAATAAAGTGCTTACAAGATCCGTTTTCCATTGTTTCAACTCTTTAAACTTTGGAAGAACGATTTACAAAGGAAACCGAAAATAGAGGAATATCATATCATATATCCAACGTTTCGATTTCGCGAAGAAGATTGATTCGCTCTTTGAAACCATCGATCCCATCTGCCATCCGCTGGCCCTCTTGTCCTGTTCATCTTAATTTATCAGTACCAATGTTCAACTCAAATTCACCTAAAATCTAAATCAATCATTTGCAGCATCTTGCAACTATAACCTATGCAGTTAATATCGGTGATATATCAGTCCCCTAGTATAATATCGGTGTCAAATATCGGTACCGATATTATCGGCGATATTGACAGACATTAACGCATATATCACTGAAATATTAGGTTAAATTGCTATATATATAAATTCTTCATAATATTAAAATTACCATATCTCACCGAGATAACCTATATCTCAAATATCGGTCCTTGACCGATATCCGATATTTTACCACATCAGCATAGAGTATAATAATATATTCTATACTACGGCAAGTCAGATACACAATACTCTTAACCTAAAAACAGTGAGAAACAAGGTGTTGACACGTAAACAACGCATTGCTGATATGTGTTGTTACATATCTACACCTTGTTAATTACATATGAGCCTCTTACTTTTCACCGTTTTTAGGTTCAGATATTGTGTACCTGACCACCCATTATTTACATATGAGCCCCTTACTTTTTACTTTTAGGTCCAGAATATTGTGTACCTGACCACCCGTTATTTACATACGAGCCCCTTACTTTTTATCGTTGTTTTAGGTTAAGAGTATTGTGCACCATACGACCCAGTATGATATAAAAAATAATTTTAAAGAAGTGACAAAAAAGTGGATATTGGGGATGTAAAAAGAAGACAGAGTCTTACACAGGTAGCAGAGCATCTGTACTTGATTCAACACTGGATACCAGCCTACACACATAATAATCAAATTCAACAAAAAACAACTAATCAATCATTACTAAAATTAACAAACAAATTTCAATTCACATACTGTTGACACACAAGGGATGATTCACCAAGTGTTTCCAGCTGATCCAGCTCCTCCTGAACCATAACAATTAATATTCAATGATGATCTAAAAACAGGCTTCCTGATCCTGACCCACCAACTGTTTGTTACCTGAATAACCTGAATTTGTTGACTCTGTTGAGATATGATGGCAGCTAATCTGTGCTTGCCTATGAAGTTGGAAGATTTCAAGCCTGAAAATGTTTGGTGGGTGTGACCATTGTTGACAACATTGGGTTGTGTTTGTGATGAGGATCCATTAGGTTGAGAGGGTGAATCCATGAGATGAATATGATGAGTTGGGTTTGAAGTTTGAAAAGAAAAGTAAAGTTGGAAAGGGAATAAAGAAAAGGATTAGGATGATGCACATAAATCCATCTGCTTTCTATTGGTTGGTCTTTGATATCAACAAGTGGATGTCTATGGAAATACAAATGAAGGAAAAGGAAAAAGATTTTTTTTTATTGAAATAAATGATTAATCACTTTATACTCCTATGGATTAACTTTACAACTAGACACTTAAAAACTTGTACTTGAAAACATGGTCTTTAATGATTGAATGAGTTAAAAAAACAAGGTTAACCATGATAATATATGTAATATTTGATTTTACTTTACAAGTTATTTACAGGGGTTAATCGCTGAAAAGTGGGATGACCGTGGTACCTACCGGTACTGAAAACGTGCGGTATGGTATGATACGGTACCGCTATTTGAAAATAAAAATCGTTTTTTCATCGGTATCATACCAAACTAGTACCAAAATGTCAAAAAAATCTGAACTGCATCGGTTACCGAAAAAATTCAAAACGGGAAATTCGGTACAATACAGTATCAGTACTCGGTACCATATGCTCATCCCTACTAAAAAGAATGGGTTTATCAAATTTTGGTAGTCACATACAGATTTTAAGAAAGTGTGGGGTTGCTTGACCTCTGGCCACCTTAGACCTTGGTGAATCTGCTTATGTATAGGTTAGTTCATGTACAAAGTTGTTTTAAATGTATGAAGCGTATGAAGTTGGACGTGACACTTGTATTTTAGCAAGGGTATATGTTTGTATAATTACAAGAACATTTTATACATTGTTGTAATGGTTTAAACGTGCTATTGTACTTGCATCGTTGCAATCGTATTTTTACACACGTTGTTATTCCATCATGGTTTAGATGCGTCATTATTAAACGAAATAAATTTTCACTTTTATTTGTTTCAAAAATACGTTTATGGAATAAAATACACCTTCCAGAATTTGTATGTCATTAATTGTAAATGGTCTATGGAATATATTTTGTTGTGTGCTTGTGTTGGAAAAGGAAAGTTAAATGTTTATTTCTTATAGTTACTAATAAATCAAAGGTTATTTGTCTGTTAATAAGACATGTCAACAATAGTTTGCTTTATTTGTCGTTATAACCCTCGAGAATATATTTTTTTATGATTAAAGTATGTTTTAAACTCCGAGATTCTTTTATCATGTTCACACATGCAGAGAGTGTGTTGAACTTTCTTGACTTTTACAATTTGTTACCTTCATCAAGGTGACTTTTTAATATTGATAATAATAGTTGGTAACAAAAACACCCCTTCGGGCCTTTATTTGGTCAACACCACCATTAGAGTCTCAATCATACCTCTTGAAAATCTGATTAAACTCATCGTTCGTATCCCTTGAAAATATTTCTTAGGTCTGTCACTGGTTCAGATTCTAACACACATTAACATTAACACCAATACTGACTACCATCTGCCGCTATTGACAATCACATTTGAGATTAGAAACTAGTACCTTCAAACGCGAGTACCCTACAACCAATTCAAAAACCCTTGTAAAGCATGATTGAATATCATAACACTCACACTCGTACACATGAAAATCGAGAAGGATATGGTGGTTGGTGGTTTGTCTTGAATTTGTAACGAAAAGTAATGAAATGAGAGCCATTTTCTTCCAGTTATTAACATTTGCCTATCAAGAGTTTATGATAAATATATGTTTTCTTTTTCTTTTGAACTAGGTAGTATGAAAAGAGAATTGTACATTTTCAGAAAAAAAACAAAAAAACAAAGACCATAAGTTATTTTTGAAAGTTTGAAATACATAAAAAGAATTGTAAAAAGGTCATAAACTTTCATATAGCTGTTACTTAAACGAAGTTTGACAAGAAGAATTTGTGAATGAATTTTGTTAACCAGAATACCATTATTTAAATAATTAACATTATCAAATATATTTTTGGAAATGGAACTGAATTTAAGAGTTAGGGTCCCACCCTTTTCATTCCTGTGCTGCTCGTTTCCTTCTTTGTTGTGCATTTAAATGGGGATGGGGATGGACATCCCGCTTTCGTGTTAATCTTGTGGTACCTAGAGGTTGGGGAAGTGTGTTTATGCGACATCGCCTTACCATCTGTTTGGTTTGGGGTAGTGTCTGGATGCAGTAATGAGAGGCGGAATGAAACGGATTATTACGAGGGAAGAAGAAAAGTGTGTTTGGTTGGTCAATAGAACCATTCCATAAGGCATTACATTCCTCAAAATCATTCTATCCACCTCATGTTTTTTTCATTACATCTCCTCTTGCACCATTCATCAACAACACCACCCCTACCACCTTCGCCACCCCACCACCACCACCGACGCCATCGTCGCTTCCACCCGCAACTCGTCACCGCCACACCGACAGCCACCACCGTCGCCGCCATCACTCGCCACCGTTGCCACCCAACACCGTCACCAACCACCACGCCGCCAATGCCACTCGCCGCCGCCACCCACCACCACCGTCAACGCCACAACCACCACCAACCGCTGCCGCCACCAACCACCACCTACGGCCACCGCCGCCACCCCCAATCACCGCCACCAGCTATCGCCGCCTCCACCGCCACTCGCCACCACCCACCACCGCCTCCTATAACCACCCACATTCACTACCACCGACCACCTCCACTCACCGCTGATTTTATTACTTCGTTTTTCTTGTCTACCAAACAATATGCAATAATAATTCATTTCATTCCCCCATGGTAACCAAACAAGACATGGAATAGTAATGATCTATTGTATTCACTCGTCCTTTCCATTATCTCGTCCATTCCATTCCTTTGTCCATTACTGTGACCATTCCATCCACCCTTGGGGGTGGGGGACCATCATATGCGGCAAGGAGAGATGGGGACTTGCGTATGTGGTAAAGAAAGGGTGCCGAATATCATGGAAATGTTTTATAACTTGTTCATTGAAATGGTTGCATCTGCTACATCTTAGTTGCTCTAGCCAAAAAACCGGTGGTGCAACATTAACTAAAACTTTGAGAGATTGTCATGAGGTGTGTGTAAAGTGTAACGTTGGGAATTTAACCAAATAAAAAGTAACATGAAAAGTCGACAACAATCATGGACGAAGTATTGCGACATAAAACACACACTTTAGAAATTCTTTTATCATATTTTTTCAGAAACTAACTCAGAAGTAAACTAATCTTCATAACTATAAAAGCCCCAACTTAGTTGGTTATATATAGTAGTCATGATTATTACTAGAGTGAGATTTCATTTTTATATAATTAGTTTTAAAATCTTTTCAATTAAATCATATTTATTTATAGTTTTATTTACAGAGTTACTGGGTTACTACTACTCATCCCTTGGTGGATGCCGAAAAAGTGAAAAATCCGTTAAACAACTCACTTCTATTTGATCCACCATGTCCTCTCACGCCGTTACAGATGCAATGGCAGCAACGGCCGCCGTTAAACAACTGTTACTCCACCGTGCATCCACCCTCCCTCTGCTACATTACAACCGCCACCACATCTCCTCTTCTCTTCTCGCAGTCGCCAGTTATTCAAGCGCCCTATCTTCCTCCACACGTAACAAGAAAAAGCTAAACAGAAAAGATAATTCTGCTAGCAGTAGTCGTAGAGTATTAATAGATTCAGTAGTTAAGAGGAGGACTCGATCGGATAAAAAGTTCGATGAGGATAACTTTCGTCAATTTGGAGACACCGGCACTCATATTCCGGTCATGCTCGGTGAGGTTTTGGAGGTTTTTGATTCTCGAAAGCTTCACTCGTTTGTTGATTGTACACTTGGAGCTGCTGGACATTCTTCTGCTGTATGTGAATTTGATTCCTCTTTTATCTGTTTTGATTACTTGATTTTGATTTGTTTAAGTTAGTGTTGTTGTTTGCTTGTTTGTAATTTTATCCCTAATTTTGGAATTAGGTTGCTTAGTTAGGTTTGGAAGTATATAGATGTTTGTGGATGAGAAAATATTATGTAACACACTTGTTTAATCGTCATACTCGAGTTAAAAGATTGATTCTGCTAAAATTAAGAGAGTATGATTTTGGCTCTGGTTAAAGATGTAACATTGTCTGAGACTAAGTATGTTGAAATCTGAATATGAACTTGAATTAGAATTCACACTCCTAATTTACTTAGGCAACTATGTTTCTGATAGAGGCCAAGGTAAAATCGCCTTGTATTTGCACTTGTGTGGCCCGTAGGCAACGATGTGCATTCAAATAGGATACTGATGACTCTTGACCCTTGTTAAGTTTATGGTTTTATCACTTTATGGCAAATACACGCTCGAATCTACATGGTTTAAAAAACGGTTGAAGTGTGAACCTCGAGGCGAGGCGCTCAAAAAACGAGTCGGAGGCGGCGCCTCAGGGGGTTGTTTTGTATGTGCGCCTCATATGGCTGAGGTGCTAAGAAAAGCTGCGCCTCAGGGTGCCTCAGGGGGGTATGATGCTTGTTTTTGATGTCTTTGACTTTTTGTGTCAATTTCAAACATTTCATGTCTTTTTTATGTGTATTTTTTATGTTTTTGATGAATCTGATTATGAAATTAGTTAGTATTTATTTTTTATAAGTTATATAATTTTTATATTTATTTTTTAATTCCGCCTCGGGCTTACGCCTCGTGAGGCGAAGGGAAAACCCCTCGAGGCACGATTCCGTACTTTTAATCCTTGGATATCTAGTAATCTAGATGCATAAGAAAACCTAGGATGATAAATAACAGGATCTGAAAGTAATGTTGAAAAGTCACGTAGACAATACGCCTAATTGCATCAACCTTATTTATGTAGGTTAATTGATGGTAAAGTGCAGGTTTCGGGGGTCTATGGCATTAGTGTGGAATTTTATATGGTGCAGCCGTGTAGTTTGGTAAATTAAGTACTCTAATGAGTCAATTCCAGTCATTTATTTGTAACCCCATTCGTCAAAAGTATGTTATCTAAAAGATATGTTACAACATTAAATTCTGTGTTTTCTATGATCTGTTTTTTCTTATTCTCTTCTTCTTTCTTGGTTTCTGAATAACATTTGGAGTGGATAAGTTTATGGTCTTCTAACTTAAAAATGGTGTCTTTTTCACTTGATGGAGATAACAGATAATTCAGGCTCATCCAGAAATGCAAACATATGTCGGACTAGATTGTGATCCTGTTGCCCACGAAAAGGCAAAAACTAAGATTGATATGATCCAAACTGCCACCAACTCTCGTGACTCAACTTCCGCCCTAAAAACACATACCTTCTTGCGAAACTTCAAGCACATCAGGTCCACATTATCCGATGTTGATGAGAAGCTTCTAATTTCAGGAATCAATGGGATCCTAATGGACTTAGGAATGTCATCCATGCAGGTAACGTTTTATGCATGTTTCGTCTAGCTTGTCTTATAATTTTTTTAGAAATAGTTTCTTAATATCTAGAACCAACAGTTTTAATGTTTAATTTACTAAAGTCATATAGTCATGTATTTTGTTATCTTTGTCTCCCAATGACATTTGTCAATTTAATAACGCCTTAATATTGTTCGTATGCAGGTAAACAATGCCAATAGAGGATTCAGTGTGCTCTGTGATGGACCCCTTGATATGAGAATGGACCCTCAGGTCAGAACTGGCATCTGTAACTGTAACTAGTATCTAGAGTGATTGTTTAATTTCAGATTAATATTTTTTGAGAAAGAAAAATGTTCATGTGTGCTAAATTGCCAAATTTTCGCGTATTTTTAAATGAATAGCTAGTATGGAGAATGTTCATATATTTTGTTCGCTTAACTGACTGAAACAGGGATATTACAGGCAAGTTTGACAGCTGAAGACATACTAAATTCATGGCCAGAGGCAGAAATAGGACAAATTTTACGTGACTACGGGGAAGAAAACAATTGGCGGGCTCTTCAGAAAAGGATCGTTAAGGCCCGTTTAAGTGGTGGATTACATTCTACCAGTGAACTAGTAGATCTAATTCGGAGTTGTACATCTGATGGAAAAGGTGCGGTAATCTCTTTTGAAGTTCTTGGTTTTCATGCATGCCTGTTAAATCGCCGTTTTTCATTTAATCATATAAGCTATAGGGGTGTTCAAGATTGGATTATCCGGTTTTCGGATATCCAATTTTTGGATAGTGAATATTAATCGGATATCCGAAATTTCGGATACGGATACGGATTTGGATATTTAAACGGATATCCGAGTTTATAAAAAAATAAATAATTGTTTCGTGCATGGATTAAAATTAAACCTATATTCGATTTTCCAAATTTACATCACTGAAAAACAAAAAAAAATTATAAATCCACATTCGAATCCGATTATTTACTATTTTTTTCTATATTTCAAAGTAAACATATTGCTCATGATATATATTTACTTTTTTTTTAGTTTTGGGATATTGGATAATCCGATGATCCGAAAATTTTAGAAATCAAGAATCCAAAAATTGGAATTTTTTATTTTCATATACCCGAAATTTCGGATATTTCGGATACGGATTTTCGGTTTCGGATCCGAATTTTTTTTGAACGCCCCTAATATTCAAACGGGTCGATAAGTGTTATATCTCTTCTCAAACGGGTCAAATGGTTTGAACTGAAAAAAGAAGATAGCTCAAATGGAAACGGGTCAAACGGGTTGGAAGAAAATCACTCAAAAGTGTGTTTCTTTTATAACATTGCAAGATTATTATTGTAACAATGATGCGTTACAGGAGGGAGGCCAGGTTGGATAAAGACAGCAACAAGAGTATTTCAGGCTCTAAGAATAGCTGTTAATGATGAACTGAAGACGCTAGAGTCTTCATTGTACGATTGCTACCGCTGTCTTGCACCTGGCGGGAGGCTTGCAGTCATATCGTTTCATAGTCTTGAGGACAGAATCGTAAAACAAACATTTCTCAACATCATTAACTCTGGTTCAATTGATGAAAACAAAAATGTTAATTCTGAAAATGACGATGAAAAAGAAGCATGGGTCAAACAGATGATCCATGGGGTCGGTGGAGTAATCCTCACAAAGAGACCCGTTACGCCTTCTGAAGATGAAGAGAAACTGAATATTCGTTGTAGGAGTGCTAAACTCAGAGTAATACAAAGACTTTGAAGCAGAATCAGAGGGGAAGAAGAGGAATAGATTATAATCTTATGAGGAGTTGAACATTTTGTTTTAGGTTTTATATATATTTGATAAGTTCTTTTTAACTTTTTCTACAGAAATCTTAAATACAAATCATATCTAAAAGAACCAAAAGTATGCTTCCCAAGATTATGCTTACTGAATGAACGTTAGCTGATATACAATTAAAACAAGTTTAAGTATTAATAAAAAAATCTTACAAAAATTCCTATTATTTACTAATAGATTACAGACCTTGGGTTTATTTTACCAGTTAACTCATACACCCCTTAATTCTATTATAAAGTCTATACATTTGTCCACTACAAAACTTGAACCCTAAACTTTGTAAGGAGTAACACCTTTCCATGCATCTTAGTACTGCTAGACTACATGCCTAATGGTTAAATCAAACTATTAGAGTGTTTGATCATTAGACCTTATGGCCTTTCAATTAAAGGTTTCCTTCGTTCAACATAACACTTTTGCGGTTCCCGACTTAATATTGTGTGACAAAGGTAGAAATGAAACAACCATAAGATGCAAGATGTCCATGAAATTCATATCCCTTGGTACTCTTTGGCGAAAAATTACATGGCCAAAAAAACGAAACCAAAATAGATTGTCGCGTGCCACTAAGTTTCATCCATTTTTGAGACCTACAGGTAAAAATTACACAACATAGGTTAAACTAACGAAAGCTCACACAATTTTCGAACTAACTTCAAATTCTAAGAAGCTTTAAATTGATAAGAACATATTGCTTTTTACCATCTCACTTTCTTATATTGTAATATTACCATTAGGGTTGCATAAAAATGTGTTTATATAAGTACACCATATTACACATTAGTCCCTATACTATATCACTTAGTTTAACAGAAGGTGAGGGCTCACTGAGTCACGGGAGTCTCCCCTTACCTCATAAGTTACCCATCATACCCGACCCCTCACTTCCCAATTTTCACCGATCTGAACGGATTCAGTCCCATCCAAAAGTCCCCCCTTGTATACGAAACTTAGGTATATTTTTTTGGCGTTAAGCTTTGCCATGTAGTGATCATTGAAAAACATTAGATATTTGAACTAGTTAGGTCCCGGTCAGATCACGATCGTTTGGTTAACTAGTCACATTCATTCCATTTAGTTGGGCTATGGGACACATCAGATTATTAGTTCCACAAGTCTGTATGATTTTCATTAATAGAATATACAGTTAACTACCTTTATATATGCTATGGTTTTGGTATGAGAAAATCCTGTGGGCGGAGGCCAGAGTCAGGATCCAGTGGTTTTTTTTTTTTCCCTTTTTCGTTATTTTATAGATTAATATTGAAAAAGTAAACAAAATTACTTATTTAGCTCTTTTCATCTGATTTGTTTAGTTTTCGACTTTTGTTACTGGGTATCAGTTTTTATTCATGTTTAATAGTTTCTTATATAATAAAAAAAAACTTAAATACTCCAACATTTATTTATCAATCTTCAAATAATATAATCATATATAATAAAAATATTCTTGTTGATTGATTGATTTGGGGTATTAATTCATTTAATGTAACAGGTGACCTGTGTACTAAAACATTAATTTGTGGTAGAGATTAACAATACATTTTTTATGTGGTATAGGTGACCCTTTGTGCGTCCAAGTGTTTAGCCCGTATGTTTTCCTTCATATACTATAACTTGTAGCTTCAAACAAATCAGAAATTAGAGTTAATTTCTAAGATGTTTAGCTTTATCTGTTATAAGCATTATATATGATGTAACTCAATATTTCTCAACTAATTTCAAGATGTTTAGCTTTATCTGTTATAAGCTATTATATATGAATGAGTATGATCTTAAAATTTCTCAACCATACACACGTAGGACCATACTCACACTTTAATCCTCAAAACACTTAGTTGGTTTCAAAGTTCCCGTGCAATTTCTCTCACGGGCACACAACCATGACAACTCACATAAAGTACAACCAGTACAAGTGGCAACAACCTGCAACTCCCCAACAAATCCCCACGATGTCAATCGTGCCTGGGACAAAGAGTACAAAAAGACAGTGACGTGTAACCAATCAGGATGCGTCACTCACAACTCTATGTCTCCATTAATAATTGATGACAGACGCGACAACAAATATATTTGGCAGGTGACGTGTAACCTATCACGATGCGCCAGCATGCCTCCCCTCTACAAACACTACCAGTCATGTCAGAGGGGACCAAATGAATATTCCTTAATGGCGACATTCGGCCCATGAACCCGTCAACCCATCTCATTCTCTAAACCCTTCGGTCATATATGGTTAAATATCAACCTCTACCAAAGGTTAAGAATCCAATTTTTCATACTCTCACACTTAACACACATTTGTTTCGCCAATAGGTATGTGGCCTAGTGGTCAAGAGGGTTTTCCTCTTATGAAGTGACCCAAGTTCAAATCTTGAGGTCGGGAGTAATTTATGAGTGTAATCTTTGCTGTTAAAAAAAGACACACATTTGTTTCTTTCTAAATATATAGAAACGAGAGGAAGATATTCTTCAAAGAAACAAACTATAAGGGTGTACGGGGTGGTCGCGACAAGGGGATGCGACAACCCCTTTGCCGACCCGGCAAACACCGCCGCCACATACATTTGCCGCGCGGGAAGGAGATGTTTCGGGGAATGGTTGCCGCATGGGGAACCCCTGATTTGACCGTTGGGACTTGCTTTCAAACTACTTTATAGCCGTTACAATTAATAAAAAAAGGTTTTTTTTATAAATCTATATAAACCACACCCATTTTAAACAAATTCACACCAACCCACATCCTCATTTCTCCAAATCTATAAATCTCTACCCATATTTTATTTAAAAATGATGGAAGAAATACCAATTTTATTCCCACCAGATAGCAGTGATTTATCCGATAGTAGCATAAGTTTTTTTTTTCCAAAAACTCGTCGACTAAGCCGAACTACAAGACACATGCACATCTAGTAAGAAACGTTATGTTCGTCGTGGTCTGAGAGTGGCCATGAAATCCTTATGGCGGATTATTTTGTCGAGAAACCGAATATAACAAAGAAATTTTTCGTCACCAGTTCCGCATGTCAAAAAGTTTGTTTTTAAAAATGAATTAGCCAATGCGGGCTAAGAGTATGAAAAAAATGAATTGAACAATGTAATGTTTTTTTAATTTAATGTAATGGTTTTATTTAATATTTTGTACTTTTATTTAAATTAAGTTTTTTTTTTTAAATTACTTTATGTTTTTTAGACAATACCTAAAATGAGAAGGAAAATAAATGGAAGACAAGTTTGTCTAATCTAATTAGACATGCACCGTTAAACCCTAATATCTGAATCAACAAGTGACATACGAAAAAGCCTTGTAACACGGGCACTTGAATAGTCCGACTTGTATCAACTATCAAGCAGGCGTCGGTCGCACGTATTTACTCACCTTCTCACACGTGCGAGCCCACTCGACTCTCATTGGTGACACTGATGCTCATATTTATTATTTAATCCCCTCTCTCTCTCTCATCAAGGGTTTGTTTTCTCTACTTTACAGCTCAAGCTTCCTGCTTCTGCTACTTCCTCAACCGCAGATCCAATTAACGGTGAATTTCACTTCAATACTCCTTCACTTTCTGTTTTTAGCTTTAACTTCAACTCCGATACTTGTTATTTGGTTGAATTAGGCGAAATTAGTTTCATACTAGTTCAGTTTTTATTTAGTAGGTTTAATTTGATGACATTGTGTGAAATTAGTTGCGGTTTTGATGAAATTGTGCGAAGTTAGTTCGAGTTATAGTTTCCGTACTTGCTTTCTGATGTTGTTTAGCTGTAATGATGAATTTGATCTGTTTATGGTGAACATTATCGAGGTTTGATGAAATTGTGTGAAATTTGTTCGAGTCATAGTTGCCATAATTGCTTTCTGATGTTGTTTAGTTATAATGATGAGTTGTGATCTGTTAACGGTGGACATTACCGAGGTTTTTGGACTGTGTTTAACATGCATACATGTGTATACGTATATTCCTATTTGTTAATTTGTATATTCATGTTTCTATTTAGTATTTATGTGTATTGTATACATGGAAATCATTAATGGAAGAGAATAATCAGTGATGAAGGCAGGCTAGAAGTGTTAATCTTCAAGTTATTGGTTTACTCTCATAAACACGGAGAGTCATAGCATAAGTGCATAACCTTTTATTTTTATTTTTATTTTGATTTTGACTAAGTTATCTTCTAGGATAATACTGATCACTTGCTTATGTTGTAGACACATACATTGTATTCGTATAAACATCCCAAGGTTTACGTAGAATGTATTGTATTTACTTGTTTTATTAGTTTGTGCATACTCTGTGAAAGCTGTTTTATATTGTATTAGAAATACTTAGAAAGCTTTGTTTCCATACACTAAAAAGAAAAGGAAGAGTATCCTTTCTTGATTTATTTATTTCTTGTTTTTGTACTCTCTCAGTATTCTTTTGGTAAAATCTTATATACTGTTTTGTGTTATGTTGATATGCATCCTTCTTTCCTTTCAGGTTATACTGAATAGTAGTCTATGAACCTTTGGTCTAAAACAGAACATATATAGGATTTCACCAGATGGATACATTTAATCAGCATTTGTGTCCAAGGAAGGTTTTTTGATGCAGCGGTGTACTGGATGATATGTAAAAACTTCATTATTATGCTTAATCAACAAAGCAATGGGCATTTTTCTGAAAAGTCTACAAAAGCCATTGCAAGTGTACATTCTATTGTTATGCTGCTTAATTAGCATCTGTCACGGTCTCACTGCTGATGGTACGTCAACTTTATTCTTGCTTAGCTGTATCTTAATCTATTTCTTTAAACACATTTATTGTGCTCATTATCCAGGTGAAGCTCTCGTTAACTTCCGGACAAGTATTATAAATTCGGATGATGTGCTTGGTCAATGGAGGCCCGAGGATCCCGATCCATGTGGGTGGAAAGGGGTAACATGTGATTCTACCAAGAGAGTTATATCTTTGTGAGTCATCTTACCTGAATAAATCATTGTTATTATTTATTTCTTAATCTGTATGTGTGTGTTGTAATCGCTGTGGTGTTTTAACTTTTAATCTTCTCAGGAATGTTTCCAATCACAAGTTAAAGGGACCGCTATCACCAGATATTGGAAAGCTAGATCAATTGAAATTCTTGTACGTGATTTTGAAATTATTTTTAAAAGGTTTGCGCATGATACAACTACTAATGATGTATAATTGTATGTGTAATGTGTTCTAGAGATCTTCATCACAACAACTTTTACGGAGCGGTTCCTCCAGAGTTAGGGAATTGTACAGAGCTGCAAGGATTGTAAGGCGTTTGGCAAGAATTAGTTAGCTTCTTGTTTTTCTTTCAGTAAACTTTATGGGATATGCAGTTTGTGCTTTTGACCATCTTTGTTGGATGAAATATTAGTTTTTTATTTTTTTCTGTTTTTATATCGACAGATTTATGCAGAATAATTACTTAAGTGGATTTATTCCTGCTGGATTGGGAAATCTTTCAAACCTTCAAACATTGTGAGTTAGATTTTCTCTTTAGATTAGAAACATATATACTTATACAGAAGAGAAATTCATTTCCTTTTTTAGTCATAAGAGATATCGATTGTCAAGACGGATGGAAAGTGATAAGATCCCCTACGAACATTATTTACATCGCTTTTGTCATTGTTATGAAAATCATGATCTTTTGTAAATATTATTGGAAACTAGCTGTGTGTGTGTGTGCTTCTAAATTTCGTAACATCATATTTACCCTTTCAAATTACTAAAGTAGTATACTTGCTATTCCCTGGTAAATTAAATGAAATCAGTTACTTGTAAGTTATAACAGTATGCTTCACACCTTCACCAAATAAATGAATAGGAAAAAGCACTATTTTTGTGAATCAAATGGGCTTATAATGCTCTCTTTGTTTTTCAGTGAAAAGAGTTTTATAAGTTAAGTGATTTTGTTTTATATACTACAGAATGGGTAAACATGACATCTTTAGTGTTTTGAGTGGGTAAACATGATATCATGAAATTTAGAAGAATATATATCAAATTTTGAACTTCCACAAGGACATATATGAAATTGGTCCATTATTTAATGTATAAAAGTAAGCCATACCTAGGACTAATATAGGTTTTGTGTTGTTATGTTGTAGGGATGTGTCTAGTAATTCTCTTGATGGAAGCATTCCGCTTCAATTGGGAATTTAAGGAACCTCGTAGACTTGTAAGCATCTTTCTTTTCGTTTTCCATCTTTTTGGATTTTTATTTTATTTGTTTTCTGAAACTTTCGACTGACTTGCATTCTTTGTAATAATCCATGAAGCAATGTGTCATCCAATTTTCTAGCTGGCCCAATTCCAACCGTTGGTGTTCTTGGCCAATTTGGAAGTGATTCGTGAGTTCTGGATTTCTCGTTCCCTTATCACATTGTTCATGTAAACTATGAAAACACATGTGTACTGTATACACATGCATATACGAAATCGTAACAAGTTATACCTTTTGGTTAAATCTTTGCAGGTTTGTGGGAAACAGCGACTTGTGCGGGGAGCAAATTAATAAGTTATGCAAAGATGATGCTGGAAGTCAACAGCCTACAGGTCTAATTGTCTTTCCTTCAATAAAGTTGTAGTTTTCTTTATATAACAATATATTGGCTATGACAGTAATTGCTAATAGCTCTCTTTATGTTTTATTCATCTCCTTGTGTTTTACAGTTAACTGATTTTTTTTTTATTTTTATCTTTTTCGATGTAGGGAGCCAAAATGTGAAAAAGAATTCTGGACGGCTCTTAATCAGTGCTTCAGCTACTGTGGGTGCACTGTTGCTTGTTGCACTTATGTGTTTTTGGGGTTGTTTTCTGTATAAAAAACTTGGGAAAAATGATGTTAAAGGGCTCGCAAAGGATGTCAATGGAGGTGAGATTCTAATACTTGTTTGATACAACAACAACAACCAAACCCAGTAAAATCCCACAAATAGTCAAGCTATTGACAGGGTCTGGGGAGGGTAATGGAGAAATTTATAAGCTTAAAGTCTGAAAAGCGATATTTTAAAGTTTAGTAAGTATTGAGCTTATATCGGTTATAATAAGTTTTTATAATCTCAGGTGCATCCATTGTTATGTTTCACGGGGACTTACCATACTCATCAAAAGATATCATCAAGAAATTAGAAACTTTAAACGAGGAGCACATAATTGGCGTTGGCGGCTTTGGAACAGTCTACAAGTTGGCAATGGATGACGGGAATATTTTCGCCTTAAAAAGAATAATGAAACTAAATGAGGGATTCGATCGGTTTTTCGAAAGGGAGCTTGCGATTCTCGGAAGCATAAAACACAAATACTTGGTGAATTTGCGAGGATATTGCAACTCTCCCACATCCAAACTGTTGCTATATGACTACCTGCCAGGTGGCAATCTGGATGAAGTTCTCCATGGTAATAACTAATAAATATAGATTCTTAGCAAAACTGCATGAAATAGAAGCGAACTTTACTTTTCTTTTTTGGCAGTTTACCCTAGATTTTCCGTATGAAAATATTTTTCTAGAGTAAAACGTCATTTTCGTCCCTGAGGTTTTGGCTAGTTTTGCGACTTTCATCCAAAGGTTTGTTTTTCCGCATCTGGATCCAAAAGGTTTGAAATCTGGCCATTTTCATCCGGCTCGTTAACTCCATTCATTTTTCTTTGTTAAGTCAGGGGTGTTTTCGTCTTTTTTGTTAACTTAAAGGGCAATTCGGTCTTTTTCACCTTATGTACAAGCATTTAGCGTAATGTGCAAGTATTCAAAACCCTTTAAGTTTAAAAAAAAGGCAGATAACAGAGAAAAATGAATGGAGTTATCAAGCTAGATGAAAATGGCAAGATTTCAAACCTTTTGGATCAAGATGCGAAAAAACAAACCTTCGGACGAAAGTCGCAAAACTGGCCAAACCTCAGGGACGAAAATGGCATTTTACTCTATTTTCTATGAATAGTGTAGTGTATTTTCTCTTTGTTAATTGTTAAACAATAGCTATGATCTTTCCAGAAAATGGCAATCAACTAGACTGGGATGCAAGACTTAAGATTATCATGGGAGCTGCAAAAGGACTAGCGTATTTGCATCATGATTGTTCGCCTCGTATTATACACAGAGACATAAAAGCAAGTAATATTTTGCTTGATGGAAATCTGGAGGCTCGGGTTTCTGATTTTGGACTCGCAAAATTGCTTGAGGATGAAGAATCGCATATTACAACTATAGTTGCTGGAACTTTTGGTTATCTAGCTCCAGGTAAGAAACAAGCATATTGTTTTTAATTTTTGTTTGGCAAACCGCACAACTGAAATGAAATTTATACTTTAAATTAGGTGCAAACATAAGTCAACTTAATCGATTTTAGTAATCCATCTCATTTTAACTGATTATAGCTGATGTGGCATTGGTTATTCCATGGGATACATTCGAAAAGTATGGTTTGGTGAAAAGAAAGTGAAAAACTAATTTATTTACATGTTTGAAAGATATAATTTATTATTTATAATTTAATATAGAGTACATGGATAGTCCCTGTGGTTTTCCAAAATTTTGGATTTGGTCCCCAAATTTCAAAAGTACACAGATGGTCCCTATGATTTGCACTTTGTAACTCATTTAGTCCCCAGTAACAAATAATGGTTTCAGGAGGTCCAGGTTAGGGACTAAATGTGTTACAAAGTGCAAACCACAGAGACCATCCATGTACTTTTGGCAAAAGTTGGGGACTAAATGCGTTACAAAGTGCAAACCAACAAACAAAATGTCGAACTCGATGCTACATGCATTTACATATACATTAAAATGACAAATAAGCTGCCGTGTTAGCAAATTTGAAAAATCAACAAACAAAATGACTGACTTCCGACTGAACTTGGTCATTCTTTGCTACAATTGGTAATAAAATGTAAATTGGTTGCTAAAATTGTAAGTTGGTTTCTATTTTGTGCCAAATCTAAAGTTGGTTGTTAACTATGGGGAAAAGTGACTTCTTCTATTTCCTGTGATTCCCTTAAAGAAACCATTCATTTGTATTTTTCTAATTATTATTAATTTAATGTATTGAACCAGATGTTTTTCTTCAACTTATTTGTGTAACTTGTGATGCAGAGTATATGCAGAGCGGTAGAGCAACAGAAAAGACTGATGTTTATAGTTTTGGTGTACTTATGCTCGAAGTTGTAAGTAGAAAAAGGCCCACCGATGCTTCATTCATAGAGAAAGGCCTTAATATTGTCGGCTGGGTATGTTATTTGAAGTATTGCAATCTAATCCATAACATCTTGGTACCAATTCTAATCTTTTGTGGACCTATATATTTGTAGTTAAATCAGTTGGTAACGGAGGGTAGGCAGCATGAGATAATTGATGGTAATTGTGAGGGTGTCGGGCCGGAAACCCTAGACCCTTTGCTCTCGGTTGCAATCCAATGTGTTTCTTCAAGCCCAGAAGACCGTCCCACGATGCACAAAGCGGTGAAAACACTTGAATCTGACGTTATGACTCCATGCCCAAGTGACTTCTATGATTCATCATCAGATTAAGTTCCTTTCTTCTACTTGCATCTCATGCAAGTGAAAGCTACCACCAGGAGATGGAGAAGAGCGTTATGGTCTGCAAATTCGGTATTCAACTTGATGATCCGTTCTTCCAGTAAAAAGATCATCTTTTCTTTATTGTTGCAGCTAATTGGGAGTTTGTAAACGGTATTTTTCTTTTTTGTGTTGATCATAATTGCTTTTTTGGGTTGTGTGATATAAGAAATTACCCTTTTCCATGTGTATATGATGTTGTTTAGCTGTCACATTTCAGTATTTCACTAAAGGATCACGGAGCATTGCCATTTCTGTATCATTAACTTTTTGTTCTTTTGTTATAATGCAAATTTTTATTGGTTGTGATGGCCTCTTTTTTAGTATATTGGATTTTAGTACTTGTTATATATATAATGGAACATCTTTTTAGGTGGTATGTAGGTGTAAAAAAATGTTGTTTAAAAAAACAACTAAGTGGTAACCATCATCTCTCAAAGATCCGACACCTAGAACAAGCTTGTTTACTCTTTCCTTCTCATAAGGGATTTCCACTTTATTGTTCTTTTGCAACTCTGACTGGAATTCATGTCTTAATTTGAGATCGACTCGCCAAAACCTCAAATTAAACCAATTTTTAACGAGCTCCTTCTCTTAAAGAAGCTCTTTCAATAAGAGTCCCAGCTCGGCTATGTTCACGAGCTTGTTATTTGTATAAATACAATATTTTTTAACCATATACAGCGGTTATGAAATACGTAAAAAGTGTGTAAAAACCAAAATTAGTAAGAAAATTGCAATGCCTAGGAGTTGAGATCTTTATTGTGTATCGTAGAATTTTCTATTATACACTGTGTTATAAAGTACAACTTGTGAAACAAAGATAAATCTGTAAGATTAAATGGTTCTGGTAGATCTAACTAGACTATCAGGACTAAAATGAGCCAATATGGGGCATAACCTCAATATAAATAGACCCAAAAGGATTGCTATGGACCTAACTAATTGGACTTATATGGGCCTTCAGGGACCTACGCACAAGCCTAGACGGTCCCTAGACCCTAAACAACCTCAATCACACATAATAAATAGAGACACCAACCTGAACCGAATAGACCTATATGGATATAGTCACAACCCATATGGATACAAGGCCTAAATGGGCCACCACCGCTTAAAGGATCCTAAAGAGATCTAGTAAGAGGTCGAGGGTTCAAGTCTTGCGGATGACAAATGGTGTTTGAAAGATGAAAGTAATACCAATGTACGAGATTTACACATGAATTGTATATCCATTTGGTTCTTCTGAAACAGGGTTGTCACTGTGATTGGATGAAATCACAAAGTGTGATTTTTTAATTGAATTGTCAACAAAAAAATCAACACTATGAAAAAGATAGCACAAAATACATATATATGTTTTTTTATCAGAGAAAATTGGGGCCGAGTAAGCAAAACATTATTTGGTTACCTGGGCAATGATATTGCTTATAGAATTTGCTTCTTCTTTGGCTGCCTCCACCAAAGAATCCTGCAAAACACCAAAATTTCATTTTTAGCTATGTAGTTTTTAAACTTACTCGTTTGACCTGCTAGATATTAGATATAACCCAAATTATCCCTTTGTATGCAAGCGGGTCAAACCTGCCACCTACAACTAAGGGATATGTACCTGTGTCGCTACTAGACGGGCCACTGTCTTCTTGCTTGATTCCTGAAGTTCCCCCGCTATTAGTACCTCATCCAGTATATAATAAGCCTACAATGATATTTGAAAATAATTAATTAATAAACAGGGTAGAGCTATTTGGTTGGTTTAAGTCAATTAGAAAAAGCTAAGAGAAGACAATGTACCTTGTGAAAATTGAAGATCAGGTCCAGCTCACAAATCTAGCATACAGAAGTCCCGTTAAAGATTAATTCTAGGTATAAACGAGGTCGAACTAAACTCTTGTTTTTTTTTCTTTGTTTTTCAGAAGAGTGTGATGTGAAACCAAGATAACACATTTTCAATTTATTGTAGGTTTAGAATTTAGATAGTTTACGCTACCAAAATAACGATCTAGAATCTCAACATAATGATGAATAATTTCGAGGACTTCCAATTCATTGTCTTCCTGGTTAATGCACATACAGAAGTAGAGGCTCGCGTATCTGATAAGTAAAAAACCATGTTGGTAAAGCAACCAGTTACAAAAGACGATTAACATAAAATTGTTTAAAATGAAAACATTGTAGCACTTCTAAACAATCTCTTTTATAAATAAATTCGAATCCCGTGCGTTCAACAACTTTGCAAAGCTTAAAACCGTTTAGAAATGAAATAATGATGGCACATCTAAGGAAAACCTTTTATAAACAACTTTAAATCCCCTCCATTCGACAAAATTGCAAAGCTTGGGGCCACGTGAAAGAATCATCCCACTGAGTTCGCGTATTACCTACATAAAGTTGGACACCATACCAGTAAATGTTAGTGACTGTAAATCAAAGAGATGAGAATTCATTAACTAACAATTACCATGCAGCAACTAAGTGAAAAGATGCTCTAGTTAATCTTGCATACCTTACTTCTTTCTTTTTGAGGATAAGGTGAATACCACTTTGTTAACCTTACTTTTCCTTGTCGGCTTATTAAGAGAACAAAATGAATCTGCAATAAGAAATATAACCTTATGTCCTTATCTACATGGTAATGAAAGAAAGGTGTGTTTAAAACAACTGAAGCATGCCATTTAACCCCGATTATGTTTGCACATGCAAAACAAGTAGTCATTCAGTACTTGAAAAAGCAATTTTCTTCTAAAAGGATGACACAAATCTTTATTTCATATTGCATGTATTACACTAGGAATTGCTTCATGAGAAGTGTAGTATCTTTTTCAGTTTTCTACATCATAACTAAGATTAACATGTGTTGAAATTGAATCAAAAGGAGGAATACGTAAAATTCGTGATTAATTCCTAAGACACCTGGTTGTAGACCTAATTTTGAAGGTAGTGCACCTATATACTCAATAATTCTCAAACAATTACTTGATCAACCCCAAGAACCAACTATGCGACATGAATGTATAGGTACACAATCCTTTGTCCCTAAAAGACCCATCTAGTCATCATGGAGACATCGCAAATGTACATTCGACCGACAGGGGCGGACCTACCTTATTGGTAGGGGTAGCCTCCACTACCCCTTGGCGCTCCGACGGTAGTGTAAATTTTTGAAAAATTTGACATTCTTTTGATTTCGTTACCCCTTTTCTATGAAACGTTACCCCTACGAAGATTTTCTGGATCCGCCACTGTCGACCGATGTCATCTCATCATAGACACCTTCAGGTTTATCCCCCAATAAAAACCAGAAAGTCCGTTGCAAATAGCAAAAAAAAAAA
Source organism: Scalesia atractyloides (assembly GCA_947069175.1). Lineage (NCBI taxonomy): Eukaryota > Viridiplantae > Streptophyta > Magnoliopsida > Asterales > Asteraceae > Scalesia > Scalesia atractyloides. The sequence continues at coordinate 84,815,714 of CAMTDV010000028.1, read as the reverse complement.
AAAAGATCAAATTTCGGTGTGATGGTCTGCACTCTGCATAACCAAGTAACAATCATAAATCCAAATTCTGGAATACCCAAACTTCTTAATCTCTAATAAACTCACTACACTTGACATTTTCCTACACCTACAAATCACAATATATTAGCTTTAAAAGCCACTCAACAAAGGTCCACTAGATGTCTGTGTTCAGTCCTCACTGTAAAACCCTAAAAGTGAACAAAACTTCTAAACTTATTATTATTATTATTATTATAATCTTCTAGTCATTTTTTGAATACTATTCCAACACACATACTCAATTATCATGAAAAATGCACAAGCACATAAATTCTTGATCTACTCCAAGTGAAACTTAACAAGCAATCACTTTTACATACAAATAACAGACATAAAATCCGAATAATAACAGAAACCCTAGTTTCATCAAATGATATGACAAGGTAATTAGCATATAAGGGATCTACAAGCAAGCTCTCACCACGGCTCAAACTTCAGCAGGAACAAAACACCTTCCGATCTGATTGAGAAAGCTCTGTTTAAGAACATGAATTACAAGGAATTTGTTAAGGAGTTGACCCGAAATAAATAAATGAAATATAAGTGCATATGCATATGAAACATAAGGTAATTAGCAAATAAGGAATTTTTTTAACTCAACCCGAACTGAACTCACGGTTTGTATACCGGTTAGTATTCTTGATCTTTGATTTTTCTTCCCAAATTGGTTTTTAACCAACCGAATTGATTAGTACAAGTTCGGCCTCCCATTGTGAAAAACGGTTAAAAAGTTCGGTTTTTTCCCCACAAAAAACCGGACTGATTTTTTTTAAAAAAGGACTATTTGTGCACCTCTACTTGCACCTGATATATTTAAAGATAGGATTACTAAAGACTGGGATTAACGATTAAGGTATTTTAGGGGGAGGGTAGTGATCTTAGCTTTGTCTTAAGGACTTAGTTTTTCCTATATCTTTGCATGGTCTTTTTTAGTCTTCGGTTTTGGTTTTGGTTTTCATGATGTTTATTTGTTCATATTTTTCACTATTTTTCTTTTATTGATTGCTTATTAAGACGAAATTTTAGTAATTAGTACGTAGGTTTCCTGCTATGTAGATTCCATTAGAAGCACTTGATGTCTTTGATATACTTTTCATGTATAGATTTGGTTTATGGAGTTGCGAGTCTCGTTATAGATTCTTTTGTGATGGAGGTATCGTTTGCTTACATCCCACCATCTTATACCCTACCAATAACTTTTCTGTAAGTGGGACCTTATTGGGTATGATTGTTGTTGCCTTTAATATAAGTAAATAAGTTGATGAAGCATATAAGGCTTATAGGTTGACTGTTACTTACAAATGAGATTCACATTATCATTAAAACAATAATATGCATATACTCAACTACAAACTTATAAAACTTTTTTAAGTGTTAGCCATTGATTATGAAAGTAAGAGGATGTTACATGATTTTCTATAAATGTCATTTACAAAAAACATGCCCAAAATAACTATGTGATATTGTCTTGTATTGACTTAAAAACATCTACCCAACCAACACTTTGTCTATCACTTCGGAGTTGCAACCTCATCAAGCATTAGTTGCAATAGTGATGACCAAAACGCCATATGCGCATTTCTACAAGTATTAGTTTCGTCGGGTGCTGTTGATGATGTATTATTCTTCTTAGTTGGAGCCTTACGGTATTTGTACATCGAAGGCATGCCTCGAGCCTTTGACTTTAGTTGCCTTTACTAGCACAATTTCCATACAACAACCTACATCCAAACAACTTCATGGATGTGAATCACTTATCCAAAATTGTTTTATTGGACACCTTCCATCCTTTATCTTTGATGCCAATTTGAAAGTTGAGTGAACTTATTACCTGCAAAATATTTACGCAAAAATAAAGTATATTTTACCTATACAATATTACATAACATATATTTAATATTTGTTTTTAAGAGCTCTTTTATATTTAAACCATCTCTAATGGCACAAACTGGACCGAGATGTGAACACCAAGTGGTGTCTAAATTTTGATGATGTCAATGGAGTCGTCCGAATGGCATTGTCCGGTTATGCATTCGATCTATAAACACGACCAAATGGACACGGTGGAACTCTCACACACACATAGTGATATATATATTTTTATTATTATTTTCTAATTGCCTGAAGGTGGACGTAATATTAGAGAGAAAATAAACTTGTTTGTAATATGGGTAAAAATTTAATGTCTCAAGTGACATGATGTGTTTGAAAAGAATGCACCGAAGATGCCATTAAACTAGTTACTACATATTTTTTTCAGTTATATTTACTTATGTAAAATAGTCATATTCAATGAATTAGTTTTTACTTTATTTTTAATAACAAACAACGGTTTCAACTTTCATCCGGTATAAAGATACCAAAACTTTACAAGTAGAAACGCAAGTTCAAATCGAACGTGCATGACTAGTTATGGCATTAATTTATGGTAAAAATCGTATCCAAACTTAAAATGCTTATTTATCTAGATTTAACACTCATGAGATGTTGGTTCAATGGTTAAAAGACGCATGTTTGATTTCTGTTTAGGCCATTTTCGACAGACTACTGGGTGAATAGATGAATCAGGGTTTAATTACGGGTCCGAAGCTAACGGGAGACGAGAGTTTACGAATTTCATCCGGCTCTCGCGCATCAGAATGGGCATGATCTCATGACGATCGAGTAGTCAACCTTAAACATAGCCTCAAACACGTAGATTTACCGTAGATTCTGTGCGGTATCCGGAATTAACAAACTTACCACATATTAATATTACCAAACCACCCGCTCAACGAGAATAAAAGGGAAGTCAAATTGTTTTCACTTCTCACTTTCCCCCTTTCCAAAACGCACTGAACACACACCACTCTCTTCTCCAAATCTCGCAACGATGGCTCCCGGTGGGGATGCTCCGGCCACCAGATCCGGCGGTAAAATCATGAAAGAGAAACGAATTGCCGCCAGAAAGACCCCTACGACCGCCCTACGCCGCCCCAGCCGCAGCATCCACCAGAAAGCCCTATTGGCTCACTGGACTCGTTTCTCCTGCTAAATTTGTTGCAGGCGGTGCTTCTAAAATCATATCCTCCATTTGGAACCCTACGAGTTGGGGCGCGCGTTCAGTTACTTCTTCAGATAGTGATGATGAGTCAGGTAGATAATGTTGTTATTTTGGGGGTTTTGTAATGTGATTTGGTTGAATTTGTTGTTTGTTGTGTAATTGTTTTGAGTTGGAGTTTTGTTTATTGTTGGATAGTGTAATGATGTAACTCATGGAGTTTGTGTTTAAGTGTTTCTGGATTTTGAGAAATTATAGGTAGTTAGTTGCCCTAGGGTTTGTTACAAGACTTTAGAACATCATTTTGTTAGGAGGAATAAGTGAAATTAAAGTTTGTTTTTGAAGAGGAATAAGTAAAATAAATGTTAATTAACTAGAATTACTGTTTATTTGATGAAGACTGTGCATTGAAGTAGTGGCTGCAGTGTCTCTTTATCGAATATCTGTAACCGACATTTATGTTTAAAAGGCTTTTAGGTTGGCTGTTTGAGATTGTGCTTTAAAATTGAAATTAGTATTTGTAGCTTGAAAATGATTTTTAAGTTATTTTGGTCCGTTTAACTTTTATAGTGTTTTACTCGTTAATCAATTCAAGTAGTGTTTTGATGTTTATTTGTAGTCATGTGTTCTAATATGTGTAACACAATATTTTCTTTTTGTTTGGATGAACTGGTAAGTTATCGGGCTTAGCGTCTTAATGTAGATTTTTTGTTTGTTGGCGGTTATACTTACATCGCATTGACCATGACTTATCTGGGGTTGGTGGGGAAGGATGATCCATTCTTTTAATCTTAAATATTAAATAACTATGGTATGTGAATTTGAAATGATTTAAGCTCATAAGAATTGGATAGTTATACTAGATATGAGAAATTAGAAGAGAACTGGAAAAACACTGTTTTCATGATCTGGAAAATTTGATTTGAGTACATGGGTAGTTCATTAATTTCATATTGTTTTTACTTGCTATCCTTTGCAGAAGATGACTCTGGAGATGATGAAAATCCTTCTGATGGGGTAATTGAGTTGAGTAAGGTAATTTCTCGTTGCTTTTTTTCTCATATATTGTTTCATATGCGGTGTTGACTTTTGATCATAAACCATCTGTTTATGAACTTGATAGATTAAATTAGTTGCGTATGCATCTCTCTGAATGGTAGGAAGCTGTTAGATGGCAAGCAGCTCCCCATTCAAAGTTAATACATATTATGAGACTATTAACATATGAGAATTGAAGTTTGATACTGTGTATACTTTTCTAAATGATTATTATTTCATTAATACAAATATTAATGGACTGAAAAGATTCCCTCTTAGGCCAAGAAAAGGCGATTGATGATAATCATCAGTTGATCTTAAGTGTTTGCCACTTAAGCATTTTTAAGTGTGGAGTTACCGAACAATATTTGTTAATGTTTACAATTTACAACCGCAAAAACTTTTGACCGTTACTTGAACATTCTTTAGCTAGTGTTTTGATGCAATGTAAAGTCAGGACGAATCTAGACAGCATGTGCTTGTTAGCTATGAAATTTTACCACAATAAAGAAGTTTTAACTATATATCTTTTTCTGTAGCAGAAGGTGTCTCAGAAGCGTGAAACTTTGCACTTAATCGAGCAGCTACTTGTTCATGAACATTTTTCGAGGTATCGTTTGGTTAATTTATTTTACTATTACCTTCCAATAGTATTTTCTATTTTTTGTTATAATCTATTTATTATTAAAATTATTGTAATGATGATTTCTAACAGGGAAGAGTGTGATAGACTAATAGAGATTATCAATTCACGAGTTGTAGATGCAGGACCGAGTATGGTTCATAGCAGTGCTAACAATGGTATATCCAAGAACACCTGGCATGTTTTTTGTACCGAAAATTTCTTAATATGGACAAATGACATTTTTAATGTAAAACAGAGACTTCCGATATCCACAGTCAAGCTATTATGGAAGCAAAAAAGTGGGTTGCAGAGAACAAAGTTAGATCCGGTTTAAGATCCGACTTCGACAATGGAATCTTTGCTCTTAAATCTGTTACGACACCCATGGTTAGGTTTTCATCTGTCTATAATGAAACATGGATAGTATGATATTTCTAATTTGGATAAAGTAATGTTCCAAGTGAATTGTTTTCTGAATGTGTTCTTTTTAATCCAGGCTACTGAAGCGGAAGCAGGCTCACCAATCGATGTGGCGAAATCGTATATGAAAGCTCGTCCTCCATGGGCATCTCCTATAAATCATGATGCTTCACTAACCAGCCCATCGCCATTAGCTGCAGATTTGTTTAAGGAAAGAACACCGCTTTCTTCTGGTGCCGGTGTTTCTTTCTCATCAGCAAAGGTGATAATCTCAAATCATGATATTTTAATGAGTCAAGTACATGGATGGTCCCTGTGGTTAACAAAAAAATTGGATATAGTTGCTAGTTTTTTAGAAGTACATGGACGGTCCCTGTGGTTTGCACTTTGTAACGTATTTAATCCCCAACTTTTGCCAAAAGTACCATCCGTATGGTTTGAACTTTGTAACATATTTAGTCCCCAACGTTTAGTGACTAATTGCGTTACAAAGGGCATGCCATAGGGACAATCCATGTACTTTTGGCAAAAGTTGGGGACGAAATGCGTTACAAAGTACAAACCGCAGGGACCATCCAATATCTTGTTCTCAATATAATCATTAGTGTTGTATTTAATTTTATGAAATATAATAAAGTAGGATATATAGAGCAACAGGAATTGGTTTTTTATGTCTTTATATTCACTTGTTTTGGTCATTAGTTAAATCGAATATAATATTTCAGTTTCTCAAGTTTTCACAATATGATACACTTCCTTTTTAAATCCGAGATCTATCGTTTTTTTCTTGTGATTTGTCAATATCGTAATGATACAGAAGGATTATCTTTCTGCTGGATCATGGAACATTCAAGAAGAAATTCGCCGGGTGCGCACCAAGGCAACTGAAGATCTGCTAAACAGCCATCGATCTGTGAAACTCGCATTATCTTCACTAGAACACGATACTCCAATACATTCATCAGCATATGAAACATCAGTAATTGTTGCAGGAAGAAATGAGCAGATCAATTTGGAAACACCGAAATCAGTCGATGAAGTTGTGAACCTGGCTGCAGAAGGTAGTAATCCGATCCTTTCTGGTTGTATGTAAAAAGTTTGAAATATTAGTCGCCTTGAAACATTTTCAAGTTTTAAAATACATACATATTAATATAATAAAATCACCACGTCAGACAACAAGCAAAACGGTGTAGAAAAGGAAGAAGACACCAGGCAACCCGATGACGGAAATCCAGACCAAAAAAAGGGGAGCATGGCTAACGACATAAATCAAGCAGAAGACAACAATTGTTTCTTCATGACCGAATCACCTGACATTCCTGTCGTTAGTAATTCTCAGGACAGCCTCAACACCGACGATCAAAGTCAGACTACAAAGAAGAAAGACAGCATAACCGAAAACCAAGTGGTGACCAGGGCTAGTAGAAGTACCCGTAGAGGAAGAGGAAGAGATAAATGATTGGGGCGCATGAGGGTAGTTCGGTAACTTTGCTTTATTACATGCTGCATGAAGGAATACTGTTAGTTCAAATGCCATGTTATTGTAACCTTATTTAATAGCATGTTCATGTTTAAAAACCCGATGACCGAGACCGAGTTTGTGTTTATGTCTAGTGTTTAGAGTAGGTAGTGTTTGACTAACCATCTGTAATTCATGAGCGTATACTTTGTGATTGATGTATTGTAATTTCCGTAGCGTTTTTTTAATCGAGTTATGTTGTCCCAAAAAGCCCCAAAATCAGTGTTTTAAAAATCAGGACCAATCGGCGACTAGTCAGCAATTAATTGTTCGTCAACCGGGCACTGATTAATTTTCGTTAATCGGTAGTCGGACCTATCCACTTAAAATATTTACCTATATATATGTGTGTGTGTATATATATATAAAACTGAAAATTACATATAAAAATCTTAATCCGATTAATCGCTAATCGGTACCTCATCGACCGACTAGCGTCTAACGACTTTTACAGCGATGCCCAAAATGAAACAAACACAATACATTGTTTTATTAATAAAAAGTTGATGGTCTAGATATTCCATTTATTTAGGATTATTGTAGCGACTACAAATGAATGGTAAACCATATTAATTTCTCCGGTGATCAAACTCCTTGCAAATGAACCATCAAATTTTATTCATGTCAACCTATATATAGAAGCTTGCCAAAAAGCTTAGTTTCTTGTCTCCTCCGCGGACTTTCTTCCGACGACGCAACTTCCATCGTCAACACGGTACTATCGTTTGGCGTGACCCAAAAATTATGTCCATCTCTTGTATGCATGTATTCTGAATTCGATGTGAAAACCATGTTTTGTTTGAATATTGCAGGTACTCAGTAACTGGTGATCTTGATTGATCAATGCCGACAAAAGGAAGGGATAGTAGCGTGAAGGAGAGGCGAGGGCGGTCTCCTTTGTTGCCTCGAAAGGTTGATATCGGGCAGCAAACAACCCTCCAAATCTAGAGAGAAAACATGCCTTGACTGCGGCAGAAATATAGAAACATTCCTATTTATGATAAGCCTACAGTGAGTTCAACCATTTATGCTCTAAATACTATAAAACCACCTTCTGTTGGCAATGCCAGACTTGTACCACAATCCAAAGTTATGTCTCTCAAATCAAAGTTTAATGAAAGTAAAGTTACAAATTCATACACGAACACGAACGGGTCAACTAGAAAGGTGATCGTTCACGGTAAGAAGCAAACAAGGCAACCGACAAGGTTGTTAGATACCCTTTCATCGCCTAAAGACGATCACAACATTGTAACTCACTATGAAGATGATAAAACCAACTCGATTGCGAACAATGACATTCTAACGTTAGAAAACCGTATGGATCGTGAGGATGATGATCATGGTGTCTTAACCTGTGAAGTGGATGAACATATCAGCATCGAACACACAAACGAAGAGATCAACCAACAGGATCAACCAGACACGACGCCTGATGGTTGTAACGATCAGCATGATGTCGACCAAGAAAGATCTAAGGACATAGAATGTGACGAAGAGCCGGAGCGAACGGAAGTAAACGGGGTACCAAAAGAAGAAGAGCGAAGACCAAATGGGGTTGTAGATCATGGGAAGAAGGAAACCGCAGCATGTGACAATGACAAGGAGGAGCAAAGAAGGAAAGGGGTCAAAGCATTAGTTGGTGCATTTGAAAGTCTTATTTCACTTGAGTCTAATGCCTTGCAAAATAATTATCAACGTAATAAAATGATTGGTTTTTGAATTTGTTTTCTGTTTCGACCTTGCCACAGGAAGCGTTCGTTTCACAGAAAGAAACAGATACATCTAAACTCTAAATCATATTTCAATACCAATTTCATTACATTCTACGAAACGAACGTTGCCTTAATACATTGTATTAACAAATGTAATTTAACATAATCTTAGGAACATCATAACATCTTATCTTAACTTTGTCTTGGAACTTTTAAACAAAACATAGTCGATTCGTGTATATGAATGATTTACGTAATATATAAAATATGTGTAATACACACGTGTGTATACACATGTGTTGTCTTTTAATGTATTAATGTATATATTCAAGATTGTATTACACTCCTTTATGTAAAGAGTCAAGTATTCTTATATGTGGTTTCATCCTGTCTCATAGCATTTGTATCCTATCTGAACAATTCAAGAGATATCAAAGATTTAAACTTGAGAAGATCAAGATTCAAGAGATATCAAAGCATGCATGTAGCTAGCAAATAAAGTGTATAAGTTTTATGGAGTTGGTATATTATTGGTAAATGATATGAAACTTGTTCCAAAAACAAAACATGTGTTTTTTATGGTTATTTTTGGTTACTTGTTTCTCATAATTTAATCTCATTTTTCTTCTGATAGACCATTTGTATCTATATGCGTTGGGATCCCGATTCATGGATCTCTCGGTTTGAGAAAAAAAGAGGATCGAACCATCTCCTCTTACTCTTTCTCAATTCGATAACTGTTGATTGATCGTATATTTCGTTAGAGTTCTATAATTCAGAGTATCCTTTCTTATTTGATCCCTTTGAATTCCATATTCGAAGTTACGGCCGGATCTATTCAAAAAATATGTACGGTTAACTTTCAAGCACCGATTGAAGGGTGGGACTCTATAGTTGAGAAACTAAGACTATCCTTAACCAACCTTTAATATAAAACTAATTTCTCTCTCTTCTACCTTCACAATCCAACCCAACTCAATTTTTGATTTACATTCACAACCCAACCCAATCTAAGTTTTTATTAAATAAATGCAATACATGGTTATTTTTTATTGTGTAAAAAATAATAATATTTAGAACAATTATTTTATTTCAAAATAAACAAACGTTATTTGTTTTAAATATAAAAATTAAAAAGTTAAACCATCAATCTATATAATATGCTAGAATTATATAATTTTTTGAACAAACTCTATTTTTCATAAAATTTATATTGTAACATTCACAATTTTTTTGAGAAATACGTTGTATTTAATGAAAAAGAAATTTAAAAGATGGCACCAATTAGTTTTTGACAAGTGGCAAAATGACATAACCATCCCCTTCCCCTTCCAACCTTGGGTTGCTCCAACAACGAGGTTGAGGGAAAAAGACATATTTTCATTTATTTTAATTAGTAGGTTACACTCGCGTTCTGCGGGGTGGCGATCTAATTTTTAATAAAAACGTAGACGCAATAGTAAAAAAGAATGTTAATGGCAGTAATTTGTTTGATATTGGGTTCGGTTCATTAAGATACCAACACTTACCGAAAGAGAAACAAAAAAAGTCATGATACGACCAAAAAATACCGAGATGTGTTTACATCGATTTAAACAATAAAAACGAATATCAATTTCGGTACTAACATTGTTCGGACAATATTAGACCGTTCGTTTTGTTACATGTACAACACTAGATTCGATGAAACTTAACAAAGAAAAACCAAAAAACAGAAAACAAAAAGGGCAAGATGAAAAAGAATTCACAAAAGGTCAAATATCACTGTAGCTAAGAATTTCATAACTTATATATATAACTAGAACTGATTCCCTCGTTGCTGGGGCCATAAATTTTTTAATATAATTTGAGAGTACGCCTTTTTCATTTGTTTTTTAAGAGAAAATAATGAGCGATTACATTTCTAACCTTTAGATACTTTCAAAGTTGTTTGAGAAATCAATTGTTGTCGGATCTCATGGTGTGTTAATGTGGCTGGACCCACATCTTACCACAATTTTGTATTTATTAATCGTAGATGGATCTCATTGACTGTTTCAAATCAGACGTTTTCAATTAATTATAGACTTCTAGTAAATATACACACGACACAAATACTAAACTCATATGATTCATAAAAATACTATTTATTATTCATTTTAATTATAAAATAACCATGTTACCCAAAAAGATATAATTAATTAAATATATACACAAGTCATGAAAATTATAACAATATTCATTTAGATTTTTTATGTAAAATATTTATAAACTAATGAGATTACATCACATTCACCATGGTTGGATAAGATTATGTTTGTAAGTAGCCTATATATCAATATAATTTTTACTGTAGCTAATAACTTCTTCAATTATCTATATAATAATAATTACTTTTCACAACTCAACCTATAATTTGGTCACCAATAGGACTAGTGTAAAAAAGTGAGAACTTACATGCCTTTGTTTTCAGTTCAAAATTTTTAATACGGTTACTTGTGATTATCTTACTATTAGAGTTTCTTATGTTAAATTGTTCAGGGGCAGGATTTGGAATATATGGGATGAATTACATAAAATGGGTTGTACGCATACATGTAAGTTTAATCATATCATATGTTAACTCATTCAGAATCACTCTTTGTATAGTAATGACATGATGTGGTATAATCCATCTTAATCGTAAGTTACTCAAGATGAGCTTGCTAAAAACTCTTTTTTTAGATTTTTTTGTACATTTCCTTTTTAAGTTTGTGTTTTTCTTTTGATTCAAAAATTTCAGGATTTTTTCTTTCGATTACTATAACAAATACCGATACAATATAGAAGTGAAATAATACCTACAAAATTCCTGTTACGGAGCACGAGAGAATTCTACTAGTTTTGATTATTTAAAAAATAGCTGATAAAGTGACACGAAACTCGATAAAAGAAAGAAGACTTGTAAGGTTTTCATTAATTTTTAAAAAATTAGAAAATAAGAGCATTTGCATTGGAATTCCTATATAATTCTAATCCCTATTATCTAAGAAAATTTTTAAGGTTTTCATTAATTTTACACTTTATCCGATAAACAAATATAGGAAGTGAATTGTGATCCTCTATAAATATGGAATAATAGTGATTCCCTGTATATACTGAATCATTATTCATTCCCTACATTTATTCTTTATATTTTTTTAAGTTGATAAAGAAAAAAAATAAAAATGAAAACATATTATTTAATTGAATAAAAATAAATATGATAAATCAAATATGAGAGGTTTTTTATGGTAAAAAAATTTTAAAAAAAACAAATACATTATAAATTAGGGGTGTGAATGAGTTGGTTTGGTTCGGTTTTTACCTTTAAACATAACCATAACCGCTACTTTGGTTATGAATTTTCTTAACCATTACCGTAACTGAACTTCAGTTATGGTTAATCGGTTATTAAGTTGGTTATGGTTCGGTTTCAGTTAATTTCGGTTATTAACCAAAAAATTTAGCTAAAGCTAATTTTTAGGATAAAGTTAAAAAAATATATGTTAATCAATCTACAAAATAAGACTGAAACCCACCATGTTGGACTTAGGTTGATCATTTTTTTATAAGACAACCAAGACTACACTTTGTGGTTAAGCTATCGATGTTGGATCCCTTTTAGTAAAGTAATTATGACTCTATGTACTTAGTGTTATATAGAATATTTAGAGCACCTCAGTTCTTCATCAAAATAAGGACATTTACATCAATATTAATTTGTTATTAACATACTTTTATTTTAGTAAAAAGTCTCTGCATAGTTATTGTAAAACATAAATCCATTATATCGAATTATAGATTAAACATTACATGTTCTGCTTGGTTTCGGTTATTTCGGTTAACCAACGTTTCATAACCGTAACCATAACCGATTGATCGGTTATGTTGGTTATCGATTAAAATTGGTTGGGTTATGTCGGTTATGGTTCGATTATCGGTTATGGCGGTTAATTTGCTCACCCTATTATAAATATATAATATTATATATATATATATTATATATATAATATATATGTATATATATTTATAGTTAGAATTATGTGAGAAGCACTAGGCTAATTAAAAAACTTGAGAAATATTCTCGATCACACATTTTCCCTAAGCTTTTCGTAATATACATATATGTATAGTTTAAAATTGACTATATACATATATGTATAATTCAATAAACATATACTGAGGAGGTATGGTCCTAGATAACCATACCCTTGACTACATTTACAAGGATAACCTGGCATTCAACATGCAATGGTGCGCTTTCCTTACAAACATCAGGTCATATAATAAGCCTTGCGCATTCAGAGCAACGGGGAATTAGACCAACAACATCCGGTCATACAATGAGTCTTGTGCACTCAGCGCAACGGTGAATTAGACCAACAACATCAGGTCATACAATGAGCCTTGCACACTCAGCGCAACGGTAAATTAGACCGATAGCTTCTAGTCACACAACGACCCTTCGTACTTGGCACAACAGCAAGTTAGACTCATGCGCGCAGACTACTAGACCCTGCGCGAGTCAACAACCCTCTTGAACATTAATCCTAAAACCTTGCAAGGACAAAACACACATGAGAACACCTCATAGTTTTGGAATAAAAGGATAAAACCCTTGACACCCTGCGCTGGCGGGAAAAACTCTGACAGCCTCGCAGAAAGGGTAGGCACTAAAAGGTGTTGGCCATACTCCAGGGTACAAAGTGGCAGAACGGTGACGTAGGGTCGCTCGGCAGGTTGCGTGTGGCAGTGTCTCAGTCGTCAGACCTCACACCAACCATATCTTCGCCAGTGAATGTTCCACCATCTCCATTTTCTGCTGGTAACAGGCCTGACACCTGAGAGGGTCACCTTTACACGTGGCACCACTCAACATCCAACATGACACGCCTCCTAACAGTAGACATTAATCCTCCTGCAGGGAGCATTTAATGTCTAACACACAAGACAAAACGGATGTCTCTGGCTTTATGGGCCGGGCCCAAGGCCCACCAGCATATCTCCTAAATATACCTTTTCGGCTATAAGTAAGTATCAAACCTCGAGGTAAGGGACACTTTCATAGACACTGATACCTTGCTCTAACTCTCACATACTTGCAAGTTACTTGCTTACCATCCTCAGATACTTATTCTCACGCCGGAGTGTGGTCACGAGAAAACCACCCTTTTCCCCGTGACGAGACTAATGGCGTTGCTAGTTGTGCAGGTCGGCCAGAGTAAATAACCCTGTGAAGTGAAGTGAACGGGAACCCCTTATGTGGAACACACTGGTGTAAACTTATATATCCCTAGGTTCGACCCGTGTTTCTTCATTGGCGCCATCCGCTACGTTTCTCTTTTCATAAACACTCCCTTACATCCCACTTTCATAAACTTTACTCCCATATGGCTGACTTCACATCGAACACCCCACGAGGTCCTCGAGGCGAAGGTAAGAACCCAGTTCAAACCTCTCAAATCGACGGACAAGTGAGGGAAGACTCTTCCGAGGGCAGTGAAACCCAACACGGTCTTCACCGTGTAAACATCCCTGCCACTCCAGGGGCTCACCTAGAAACCCTGTTCGTACCAGTTACATCGGTTCTGCCCCCGGGCGAGACCCCGATGTCCTGGTACATTAAGTCCCAGACGGCTCTCAATGCCGTCTAAGCGCAGCTATGTGCTCAAACCAATACCCCCGCTGCCTCAGTGCAGCCCGCTGTCCAGGCACAAGCCTCGCCTAGGATACCGAGTTATAACTCGCCAACTGGAGCAAGCGTCCCGCACAATCTCTACCTGCAAGAGATGGAGTTCACGTAACCTCCACCCAAGCCGGATGCTCGCCCTCTAAGACGAGCATCCATCCACTCAGGTTGGGCCTGCGCCTCCAACGGGAGCGGTACACCCAACGTCAATATCTTACGGCAAAGGCGACAGTGCCAGCGTTTTCCAACGGCTATCGAAAGATCCGACCGCTAGTAGCTCCGCACCTCGGGGTGGCTACAACCCACAGGCGGAGCATGACTACAACTTGGTTTACCGGCCGGAAGATGCAGTCGAGCACTCCAAGTTTATCAAGGAGATAGCGCTCGCACCACTGGAACAAGCGAACTTCCCCCTAACATCGGGAAATACAACGGGTCGACAGACCCGGGCGACCATTTGCGTCTCTTCACCGGCGTAGGTCTCATTGGAGGATGGACACTAACCATGTGGTGCCACCTGTTTGTTCAAACCCTCACAGGTCCTGCGCGACTGTGGTTCGACAACCTACCAAGCTGGCATCACGGAACGAATTGAAAAACAAGTTCCTGGCACACTTTAGCCAGCAAAGACGATTCGTCAGCGATTCCTCTGACGTAATGAACATTTGGCGGCGAGATGGAGAGAGCCTCGAAGACTTCATCACCCGCTACAATAAAGAGGTGTTAGAGATATGGGATGTGCAGAAGACCTGATTCGCGCACAGTTCAAATACGACGTACGTTGTGACAAGATGATCAAAGTCTTGTCAGGAACCACAGGTCTCCCCAAAAGCTGGGAGAAACTTATGGCCGCAACAAAGGTCTACGGCAGACAGAGCGCAACCTCAACAATAGCAGGCATCCCCTACCGCATCACCGTCCCCAAGACTTAAGCAGAAGTCTCGGGAAAAAGAGTAAAGGGGGGAGAGACCATAACCAAAATCCTCCCCACACAACGGTCGATGCCCGCCCAACCATTAATAAGCTCGCCACCCGGCGAGCAATAAAACAAGATAATCGCGATCGCCAGTGGACCCCACTGATGAAGACACCGACGGAGGTCCTCCGCACAAAAGACCATCAATTCAAACAACCACCGCCGATGCGCAACAAGAAGGGTCAAGATCCCAACCTCTTCTACGGTTATCATTAAGACACGGGGCACACAACTGACAACTACATCTCCCTGCACATAGAGATTGAGAAGGCCCTCAAGAGTGGGAGGCTTACCCACTTATTACAAAACGTGCGCAAGGAGATGCATCAGAATACTCGAGGCGGCAAAGCCCCGAGTAACCAGAAAATGAAAAATGTTCTTATGACCCAGGGTGGCCCTTCAGGCAAATGAAACCACAAGAGGAGCTGCACATCTCATTGACGTCACCAACCAAGACATTAATACATGTAACTTACAAGTTCATCATCTTTTGTATGTTTCTTACTATGGCTCTTGCGCCAAACTATGTAATAAAGACAACAGTATCTGATCCACTTTTATATCAATGTTCTGTTACAACTGCGCGGAACCACTTTGGGTATACGCAAAAACAACTTGGTGCACAATGAATCACGAATCTTAAATCACTACCTATGCGAGCACGCTTAGGAGCTGATGGACCCGCACACGAGTTCATTACCAGTCTCATTCGCTATACCTATACAAAGATGGTCTACATCACAGCAAATATTAAAGATAAGTATTTACAAAGATGCGCAACGCACAACATAGTCAATAGACTACGAAAGCTATTACAAAGAGGACCCTACAATCTATTCCTATTCAGCAGCACCAATCTCAACTTCCGCGGGAAAGATACCCTTCAAGCAGTCGACAAAGTCATCATGAGTGAGTGCCTCACTCACCAACTCCAACGCTGGGACATCAAGACGATTGTAACCCTACTGCGCCTTCTCAAAAGCAGCCCCGGTATTAACCCCGGAAGTAGAAGCATGGCTGGAATCACATGGGGTCCCCAGAACATGGCTAACTTGCTGCGCACATTCCGCATAACCTTGCGCGTCCATCATAGCGCGCAACAACCACTAGTTTAGCTATTGCGGCATCCAGCTCCGCAGAGTTCACAATGGAACGGGCTATCTACAAAGTAAAGAGACATTCAGGCCAATTTCACGAAGGAGAGAATACAATACAAAACAGGCGAAGCACTTACATGAGCAATCCCATGCTGTTGAAGCCACAACAAGTTGTTGGCCAAAGAGTCAACCAACGATTCGGAGATGGTGCGAGAGGCTTCTAGAATCCTCCAATTTCTTCTCGCCCACCTCCACCTTTGACTCCGCCAGCCGCAGTCGGCGCAGAAGCTCAGCCTTCTCCACTAAGGCTACTTAGACGTCTTTTTTCCGCTCTCTAAAGCAGTGCAGGCTTCGACCTGATTGGTCATAACAAGGTTAGCATCAAAACTTTGTCGCATGACCAAAGAAATAAACAAAAGGACAAAGAGATTACCTCTCTCTGCTCACTATGCTCACGTTGCACTCTGGCTTGCGCAACCACGGCAGTCACCGCTTCCTTCTCTCGCCCCGCGCCGCTAAATCGGCGCGCAGGCGAGCCACCTCGTTCCTCAGGGATCTGTTCTCGCTGTTATCTTTTTCACAGACCTCTTTCGCAACTTGCGCTCATCAGCAAGCTTACCTTCCAAGGTTTCGGCCCTTTTCTTCCACCCCATAGCGGACCACCCTTCTATGCGCTGGTTATCGATGATGGCATTTTCCTTTGCCAACACAACAACTTCACGCGCAACCACTTGGGCTCGTTCTCTCTCAAGTTCGACTTGGGCAACTCCAAGATCTTTCTTTTGTATCACCAGGTCTCCCCAATTCACGAGCAATTTTGTAAGACACAGACGCGGACCTGGCAGCTTCTTGGAGGTACATCTGATACATCACCTCCTCTCCACGATCAGAAAGCGAACGTAACTCCGTCGGGGGAAAGCCCCCTCAAACCACTCACGGCACGCCGACCAGTGAGAAAAAGCTCTCTCCTTTCTCTAGTTTCCACACAGGAGTGTAGATCTCTTGTGCTTGAGCTGAGGAGAAAGACCTATAATACTCCCCGGAGTTTCCATCCGGGCGGAGCGGCGAGATATCAGGAGCAGAAGGGCCTGCGTCACCCCCGACTGGTTTTTCCTCCACATGCTCCCTTTGTGGAGCACTGGTCTGAATACTCTGGGCGGAAGCCCTTTCCACGTGATCCGCCCCACAAAGATTAACCGAGCCAGCGGACGTGCACTTTCTTCCTCCACCACCACGGGTTCTTGAACAACGAACCCCGATTCTTCCACTTCCAGAGCAGGTTCCCGGTAACCAAACGCGATCCCTTATAAACACCACATGTTCTTCAAGATCCTGCTGTGGTTGCGTCAATGGAACACCCGAAGTTTCCAAAACTGGGGAACCCACATTAGTACCCATTCCGGAACCTTCCACCTCCATGTGAGGCCCCTCCCTCACATGAGCTGGTCCTTCCGCTCCAGCAGCAGAGCGCACCCCATGACCACCTGTGTGAGTCATGGGGGAATCAGTGCCTCCAACACATGCGCTGGATTCCACAAAAACAGTTTCATCCGCCACTGAACAGAAACCAAAATTTAGTTATGCGCAACGCAAAAAAAGGGAAATGCAAATATCAAAGGGTACAAGAGCTTACCAAGGGATATTTTGGAAGTTAACGACCCGAGATCCGCCCGTTTCCTAAAATGTTTCCGCGCAACCTTTTTGGGTGGTCGCGAAGAGAGAATCCTCCTTCGGACGCCTCTTCCGCTTCAGAGACACCTCTGGGATCTCCTCAGCTTCCTCCGGGCTACCAGGTATGGCGGTCAGGATAACCGCTTGCTGGGGTCCAACCTCCCTTGCACCTGTAAGTCCAAGAACTCTCATAAGTCAGGATTGACTAAAACACAATTCAGCAAGTTAGCAACAACGCGCTTACCTTGCGGAGGGTCAGCTCCAGGTTGACTTGCCTCTCCCTCTACCGCTGCGCTCGACCCTGCGCGTCGCTTCTTTTTGGGATCTGGACCAACGCCCAAATCTCTCAACGCGCCTGCATTACAACAAATACATAAGCCATCTGCATGATGCGCTACCAAATAGTCAAGACTTACCAGTCAATGGCGCGGGAACCTCCAGGTCCGAATCCTTAACTAGTGCAAAATTGCCCAGGACCTGCGCATACCAGGTTGGCTCATCGTCCGCCAAGCGGAGTTTCTCAATCCGCCCTTGTTTCCTCTGAAAGGCAGCCAAGAACAGCGGAGCCCCTGCAGAGAACATAAGAAAGTTGGTATGCATGAAAGCCAAAATTCAAGAAAATACGGCGAAAAGCGAGTACATACTCCAATCGTCCTCAACATACACTGGTCGGGATCGGCTGTCAGGTATGAACCGTAGGCTCATCCACGCCACCACCAGTATCCTCT
This sequence comes from Scalesia atractyloides, assembly GCA_947069175.1. Lineage (NCBI taxonomy): Eukaryota > Viridiplantae > Streptophyta > Magnoliopsida > Asterales > Asteraceae > Scalesia > Scalesia atractyloides. Next base: position 84,797,133 of record CAMTDV010000028.1, on the reverse strand, counting down.
CCTACAACTGGATCGCCGAGATCTCCTTCAGATCACCATACCAGGTGTCCAGCACCGGTATCTGTAACACCCTGTAAAATCGTGTCCAATAGTATAGTGACACGTGTTGTATTTTAAATATAGTCTATTAAAGACCAATAAGGACTAAAGGCGTCAACATGCTCAAACGGAGCCTCTGAGTGATGGTCCGATGTCAACATGCATAAATAACAGCCTTGGAGTGACTAATATGTCAACATGCTTAAATCATTAGCCTCTGAGTGATTGATACGTCAACATGCTTGAAATTTGGCCTCTGAGTGACTGATATGTCAACATGCCCAGCCTCTGAGTGACATCGGAATCAACATGCTTATAATAAGCCTCTGAGTGATTCTTTGTGAAGTCCTAACTCTCATACGTGCCATTTGTTGGACGAGAGGGATCAATTTTGTAAATATGTGAAAGTTGGATAATGGAGGGATTAAAAGTGTCAACATGTTAATTTGTGCCTCTGAGTGACCTTTTAACGAACCAAGAGCTCGACAATGTCCGGGCATAATCCCGGGTATGCAAAGTATTGGCTACGGAGGGCTAAAAGTGCCAAAAGGTGTTTAAAAATGTTTTTAGAAGCTTTTTAAAGTTAAGGGGCTAAAGTGTCAAATTCGAAAGTGTCCATGGGGGGTCGCGGGCCGTGAGAGACCAGGCCTGGGTCTCTCGTGGGGCGCGAGAAATGCTCTGCTGCAGAAAGTTTGGCTTGGCCTCCAAACAAAGCTCCAAAACCATTAATTCGAAAACCGTGGACTTGTAATCAGCTATGCCACGTCTTGGGACACTTGTAAGCTTCCTCTTACACCCCTAAACACCTGGCATCACCTCCTTTGAGCTCTCCAACTATAAATAGGTGTTCATGTGCTTCATTCCAACTTGCACCTTTCTTATTCATACTCTTCTCCCTCCTCTGGCAGTTCCTAGCTGAAAGGAGCATCCAACTTAGTTCTCTTGCATTGTAGGAACCTCTTGTAAGTGTTCCTTGCTCTTGCATTTTTGTTTATAGGCTTTTAGAGCCAAAAGTCAAGTGTTTTGCAGAAAACGCTTTGACTTTTGGTTAAGACCATTATGGTCGAGCCATTGTTTGAAATGAACATGGCTAAGTGATCGTAATAAGGTAGGTGTTAATCCCTATAAAGGGCACTTCCTAAAGATCATGTTTGCTAGACCAATTGACGGGTCAAAGTTACGATATTAAAAAGTCAAACATGCCATTTTTTGGAAAAATCATAAATTGATCTTATAGATGTTATGAAACCTGTTTTGACACTTAAAGAAGTTGATAATAATTATTAGAACATGTAAGAATATGTTCAGCTCGTCAATTTTAGTTCTAGGGTCGGTTCGCACCCGAAAGTCGTAAAGTTTGACTTCTGCTTTGACTTTCGATTGTGACCCGATTTAGATTAGTTACCTACTGATCTAAAGTTGCATTACGATCATAATATAATGTAGCATAACCCTCTGAGGTTATATTACATGATCATAATCAGAATCTAAGTTTTTATGCGCAAGTTCCATAATTATGCCATCTATGACCAAAATGACCTTTTTGCATAAAACAAGGTTCTAAATGGTAACGAACTTGAAAATGAGTTTTCTACTGATGTAATATTATAAGTAGGATTATTTTGGATGTTAAACCAAGTTATAAACTGAGTTTTCAATCAGGTCCTTAAACTATGTCGATAAATGACGGTTTTAGCCCTTGTGGCTTATAAAATGGTTTTAATCAAATATTTTCAAGGTAAACCATTTAGCTACTGATATGTTACATTAAATAACACAGTTAAAACATTTTTATCTGACCCTAACATCAGTTTTCATAAACATTGCATAAAGACGTTATTTTACGACATAAGCGCCGTTTCGGCGCATAATATGGTTTTAAACCATATTAATGGACCAAGACTTGATACCTACTGATTTTAAAACTCATTTTAAACATAATTATAGTAGTTACATGTTATAAACTCAGAATCCCAAATAATTTATAAACTATGTGTAAAATAACCAAAATGCCCCTTCGGTGCATAGTTTGGTCATAAAAGGTAAAATACACATATAATTGATATCATACTGATATTATATCATAAATGAATACTCTTGATCATAAACTTAAATTATATTCAAGTTCATTTTATATGATATGAAATTACCAAAACGCCCTTATGAGGCATAATTTCGTTTTAAAACTTTAACGGGCATACAAGTTGATATCCTACTGACATCTTAACTTATTTAAAGTATAATGGCATATAGAACTTGTCCATAACTTATCCGGTTACCCGATATCGCAAATATGCACACAGTTACGTATATGTAACTATTTTACATAAATTAACCGAAACGGGTTTAACCTTGTCATTTAAGTTTCAAAATCCAGAATGTTTATAGTTTACCCATATTATACAAGTCAAGTACTTGTCGGGATTAAACTACATTCTATCCGATCATCGTTTAATCAAGCGTTATACGTAATGATCATGTACACTATTCGGTTTATAAGACCGTTTGTATTTAATTGGCTAGCTTATGCCATAATCCAGACTAGAGCCTTGCCGGTAAATGCTATCTGCACTTGGTACTTTTGTATACCCCTGAGTTATTTAAAAATAAAAGAAGAAGACTAGCTCAGGTAAATACTCTCGACTTATTTTCCCTATACAGGCTTGGGATACGGTAAATTATTACCACTTGTTCCAAAATGGGGTCAATCAAATGCCCGCTTGTAGCTAGTAAACCCGCATATTTTGTTTTAATAAGTTTTGTTTGATAACTTAAACATCAGGGGTTAAATTACCGTGTCCTGGATATCCTCGGCTCAATACAATAGTTATTAGCCACGACCTTAGCGCGGGGTGTAGGCATACACCTGACAGACGCTCATATGTAATATTCCCAAAGACGTTTGGGGATGACTCCTTCTTGAGTCCTGAGTGATGTGTATTTAATCATGTCTCGGTTTCTGTACTAGGCCCTGTATGTATTGACAAACATGTGAATCTGATACAAGGTTGTAAATTCAACTTTCCCAAGTTAATAAAAGATTTTGTGCCGTTTTGCACTTAAAAATCATTTTAAAGTTTTCAAAATGAGTCAGTTGGGTGTATTTACCAGCGTAAGTTGACGTATCGTCCAAAGGCTAAATTGCAGGTACAATACGAAATAGGCCGGAAGCTGCTCGGTAGTGAATAAGAGGATCTTGCAAATCCTTAGATATGCCCTAAAGTCTGTTTTATATTCTTTCTTGTACATTCTAATGATCCGCCTGTGGATCTTCTATTACGAGCCTGTATATTATTTGAAATGAACATGGCTAAGTGATCGTAATAAGGTAGGTGTTAATCCCTATAAAGGCACCTCCTAAAGATCGCGTTTTGCTAGACCAATTGACGGGTCAAAGTTATGATATTAAAAAGTCAAACATGCCATTTTTTGGAAAAATCATAAATTGATCTTATACATGTTACGAAACACGTTTTGACATTTAAACAAGTTGATAGTAATTATTAGAACATGTAAGAACATGTTCGGCTCGTCAATTTCGGTTCTAGGGTCGGTTCGCAACCGGAAGTCGCAAAGTTTGACTTCTGCTTTGACTTTCGATTCTGACCCGATTTAGATTAGTTACCTACTGATCTAAAGTTGCATTATGATCATAATATAATATAGCATAACCCTCTGAGGTTATATTACATGATCATAATCAGAATCCAAGTTTATGCACAAGTTCCATAATTATACCATCTTTGACCAAAATGTCCTTTTTGAATAAAACAAGGTTTTAAATAGTAATGAACTTGAAAATGAGTTTCCTATTGATGTAATATCATAAGTAGGATTATTTGGGTTGTTAAACCAAGTTACAAACTGAGTTTTCAATAAGGTCCTTAAGTTATGTCGATAAATGACGGTTTTAGCCCTTATGGCTTATAAAATGGTTTTAATCAAATCTTTTCAAGGAAAACCGTTTACCTACTGATATGTTATATTAAATAACATATTGAAATCATTTAGTCTGACCTTAACATCAGTTTTCGTAAACATCGTTTAAAGACGTCATCTTACGACATAAGCAAGAGGAGGCCTTTCAAACTTTAAAGCAAAGGCTTTGTGACGCACCTATCCTTACACTCCCTGAGGGTTGCGATGACTTTGTGGTTTATTGCGACGCATCAGGGCAAGGACTAGGCTGTGTATTGATGCAAAGAGGAAAAGTAATAGCCTATGCCTCTAGGCAACTCAAAGTTCATGAGAAGAATTACACCACCCACGACCTGGAACTTGGAGACATTACCTCTATGGTACCAAGTGTGAAATATACACTGAACACAAGAGTCTCCAACATATCTTCAACCAAAAAGAGTTGAATATGAGACAACGAAGATGGGTCGAACTTCTCAAAGATTACGGCTGCGAGATTCAGTACCATCCTGGCAAGGCAAACGTGGTGGCCGATGCGCTCAGTCGAAAGGGATATGTAAACTCTATTCGTCTTCTATGTTCACAAATCATAACCGATATCAAAGATCGAATCCGGGCAGCTCAACATATCTCTGTAACGGAAAATGACGTACGCGATGAGCTGTCATGTGGAGCTGAACTCAAAATTGAAACCAAATCCGACGGTATTCTATATTATTTAAACAGCATATGGATTCCCGATCGCGACAACCTTCGTGATTTCCTCATAAATGAGGCACACAAAACACAATACTCTGTACACCCAGGAGCCGATAAGATGTATCAAGACCTACGATACACCTACTGGTGGCCTGGCATGAAAAAGGATATCGCTGTTTTTGTTTCCAAGTGCCTTACATGCTCCAAAGTGAAAGCTGAACATCAAAGACCCTCAGGACTTCTAGTCCAACCCGAAATACGTGTATGGAAGTGGGAAAACATAACCATGGACTTCATTACCGGGTTACCTCGCACCTCCAGTGGGTATGACACCATATGGGTAATAATCGATCGTCTTACAAAATCATCCCACTTCATTCCGATTCGCGAGGACTTCAAGAACGAGAAGTTAGCTCGTATCTACATCAACGTGATCGTAAGCCGTCATGGTGTACCGTTAAGCATCATTTCAGACCGTGATGGTCGTTTCACTTCACGAACATGGCGAGCCCAGCGGTGGACTGGGTGCATTACACGCGATATCGGGTCGGTGAGGCACAAGGGTTAGACACACAGTCCAGCGGTGGACTGGGTGCATTACACGCGAATAGTACCGAGTTCGACCCTTGTGCCTCACCGACCCCCCCCCCCCCCCGAAATAAAATCCATTTTTTTTAAAACCAAATTACATTGACGCACAGTAAGTTGTTAAGTATAATAATATTTCGATATTAAACGGGTTAGACACCCAGCCCAACTGGTTGGACTGGGTGCAAAATAACACTGAGGTCGCGGGTTCACCGGTCCGATAATCTAAAAATGTTTTTAAATTAAATAATTTCTGAAATAACTAAATAAATGTATAAGAATAATTGAAAACAGAATCCTTATGGGTTAGACACGTAGCTCAGTTGGAAGAGCTGCGTGCACGCAACCGAGAGGTCACGAGTTCGAGTCCCACCGCACGTTACCAATATCATGCATGAACCGGTCAGACCCCCCCCCCCTTTGTCAGGTCTGACAAGGTTTTTTTAATTATTATTTTATTTTATATTAAAATATTATATATATATATATATACATATATTTTGCTTAAAAATTAATTAAAAAAACACTTAAAGACACGGTTTTGTAGGTTTAAAAATCTCAATCAGTATCATAAAAATAACCTAAAAATCAAACAAAAAGTATTAAATCAAGATATTAATTTTGTTATATTTATCGAATTATCGCATTATTATTTTAGGTTAGTATTCTTTCGTCGGTCAAATCCTCAACTCGTGCGCATTCATCATCAAGCAAAGAACGCACCCACTGTGAGTGAATCTCTATAAATTCCCCGTTTTAATCACGTTTTGGGGTGTATCATGTGTCGTATCATTTCTCTATTTTATTTAAACACTTGTGCTTATATCATTTCGTGATCAAATGTGTATTGCTTGTAGTGTGGTTTATATGTGGATTTATTTATTCATTTCAGTGCACTCATTTCATTAGGCCCATCAGTTCCTCGTGGGATACGGGTTGAACATCAGGTGCCTCATTAGATCGGCTCCGTTTGATTGAGCCTTGATCTCAGATACATCACCACTCATGTTATATATTCATTCAATGTGGTTTGTGATTGGTTACATATATATATATTTGCTCACATGTGATCTATGCACAAGTTTCTTTAATAAACATAATAAGCAATTATTTAAATGTTTTATCAAGGTTCACTCGCCAACTTTTGTTGACCCAAAATTCCCTCTGTTTTACACATGATACAGGTGATCAAGTTGAGGAAAGAAACACTTAGGACGGCCTAGAAGAATAAACAAGTTATTGCGTTGGAACAAACATTTAGATTTTTATTTTATTTGTATGAAATTTTTGTTGGATATTTAAATTTTAATTTGGATTGAATAAATATGAAACTTCTTAGTAAATATCACGAGCTTTGGTGATAACCCAATCATGCCTCGTCTTTTATTCCGCTGCGGGTCGGGGTGTGACAACGTTTTAGAGGACAAAGTGAAAGAGGAAAAGGTCGAATGAGGGGAGGACCATCGGGGAGCATTCCCCCTCAACCTCATAACCCAGATGCTTACCAAGAATCAGGAGATTCGTCTCCTTGGCAACCAGCGAGACGTTCAGTCTCTAATAGACACTCGCCCTCACATTCCCAAAATTCTTACCACTCTCACCACTCCTATCATTCACACCATTCCCATTCTCATCACTCTTACCATGAAGAATTTAACCCTAACCATTACTTTAACACACCTCCAGCCGATCAAAATCAGTTAGACCAGCCACATCCTATGGACGAGGACTCCGACCCGGAGATGCCGCCGTCGGGATCAAATATGCATCCCATTGAAATTTCAAGGGATTCAAACTCATATGCCGGATCGCCCTACCAAGGTCCTAATGAGTGGGACCAATATTGGAATCAATTCACCTTCGCCCACACTGCTTCTCATCACTCTCAACCACCCCCAGTACAAGAAGATATCCAAGTGGAACCGGTGGACCAACCTCAACCACCACCTGAACCACCAAGGAGGAAGCGTGGAGCACGTATGTCGGTACGTGCAGGACAAAGGTCGGGATCGCTGCCACCTTTGCCCAATTCTTACCCCACAATACAAGAGGACCCACAAATGGGTGGACCCTCTAATGTTTCACCTATAGTGGAACCAACACCAACACCTGCTGTTCAACCACCACTATCAGGTTATACTAACCCGATCCCCCCGTATCCAGACACGTCTGGATATGATCCTTTTAACCCGTCTACACTGGTAGACTATCAAGCGTGGTCGCAAGACCCCTACATGCAGGAGGTTATGCACAACGCACTTTACCCGTCTCCTTTCCCACCTACTTATCCACCAACTGGATATCCAACTTATGGGTACAAGTATCTGGTTATGCCACAACCACAACCACAACCTCCGCCACCACTTGAGGCCATTAATGAGGCCTTAGAAAGAATGAAAGAAATGCAGCAACAAGCGGAGAAAATGGAGAAAAAAACAAACAAGTTCTTCAAGAAACTCTCCAAATTGGTCAAGGGAAAGAAGGACGAGTGAAGTCTCTTCTAATTATATGTAGTCCCTGCAAGGACATTGTTATTTCTTTAGTCCCTGCGTGGACATGTTTATTTCTTTAAAGTCCTTGCATGGACAAGTTTATTTCATTTTTCTAGTATTGTAATTTCTATTTGAAATTTAATGAGGTATCTTTGGAGTTATATGTATGTATTCATCCTCTTCAAAACGAGCATCTCAATTTTACTCGAAATTTATGCTCTGTGATATAATTCCAAAAAGATCTTAATGGTTTTGATTTTCCGAGTGGCACATACCACATATTTGGCCAAATATATAGATGATAGTTAAGAACGGAAGGGTATTCTATCATGATAGTTAAGGGAAGTTATCCTTCTATCTAGAGGTGGTGGACTAGGTTCAAGCCTCCAAGTCATTAAGGTCAATACGACCGGGACTATTAATCAACCATTAAGGTCATCTTATGTTAACATTCAAGTAATGTTCATACTCATGGTAGTGTGACTTGAGGAATCACACTAACCTTCAAGGTAATAGACTATGTCCTAACTTTATATAGCCCTTGTGATCTGTTTGATCCCGGCTAAATATCACCAGTGCGGTGTTGAATAAAACATCCATTAGAGATGTATTTTATATAGCCCTTGTGATCTGTTTGATCCCGGCTAAATATCACTAGTGCGGTGATGAATAAAACATCCATTAGAGATATATTTTATATAGCCCCTGTGATCTGTTTGATCCCGGCTAAATATCACCAGTGCGGTGATGAATAAGACATCCATTAGAGATGTATTTTATATAGCCCTTGTGATCTGTTTGATCCCGGCTAAATATCACTAGTGCGGCGGTGAATAAAACATCCATTAGAGATATTTTATATAGCCCCTATGATCTGTTTGATCCCGGCTAAATATCACCAGTGCGGTGATGAATAAGACATCCATTAGAGATGTATTTTGTATAGCCCTTGTGGTCTATTCGATCCATGCTAATACCACCAGTGCGGTGACTAAACATCCATTAGTGATGTAGTGCCTATGTGCCCTATTATATGTCCAATAGTGACAGGCCTATGTGCCATATTTTATGTCCATTAGTGACATGCCTATGTGCCATATTTTATGTCCATTAGTGACAGACCTATGTGCCATTTTTATGTCCATTTGTGACAGGCCTATATGCCATATTTTAAATGTCCTTTGTGACAAGCCTATGTGCTATAAAATTGTCAAATATGACAATGACAGTTGTGACATTGCGATCCCTGTCTAGTAATAAATGGACTATGTCCAGATTGTAAATTGCCTATGATGGTCCTATTAAGACCTAGGCCAAATATAGTTATATTAAGCCTAAGAGTTGTGATGTATTCACACTAGTATAGGCAATGGATTTTCTTATATCCAATGTTTAAAATCCGATATGGTTATTATACCATGGCTAAGAGAAATTTTATTTGGTATTTTAGAACCAAAGCTTGAAGAATGGCTAATTCTAATGAAGCACAAAGTAGCCATCGGAATGTCAACTCTAAAGACGCCGAAAATGTAGCCATAAATGATAATGACTTCCAAGCTCGCATTGATGCAGCTGTGGAAAGGGCCATGAGTAAGGCCATCGAAAAGCTTAGAGAGCCGAGTGCTACTCGCTCTAGACCTTTATCTATTCCACCATCTTCAGCTCATAGGGAGAGCTCCGTTCACTCTTCAAATGCGAATAGTGAACCAAAGAAAATAGATTTCGCTGAAAGGTCCCGTTCTATTAAAGACGGATGTACCTATAAGTATTTCGTCTCCTGCAAACCCCGAGACTTTAACGGGGGAAAAAAGAGCGGTGGAAGCCCTAAAGTGGCTAGATGAGATGGAGACCATCGTAGACATCAGCGGTTGTGCTGAAAAGGATGTGGTCAAGTATGTATCACAATCCTTTAAGGGAGATGCCCTAATCTGGTGGAAAGCCATGATTCAGTCAATATGTAAAGTATACTTGTATAATCTAGGATGGTCCAAATTTGTGGATCTTATTAAAGAAACTTACTACCCACCTCATGAAGTGGAGAAATTAGAGACTGACTTTTTGTCTCTTTCTATGAAAAGCCTAGATTGCCGGAAATATGTTTCCGATTTCAATTCCCTATCTAGGTTAGTTTCCTATTTAATTACCCCGGAGCCCAAACGCATTGCGCGTTCTATTAATGGGTTAGAGACCGAGATAAAGGGCATGGTGAAGGCTGCTCAGCCTACTACCTACAGGTCTGCTGTTGACCTATCTCTCTTTCTCTCACCCTTGATCTGGTAAGACAGAAGTCAGTTAAGCCAGAAACTGACGGAAAAAGGAAGAGAGAGGAAGACAACTCCCAAAGATTTAATAAGAAAAATAGAGGGAGATTCGGGTTCATAGGGAACCAAGGCAAGTCGGCTGTAATGCCATTTTGCAAGACTTGCAACCGCAGACACTGGGGACAGTGTATTTCTGATTCACAAGCTAGGCCTTTTAGTATTTGTAAAAGGAGAGGTCATAAGACCCTAGATTGTAAAGATCTTAAGGATGCCGTTTGCTACATTTGCAACGAAAAAGGGCATATAAAGACTAACTGCCCTAAGCTTCTTAAGAATAATAATGCAAAGCCTGGAGAGGCCAAGAAGGGGAATGCTCGTGCCTTTCAACTAACTGCAAGAGAGGCTGTTAATGACGACAATGTCATAACAGGTACATTCCTCATTAACAATATCTATGCTAGAGTTCTTTTCGATTCGGGTGCGGATAAATCATTTGTTGATCATAAGTTTAGTAACTGTTAAATTTACCCATAAGAACTCTAGATAAAACTTATGAGATAGAACTTGCCGATGGAACCTTAGAAACTGCTTCTTCTATTCTTGATGGATGCTCTATATCCATTAAGAATTATTCCATCCCTATCTCTCTTTTGCCAATGAAATTGGCAGGGTTCGATGTTGTCTTAGGCATGGATTGGTTATCTCATAACCAAGCCCGTATCGCCTGCGATAAAAAGCTCATCAAAATTAAAACCCCGTCTGGTGAAATGATCACCATCCCTGGAGACTCACACTATGGACTGCCAGACAAGGTGTCATTATTTAAGGCATCCAAGTGTTTAAGAAAAAGGTTGTGTCATCTACATGGCACAAGTCACCATAAATGAACCAAAGCCAAACCTTGAAGATCAACCAGTTATCTCGGAGTATCCTGATGTTTTCCCTGAAGAATTACCAGGCCTACCTCCGGATAGGCAAGTGGAGTTCAGAATTGACATCATACCAGGATCAGCACCCGTAGCTAGAGCTCCATATAGACTAGCTCCAACCGAAATGAATGAGTTAAGAGTTCAATTGGATGAACTTTTGGAGAAAGGCTTTATTCAGCCTAGTTCCTCGCCTTAGGGAGCTCCTATACTCTTTGTGAAGAAGAAAGACGGTTCGATGCGGATGTGTATTGACTACCGGGAGCTGAACAAGTTAACAATCAAGAATAGATATCCTCGGCCCAGGATCGATGATTTATTTGATCAACTTCAAGGGGCTAGCTATTTCTCTAAGATAGATTTAAGATCAGGATATCACCAGCTGAAGGTTAGAAGTGAAGATGTTCCTAAAACTGCCTTCAGGACCCGATATGTTCACTTTGAGTTCTTGGTAATGCCTTTTGGACTCACAAATGCACCTGCAACATTCATGGATCTCATGAATAGAGTCTGCAAACCGTATTTGGATAAGTTTATCATTGTCTTCATAGACGACATACTTATTTATTCTCGTAATCAAGCTGATCACGAGAAACATCTTCGGTGCATCCTAGAATTATTAAGGCAGGAGAAACTTTATGCAAAGTTCTCTAATTGCGAATTTTGGCTTAGAGAAGTCCAATTTCTTGGACACATGGTAAGTGAATGTGGTATCCAAGTGGATCCCGCCAAAATTGAGGCCATAATGAATTGGGAAGTGCCCAAGACCCCATCGGAAATTCGTATTTTCCTAGGATTGGCTGAATACTATAGGAGGTTCATTGAGAACTTTTCAAGGATAGCCACTCCTCTAACTACCTTGACCCGTAAGAATGTTAAGTATAATTGGGGTCCAAAACAACAAGAATCTTTTGAGATTCTAAAACACAAGTTGAGCAATGCTCCTGTGTTATCTCTACCTGAGGGTATTGAAGACTTTGTAGTCTACTGTTATGCATCGCACACTGGCATGGGCTGTGTGCTAATGCAAAAAGGCAAAGTAATTGCCTATGCATCATGACAGTTAAAGGTGCACGAAAGAAATTACACCACCCACGATTTGGAGTTAGGTGCCGTTGTATTTGCACTAAAACTGTGGAGACATTACTTGTATGGTACAAAGTGTATTATATACACTGACCATAAAAGTCTCCAGCATCTGTTCAATCAGAAAGAATTGAACATGTGACAACGCCGATGGATGGAAACACTTAATGATTATGACTGCGAGATTCGCTACCATCCCGGCAAGGCAAATGTCGTTGCCGACGCCTTAAGTCGCAAAGAAAGAATTAAGCCCATTAGGATTAATGCAAAGAGCATTGAGCTCAAAAATAACTTGAATGAGAAGTTATTAGATGCGCAAAAGCAAGCCTATTAAAGGCTAATATTCCTAATGAGGGATTAGGCGGAGCTGTTGATCAGTTAGCACCTCGGAAAGATGGAATCCTTAGATTTAATGATAGAATTTGGGTTCCAGTCTTTGGAGGACTTAGAGATCTAATCCTCCAAGAAGCGTACAATTCAAGATACTCAGTTCACCCAGGTGGTGACAAGATGTATCAAGATTTAAAGAAGAATTATTGGTGGATGGGTTTAAAGAAATCCATAGCCACTTATGTAGCTAAGTGCCTGACATGTTCACAAGTTAAGGCTGAACATAAAAAAACCGTTAGGACTTCTACAACAACTTGAGATTCCCACTTGGAAATGGGAAATGGTAACTATGGACTTAATTACCAAGTTACCCAAAACCAAAAGTGGAAATGACACTATTTGGGTCATTGTTGATAGGCTGACTAAGTCAGCGCATTTCTTGTCAATTAAAGAGACTTATAGTTCTGACAAATTGGCTAAGTTGTACGTGGACAAGATTGTGTCCCTACACGGTGTGCCAGTATCTATTGTATCTAGACAGAGATACTAGATACACATCTCACTTTTGGAAAAGTTTCCAATAATCGTTAGGCACACGGTTAAATTTCAGTACGGCTTACCATCCACGGACTGATGGTCAAAGTGAGCGTACTATCCAGACACTGGAAGACATGCTTAGAGCATGTGTGATTGATTTAGGTGGAAGTTGGGATGACCACTTACCCCTAATTGAATTCTCCTATAATAACAGCTATCATACTAGCATCAAGGCTGCTCCTTTTAAGGCCTTATATGGGAGACAGTGTCGAACGCCCGTGTGTTGGGCAGAAGTTGGGGAAGCTCAACTATCAGGACCGGAGATTGTCCTGGAGACCACGAAAAAGATTGTGCAAATCCGTGATCGTCTCAAAGCTGCCAGGGATAGGCAGAAGAGCTATACTGACAAGAGGCGTAAACCTCTTAAGTTCCAAGTAGGGGACAAATCATGTTGAAAGTATCACCCTAGAAGGGTGTGATGCGTTTTGGAAAGAAGGGCAAGTTGAGCCCAAGATATATAGGATCATTCGAGATAATCGAACGTGTAGGCACCGTAGCTTATAAGCTCAGGTTGCCTGAGGAGCTTAGTGGAATCCGTGATGTATTCCACATATCTAATCTTAAGAAATGCCTAGCCGATGAGTCGCTAGCAATGTCACATAAAAATGTACAAATAGATGAAAACCTGAGATTTGTTGAGAAACCAATTTTGATCGAGGATCAACAGGTTAAGAAGCTCCGAAGAAAAGTGATACCTATAGTAGGTTAAGTGGGACGCTTTTAGAGGTCCCGAGTATACATGGGAGGTTGAGTCTACTATGCGACAAAAGTACCCCCATCTTTTTGAATAAAGTCTCGAGGTTGAGATTTCTTTTAAGAGGGTGAGGATGTAACACCCTGTAAAATCGTGTCCAATAGTATAGTGACACGTGTTGTATTTTAAATATAGTATGTTAAAGACCAATAAGGACTAAAGGCATCAACATGCTCAAACAGAGCCTCTGAGTGACGGTCCGATCATAAATTAACAGCCTTTGAGTGACTAATATGTCAACATGCTTAAATCATTAGCCTCTGAGTGACTGATACATCAACATGCTTGAAATTTGGCCTCTGAGTGACTGATATGTCAACAATGCCCAGCTTCTGAGTGACATCGGAATCAACATGCTTATAATAAGCCTCTAAGTGATCCTTTGTGAAGTCCTAACTCTCATACGTGCCATTTGTTGGACGAGAGGGTTTAATTTTGTAAATATGTGAAAGTTGGATAATGGAGTCATTAAAAGTGTCAACATGTTAATTTATACCTCTGAGTGACCTTTTAACGAACCGAGAGCTCGACAATATCCGGGCATAATCCCGGGTATGCCAAGTATTGGCTACGGAGGGCAAAAAGTGCCAAAAAGGTGTTTAAAAAGGTTTTTAGAAGCTCTTTAAAGTTAAGGGGTTAAAGTGTCAAAGTTTTAAAGTGGCCATGGGGCGGTCACGGGCCGCGAGAGACCAGGCCTGGGTCTCTCGCGGGGCGCGAGAAAGGCTCTGCTACAGAAAGTTTGGCTTGGCCTCCAAACAAAGCTCCAAAACCATTAATTCGAAAACCATGGACTTGTAATCAGCTATGCCACGTTTTGGGACACTTGTAAGCTTCCTCTTACACCCCCAAACACCTGGCTTCACCTCCTTTGAGCTCTCCAAGTATAAATAGGTATTCAAGTGCTTCATTCTAACTTGCACCTTTCTTATTCATACTCTTCTCCCTCCTCTGGAAGTTCCTAGCTGAAAGGAGCATCCAACTTAGTTCTCTTGCATTGTAGGAACCTCTTGTAAGTGTTCCTTGCTCTTGCATTTTCGTTTATAGCCTTTTAGAGCCAAAAGTCAAGCGTTTTGCGGAAAACGCTTTGACTTTCGGTTAAGACCATTATGGTCAAGCCATTGTTTGAAATGAACATGGCTAAGGGATCGTAATAAGGTAGGTGTTAATCCCTATAAAGGGCACCTCCTAAAGATCATGTTTGCTAGACCAATTGACGGGTCAAAGTTATGATATTAAAAAGTCAAACAGGCAATTTTTCGGAAAAATCATAAATTGATCTTATAGATGTTATGAAACCTGTTTTGACACTTAAACAAGTTGATAATAATTATTAGAACATGTAAGAACATGTAAGAACATGTTCGGCTCGTCAATTTCAGTTCTAGGGTCGGTTCGCACACGAAAGTCGTAAAGTTTGACTTCTGCTTTGACTTTCGATTTTGACCCGATTTAGATTAGTTACCTACTGATATAAAGTTGAATTATGATAATAATATAATGTAGCATAACCCTCTGAGGTTATATTACATGATCATAATCAGAATCTAAGTTTATGCGCAAGTTCCATAATTATGCCATCTTTGACCAAAATCATAAAACAAGGTTCTAAATGGTAATGAACTTGAAAATGAGTTTTCTACTGATGTAATATTATAAGTAGGATTATTTGGGATGTTAAACCAAGTTATAAACTGAGTTTTCAATCAGGTCCTTAAACTATGTCGATAAATGACGGTTTTAGCCCTTGTGGCTTATAAAATGGTTTTAATCAAATATTTTCAAGGTAAACCATTTACCTACTGATATGTTAATAACACAGTTAAAACATTTTTATCTGACCCTAACATCAGTTTTCATAAACATTGCATAAAGACGTTATTTTACGACATAAGCGCCGTTTCGGCGCATAATATGGTTTTAAACCATATTAATGGACCAAGACTTGATACCTACTGATTTTAAAACTCATTTTAAACATAATTATAGTAGTTACATGTTATAAACTCAGAATCCCAAATAATTTATAAACTATGTGTAAAATAACCAAAATGCCCCTTCGGTGCATAGTTTGGTCATAAAAAGTAAAATACACATATAATTGATATCATACTGATATTATATCATAAATAAATTATTTTTCCAGAATACTCTTGATCATAAACTTAAATTATATTCAAGTTCCTTTTATATGATATGAAATTACCAAAACGCCCTTATGAGGCATAATTTCGTTTTAAAACCTTAACGGTCAAACAAGTTGATATCCTAATGATATCTTAACTTATTTAAAGTATAATGGCATATAGAACTTGTCCATAACTTATCCGGTTACCCGATATCGCTAATATGCACACAGTAACGTATATGTAACTATTTTACAGAAATTAACCGAAACGGGTTTAACCTTGTCATTTAAGTTTCAAAATCCAGAATGTATATAGTTTACCCATATTATACAAGTCAAGTACTTGTCAGGATTAAACTACATTCTATTCGATCATCGTTTAATCAAGCGTTATACGTAATGATCATGTACACTATTCGGTTTATAAGACCGTTTGTATTTAATTCGCTAGCTTATGCCATAATCCAGAGTAGAGCCTTGCCAGTAAATGCTATCTGCACTTGGTACTTTTGTATACCCCTGAGTTATTTAAAAATAAAAGAAGAAGACTAGCTCAGGTAAATACTCTCGACTTATATTCCCTATACGGGCTTGGGATACGGTAAATTATTACCACTTGGTCCAAAATGGGGTCAATCAAATGCCCGCTTGTGGCTAGTAAACCCGCATATTTTGTTTTAATAAGTTTTGTTTGATAACTTAAACATCGGGGGTTAAATTACCGTGTCCTGGATATCCTCGGCTCAATACAATAGTTATTGGCCATGACCTAGCGCGGGGTGTAGGCATACACCTGACAGACGCTCATATGTAATATTCCCAAAGACGTTTGGGGATGACTCCTTCGTGAGTCCTGAGTGGTGTGTATTTAATCATATCTCGGTTTCTATACTGGGCGCTGTATGTATTGACAAACATGTGAATCTGATACAAGGTTGTAAATTCAACTTTCCCAAGTTAATAAAAGATTTTGTGCCGTTTTGCACTTAAAAATCATTTTAAAGTTTTCAAAATGAGTCAGTTGGGTGTATTTACCAGCGTAAGTTGACGTATCGTCTAAAGGCTAAATTGCAGGTACAATACGAAATAGGCCGGAAGCTGCTCGGTAGTGAATAAGAGGATCTTGCAAATCCTTAGATCTGCCCTAAAGTCTGTTTTATATTCTTTCTTGTACATTCTAATGATCCGCCTGTGGATCTTCTATTACGAGCCTGTATATTATTTTATTTTGAACATTCGGTTTGTAATAGTAATTTTACTCCAAGACTTCCGCTGTGCCATGTTTAAATTGACAATGATGTTATCAACTGACGTCACAATACTCCCCACCCGGGCCCACCGGTGTATGGATTTGGATAGGTAATCTGGGGTGTGACAGTATCGGTAGGGTTTCCACCGGGATCTCATCCGGCCCACGAAATGTCAAAGGCACAGGGATAACCCCAGCCTTCACCAAAAAGAATTTTGCCTTCCAATCAGGAAGGACTTCGGGGGAGAAAGCAAAATCTTTCGTGCCTGCGTACGTGCTGAAAAGAGTAAAACCCCAGCGAACACTGGAGCTGATAAAATATACGGAACCAGTCAACAATGGGAACAGACCCTGTTGACCGGCACAAGAACTCGAAGTGCTTGATACGCACCATTCCCATTGGGCTCAGTTGGGAAGGTGGAAACCGTAAAACTACAGCACTTCGATCAAGAACTTGGTGGCGGGCAATCGGAAGTTACCCTCACCGAAAAAATCATAAAATAGGGTGATATACACCGCCGGAGCATCGGCGGCGGTATCATCCTGAGCCGGCAACCGGGCATCCCAAGCAGGAGGAAACCGGAAACCAACGACTATCTCATCAAGAGCTTGCCGGGTAAGCTTGCACACCGGCAAAGGAGGAGCCGCCATCACAAAAACAAAGAAACAATCTTTTTGAAGAAAATGTTGGGAAACTCATCAGATCACAAAGTGAAGAAAAGTTTAAGGAAAACTTGAAAGGATGACTATAACCCTAACTCGGGGGCCTCTATTTATAATGACAACATTAAATGCACTCGGAGAACGTGACGAACACACGTGGTGATAATAACGAATTACAGGTGGACGCGTGGCAAAAGAGATGGCAACGAATTACGCTCCCTGCCACCCCATTTAATGAATGGCAGGCGAAGCGGCTGAGTGAACGCTACAGCCGTCACACGTCTTTTCACCTCCCCACTTTTTCTCACCAACTCACCTGCAAATTTCAGAGAGGCGGATTCCTGAATTCCAAGATATGGATGACAAAACGTTTCCTTCAGACGAACGCTTCCTCTCAACACTTATCAAAATTTTCGCCACTAAAATAATTGGCACATGCAACAACTCTCCTAGTCCGGCACTCCTCCCACTTCACAACATGCGCGTAGAAGCAGCGCTGGACTGGGGGACTTGAGGAGGTATGGTCCCAGATAACCATATCCTTGACTACATTTTACAAGGATAACCTGGCATTCAACATGCAATGGTGCGCTTTCCTTACAAACATCAGATCATATAATAAGCCTTGCGCATTCAGAGCAACGGTGACTTAGACCAACAACATCAGGTCATACAATGAGCCTGGTGAATTAGACCAACAACATCAGGTCATACAATGAGCCTTGCGCATTCAGAACAACGGTGAATTAGACCAACAACATCAGGTCATACAATGAGCCTTGCGCACTCAACGCAACGGTAAATTAGACCGATAGCTTCTAATCACACAACGACCCTTGTGTACTTGGCACAACGGCAAGTTAGACTCATGCGCGCAGACTACTAGACCCTACGCGGGTCAACAACCCTCTTGAACATTAATCCTAAAACCTTGCAAGGACAAAACACACATGAGAACACCTCATAGTTTTTGAATAAAAGGATAAAACCCTTGACACCCTGCGCTGGCGGGAAAAACTCTAACAGCCTCGCAGAAAGGATAAGCACTAAGAGGTGTTGGCCATACTCCAGGGTACAAAGTGGCCAGAACGGTGACGTAGGGTCGCTCGGCAGGTTGCGTGTGGCAGTGTCTCAGTCGTCAGACCTCACACCAACCATATCTTCGCCAGAGACTGTTCCACCTTCTCCATTTTCTGCTGGCAACAGGCCTGGCACCAGAGAGGGTCACCTTTACATGTGGCACCACTCAACATCCAACATGACACACCTTCTAACAGTAGACATTAATCCTCCTGCAGGGAGCATTAATGTCTAACACACAAGACAAAACGGATGTCTCTGGCTTTATGGGCCGGGCCCAAGGCCCACCAGTATATCTCCTGAACATACTTTTTCGGCTATAAGTAAGTATCAAACCTCGAGGTAAGGGACACTTTCACAGACGCTGATACCTTGCTCTAACTCTCACATACTTGCAATTTACTTGCTTACCATTCTCAGATACTTATTCTCACGCCGAAGTGTGGTCACGGAGAAAACCACCCTTTTTCCCTTGACGAGACTAACGGCGTTGCTAGTTGTGCAGGTCGGCCAAAGTAAATAACCCTGTGAAATGGAGTGAACGGGAACCCCTTATGCGGAATCACATTGGTGTAAACTTATATATCCCCGGATATCCTTAGGTTCGCCCCGTGTTTCTTCATATACGTATATGTATAATTCAATATACATATACGTATAAAGTGAATTTTAAACTATACATATGCGTATATTATGAAAAATTAGAAAAATGTGTGGTCTAAAATGCTTCTTAAATTTCTTATACAGGGTGGACTTCTCTTAGGATCCCTACTATATATATATATATATATATATATATATAGTATATGAAGTGTTTTGGACCATTGAATAAGTGTTTTTAATAGTTGATATGATCTTTGTGGCATTTTATTAATATTTATGTTTTGAATAAAGATTGATTTAATTGATTGAGAGCGAAAAAAATCATTTGGCGTGTTTTCAAAATAATAAGTAATTGTCATTTCATAAAACCACTACTTCAATATTGGAAACTTCCATTTCTCTCTCTCATTTATCACCTTCTATACTAAAAAAACAAGATTAATGATTCCTTGTTCAAGTTGTTCATTGTGAAATCAGACACTGATGCGTTTTATATTGTGTCTACACCGAATCAGGCACTGACGTGTTTTATATTATGTAGTTCAGACACTGGTGTGTTTATGTGTGAGAGGTTTGTTTAATTGTGAAAACTAATATTACGCAATGTGAAGAAAACGATAAATTGATAAAACACAACGACAAGAAATAATGAATGTGTTTTATGTTTCGAAATGTGTGAAGGGTGTGTCTGACTGTGAAAATTGATATAACACGATGTGTAGAAACCATAAACTAATAAAACACAACGTCAGGAAATAATTAATTTGTTTTACATTTTGAACTTCGGAAGAATGATGCTAGGTTTTATTGTAAAAACCGATAGAACACGGTGTGAAGAACAAGAAACTCATAAAACACAACGCCAAGAAATATTTATTGTGTTTTACATTTCAAACTTCTGGTGAATCAATCGTGGATATAAAGGATAAAAGTGTCGATTTTGAATAGTTAATAAATATATACTTGCCATAAATAATAGCCTTTACTGTTTAATAGATATATCTTCCAAAAATAAAATTAGTTATTGAATTACCTTTATGCTCTTTAGTACAAAAACCTTAGATGCCACATGTCACTCTTAGAACACTTACTACACTTTGTATGAAAAATAGACTTTGTAGCCAACTCCTACCATATATATAGGATGGATAATGAAAAAACTAGTTTAAATGAGAAAACTAAACACTAACTAAAAACGCCTTAAAAACATAACAATTTTTTTGAATTTTTTAATAAAAAATCGCTATATTTAATAAAAAAATTCAAAAAAAAGAAAAAAAATTTGTAGTACACATGTTCAATAATATGAAAAAAACCTAAACCACCTAACTCACCCCAAAAAACCTAAACCCCCCTTCCCACCTAACTCAACCCCCAAAAACCTAAATCCACTCTCCCACCAAAAGCCTAAACCTCTCCACCCTTCAAAAACCTAAACCACTCCATCCGTACCCCAAAAAGCAAAACCTCCATTCCCCTCACACCAAAAAACTTAATCTTAATCCTAAATCTTAAAAAAAACCTAACCCTAAAAGCTAAACTAAACTCAAAAGCTAATTATAAGCATATAATACACATGTGAAGTATACATATAATGCAGATGTGCAGTAAAGTTTTTTTATTTTGAAAAAAAGTTTTTTTATTTATAAAATATAGCTAATTTTTTATAATAAATTGTAAAAAAAATTTGGCATGTTTTTTAGACTTTTTCGGTTAGTTTTTTTTTAGTTTTCTCATTTAAATTTAGTTTTATCATGATACTCTTATATATATATAAATAGTTCATTAATAAATCATAAACAAGTTAAGTTCAAACCAAACTTAAACCCAAACCTGAGAAAGTACAAGGTGATCTTTTGTGTATGACATTATAGCATAGTGACATTTTAATGATGACATTAGGCTTATAATCAATAGGCCATGGTTATGACCAATAGATTATGGATTTGATTTCCACAAGATTTTTTCCAAATTTATTAGATTTGGTGTATAAACATTATTAGCTAGTGAAAATGGATATGATAAGATGGTTTCACTAGTGGCATGATGGTACTGCATTGTCGTTAAAAAAAGGTGAGCTCCTGTACAGAGTCAAGAACTGTATTTTTCTTGAAACAAACATCATACTTCACGGCCTCCTGCTCCTTTTAGGGGTTTTTTGAGGTAATCTCTGCTCTCTGCTTTGTGTTTCAAATACTTAAACCCTAATTAGCTCCCACCCTATTTCCTCAAGTTTGTTTTCCTAGCCCCTTTATCTTTTCAAATATACACTATCACTCGCTTAGCTTTCTGTGACTCAACATTGTTAACTGTTTGTTTTCTTGTGGTTCTTGATTTGATCAACATTAACTGTACTTTTAACAATTCAGTTTATAGAGTTTTACCTTTTTCTTTTTGGGTTAGATTAGTACATTTTTTTGGGGACTTTTGTTTTTTAAGAGAAAACTTGAGTGGAGTTTGCCAACAGCTAAATAGTTGATCGCCTGTGCTTGTTTTTAGAAACCAAGAAGCGAACAAAGGCGACATGTCTAAAACTGAGGCGCCATAAGCGCGCCGCCTTCGTACTTGAGACGCAAATAGTTATATTTTTATTTTTATATATATATATATATATATATATATATATATATATATATTATATATATTATATATATTATTCGTATAGGTTTCTAGCATCATTTTCTCAATGTTTAGAGACAAGTAAGCTTTATATATGTTCTAATATGGAAATTACATACACGTACAACCTGAAATGCATTTTGTACAATAACCTGCTGCACAAAAATGTAAACGTGAGACGTGTGTCTCAGGGTCAAGTTTTTTGCCAGAAAATCACGCCTTAGGTGTGCTTTTTGAAAAAAGCTCACCTTTTGCTACCAAAAGCGCAAGGGCTTGAGCCAAGGCCCTTTTTTCAAACCAAGGGCCTCTGTGGGTAATAAATGCTGATATTTAGTCATATTGTTTTGTTTTTATATAGTGTTGAAGTTTAGCTTGAAAATGAAATGATTTTACTGTCTCGTTTTCGTTTTTGGTGACATAATCTGGGCTTTTGCATTTTTATTTTCTGTCAAGATGTCAAATTGTGTAGACACCTGATGATCATTGATGTTTTTGACAGGTAATTATTGAAGATGGCGCGTGTGTATGTTGGTAATCTGGATCCAAGGGTTAATGAACGGGACATCGAGGATGAATTTCGCAGTTTTGGTGTTATTAGAAGGTAATTAAATAACAGTTGTTATGAGTAGAGGATGGTGTTCCATTTGATGTATACTGTCGTTGTTTATTAGATCTTTTTGCTCATGTCATGTGCAGCGTGTGGGTAGCAAGGCGACCTCCTGGCTATGCTTTTGTTGATTTTGATGACAAACGTGATGCTCAGGATGCCATACGTGAACTTGACGGTATATATATATATATATATATATATGTTTTTATCTGTTATACATGCATTAGTTTTACCCGTTTTGGGTTCTTATCTATTACTAACTGAATCAGGTAAGAATGGTTGGAGGGTGGAAATGTCTCATAACTCCAGAGGTTCAGGAGGAGGCGGGGGCGGCGGACGTGGCGGAGATCGCGGTCGTTCCGGTGGTTCTGATTTGAAGTGCTACGAGTGTGGTGAGCCAGGACATTTTGCACGTGTGTGTGGTGGTGGTGGTGGTGGCGGTAGACGTCGCAGCCGCAGCCCTGCCGCTAGGTACCGCCGGAGCCCTAGTTATGGTCGAAGGAGCTACAGTCCTCGTGGTCGATCACCGCCACGTCGTAGTGTGTCACCGCCACACAAGAATAAGTATAGCAGGTCACCGTCATATCGTGGTCGAGATGAGGTTCCCTATGCAAACGGGTGAAGTTCTTTTATATTGTCACCTATAATATATTATGTTTAAATGTGGTAATCCGTAATTTGAGTGCACGTTACTTTCATTTTCTTAACCGTATGTCTGGTTGAATCTTTCAGAAATGGGCTTAAAGACAGGCGTCGTAGCAGGAGCTGATTCACCTGGAAACCGACTTTTAAAGAATTTTGGAACTTGTTATCTGTGCTGACTTGTTTTCAACTTTAATCTGCATGAATTTGGTGAAGGTTTCTAACTTTTAAGTACTAAGTTTATTTAGTGATACATATGTCTATCTGCTTTTATTAGAGTTATTTATAGACTCATGAGGTGAATGTTACTTTTCATAGAAGAATGTTAAAAGTCATATGATGCTTGTTTTTGTGTCGAGGGGTTGTGTTGTGCTTCTTCATCGGTTTTCTGCTTCTACACTTTCTTCTCTATCTGCTCTGGGATCATTGTTTGAGTAATTGTGGGTCCCAATTTGCCGATCCTCGTCTGAATGATTGTGGGTCCCAGCTTGCCTTGTTTGAACATTCTCACCAAAATAGAGTAGTTTTTCTTCAGGGCTACAAAACAAGCATGACATTACAGGTACTTTGGTATGTTTGTTTCAAAGAAATTACAAGGTACCTCATTGTCATTTTCCATTTTGCAGTCTCATGCCATTTAATTGTTTTGTTTTTCTTCTAGCGACTGTTTTCTCTTTTGGTTGGTAAAGATATATACTTCTTGAGGTGTAGACATGATGGTGAATATGCGTTTTGTGTTAAGAATAAGTCTTTAGTATTTGTTATGAATAATCACAAATCCATATGCTGTGCAGTAATTTTGGATATTCATTCAAGTCTTTCTGTTTGTTAATATGAAGTTAGAATTAGTGCATTAATTTTATTATATCTTGTTACCAAATCAGGGGTAAGTATACATACAAACTGTTCGGTTTCTTCCGGTACTGAGGGGGAAATCATGGGATCGCCTGTATTGACGATGTTTCGATATTATGATCTTCAAAACCCTACAAGAGACTTCGAAACTCAGCTGAGAAGTAGTGGCTTCGTCTCGGTATTCAAAGGGCGTACTGATGAAGTCGATATGATGGTTAAAAGACTAAATGATGAAAAACCTACAAAGGAACATGAAGTGACTCGTGAGACTATGTTTCCAAATAACAATTACTCCGTTGATTAATGTAACCCTTTGTTTGTTAATGCTTGCAGGCGGAAGCTAATTGTCTGGGTTAAGGTCAGACACCTGAGTATGATAACACTGTTATGTCAGAAAACCAACATTGATTTTTGGTTTATGGGTTTCTGTCACCAGAAAAGCCGCCTGGATAATCATTTATTCACGGGGAATAAATTATGTTTTCCGCAGTGCCCATGAAAGTCCTTTTGTTGAAAAAATTCTTCAGCATTTGAAACTTCCATCTTATTGTAGGAAAACGTAACTTAGTAGTCACGAATAAATGATTATCCAAGCTGCCTTGTGATATGAACTCGTACGCCAATAATTGATGTAGGTCTTCCGAACAATTCCTAACAATTTTATCAGATTTGGGTGCTTAAATTGCCTCAAATAATTAACTTTCGGCAACAAACATTATTACAAATAAACGGATTACATTAATTAACAGAGTAATTGCTGATTGGAAATGTAGGCTCACCAACTGTTCCCTTTCTATGTCGTTTTGTCTTTTAACCACCACATCAACTTTGTTGATATGCCGTTTGAATACCAAGCCGAAGCCACCTCTTTCCAGCTTAATTTTGAATTCTCTTGTAGCGTTTTGAAGATCATAATATTGAAACCTCGTCTATGTAAGCGATCCCAAGATTTCTTTAGTAATCTCTTGTAGCATTTGCATGTGTACTTACTCGTGAATTAGTAACACGATTTGATGAAAATAGTACACTGATTCTAACTTTAGATTGACCAAAGATTTGAATGTATACCTGGGCAACAGATTACATCCTTGGCACGGGTGGATCCATTCTGCTAGTGTTGTTTTGTTTTACGCCGCTTGATATGAAAAGGCTGTGGATTTGCTGGAAGAAAGAGTTCAGGTGCCACAACCAAGCCTGCATTTCTGGTGAAGGTGGCCATGCCACCTCTTATAGAAAAGGACTTTCTTATGAACCTCATTTGTAAAGGTGTTTTTTTTGTCATTAGTGCTGTTTTGATGCATATTGTTATTGGGCTTGCTCGTGAAAACAGAAATTGCTTTCTGTTTCATCTGTTAGAAGCAGAAAAGGTGTACAATAATGGTGGTCTGTTTATCTGTTGAATGTTGTGTTGGTTGTATAAAATTATCTTCACTCATCACACATGAGCATGTCAACAAAATTGCACGTTATAGGTTAATAACTCAAAGCTGTCACAAACTTCGTTTTAGAAAGCGCGAAGGGCATGAAAGCGACGAGGTCTTAAACCGAGGTGAAAAGCGCAAAAGTGACGGGCTTTTCGTACGCGAGGCACAAAACTGATTATATAAAAATAAGTCATATGTACGTTGGAGTGTAGCTTCAATTTAGGAGAAAGTGGGGTTAGTTTGAGAATAAGTCATATGTAGGTTGGGCATGCATGTAAGCTATATATAGCGAATAAAATATCCATTTTCTCTTTGCAAAAGTCTTTCTTTTGTTTATTCTTTATACACATCTAGTACATCTCTCATTTTCATATTTGAGAGCTTGAAACACATAATAAAGTTGCAGCAGTGAGTGTGTATTGAGAGTTTGCAAAGGGTCTGAACCAACATTTGGTATCAGAGTGCAAGGTTGAATACGAGGGCCAGTTTGAGAGTCGTGTTTGGGGAAGGGAGAGCAGCCCTCTAAACTGCAGAGAAAGAAGAAGAAGAACGAGAAAGTACCGATTTCATGTGAATCGCAGGAAGAGGCGTGAAGATCGGCTGCTACAGCAGCAAGATCAAAGAAAGTGTGGGATGGCTTAAAAATACGACACTTGGGTGTGGATCGGGTGAGGACCGCTCAAATTGCAACATTGAGAAGAGAGCCTGAAGGTTTGAATGATGCATGAAGTATCCTTCTCACCGTTTCTTCTTCCTCAACTTCATGCCCAAGACTCCTCAACTTTGAAACCAATCCGCTCAACTTAGTAGCACAATCATCACGAGCTCTCCTTCCTTCATCTTCAACCCTTCAGGCTCTCTTCTCAATGTTGCAATTCGAGCGGTTTGCGACAGTTGTTGATCACTATTTTAACTTTATATTCTTGAGAACGGACCTTGATCCAAACTGACATAGAACCAGTAGTTTATGCAGCAGTTTCTTAGAATGTTAAAACCAACAAGTTAGGGCACCATCCAAGATGCAGCAACATCAGGAACCTGACTGATTTGGATGTCGTACCTTCCGAATTGATCCAACATGATTCTGCAGCTGTTGTAGCAGGTCCTCGAGCATCCAAAACATCAAAGTGCAGCGGCAGTCGGCTATCCAGCAGCATCATTAACCGAACCTATTATAGCAGAGTTGTTATCGACAATTCATTTGGCTGGTATTAAAAGTTCATTCTAAATTTTGTCCTTCTGAGTTTAGATGATTCCCAATTTATGGGGGTTATTGATCTTATGATTTGCAACTTTGAGGTTGTGTTTAGGTTATGATTGCTTATGTTGTGTATCATTTAAGTCCATCGAAATGCCCTCCCTTACAACATAACAAAAATAGGGATGCCCAGAACTTTTGATTATGTTCAAGTAATTTTTAAGTTCATCTAATTGTCTCAAGTTAATTATTTACTATACATTACAAAAATAAGGATGCCTAGAATTTTTTATTATGTTCATTCTGAGAGTTGGTATAATTTTCTGTGTCTATTCCATAAAACCAATACCCTTTAAATAGGGAGTGTACAATCGAAAATAAGGAAACAAAATCAGAAAACAATATACAAAGATAATATACAATTAAACAATGAATGTTAATCTATTCCTAAAATAGTGGAACAATCTTTGGCAGGAAATATGACTGGCTAAGACTCTCCCGCAGTTTGAACGGGCGTAGAACAAACGCTCAAGCTGGATCTAAAAAATTCAAACAGTTGCCGAGATATCCCTTTGGTGAAAATATCCGCGTATTGCATGGAAGATGGAACGTGTAACACACGTATTTGACCAACCCGAACTTTCTCGCGGACAAAATGGATGTCAATCTCAATATGCTTCGTCCGTTGATGCTGAACTGGGTTGTCATAAAGATATATGGCAGAGACGTTATCACAATACACCACTGAAGCTTGACGCAGAGGAAGGTGCAATTCTAAAAGCAAATTGTGAATCCAAGTCGCCTCGGCGACTGCGTTTGCAACACCACGATACTCAGCCTCGGCACTAGACCGAGAAATAGTTGGTTGACGTTTGGATGACCACGATATTAAATTATCACCAAGAAACACACAATATCCGCTGGTTGAACGTCTAGAATCTGGGCACCCGCCCCAGTCAGCATCAGAGTAGGCCACTAAAGCATGAGAAGTGGATTTAATCAGCCGAATACCGTAATGAATGGTGCCCTGTGAATACCGTAAGATACGCTTTAAGAAATTAAAGTGTGGATCCCGCGGCTCATGCATGAAAAGGCAGAGTTGCTGAACTGCATAAGTAATATCGGGCCGTGTAAAAGTAAGGTATTGTAATACCCCAGCCAGGCTCCGATAAAGCGTGGGATCATGAAATAATGCACCATCTGATGCACTAAGTTTGGATGCTAAATCAACCGGTGTTGTGCACGGTTTGCAGGTGGTCATATTTGCACGGGAGAGGATGTCCCGAGCATATTGTGTCTGGTCCAAAAACAAACCTGTCGAGTTCCTGGATACCTTGATGCCCAAAAAATGGTGAAGACTACCCAAATCAATCATTGCAAATTCCCTAGACAATGTGCGAATGGTATCATGCAAAAATACGTTCGAGGAGGCCGTGAGGACAATGTCATCAACATAAAGGAGCAAGAAAGCTGTGTGATCACCATGTTTGTAAATAAAGAGAGAATTATCACATGTACTGCTCTTAAATCCGTGGGATAGAACAAAAGTAGCAAAGCGTGTATACCAAGCACGCGGGGCCTCTTCTTCAAGCAAAAACATAATTAGGATAGTTGTTGTCGACGAAGCCCGTAGGCTGATGCATATAAACAGTTTCATTCAAAGTACCATGTAAAAATGCGTTCTTTACGTCTAATTGATGAATTGGCCAAGAACGAGAGACTGTTATAGAAAGAACAGTACGTATGGTGGCCGGTTTAACAACCGGGCTAAACGT
The DNA here is from genome assembly GCA_947069175.1 of Scalesia atractyloides. NCBI lineage: Eukaryota > Viridiplantae > Streptophyta > Magnoliopsida > Asterales > Asteraceae > Scalesia > Scalesia atractyloides. Next base: position 84,768,600 of record CAMTDV010000028.1, on the reverse strand, counting down.
GTCCCCACAATCAACACCTACAGTTTGAGATTTCCCATTGACAACTAATCTGGCTTTATACCGTTCAAGAGAGCCACCGGACTTAAATTTGTGGCGAAATAACCACATACAACGAATAACTGGCCTGTAAGCGGGACGAGGTACCAAGTCCCATGTCTCGTTATCCTGTAAAGCACGAAACTCGGTTTGCATGGCACGCAACCAATGAGGGTCAGCAAAGGCTTTGGCATAGGTAGTTGGAACAGGGGAAATGGCTGTGGTAGTGTCTAAAATTTTGGCTTTGGAACGGGTTGTCATGGGGTGTGTGTTGTGTGATTGAGTGGATTGGGTAGGAGCTGGAGGGATAGCGTCGTAGGTTGGTTGGGGGGAGGGGTTGTCGTAGATGGGTTGGGCTCGGTGGTAGGCTGGGGGTTGGGTTGGCGTGGTCGGCGAGAGTAAGTGATAGGGTATGGGGCGGCGGAGGGGGGTCGTAGGATTGGAGGTAGGAATGAGGAAGGTTGGTGGTCTTGGAAAGTGGAATCCTGGAGGTGTTGAGTCGTCAAGGAAGTTGTAGGAGGTGGTGGATTGGGGAATGGTGTATGGAAAAGTATGTTCGTCAAATATGACGTGGCGAGATATGGAGACCTTACCCGTGGTCGGGTCAAGGCATCGATAGCCCCGGAAATCTGGTGGATAACCGAGGAAGATGCAACGAATGGAACGACTGTGGAGTTTGTGTGGTTGGGTGGTGGTCTGGTTGGGGTAACAAGCACACCCGAAAACCGAAGGTGATCATACGTAGGATGGCGAAGGTATAGGGCAAAAGTAGGTGTAAAAAAGTTTAGGCGTTTGTGGGTAGGATATTGTGAAGGTAGGCTGCCGTGTGGAGGGCTTCCACCCAAAAGGATGGTGGGAGATTGACATGAATAAGGAGGGAACAGATGATGTCATTGAGGCGTCTTATCATCCGTTCTGCACGACCATTCTGAGAGGATGTCTGGCGGCAGGAGAATCGAAAAAGAAGGCCGTGCTGGGTTGCAAAACTTTTAAATGCATGATTGTCAAATTCGCCGCCTAGATCACATTGAAAGGTTTTAATATGTCTGTTAAATTGAGTTAAAATAAGGTGGTGAAATTTGACAAAGGTTGTAAAGGTTTCAGATTTATATTTTAGGGGGTAAACCCAGATAAAGTGTGAAAAATTCTCAACTAAGACCATATAATACTTGTATTCGGTGTTACTGGGTTTGGGTGATGTCCACAGGTCACAATGTATAATATCAAAGGGAATAAATGTAAATGTAGAAGAGTCATGAAAAGGTAAACGTTTACTATTGGAAATCAAACAATAATTGCAAACACGGGAATGTGACTGTTTATTAGAAGAAAAATTAAAACGATGACTAAGTATATCTAGGACTTGAGCTCTCCCGGATGTCCTAGTCGATCATGCAACGGCAAGGTTGTTGATGCAAGAAAACAGGCTTGAGGCGGAAGGGTTGATGGGGTGACTGGGTAGAGATATCCCGTGCTATTGTGGCGGGACAGTAGGCGTCCCGTTTTGAGGTCCTTCAAAGAAAAACCAAAAGGATCAAATTCAATAGACACGTTATTATCACGGGTAAATCGTCTAACAGATAAAAGGTTTTTAATGTTTAGGGCTGTATAAGACATTTGGTAAAATGTATGTGCGGTTATGGATGGGAAGTAAACCAATGCCAGAGCCCTCAATTGGTAATACATGACCATTGCCAACCAAAAGTTTAGTGGAAACAGGAAACAAGTCAGGGTAAAGAATTGTACCGTTATTATTAGTGACATGACTTTCTGCTCCAGTGTCAAAGAACTGAGGGGCTCCGTGTAGCTCATCTGCATTGCATTAAAAGCTGCACTCAAGTCGGACGGGCTTAAGGCATCAAAACCAGATGGGGCGTAGCCGTATGTGCCTGAGGTGGATAACCTACATAATGTGCCGAAGGTGGCGGGGGGGAAGGGTGGTTGGGTCGCCATTGGGTTTGGGTCGGGTAAGGACACGGTGGGGTATTCCACCAAGCCCACTGTGGGTAGGAGTTAAGGTGAAAGGCCCAATTGGAATTCCCATTGGATGAATTTCTGTTGCTGCGTCCACGGCCACCATGACCTTTGTATGACTGGCCACGACCACCACGGCCTCGGTAGGGCGGATTTCGGTAGTAGGATGGCTGAGACGGCTGGCTGGGATTGTTGTTATTGTGCGCTGCAGGGGTCACGAGGACAGAGGATGTCTTTTGCTGGCGAGCCTCCTTTCGTAACACCTCATCTTGGAGCATAGAACGTGCTAAATCCCAATCAGCACCTTGTGAATTAATGAGAGCTGCTGTGGTGTCAAATTCGGATGAATCCAGCCCACGAACCAATTGTAAAACGAGTCGTGACTCGGTGATAGGGTGATCAACATCTTTCAATTGATTTGCCAATTGTTTTAGTTGCTGACAATAATCCTCAAGAGAGGAACAGGCTCCAAGTGTGAGATTAACAAATCGTGTTTCTAAGGCAGCAACTTTTGCTTGTTTATTGCTGAGAAAAATTTTCTCCAATTGCAGCCAAGTTGACCGAGCCGAAGCTTCGGTATCAAGAACCCGGGTGAGTAACTCATCCGATATGGTGCTATAAATCCAACGGGAGACCAGTGCATCCGCTCTTTCCACGAATCGGGATCCGAGGGATCTGGGGCAGGATGTGGTTAAGGACCTTATACGCCACGACGTGAAACTTAAAAAGTTGTACCCATGACGTATAGGTGATCGTGCGTCCATCGAGGGTACGGATTTTGGACTGAATGTTGGTGATAGAATATGCGGGGTGAAGGGGGGCAGGCTTGGTTTCAACGTTTGAGTTGGGTGGTTGATCGGGTTTCGTCATGGAGATCGGCTGGTGGATGTTTCGAACAAGAACAGCGATGGAGCCGAGGCTCTGTTGTAGGGCCGGCTGGGAGGAAAACCCGAAAAAAAAGAGAAGAAGGTATTCAGAACCGAGGCTCTGATACCATCAGAGTTGGTATAATTTTCTATGTCTATTCCATAAAACCAATACCCTTTAAATAGGGAGTGTACAATCGAAAATAAGGAAACAAAATCAGGAAACAATATACAAAGATAATATACAATTAAACAATAAATGTTAATCTATTCCTAAAATAGTGGAACAATCTTTGGCTGGAAATATTACAGGCTAAGACATTCATCTAATTGTCTCACGTTAAATATTTATAGAAAAAAAAGGTTGTGATTAAGACATGGCCAGTGGAGGGGCTTGTGATGAGGGGTAGGTAAGAACATGGTGTAGAAAGGAGCTAGCATATGCACATTTATATAAAATTCTATAATATAATTAAAGCGTGAATAAATTTATTTATTTATGAACTTGCAAAGAAAGAATAAGTTATTGTGTTTATATTAATTACAAAGCTCTTCATGGTTTCCATGGTGGTGAAGGTGCTGGAGCCGTAGGATACAACGGTGAGATAGCTGAAAATATAGAGTTCATGTCGACACCATCACCTGCGGCTGCAGTGAGCGACACAAGTGCAGCAACCAAACCTGCATTTCCAGCTAAGGTGGGTTCGGTATACCTGGAATTCGTACGAACATCTATAAACTTATCAAATCGGTCTGGACCTCCGACCATGGCACCCGTGATGTTGTGTGTGTTAGGTTTATCAGAATACAACCATTGAAAGCCTTCTTTGCATGAGTATGTAATATTGTCGTTTGGTATCGATGCACCTCGATGGTGAACGTGTGTCGGGAATCTTTTGTCGTGTCCCACCACATAGCTCATGTTCATTGGATTTTTACCCAGAATATAGTCCATCTACAAACATAAAATACGTTAACGCGTTATTAGACATGTACTTGATCGAAGTGTGAAGTTTTCAACCTGCGAAGTGGCAAATTCCCAGAGCGTATTCAATGGAATAAACGTGGTTCCACAATACGAGCCAGGAGAATTAACAGCTTCCAAATAATCCGCAAAAAGTGACGCTGAAAACACAGCATTGACGACGAATTGTAGATTTTGTGACTCTCCTTGGCTGAGTTCAATTAGCCCCCCTAAACAGATGCATATTACATGTTTTAATTCATGACTCTCCTTAATTTGAGTTTTAGTATTAAAGTCAGTGCTTTATTTATGAAAATGCATCAAGCATGCGTACCTTGAGTCCGGTCAAAGACTTGGTATTGTTGAAGGTAGGAGCACATGGTGATCCAGGTAGCATTGTGATAGCTACGTAACAAGTCCTCATAAGGGTACCTAGGGTTCAAGAACAATCGAATCCTTGTTAACAAGAGCATAGTGGCAGGTGACTTGTTATCCCTGCTAAAAACCCGTTGTGTAGGGTTATCAGTCAAAGCTTTCGCATGTTTAGCTGTCCCTATATACGTAGCTAACCATAGGTAGCTAGAGTTGCCTGTGGCGCAGAACATCCAAGCACTACCCCACATGTACTCATCATAATACCCCGTCGAGTTATAGTAGGGTGCTATGAAAAGGTTGCCTCTAGAGTATGTGCTACGCTTGCCAGCGTTTCTAGCAAATGTCCATACTGTAGAGGCACCTTGCACAAGCTTCTTAGAGTATGCAACGTCGTCTTTAAACACTATGGACGCTGCGGCCAATGCAGCCGCCGTTTCTCCAGCAAGATTGGCGCCAGCCGTAATCATTTGTATAGGCCGCTTGTAATTCATGTCTTCAGGTCTTTCCCAACACGTTTGATCATCGGGTGTAGTTGAACCGTTTTGAGATCCACCCACCTGGGCATAAATGTGGTCGATGATAGAAGCCGAGGAGTCGAAAGTACGAAAGCAAGTAATCAGTTCCCCATTTGATAAGCTCTCGAGCGTGGTCATACTCTTTGATGGACTTGTACTTGTGCTGGTATCGATTACACTCCAACTCAACATGGTCATGGCGAATGACATCGGGAAATGGAACTTCGTGTTGTCACCCGCGTCGTAGTACCCACCGACTAAACCCCCTTTGACATTTGTTGCATCGGCTCCGTCGTGTAACCCTGAATCCCCTCTCCATTCAATCCCATTGTTCTCCGGTAGCTTCCCGACTGCATTATTTCTCCCTAGTGTTAGAATATTGTCTAAAATATGCAAACACAACTATTATATTTGTTTGGCTCCACAAGTTTCTTATGTAAACAAGCTTAAGTTTTTTAAATGGAAAATCATCAAAACAACCATCTTGACTAATGATTTTGATAAAAATAGTCTTGACTTTTAACAATTTTCAATCAGTAAGTATTTGACAGGTATTCCTTGTGGTAACAGAGTTCACACTTGGCGCAACAAATTTCTATGTGGCGAATCACATCCATTCTCCTACGCTAAATAAAAATTTGTTACGCCAAGATAGAATATTGTCTAAAGTATGCAACACGACTATTATATTTGCTTGAATTCACAAGTTTCCTACATAAATAACCTTAAGTTTTTTAAAAACACAAACCTCTTTATAAGAAAATTGAGAATCAACACATGATATACAAAGTCATGTTGGATATTTTAGTGTAATTTGAGATTGCGTGTGACGTTCAAATAAGAGTGCACCTTATTTGAATGTCATCGGGACTAACGGGGGATCCAAGGGGGCAGAGCCCCTGGCTGGGGTCGAGCTGACCTGGTCAGCTTGGAAATTTTTTATTTTGGACAAAAGTCCTTCATAAAAAATGCATCAGAAATTGAATTTCGGGCTAAGTATGCACTTTTGGAAACTTAAGGGACTAAAGGTGTTTTTGTTCAAAATTAAAACTGCAAGCAGTTGTGAAAAACTGAAAATACGCTCCCAATTTTTTTAGAAAAAAACCCTCGATGAATTTTGATTTTTAGATACGAATTCCCAAAATCTCACAATCAAAAAATTGACATACAAAAATCTAGAATTTTTCTGATTTTATCCGATCAAAGATTGGTAGCTACTCCAATTGTTTGATCTGATAGTGATTACACGACTTCAGAGTTATCCAAGCATTTACGAATTATTCCCAACAAAGATCAAATAATTACAGTGAAGATGACAAGCGGTGGTGAATGTTCGAAGGCTATGACGAACAAATTTGCGAAATTGGACAAGTTTGAAGGGCAAGACTTTCGTCGCTGGCAAAAGAAGATGCATTTTCTGTTGACGACTTTGAAAGTGGTGTACGTTCTGAGTACCCCATCCAAGATGAAATGGACTCTATTTTGCAAAATAACACTTGGAAATTGGTGGATTTACCTCCTGGTTGTAAACCATTTGGAAGTAAATGGATCTTCAAGAGGAAGATGAAGGTGGATGGTACTATTGATAAGTTCAAAGCCAGATAGTAATCCAAGGGTTTAGACAAAAGGAGGGTATTGACTTCTTTGATACATATGCTCCTGTAGCAAGGATATCCACCATTAGATTATTATTAGCACTTGCTGCTATACATAATCTTGTAATTCACCAAATGGATGTGAAAACTGCATTTCTAAATGGTGAATTAGATGAGGAGATTTACATGAAACAACCAGAAGGGTTTGTTATGCCTGGAAGTGAAAACAAGGTGTGTAAACTAATTAAATCTCTTTATGGTTTGAAGCAAGCACCCAAACAGTGGCATCAAAAGTTTGATGAGATTGTATTGTCTAATGGTTTTGCTTTAAACCAAGCAGATAAATGTGTTTATAGCAAGTTTGATGCTCCTGGAAACGGAGTCTTGATCTGTTTGTATGTAGATGATATGTTGATTTTTGGCATTAACCAAGATCAAGTCAATAGAACAAAAGAATTTTTATCATCTATGTTTTCTATGAAAGATATGGGGGAGGCTGAGGTGATCTTAGGTATTAAAATCAAACGTGAGAACATGGGCATTTCAATCTCTCAATCACACTATATTGAGAAGATCTTGAACAAGTTCAATTTCAAGGATTGTTCTCCCGCAAGTACTCCTGTTGATCCTAGTCTGAAGCTATTACCTAATAAAGGCATTGCAGTATCTCCACTTGAGTACTCAAGAGCGATTGGATCACTTATGTACGCTATGATCTGCACCAGACCAGATATAGCGTATGCAGTTGGAAAACTTAGTAGGTTTACTAGCAATCCTAATACTCATCACTGGCAAGCACTAGGTCGAGTATTCAAATACTTGAAAGGAACCATGGATTATGGTCTAACTTACATTGGATTTCCTTCGGTGATTGAAGGATATTCAGATGCAAGTTGGATAAACAATAAGGAAGATCATTCTTCCACAAGTGGTTGGGTATTCCTACTTGGGGGAGGTGCCATTTCTTGGGCTTCAAAGAAACAGACTTGCATAACTGATTCAACAATGGAGTCTGAGTTTGTAGCATTAGCCGCAGCTGGCAAAGAAGCTGAGTGGCTAAGAAACTTGATTTATGAGATTCCATTGTGGCCAAAACCAATGGCTCCCATTTCTATAAGGTGTGATAGTGAAGCTACACTTGCTAAGGCGTATAGTCAAGTGTATAATGGCAAGTCAAGACACTTAGGTGTGAGACATAGCATGGTTCGTGAGCTCATCATGCATGGTGCGATTTCGGTTGAGTATGTGAGAACTCAACATAACTTAGCTGATCACTTAACCAAAGGGTTAACTAGAGATCTCGTGAAAGGATCAGCTGTGGGATTAGGGTTAAAGTCCATCTGAAAACTCTCATGTTAAGATACCCAATTCCCACCTAATATGACGTTAGGTGCATAATTCAATGTGGAAAGCTTAACATCTAGAGTTTGGAACACAACATTAAAATTATCCCAAAGGTATGTGTTTAGATCTGCAAGTTAAGTAAGGTTGAGGTATATCTTCTTAATAGCTCTTTTGAAAAATTGCATTTGCAGGTGCAAGAGTAAAAGAGCTACCTATATGAGCATGAAGTTTAGCTGCTTCAAGAAGCTTGTACTTGGCTTTGATCTGCTTATGAAGGATAGGGACATAGGCTAGTAAAAGATAGTCTCAAGTTAGATCTATGTATGTAAACTAATGTGTATATTATCTTCATGTATTCAGTATGGATATTAAGGGTTCAATCCTTAGAGACACCCTTAAATTAGAATATTTGGAATGTGTAATATACTAATATGAAATTCAATCGTCACGACATTTCATTTTATGCATTAGTTTGTTTGATTGCTGTGAACAAGTTAGGTAATTCTTGATTACACTAAAATGGGGGAGGTATGTTGGATATTTTAGTGTAATTTGAGATTGCGTATGATGTTCAAATAAGAGTGCACGCTTATTTGAATGTCATCGGGACTAACGGGGGATCCAATGGGGCAGCGCCCCTGGGAGCAGGGTCCAAGGGGCGGCAGCCCCTGGCGGGGGTCGAGCTGACCTGGTCAGCTTGGAAATTTTTTATTTTGGACAAAAGTCCTTTATCAAAAATGCATCAGAAATTGAATTTCGGGCTAAGTATGCACTTTTGGAAACTTAAGGGACTAAAGGTGTTTTTGTTCGAAATTGAAACTGCAAGCAGTTGTGAAAAACTGAAAATATGCTCTCAATTTTTTTTAGAAAAAACCCTGGACGAATTTTGATTTTTAGATACGAATTCCCAAAATCTCACAATCAAAAAATTGACATACAAAAATCTAGAATTTTTCTGATTTTATCCGATCAAAGATTGGTAGCCACTCCAATTGTTTGATCTGATAGTGATTACACGACTTCAGAGTTATCCAATCATTTACGAATTATTCCCAACAAGTCATTATCAATATCTTAAGTTTTAAGCATGGAAAAAGAATTGTTGAAAACATGGTTAAAGAAATGTACATTTTGGGCATTGAAGAACAATAGAGCCTTATGTAGTGCTTCTGTGTACTGATCCTGCGGCGTAGGCTGTGATGTGTAGTGATCTGCCGGTGGAGGCCGCGATTTATGATTTGGTAACGACTTTATAATAATGATTGGAAGCCCGATCACCAGAAAAGCAATGAAGACTTCTATTACCGTCCATTTCAATGCTTTCCGTCTCATGAAGTTGCACTCTAACCAAAGAACTGACCATGATCTGTTGACTTTTATGGTTAATTATGATGCTAATATCAATAACAAAGACCAGATAAAAATGTGTCTCTATATTTAGGACAAATCATCACAACGTTTCAGTTGTCGATTCACTACTATAAGACAATTGGAAAGTTAAGTAGAACCTCTATTAGTAATAACTCACTTACCACCAATAACCATGTTACCGCTAGTCAAAGTCACCACTCATTAGCGGCAACTAACTATTGATATGCAATGCAACCCCGCCTGAGGCTTTGACTCTTGGACCCCGGCTGGGCACCCCTTTGGTATAGGGGACGTAGCCCCTAAAACTGCTGAGGTTCTTATGTGTCCGAAAATCAAAATAGTCTTCACTAAGCGTGTATGCCACGTCTTCTAGCTTGTATTAGTGTTTATTTATTTCCATTTATTCTTAAGGAAATTCAGTTATACTAAACGATCATGATAAAACATTCATGGCATTGCTATTGCTAAGAATATAAACAAACAATGGAAATGATGGCAATGAATTGATGCATGTTGTTTATCATCTTGATCACAACAAACATTGCCATAAACACGTTTGTAAATATGCGAAATCAATATGATGCAGATTGAAAAAACATTGGTACCTTAAACTGTAAGTATGAAAGAAGGAAGGCTTCACAACTTGAATACCGTGGAGTCAATATTCAATAATACACATTCCATTTTGTAAATGATGAACTAGTGGGGTTATATTAATAGTTGTAAGAAGCCATATTGACTTTTAGAAGGTTGACATGCATTAGACATATATTATATTATTTGATCATCATTAACTATTAAGGATTTTGATAATTATGAGATTGAAAGCTGGATTTAAATGAAAATGCATGTTAAGGTATCCATTTTGTTATGATTTTTTTTAAACAACTAAATCACAGACACACTAGTCCTACTGCTATATATACATTATTGTCGGTGAAACTAGAATTCTCAACCGCTAGGGTAGGAAGTAGGCACACCTTTTCTACATAACATCTTTATACCGCGAGACTATAAGTCGTTTGTTGTTTCATATTTGCCTAGAGGTGTATATCATGTGATTTCTCATAACAAAATAAAAAGTAATATGTTTGGAAAAAACATTTTTGACAAAATTTAAGAAATAGATGCAAGTCACCCAACATTTCAAAATTCCCATTACAACCTTTGCCGTTCGAAAAAAAAAATCATTAATATTATCATAAAACTACTTTCTTTGTTACTTGATGTAACTTGTAACAAATACTCTGACATTCAAAATTAAATACTATTATGTAAGATTAAATGTATTATATTTATAATATTTAATATTTAATCACGTAGCTATTATAATCATTTATATTATATTAGATCAAAATATATTAATCCAATAATATAATTAGTTGGCAATTGTTGATGGATCATATTAACCTTATTAACTAATTAGGGTTTCCTTCTGGGTGTATATATAAGGAGATGACTAGAGATTTTTAGGGTTAGACACTTACAATAACATCACTATCACCAAAGCCGCCACCCACCTCTCTCTCCATAACCTAAACCAAACTCCACCCTAGTTCGGTTATTACCATCATAATTTTACACCCTAAGGAGGAAGCAGATCACACTGACAAAGATGTCGAACTCCATGGCTGTGTCTCTGACTGGATATCTCCGTTGGCATGTCTGCCGTCTCAGGTATTTCATTCATGTTTTCTATTATTTTAAACAGAACTGATCAACATGTGGTATCAGAGCATATGTTGATAAATCAGTTCTGTTATGTATCCATTATTCTGGTATTAAAATCTGGAAAACATAATTTTTGAACTTGATTACTTTTCCGAAATCACAGAATTTGTGAGTTAAAAATTCGGATTTAATGATCTAAACGGATGTTTAATCACATCCGAAGTACCACTGTTCCGAAATCTGCATAATATATTAAAGTTTCAGTTTTGGATTCCAGAATTTGGTTTTAAATTTTTAGGGTTCATCATTATGTTCTTATGAAATTCGAAGAAATTCCTATATTTTGGAATGTAATTCGGATTATTGGGTGTTTTTTTCCTATTTTGATCTATTTATCTACTTAAAGTTATTCGAAATCTGTTATTATTATAAATAGATATAATTTTCGAATTAATAAGATAAATCTAAACAACACTAAAATAGGAAACAAATTAGCCCATAATCTCTTAATTTTCGAATTTCAAAACTTATCACAACTAACTGTCATCATTAGAGATTTTGAAATTTTGCAAGATAACTAACTCGGACTAATAAGAGTCTTATCCGAGATGACCAACTCGGACTAATTCAAGACTCGTCCGAGATGCCTATCTCGGACTAATTTGAGTCTTATCCGAGATAACCAACTTGGACTACTCATAGTCTCATCCGAGATAATCAACTCGGACTAATCAGAGTCTCATCTGTGATAACCAACTTGGACTAACTAGAGTCTCATCCGAGATAACTAACTCGGACTAATCAGAGTCTTATCCGAGATGACCAACTCGGACTAACACAAAACTCATCCAAGATGCCTATCTCGGACTAATTTGAGTCTTATCCGAGATACCCAACTCGGACTAATCCGAAACTTATTCGAGATGCTCATCTCGGACTAATTCAAGACTCATCTGAGATGCCTATCTCGGACTAATTTGAGTCTTATCCGAGATACCCATCTCGGACAAATCCGAAACTCATCCGAGATGCCTATCTCAGAATAATTAAAACCTCATCCGAGATGCCTGTCTCAGACTAATTTGAGCTTCATCCGAAATCCAAGATTTTATCCGAAATCTCATTACTAAATTAGGCTATTATTGTGAACTAAATTTCAGCTCGGGGCTCCGCCCCGAACCCCGCTAACAGGGGGTTCGCTATTAAATAAATGGTTTTGTAAATACTTAATTAATCATAATCAGATAACCTTTTACAAAACCAAATAGCTTAACTTGAATGAGCTTCTGATGTATCACTTCTGCCCAAAGGTGATTTGATGCATCTATTTATTGTTCAAGTATTACAAAAGCTATGTTAATTATGCATTTATAAACGTGAATTCTTATTTTCTAGCCAAAGCTGATCTAATTCATTTCAGTATTTAGCATACTTAACAAGTTCATAATTATAGTGATTGTCTCATTTAAGTAGAATTTTCAAATAAGTCTATTATTTTGATGTTAGTAATAGACATATCACAACTTCTTCAAATAATGATCCTCACATTAATGATCCTTCATTAATCTTATGATCATATTTTGTCTGCCTTATCTTTAACACCCCATAACATTACTCACTGTAACTTTCTTCTATAAATTAGTATCTCATCCACTCTAATTCCTAAACCTAATATGTTTTGCTTTACTTAAAGTTTCTATAAGATTAGCTCTTGAATTAAATCCTTGATTATCCCTTAAGACACGATAATCTTATTGCTTTCTTCTGATAAAAGTGCTACAGAAACAAAGTAGAGTATGATGAATAGGATAAGTCAAACATGATGTCTCTTATGATATTCAAGAACTCATTTAACATAACTGCTATCACTAAAGTTGTTCCAGATTATGTTCCTAAGACTAATCTAATTTTATGGAATAATTAGAGGAACTCGGTGCATGTCATCATTTCAAATTCTAAACTATAAAGGTTAAATGGTATCCGTGAATAAATCATAATGTACAATACCATGACCCATAAAATAAAGGGCTTACGCATGGAAATAAGTACATTTTTTTCCAGTGCATCACTACTAACTTTTCCACTAGTACAATTTGATGCCTTATAAATCAACTATAACACTCAAAGTACCAAAGGAAAATGAGTGTGTTGATCAGCAACATACGTACAGGAAAAGAAATGCCTAAAACTGGAAAATAAGATATAATTCACCTCACTACCACTAAAACCTAAAAGAGGATACTTCTAAGGTTCATAGACAATTTACAAGTAGTAATTTCAACTCTAAGGTTCTTCAATGGAGAAACTCACTGCCTAATTATGCCATTAGGCATAAGCAAAGAGATTATCCATAATTCAAAAGAACATTTGGATAAAATATATAGTCGCCTTTTAATGATCTTTAAGTTTGATAATTTTAATATTCCAATTAACACCTGATAAGTTGACTCTAGTTCTAAATGTTTTCTTACTAGAATTCAACAAATAACTAACATGAGAGTTAGTGACAAAATTAAATGTTAAGGCTATAAGAACCGTGAAAAGTTGTCTTCTAATTACGCTTTATGATACATTACATATTCTGGAAATTAATCAGAATTTAGTATCAAATTACTAAAGCTATATTATGACAGTTGTGAGGTTTGCGTAGTCAACATAAAGTCATACTTACCTTAAATTCTCATATTATTTGTTCTCAATATCTGAATTGAAATATTTATAAGATGAAGCTAGATTATACCTTACACTTCACAACTTTTGTTATCATGCAAAAGAGAATTTGACAATAGGAAATGAGATCTATAAATTTCATCCATTGTAATCGTAATTCATGAGAAATCATGACATGGTTAGTGAGGATGATTTTTTAAGTGATTTTAAATCATGATGTTAAAAACTCTAAAATATTATTTGGCTAAAGAAATAAGTATGGGTCCACTATTTGTTATATTTCATTGACATTTGTGGAACTTATTCAAAATGGAATATTCAGACATAATTCATTTATCAATTAAAGACTATCCACTTGTATCTAAATTTGTCTCATATGACCCATGGTCTTAAAGAAATCTACTCATATATATACTTAATATGATTTCTATTAAATATGTCATTAAGCTTCTTATGACATCTGGACATTAAGGAAATCAAGTAAAGTCTAACATATATATGATAGGTTCCCACGTCACATACCTCATTGAAATTATTCTTGTAGGAATTTTTAGAGATATCAAAGATCAGTGGGAGCATTAAGTGTCTTAATTATAACTTGCAAAAGTTGCAAGAGGTGGGGGAGTGAAAACTTCACATTACTTCAATTTACACATCTTGTACAAGAACTGCTCCATTTCGGCACTGTTTCATCAAAACTTATCTCCTTAGAATATAATGCTACTCTTACAAAAGTTTCATTGTTGCTTAATTGTGGGCACACTTAGATTTCTTACCTAAACTAATATAATCCTCAACAAGAGAAACTACAACGACTAACGTCATTAATTTGTTTCTCACTCAGAATTTGTTGGTCGTTAAATATTGACCTTAAGCATGTTGAGTTCCTAAAGACTTCTAAGGTCAGTGGGAGCAGTAAAGTCTTTATCATGACTTGCAAGGAATACAAGAGGCGGGGGGAAGAGAGTCATTAAATTTTACTCCGAATGTAACTCCATTTACACCTCTTGTACATCATACTGCACCAACTCTTACACACTTAGAAGCCTGAAAATGATAGCAACCTAACCAAGAACTAATCCACAAAATTGAAACTTCTAATAAACCCAATAATCAACTTAGGAGGTCATCTAGGTTTAAAAACCTACTAACTTTGATGATTACATAACCTCCCTAACTATGTTGAAGTGGATTTTGGAAAAGTTTACTGATCCTATCTCTTCTAATTAAATCATTAGCGTCAATCAATCTTCTCAATGGAATAAAACTGTTTTATAGTAAAACTGATTTTATGTGTTCGAATAACGTTTGTGATTTGATTGAATTACCTAAGAGTGTTCATAACCAAACCAAATCCTAATATAAATGTTAAGACACCAAGAAGCATGATTAATTGTCAAAGGTTATACTCAGGAAGAGATAAATTATCCAAGAATTTTCTTACCTATATTACAAAAGTTTCTTTGAGGATCATCACTGTTCTGGTAGCTTATAACAATTTAGAGCTACATTAGATGAACATTAAAACAATTTTCTCTAACAATTGACTTACATATTTACATGTTCATAAAACAACCTGAAAGTTTTAAACTTAAGTTAAAGAACAGTTTGTCTATAAGCCGATAAAATCCATGTATGGGTTAATGCAAACATCATAATGCGAAGAAATCTTAACGTAATTATTTTCATCAAGAACCAAGTGGATGAATGTACCTACCTCAAGATGAGTGGGAGCAACTAAAATAAATTTTGTCTATATATATGACATTCTTTTGACAAGTATATGTTACATAAGTCAAAGCATTGTTAAAAACAAACTTTGATATAATAGATCTCAGAGATATCTCTTATGTAATAGATATCATAACATACCGAGATAGACCCAACGAGACATTATTTTCGTTCCATAAGTTTAACTTTAAATGGGTCCTTACATATGTAACAAACAATACTGCTCTCCTTTAGAGGATAATAGGGTAAATGAGATTATTTCATTACGCTTCATTAATTAGAAGCCTTATGTGGTTTAAGTCTATACTCATTCAGATATTACTCACATTGCAACACACTAGATATGTCTAGATTAATATGAAGCATCTTATGGAGTATTAATATATCTATAAAGGAAACGCGAGACTATAATTTAAAGAAGAAGTGAGAACTCAAACCGGTTGATTACTCTAACTTTGTAATATTCAAAGATGACAAAATATAATTTCAGGGCATATCTTTATATCAGCACACAAAACTTATCTCATGGAGGAGTCATAATGAACAGATAACAACAACCTAAGATATAATGACATAATATGTTGTTGATCACAAAGCAATAGTCACTAAATGTTATTGAAAATTTATCAGTGGACTCATAAGTTTATTAACTCCATATAAATTATATATTGAAGACTTATTGTGATAAAGTCAGCTACCATGTCTCCTTGGATAGTAACAGTTCGAGAGGTGCTGCATTAAATTTCGATACAAAATTAATTATTCGTTTATGAACGAATTAAGGAAACTAAATCTTTGTATCGAATGCATTCATGATATGCTTAAGGATCCTATAACTTAAAGTCTATCACCCATAACTATTATGTAAGCGCTTATAATAATAACGAGTTTATTGATGACTATGTACAACTGCATATCGTACTATGAATGATTAATTATTAATTTTCCTCTTCAGTTTGATTTTGTATGTCTCTAACATATGTGCTGCCGTTGTAATGACATATAGACAAATATAAATACAACTCAAACGCTAAAAGCCTTATTTGCGTATTTTGATCATAACTGTTAGGTTTTAAATTGAGGTTGTAGTATGACTAATGGGGTCCTTAGTCGAATGATAATTCAACGGCTGTATTTCTCTGCTACGGTTCTTGGTTTAAAGCTAAAAAGAGTACTAACTTCTGATCAGATTAATATAATACTCATGATAAATGATTACTCAGCTAAGTGAGAGAATGTAAGATTAAATGTATTATATTTATAATATTTAATCATGTAGCTATTATATGACAGAAATAAGAAACAGGAGTGTTGATGCATGGAGCCAGATGGAGATGGTGTTCACTTTCACAAGGTCTTATCAGTCGGTGGTCGTGCCTTCTCACAAAGGGGGTCGCAGTGACCAGGCCCGGGCGACTGTTTACCAAAAACACAGATCTCCGCAAAGTCGTAAGACCATATATGAGGAAGCTTTAACGTTTGTATATATAGATAAAAAAAATTAAAAAATAATGGCATCCACCATTGACCTACAAATTCTACCAATCAATCAATATACTAAAAAATAAATAGTGAAACCTCCTTACGTATATTTTTTATCAATTATAAAGAGGGAATATTTATTAGATATATATATATATATTTATATATATATATTTTTTTTTTTTCTTAAATTGATTGTATTGAATTTATTTTATAAAGTTATAATTTCATACTTCATGTGTCAGGCTGGGGAAAGAAGTTGCATGAGATGTGTGTGTGCGCGTATACGATGAGAAAGCTAATTTAGTGCATATTATAAAAACTAAATATTTAAATTACATGAAACTAAAGAACTAAAATGTCAAAGTAAATTTGTTGCCGTCATGACTTAGTCAATATATATATATAAAAGCGTGATTAAGACGTGATCAGGAGTCGTTGTAATGCGGGTAGGTAAGAATAGGGGGAAGAAAGAAGCTAGAACACGTAAAAAAATAGCAAAATAATTAAAAACGAATGATAACTCGAAAAGCTCATATATTTATTATAATTTAACATATCAAGTTGCAAAATGTAACAAAGGAATCAGTTATACATTGTGTTCATATTAATTACAAAGATTTTCATGGTCTCCATGGTGCTGGAGGTGGTGGTGCCTGCGGAAATAACGGTGGAATAGCTGAAAATATGGAGTTCTTGTCGACGCCATCACCTGCGGTTGCAGTAAGCGACACAAGTGCAGCAACGAAACCTGCATTTCCGGCCAAGGTGGGTTCGGTATAGCTATAATTCGAACGCACGTCTTTATACTTATCAAATCGGTCAGGACCACCGACCATGGCACCCGTGATGTTGTGTGGGTTACGTTTACCAGAAGACAACCATTGAAACCCGTCTTTGCATGAGTATTTGATGTTGTTAGTTGGTATCGATGCAGCTCGATGGTGAACGTGTGTCGGGAATTTCTTGCCGTGCCCCACTACATATATAGCTCATTTTCATCGGATTATCACCCAAAATATAGTCCATCTACAAACACAAAATAAATTGTGGAGTTAGATATAGGACTGTAAACGAGTCAAGATAAACCAAACAAACTTGAACTCTAGAAAAAACAAATTGCTATTTTAGGTCTAACCCACAAATAAATGTGACTATTTTTATTTTACAAATGTGGGCCTAAGATGAGGACATGTATATTTTGTAGGGGCTGAAGCTACAAAACAGGAGCCCACATCCTTGTTTGTTATCACTAGTTTTGTAAAACTACTAGAAAAAATAAATGGCTATTTTAGATCTAACCCACAACTTTAAAAAAATTACTGAGCCATTTGTAAATAACACATTTTGTAAAACAATCTCCAAAAACTGCTTAGAAAACATGAATACAAATTTAAGTTTTCTACCTGAGAAGTGGCAAAGTCCCGAAGTGTTTTAGTCGGAAAAAATGTCGTGTCACAATACCATCCAGGAAGATTAGCAGTTTCCAAATAATCCGCATAAAGCGATGCCATAAACACCGCATTCATGACGTATTGAAGATTTTGTGGTCGGCCTTGGCCGAGTTGGATTAGCCCCCCTACAAAGATACATATCGCATGTTTCGTCATACTATGATCCTTGTGAGTTTTATGTCTAGTACTTGAATGAAAAATAATTTGGTATATATGCGTACCTTGAGTCCAGTTAAAGAATTGGTATTGTGGCAGGTACGAACACATGGTGAGCGAGGTGGCGTTGTGATACCCAAGCAACAAGTCTTCATAAGGGTACCCAGGGTTCAAGAACACGCGCATCCTTGTTAACAAGAGCATGGCGGCAGGGGCCTTGTTATCCCAGCTAAGAACCCGTTGACTAGGGGTATTTGTAAAAGCTCTCGCGTGTCTAGATAGCCCCGCTTGCGTAGCTAACCATAGGTAGCTAGAGTTACCTGTGGCGTAGTACATCCAAGCACTACCCCACATGTACTCATCATAATACCCTGTGGAGTTATAGTAGGGTGTTATGAAAAGGTTGCCTCTAGAGTATGGGCTACGCTTACCACCGTCTCTAGCAAATGTCCATACTGTAGTGGCACCTTTCACAAGCTTCTTAGAGTACTCAGCGTCGTCTTTAAAGACTATGGACGCTGCTGCTAACGCAGCTGCCATTTCTCCAGCAAGATCGGCGCCAGCTTGAATCCTTTGTGAGGGTCGCTTGTAGTCCATGTCTTCGGGTCTTTGCCAACACGTGTGATCATCTGGTGTGGATGATCCGTTTTGAGATCCACCCACCTGCCATAAATGTGGTCGATTACAGTAGCCGAGGAGTTGAAGGTACGAAGCAAGTAATCGGTTCCCCATTTGATAAGTTCTCTAGCGTGATCATACTCTTTGATCGCTTTGTACTTGTGAGGGTACTCGATTACACTCCAACTCAACATTGTCATGGCGAATGACATCGGGAAATGGAACTTAGTATTGTCACCTGCATCGTAGTACCCACCTACTAAACCCCCCTTGACATCGGTTGCATCGGATCCGTCTTGAAGCCCTGAGTTCCCTCTCCATTTGATCCCATTGTTCTTAGGTAACTTCCCGGCTGCAAGATTTTCCCTAGTGTTAGATATTGTCTAACATATAATATGCTAAGAGTCTATTAGATCTATATTGATATATTGAATTGATTTGGCTCCACAAGTTTTCTCACTTTTTTCTTGGCTTACAAGTTATGTATATATCAAATTTAAATGTTGATAACTTATATATCAAGTTATGTATATAACATAAATAAAATGAAACTTAATATTAACATACAAATTTTGAACTCTATAAACATGTGGATGTGAATTAAACTGGTAATATCATATATGATATTATGGATGTCACACACGTATGTATTGTGCAACTTGTTTCAATAACATTTTAAATAACGCAAACGATTTTTAGTTTTTATTATTTCTTGACATAATATAATCTTAAGTTGTTTTTTAAAAGAAATTGAACGGATTTTATCAATTACATTTATTTGCTTAACAATAATATACATTTTTTTGCAATAGGTGATATATATAATATTTTTACATATAGATGGAATCATGGAAACTTAATAAAATAAAGTTAAACTTAATTGACTTCCATTTAAATTATTCGGAACAAAGTAAGATATTACATACCTACAAGTGACACGTTCCATTAATTTATAACATCATTATTCTTTTTACATCCTACATCTAATCTAATCTAATAATTATTATATAACCATCTACATATATATATATATATATATATATATATATATATATATATATATATATATATATAAACGTTAAAGAACCGACAATATACAATAAAAGTTAATGAAAAGTATTTCATCACTTTCTATACGTCTACATTTTCTTCAATAAAAGACATAAAAGAAAATTTCTGATCCACTAGTTGATTTATGTAGAATTATTCAAAGCATGAGATTCAACCCATAACATCTAAAGTCGTCATAATCAAAATTAATATCTAGTTAAAGTAGAAAAATTGATTTATGTGGAAAAAAGTGTTAGAAAATTAAATGGTTAAAGAAAACGTACATTTTTGGGCGTTGAAGAACAGTAGAGCCTTATGCAATGCTTCCGTGTATTGATCCGGCGGTGGTGGCTTTGGTTTATGATCCGGCAACGACTTTGTGATTATGATCGGAAGTCCGATCACCACAAAAGCTGTGAATATTGCGATCACTGTCCATTTTAAAGCTTTTCGTTTCCCTACGATGCACCCTAAGTCAACATACCTGGTTTTGTTCTTTTTTCTTGATGCATCTTCTGGATTTAGTAGCCAACTTTGCTGAGTCTCATCCAAGGCTCCACTGTGTTGGCTTTGGATGTTGTATAGTGATGCTCTATCGGTGTCGTCGGTAGTCCGGTTACGTCGGTTTTGATCTTCGTGATCGTGTTCACTTGCTATTTCTAGTGATCCTCCCCAGTGATTTGGCGTACATTCTCGATCCCTATCGAAGGGGTTTAGTCGTTTTAGAAAGAGATGGAGCGAATCGTCGTTTGATTCACCTGTTGGCATCATGAAAACTGATATAAGCAGTGGCGGAACTAGAACTTTTCAGTCTGGTCGTCGTAAGGTTTTCTTACAACCAGGGTACGTCCAATGGGTCTAACTCATGATCTTGGGAAAAAAATATTCAATGTTTATACTAAAATTTTAAAAAGTTTTGTTAACTGGGGTCAATAGACCCTCTTGACCCCTGATTCCGCCTCTAGAAAGAAGCATGCATCAATGGAGAAAATTAACCATCTAGCAATCAAGATCAAGTTCATGGCATTGCCAATAGAAAAAACTGGATCGATTACCATCTTTAATCAAAACAAACGTTATCGATCTAGAACGCGCGATATATTATATGCTAAGTGATGTATAGATTGATCCATGCAGATTGAAATAACAATGGTGTTGAGAGTCTTACCTTAACCAATATGAAGGAAGAAGAAGCATTCACATGTTGATTGCCATATGGAGCCCCTCTTGAATACACATGAATCTTTTTTGTGTTTGATGAAATAGTGGTGTTATATTAATAGTCTTTAACAGGCCGTGTTGACTTTTAGAAGATTGATAGGTATTAACCTTTATTTTATATTAATAATTTTGGTGATGGGATGAAAGCTGGATCTGAACGAAAGAAGCATGTTTGAGGCATGCAATTAAATATGATTTTTTTTTAATGACAATGAAAGTTTAGCAGCTTGGGTTGTTGATGCTTCACGTCTTTTTGTTATTTATGTGGTTTTAGAATATAATAGATTTGATTGATAAAGTTTTTAGTTGTTTGCCTGCCATCAAGTAATTGAAAGGAAATTTATTCTTAATTTCTCATTATCATGTGATTCTCTTCGTAACAATATAAAATTAATCTTTTCTGGAAAATGATTCTATTAAGACTTTAACTAATTTATAAATAATTGGTTGTTTCACGTGTTAATTTTTTTAAGCTCAAAAAATTTTGTCGGCTTTTTATTTTACTTGTTTATATTATATTGAGTGAAATGCAATTTATGTTTTTGTGGTTTGGTAGCAGGATCAACCTGAGTTCCCCAACTTTCTTTTATTACCTGTGTACTTGTGTTTTCAAAATTTAATAATGTGCGTCCTTTCGTCAGTTAGACGTTGAATTTAATTTAAAAAGGTGGTGAAAATGCGAAATTGCCCTTTATTATTGCTATATGAGTCCCCTACTTTCAATATTATTCCAAACGTTTTAACAAACACTTTCCCTCTAAAATCCATACCCATCTTTAAACCTTTGAAGCTCTTACATTCATGAAACCATACCCATTTAAACCAATCCGACATGAATCCGTCATGAATTCCAACCCATACGCAATATGTATCGGCTACACTCATTCAAACTAACCATTTGAATAAGCTACTCTTACATAAATCGCCTAACCACTCAAACTAACCATGAATTCCAACCCATACCCAACATGAATTGGCTACTCTTACATGCATAAAACCAAACCATTTGAACCAAACAACCAAACCATTTTCACCCGACAAACTATATAAAACCGCACACCAACTAACAAACATAAGCATGATCACCTACACTCATTCAAACTACCATGAATTCCAATCCATACCCAACATGAATTAGCTACTCTAACATGAGTAATACAAAACAATTTGAACCAAACAAACCAAACCATTTTGACCCGACAAACCATATAAAACCGTACGCCAACAAACAAACATAACCATGATGGCCACACTCATTCAAACTACCATATCAGCTACACTCATTCAAACTACCATATGCTCGTGAATCGAATACACTCATTGAAACTACCATATACCAACAAACAAACATAACCATATATAACATTATACCACAACCAAACCATATAAAACATCAAAAAAACCAAACCATTAAAAAAACCATCGTGATCGTAAATCAAACCATTTACAAAATAACTTAAATAATTAGCATAATTAGGCATCAAAGCTAACATTATTAAATGTTAGTTTTAACATAATTAGATATCAAATCATACAAAAGCATCTACTTATAATTAGATAATTAGGCATCAACACTAACACGGATGTGGGTGTCAGGTACCAATTAGAGTGGGTGGGTTACGACCGATCATGTTGTTGCAGGTGTGCAAGTGTTTGTGGTGGAGTAGTGGTGTAGGTGTTCGATGGTGGAGTGGTGCAGTGTTTTGGTGGGAGAGTGGTGGTGGTGGAGCGGTGGTGTTCCGTGGAAAGTGGTGGTTGGTGGTCGGTTGATCTTTGTGGAGAAGAGTATTTGGCAAATCAAAGAGACTCATTATGTTATAAACTTCACATATTGGGAGGTTAGGGTTTTAGATGGGGTGAAAACGCCAAAATGCCCCTGGTTGTTAAGTATTGCATGGAATACGTTGATGGTGTTAGAAGTTAAGACTAAATCTTTTATATTTTGAAAACACAAGTACATCGGTCCCTGAAGAAACCCTAGATCAACTAGACCGGAGTCAAGGTAGATCTACGGAATGGGCTCTGCATAAAAGGGTTAACCCTCTGTTTGGTTTCACGATGGATGAAGACTAGAACAGTATTCCGGCTGATCCTGCAAACAGATCACCGTTAGCTCGCCACGGGGAGAAGGGGGTTCTCTCCGTGACCACCCTCCGGCGTGAGAATAAGTACAGGTAGTCGGAAGTAAGTATTGTAAGTGAGAGAGTAGTTGAGTGTGAATACATTTCCTTGAACTCCAAGTTACTTATTTATAGCCAGTGTTTGGTGCCAAAAAGAGAGATTGTTACCGCTAACGGAATCTTTTGTTATTCCGTTAATGTTTGTTGGCAATCTGTTAGTGCACACGGATCGTGAGCTCATCAGCGGTTAGGGAGGCGCCACGTGTCAGCATGAGATCACTACATTTTATAAATGTGAGCATGCACCGTGATC
This sequence comes from Scalesia atractyloides, assembly GCA_947069175.1. NCBI lineage: Eukaryota > Viridiplantae > Streptophyta > Magnoliopsida > Asterales > Asteraceae > Scalesia > Scalesia atractyloides. The sequence goes on along the minus strand of CAMTDV010000028.1, from coordinate 84,745,074 downwards.
TTCCTCAGCTGTCCAGATGTTGCCATGTGGCAATTGGTTATAACCGAAAAGATGCTTGCACGATTGGGTGTGAATGGCTTCTAGAAGGTTTCACAGCTGTTATCCATCTATTATTCGCCACGTGTACATTCTGTTACAACAGAAAAGATTCCCCTTGCTTCTGCACCAAGTTAAGGATTTTGCTAAGGGAAAGTTTCAGGATTTACTGTTTCCTTGCGCAAGAAGCGCAAGTTAGTTAACTGATCTTCCTTCTTTTCCTTGCTGCTTGGCGCAACGTTTGGTGGATGCTTGCTTTGATATAAATATATGCGCAAGGTTGGCGCATGGAGCATTATCAAGCAAGAATGTTCAAGGTTAACTTTGAACCTTGCGCGAGCCCGCACAAGGTAGTTAAATGAAGCATTATCAGACAAGAATATTCAAGATTAACTTTGAACCTTGCGCGAGCCCGCGCAAGGTAGTTAAATGAAGCATTATCAGACAAGAATGTTCAATATTAACTTTGAACCTTTCGCGAGCCCGCGCAAGGTAGTTAAATGAAGCATTTATCCAAAGAGTGTTCAAGGTTAACTTTGAACCTTGCGCGAGCCCGCGCAAGGTAGTTAAATGAAGCATTTATCCAAAAAGAGTGTTCAAGGTTAACTTTGAACCTTGCGCGGGCCCGCGCAAGGTAGTTAAATGAAGTTTTCCTCTCTTGGATACTTGGCGTAAAGTTCTAATAAATCTTTTTTTGGCAAAGAAGTTTGCGCGCAGTTTCCTTAGAAGTTATTAATGGGTATGGTTTCCTTGATTGGCGTAAGGTTTTTGGGACCATACCCCTTCAAGTCCCCCCAGTCCAGTGTTGCTCCTATGTGAGAATAAAAAGTAGGTGGAGCACTGGACTTAAGATAAATGTGCTGCGCTAGGTAAAGACTAGCTTTTTGTTGCTTTATGGATCTTGATGACGTGTCGTAAGTGAATTTTGAAAAAGTATTTGAATTTCAAATATGCTTAGACACGCGTCACTTATCTGGATGGTGCAGTTGGTGACGACGCACGTTCTTGAGACGTAGTGGTACTGTTGATCAGGCTGTCAATAGTACCTGTCTTACCACATTTAATGCTTTTTAACGACACTCGCGCGCGTGGGGCGGTTACTGTTCCCCACTCGCCCCTGCGGTTACTCGGGGAAACGTGACGGCCGTAAAAGTCGCTGCAGTCAAATCGTGCATTAATTGAGGTTAGTATATAAAGGGATCAACGATCCATTTGCTTCCTCACCCAATCTTGAGAGAAATTTGTGTTCAAAAAATTCCGGCGACCTTCAAAGCTTTCTAAGTTTCTTCAAAGTTCGAGTTATGGCCACCGGCGCAAGTTCTGCTGAGATGTCATCGTCAAGTTTGCCACCGCTAAAGTGGTCGAAGAAAGATTTTGATAATCTTGCCACCAACTTCCTTTTTGCTCCGTCCTGGAAAGCGTTTTTTCCGGAGGCGAATGCCACGGCGGCTGATGCGCCGGCCGGCTATATTACATTATTTTACGACTATTTTGCCAAAAGGAACTTTCGGCTGCCGGTGACCCATTTTTTGCTGGAAATTCTTGGTTTCTACCAGATTCACATTTCTCAGTTGAGCCCGATGGGCATGGTGAGGATCTGGCATTTTCGGTTCGTTTACCGATCGATGCAGATCGTGCCGTCAGTCGAGAAGTTTGGGGTTTTCTACCAGCTGCACTGCTCGTTGGGTTTTTATTCGTTCCAACAGCGTGTGCAAGCCAAACGACTGATGTTGGTGCCGCCGAAGTCCTACCATAACTGGAAGCAGAAATTTTTCTTTATCAAGGCGGCGGTGATTCCGATGAAGATGACATTCCGGGGCAGTGATGAAATCGAGCTGGAGACCCTTCCCATACCTGCCGACGAGGTATGGTATCAAGACATTAAAGATGTGCCCAATATTGTTTTACCGGAGAGGGCCCTCATCGCTGCTAGGATGAGTATTTTCTGGAAGAAGGAACGCCGAGAAAAACCGGTGTATACAGAAGATGGAACTGGTATGTAACCCTTTAACTTCTTAGCAATATCTTGCAATAGATCTGTACTGATGCAAAAATGTTTGTTATGTAGTTGCGCCTCTCTACTTGGTCTCTTTCAAGAGAGAGAATGGAAAAATGGCCGTCGTGCCTATTGCTAACGGTGAGGACACTTGGTTCTCACAAATCTTGGGGAACTTTGAGTTGCCCAAGCAGGAGGATCTGGAGGCGCAACCATGTTCGAAGACTGGTAAATAAGTCCATACAAAGCCTAAGTTGATATTGCAATATAACTTAATGGCGCAACCTTTACTCAATATGATTGATTATGTAGGTGATTTATTGAACTTGGGCGTAGGCCCTGATTCGAAGAAGAAAAAGAAACCAACTGCTGCTGCAGCTGCTGCGCCTCCCCCTCCAACCCAGAGCAAAAACCCAAGCCATCAGCTGCTGCGAAACTGAAGGCAAGAAAGGTACACTTCCCGTATCCGACTCTTGCTGCAATTATGTGGTGGTGTCGGACTCACTGGAGGGTCTTACGCCTGTAGGTTTGAAGAAACCGAAGCCAGAACCCGTTGACACCTCATCTCTTCCTGCTGCGAACCCAGTGATGGAAATACCTTCTAGCCTGGAAGAGGCGTTGAAGCGTACTAAGAAGAGGAAAGAGGTGGAGATTAAAACTCCTGCGCCAACCAAAGTTGTGCGCCCGCGTATTGGTAAGAAAGGCAATCTGGATGCCTTTGCAAAGAAGTTCTCACCTGGTACGTTTAGTTTGTTGCGCATTTCTGTCATAAAAGTTGCGCAGAACCTGATACTTGGTATTTGCTGATATGCTTTGCAGAGAAAATGGTGAAGGTTGCGCCGGCCACCTCATCTGCTATACCATCACCGCGCAGGCCTGAGAATGTTGAGGGAGATGGGGGCAAGAAACTCATGTTCCTGAAGTCGACCCCATCGTCCCAGAACATATTGAGAAAGTGGCTCCGGAAGAAGAGCCCAAAAATTGTGATGCTGAGAATCCTTCTGGCGAGCAGGTTAAAGATACGGCTGCAGGTGCTGGGGGACCGTCCCGGTCGATATCCAAGGGAGCCGGACCTTCAACACAAAGCAAAGGCTTTGTGTTTGATGAGGATTCGGAGGGGGAATCGCCCATTCGCCCAGAGGAGACGTCTGGGGATTATTATTATCGTTCTTATTCCGAGAGGCGGGCCTCTGCGATTCATCAGCCCGTGTGGAAGGTTAAGCAGGGCGATGTTTTTACCGATTGGCACTCCTGTAGGGAGTGGTATAAGGGCATTTTCCCGCCGGCGGAGGTGAAGGGCCAGGAGGAAAAAGACCATGAAGCTACTTACGAGTCATATCTGCAAGAGTCTGCCCTTGCCTCGTCCACCGTAAATAGAATTATGCGCAAATGGCGATGAACAAGGAGTGGGACGAGCTTGAGCTTGAAAAAGCGAGGGCCAAGCTTGAGAAGGAGAAGACGCTGAAGATGCTTGTTGATTTTGAGGCGGAAAAGGCCCAATTTGAGAAGGAGAAGAAGACTGAAGAATGGACTGCGCTATCTTGGAAGCGCAAGTGTGAGGCTTCTGTTGCGCAATATGCGGACGAGCGCAAGCGCTTTGTGGAGGCTTGCGAGCGTGACAACAAAGAAAAAGCTTCTCTGCGCAATGAAATTGAAAAACTCAAAAAAGAGAAAGCTGAAGCAGTTGCGGCAGCAGAAGAGGCGCGCTCACATAGAGAAAGGAGCGAGCAAAATGAGGTATCAACCAAAATGACTCTCCTTCTTAAGAATAAAGAAATTGATGATCTAACTGCAATGCTTTTTGACCAGGAGCGGCTGCAAGCTGAGGTTGACAGTTTGAAAAAAGATGTCAACCTGCACCGAACAGAGAAAGCCAAGTTGATCCGCCGTTTGACTGAAGGCGAACAAAAACTTAACGACACGGAGGTCGCTCGCGCTACTGTAGAAAGCTTGACCGAATCCCTCATGAACCAGCTTACCTGGTTGCGGGAGTACAGGTTTGTGGAGGTAATATTCACTTTTCTTTATACGTCTGGTTTGATTGTCGTAACATATACTGATTGTATTTGTGTACAGATCGCAAATGCCATCCTTAAATCTACGGAGTTGGATGAGAGAGTGGCAGAATTAATGATGGCGGCGCGCAATGATGGGCATGCCGAGGGCCATAGAGAATGTACTTTGCACGTGGCCCATGCGCTGAAGACTGAATGGGATACCAGCCGTGCTGCCACGCATGGGCTAAATACTGCCGCCATTTATTCTGCTGCCAAGGAAAAATATGATCAATTGCAAATTCCGATTATGGATCTTGTGGACGCCGCGCTGCATCAAGACGACTTTGTTGATAAGCTAAAGGAGATTTTTTCTTCAGCAGAGAAGCAGGCGGGAACCAAGTCCATAGAATATGAAATTGTAATTTTTGCTGTATCATAACTTGTAACGTTGCGCTTCTGCGCAAGTATTATGAATATAATATATTTCAGTTTTACAATGTTTGTATGGAACCAATTACTTGTGTAGGATAGACAAATGAACAATTTCTTTTCTCATGTGTGAGCGTAAGTATTAAATTAGCTTGTGGCTCATGAGTTTGTGTTTTTGTTTATCCAAAAGAGTTGCATGCATTTGTAAATGAATATATATAAGACTGTAAGTAGTGGCAAAGTATTTTATTCATACTGACAAAGAGCAAGGCTATGGTTGCCACTAAGATTACATAACAAAATAAAGTAAGCAGCCTCGTTACGCAACGCTCAGAAGTTGCTTAAAGGGCTGAGATTACATATAACATCGGCGCAGTTGCTGGGCGTTCCAGGTTCGAGGAACGCTGGATCCGTCCATACACTTCAGAGTGTACCGCCTTTTCCCAATACTTCATGTATCACGTATGGACCTTCCATCGCGGGGCTAACTTCCCCGGTTTTTTCGGCATTCGACGCTTCATTATCGCGAAGAACAAAGTCACCAGGCAAAAAGGAACAGATGCGCACCCTTTTGTTGTAATACTTTTCAAGCTGGGACTTGTATTAGCTTCGCGAAACGCTGCATTTTCTTGGCGCTCTTCCAATAAGTCTAGGTCGATGCGCCGTTGTTCTTCATTATCTTGTTTTCCAAAGCTAGCATTCTTGGAGATGGTAACCCAATTTCGGCAGGAATCACAGCTTCCGTGCCGTATACAAGGCTAAAAGGAGTTTCTCCGGTGCTAGTCTTGGGCATAGTTGGTGTGCCCACAAGATGCTAGGCAATTTGTCAACCCACCCCCGCCGTGCCGTGCCAAGGCGGGCCTTGATACCGTCGACCAACTATTTCTTTATGCTTTCAACTTGACCATTTGCTTGCGGGTGCGCAACATAAGCGAAAACATGCTGGATTCCCATTTCGGTCATCCATGTTTGCAGCTCTTGAGCCGTTAAATTTGGACCGTTGTCTGTAATAAAGCGCATGGGCAGACTAAAACGGCAAATAATATTCCCAGATGAATTTGCGAATACCATCGCTGTAGTAGAAGCTAAAGGTTTGGCTTCAACCCATTTAGTGAAGTAATCGACCGCAACGATAATAAACTTTACTGCGCCGGCGCATCTGGAAATGGTCCCACTAAATCAATGGCCCATTGTTGAAATGGCCAAGCTGTCGTGACGGGTACCAAAGGATTCTTTCGGCGCAATGTTTTAGGGGCATGCCTTTGGCAGGACATGCACTAGCGCAAGATCTCTACCGCGTCAACGTACATTCCGGGCCAATAATATCCTGCGCTTTTTACTTTGGCTACGACCATGCGCGGCCCAGAATGTATGCCACATAGTCCCTCATGAATCTCCCTGATCAGGTATTGCGCGTCATGTTTGTCAACACAGTGGAGCAAAGGACCCATGTAAGAGCGTCAGTATAGGATATCGTCAATCATTTCATAATTGAGGGCTTTGCATCGTAACTTTCGTGCTTGCGCTCTGTCTTCTGGTAAAGAACCATGCAACATATACATCATTATTGGAGACATCCATGATGGATCTCCTACTTTGATCATTGTCACTTGCCTGAGAGGGACTGATGGATTACTTAAAACCTCGATGCGAACTTCTTTTGCTAAATGCTTGAAACTAGTTGCAGCAAGTTTACTTAGAGCGTCAGCATGTTTGTTTTCGCTTCGCTTGACGTGTGTGATTTTAAACTGTTGGAACTGTGCTATAAGAGCCTTGGCTTGCGCCAAATATAGAGCCATGATATCTCCCTTTGCATCGTATGTTCCAACTACTTGCTCAGCAACTAATAATGAATCAACATTGGCTTCTAAATTTGTTGCGACCATTCTGATAGCGAGGCGTAAGCCTGCTAGGAAAGCTTCATATTCGGCCTCGTTGTTTGTGCTTTTAAAATCCAACCGAATTGCATACGTGAACTCTGCTCCCTCTGGGCTCATTAATCGAAGACCTGCTCCAGCCCCATCACTGTTTGATGCGCCATCTGTAAACAATGTCCAGGCTCTATTGTCGATGACTGGGACGGTTTTGGATTGCTTGGCATTCTTCAAGTTTGTCGGCTGGAATTTCAGCGATTAAATCTGCCAAAACTTGGCCTTTGATAGCTGGTCTAGGTTTATAACAGATGTTATAACCTCCCAATTCTATTGCCCATTTCGCAAGTCTTCCAGAAACGTCTGGTTTGGCTAGGACTTGGCCAATGTGAAAGTTTGTTAAAACTGTAATAACATGTCCAGAAAAGTATCTTCGCAGCCTGCGTGAAGCATGGACCAATGCTAAAACTAATTTTTCCATGATTGAATACCTTGTCTCTGGATCGTTCAACATCTTGCTGATATAATAAATTGGAGACTGGACCCCTTCGCGTTCTACCAGCAAGACAGTACCTACTGCTACCTCAGATGCAGCAAGATATAAGACCATGGGTTCTTTTTCTCGAGGTGCAGTAAGTGTGGGAAGTTGAACTAAACAATCTTTCATCTGTTGGAAAGCTTGATCAGCTTCGGGAGTCCATACGAACTCTTTGCTCTTTGTACAATTGAGCAAGGTTCGAATGAATGGATAAGATTTTGCAGCATGATTGGCGAGGAAGCAGCTTAGCGCAGCTAACCATTCCAGCCAAACGTTGCATCTCTTTCATGGTAGTGGGAGAAGACATTTTTTGTATTGCATCGACTTTTTCGGGATTAACTTTGAAACCGTCTTTGGTGACGATGAAACCCAAAAATTTGCCCTCCTCCATGCCGAAGGAGCATTTGCTGGGATTTAGCTTTAGATTTACCTCGCACAGAGAATCAAAAGTTCTTTGGATGTTGTCTAGCATAGTGTCTTCTGAATTACTCATAATGACCAAATCATCCATGTAGACTTCCACAATTTTCCCAATGTCATCTCCAAACACTGTGTCCATCAATCGTTGATAAGTAGCTCCCGCATTGCGGATACCAAAAGGCATCTTGGTATAACAAAAAATGCCCTTCTCCGTGCGAAAAGCGGTTTTATCTTCGTCTTCTTTTTTCATCAAGACTTGATGATAACCTTTATAACAATCTAGGAAACATTTCCAGCGAAAGGAAGTTAATGAGTCAACCTTTTTGTCAATCTCAGGAAGAGAATAACAATCTTTCGGGCATGCCTTGTTTAGATCTTTAAAATCTACGCACATCCGCCATCCGCCATTATGTTTCTTTACCATGACTGGGTTTGCCACCCAGGTCTGGTATTTGACTTCGCGCAGAATACAGCATTTAATAACTCGGTGACTTGTTCGTTCATTGTCGCTGTCTTTTCTGACCCGAGGCTGCGCTTTTTCTGCACGACTGGTTCTACTGATGGAAATACATTCAGGCAATGTTCCATAACATCGCGCTGGACACCAACCATGTCGGCAGGTGTCCAGGCGAAAATGTCTTTGTTGCAAAACAATAGTAGTTTAAGCCTTGCGCGAACTTCAATATTGACTGCGGGCCCTAATAAAATTGTCTGCTCAGGGTACTTATTGTTGAGTACCCACTTTTCTGGTTCATTGCTTGGTAATGTCTTGCCAGCCTTCGTAACTGGTTCCTCAATTGACATGATTTCTTTCCATGCATAAAGTATAGCTACGCCATTAGGTGTCGGAAAACCACAAGCAGCATGCGGAGCGGAAGTAATCATACTAAAATCACGTTGCGCGGCGTCCCAATAGTACATCGTGACGGGAATTTGCCGGCATCACCATGAAGTTGACGTTACTCGTTCAAGAACACCTCCCATCAGATAACGTAAAAGGAAAGAGAATTTGTCCTAGAGGAAAGACAGCCTCATTGCAGAACCCAGTTAATGGAAAATCAACTGGTTCCAAGCGTGCTTTATCCTCAGGATCTAGTTGCTTGAAACATTGCTCATACATGATATCCATGGAACTACCCGGATCTATAAACATATAATCTGTTTGGTAATGTCCAAAGATACCGGTGATAACTACTGGCCGGTCTTCTTGAGGACCTCCTGGAACGATAGGAAAAATGACTTGCTGTTCGCGCCAAGTGTTGTTTTGAAAGTGTTGAAGGTTATGTTTGCGCGATGATCCACCTTGAATCACGGAAACGTACTGTTTCATTTTCTTGTTACTAGGCCCTTCATTCTCGCGCGTAATCTGTTTAATCTCTTTGCGCACATTTTGGACTAGATGTGTAAGCTTCCCGCTCTTTAACGCTTTCTCAATCTCCGTGCGCAATTATCTGTTTTGTGGCTGGTGTCTCTATGATAGTCACAGAACAAATTTGGGTCTTGCCCTTTTTTGTTTTTCATTGGTTGCGGCTGTTTAAACTGATAATTCTCAGTGCTGAGAACCTCAGTCGGAGATTTCGTTAAGGGAGTCCACTGACGTTCCCTATTCTCCTGTTTAATCGCTTTTTGAGTTGTTATCTTGTTGATTGTTGTTTGCGCATCAATTGGTGAATACGGAGTATACGAATTCTGACTTGACTCTTTCCAGTTTCTCTTATACTTGCGACTACCTCTACTCAAGTCTTGCGGACGGTTCTGAGGTAGAGGTGGCCGGTTAGAACTTAAGTTGCGCTCAGTCTGGGCATAAACCTTGGCTGCCGCCATGAGTTGATCCCAGTTCTTTGGAAGGCCAGTTGTACCGGACAACACTTTAATCATTTTGTCGCACCTTACCGCATACTTGAACTGCGCGCGTATAAGGTCTTCATGGACATCTCCAATCTCCAACACCTCTTTATTGTAACGTGTTATAAAATCTCCGAGGCTTTCATAGTCCCTCCGCCAGATGTTCATTACGTCTGAGGAGTCACGCACGTATCGCCGTTGCTGACTAAAGTATGTAAGAAAATTTTCTTTTAAGTTATTCCAAGAGGAAAGTTTACCTGCCGGCAAATTATCAAACCAAAGGCGCGCAGCGCCAGTAAGGGTTTGTACAAATAAATGACACCACATTGGCAGTGTCCAGCACCCAAGTAACCCTGCGTCGGTAAAGAGGCGCATGTGATCATCAGGATCACTCAAACCGTTAAACTTTCCAACGTTGGATGGTAATTTCACTCGCTCCAATGGAGCCAGTGCTATCTCTCTGGTAAACTTTGATTGTTCAGCTGCTTCAGTTGGGCGATACACCAAATTGTACTTTTAGCCTGTAACTAGCATTGTCTACAGATATTCGATTAAAAATACTTGCACTATCCCCTTCCTCATATGTTCTATCAAGCTCGTCGTGTTGGGTGTCCCGTTTCTGTGAAGATCGCGGGCCCAAACGAGAGTGGACAGATGCTCGACGCTGAACGTTTTCTTCTTGCCTTCTATTACCAGAATGAACAAGATCATTCCTGGTTTTAGAATGCATTTCTGTTTCATCTTCACGCATGCGCGAAGGGGAACAAGCAAGACCTTGAGTATTATAACTCAAAACTAGAGGTGCCGGCGAAGCACGGACCTGAGGAGCGTTAACCGGAGCTTGAAAAGCTGGAGTTCCGGTTTGGGCACATAGCTGAGCATACATAGCGTTTAGAGTCACTTGAGATTTGATTAACCACGATAATGGAGTCTCTCCAGGTGGTAAAATCGATGTAACATCAACCTGAGGAGCCGCCGGCGTTACAGGAATACTCGCATGATTAGGATCATACGAAGCATTAGCTTCGCCGGAAGAATCCTCAACTATTTGTCCGTCGACCTGAGGTCCGACAACAACGCGTCGAATCCCTGATCGAGGACCTTGAAAAGATGATCCGTCAGCCATGACGCTGCAGATCTAAGTGAAACGAAACGAAAAGTGAGAAAATCAGAATCGGTGGGCGCCAATGAAGAAACCCTAGATCAACTCAAGTGTTAACCCTCCGTTTGGTTTCACGATGGATGATGACTAGAACAGTATTCCGGCTGATTCTGCAAAACAGAACACCGTTAGCTCACCGCGGAGAGAAGGGGGGTTCTCTCCGTGACCACCCTCCGGCGTGAGAATAAGTACATGTAGTCGGAAGTAAGTATTGTAAGTGAGAGAGTAGTTGAGTGTGAATACCTTTCCTTGAACTCCAAGTTACTTATTTATAGCCGGTGTTTGGCGCCAAAAAGAGAGATTGTTAACGTTAACGGAATCTTTTGTTATTCCGTTAACGTTTGTTGGCAATCTGTTAGTGCACACGGATCGTGAGCTCATCAGCGGTTAGGGAGGCGCCACGTGTCAGCATGAGATCATTACATTTTATAAATGTGAGCATGCCATCACCGTGATCTTCCTCAGCAGTCCAGATGTTGTCATGCGGCAATTGGTTATAACCGAAAAGATGCTTGCACGATTGGGTGTGAATGGCTTCTAGAAGGTTTCACAGCTGTTATCCATCTATTATTCGCCACGTGTACATTCTGTTACAACAGAAAAGATTCCCCTTGCTTCTGCACCAAGTTAAGGATTTTGCTAAGGGAAAGTTTCAGGATTTACTGTTTCCTTGTGCAAGAAGCGCAAGTTAGTTAACTGATCTTCCTTCTTTTCCTTGCTGCTTAGCGCAACGTTTGGTGGATGCTTGCTTTGATATAAATATCTGCGCAAGGTTTGCGCATGGAGCATTATCAAGCAAGAATGTTCAAGGTTAACTTTGAACCTTGCACGGGCTCAGCAAGAATGTTCAAGGTTAGTTAAATGAAGCATTATCAGACAAGAATGTTCAAGATTAACTTTGAACCTTGCGCGAGCCCGCACAAGGTAGTTAAATGAAGCATTTATCCAAAGAGTGTGTTCAAGGTTAACTTTAAACCTTGCGCGAGCCCGCGCAAGGTAGTTAAATGAAGCATTTATCCAAAGAGAGTGTTCAAGGTTAACTTTGAACCTTTCGCGGGCCCGCGCAAGGTGTTAAATGAAGCTTTCCTCTCTTGGATACTTGGCGTACAGTTCTAATAAATCTTATTTTGGCAAAGAAGTCTGCGCGCAGTTTCCTTAGAAATTATTAATGGGTATGGTTTCCTTGATTGGCGCAAGGTTTTTGGGACCATACCCCTTCAGTCCCAAAAAAGTTGGAAGACTCAAGTTGATCCCGTCACCAAACCACGTAGACGTAGATTACATGTTACTCTATTCTATTTGTTAACTTTAAAATTTTAAAAAGTTAATGAAAAGAACAGTAGCAATAAAACATTATATATTCGATGATATCTTATCTTAAAATATTGTTTTATTTAACGTGTATAATATATAAGCTTTTAACCTCTTGAAATAATGTATAAGCAAATAGTCTAATTTTCTATTCATTGTTATTAAACTATTATAACTATTTATATGTCACCAAACATAATTTAACATTGAAATTCGAAATCAAGTTTTTAAGTAACTGTTGGTTATGCAATAATTAATAATAAATATGGAAGTATTATGTTGCATTTTGTACCACTAATTGAATAAGCGATATAGAATAATGTATTTTTATTAAATTTTAAAACAATAGCAAAGTAAACTGAATTTTTGATGAATGAAAGTTAAATTTACCAAGTGACTGGTAAATAAACTTAGAAAATTGGTTTGTAATAATCCATACTAAACGTTATTAGTCATTGACAGTTTCACCTTTGAATATTCCCCTTGCTAGTTCAACCTCTCATCTATTTTTCCTCCACCAGTCTCCTGTTAAAAAAAACTTAACTCGAATTACAAACAGATGTTTTAAGGCTTTTGATCAGAATGACGATACGAGTAGATTAACGTAAAACTTACTTCGAAACAGTGTTCCAAACGACTTGATTTTTGTTAATTGGAAGTTTAAACACCCGAATTGAAGTACCTTTCTGTCGTTTGAAGCAATGTTTCGAGGTAAGTTTCACGTCAATCGACTCGTGTTTCGAGCAATGTCATGAAAGTAATTATGCATTTAATTTGAAAAAAATTCCGACCCATATACCAAATCTAGCCATAATACTTTCTCGTCAATCCTTATCGAATATGCTCTTGAACACCTCTCTACACATCAAACTTTCTAGCAATATACTTAAATAATAAGCTCATTTATCTATGAAATACCATAAAATAAAGAAATTTTCTAAAACCATAATTTATTACTTTGATATATAATATCTACTAATTGTATTAAAAAAAATCAACAAATCCCTTGTATGTTATAGTCACTTATAAATTAAAGGCTAGGGGCGAAATATGACATTTGACAATGATGGCATGTTTGAAACAATCAAATGTAGAAGGGGTTGTTAGTTTATGACACTTTATTATTAATTAATTAATTATTAACAATACAACATTTAGTAACTTGTTTAATTTTAAAATAATTTACTTTTCTTTAATAAATTATAAGTTTTTTTTAACATTTTTAGAAAAAAAAAATAATTTACTTTTGCTTTAATAAACTAAGTTTGTTAAAAATTTTAGAAAAACTAGATATGCGGTAAAGGAACTATGAAGAATCGTTAACATTTTTAGAAAAACAAGATATGTGGTGAAGAAACCGTGAAGAAAAACCCACTGTTTGAATAAAATTTAATAAAATAAGAAACTGACACACTGTGAAGAAATTGTGAAGAAAACACACTGTAAAGAAACTCTGAAGAAAAACGTACTGTGAAGAAAAACACATTGTGAAGAAACTATAAAGGAAAACACACTGTAAAAAAACACACTGTGAATTATTGTGATGAAAAAGTTATGGAAAACCAGAAACTGATAAAACACACTGTGAAGAACTGTGGAATTTTTTTAATAAAACCAAAAACTGATAAAAATACATCGTTCAAAAACTGATAAAACACATTGTTTAGAATCAGATGAAACCATACCACAATCAATAATTGCATTACATCGAATTTTGATCCGTAATACACAAAAAAAACAATCGAATGAAGGATGAGATGACTAATGTGTGGAATGTGACACATGTGTTCACCATAGCACTTCTAACACTTTGTAATAAAAGCCCACTTCTATATATATATATAATATAATATATATATATGGATTAGGATCATTTGTGAACAACATCTTTAAAATGAACTGAGTGAACTAATCTTGGCCATTGATTATTTTTTAGATTAAAAGGTAAGATTGACATTAGCTCCTCTCTCTCTCTTAATTAAAATCCCTTAATTTTCTCTAATATTAATTATCTATCTCTCTCTCTCACACATTTTTAATTACTTCTACATTACTTTAAACTCGTGTAGAATCAGTTCCTAATAACGTATATGAAACTCCTAACGGAACTATGTACTGGACACCAACTGTCCCTCCCGGATTCAAACCGTATATCGAACTCCTAACGGAACTAGGTCGTTGCCTACAACATACACAAATGTATTAAAAGTTTGTACACATCTTAATAAACTAACAACTGTGTATCTTGTATAAACTGATAGTTAGCGAGACTGTACACATGTGTATAAACTAACAGCGGTGTATCTTATTGTCACACCCCGGATTTCCAACCCGAAATCCATACACCGGTGGGCCCGGGCGGGGAGTATCGTGATGTAAGTTGATAACATCATTGTCAATTAAGCATAGCACAGCGGAAGTCTTGGATTTAAATTACTATTACAAACTGAATGTTTCAAAATAAAATAATATACAGGCTCGTAATAGAAGATCCACAGGCGGATCATAAAATGTAAAAGAAAGAATACAAAACAGACTTTAGGGCAGATCTAAGGATTTGCAAGATCCTCTTATTCACTACCGAGCAGCTTCCGGCCTAATTCGTATTGTACCTGCAACTTAGCCTTTGACGATACGTCAGCTTCGCTAGTAAATACTGTCACACCCCGACCCGCAGCGGAAATAAAAGTTGGGGCACAATTGGGTTATCATCAAAGCTCATGACATTTACTATAAAGTTTCATATTTATTGTTTCCAATTTAAAGGAGAAATTACATCAAACATACAAGCACAACATGTACTAAACTCAACATTTATGAACTTTTTATTTTTCTTCTAAGGCCAATTCCTATGTGTTCCTTGCTTCAACCCGTTCACCTGTATCATGTGTAAAAATGGTTTTTGGGTCAACAAAAGTTGGCGAGTGAATCTTATAAAATCATTTGAATGAATTAGTTATATTGGTTATTTGAATAAAAATGTGTATAACCAAATATGAGTATACGTATATGTAAATTTAACCACAAAACACATAATATCAATTAATGCACACACACATATCAAATGATGAACAATGAGATCAAGGCTCAATCAAACAGAGCCGATCCAATGAGGCACCTGCTCAATTCTCTCCAACGAGGAACTGATGGGCCGAATGAATGATTTGCACGCAACTTGGCGAAAATGTAAACACGCAATACAAGAAATAACATTTACATCACACGTTAGATCATATAATGGTAATAGCACAAGTGTTTGAATAAACGAAATGTATAAACGACACATGATACACCCCAAAACATGAATAAAAGGGGGAATTTGTAAGGATTCACTCACAGTGGGTGGTTTCATTGATGACAATAATTGCGCACGAAAAGAAGGATTTGATCAACGAACTAATACTAACCTAAAAAAATGTTACGATAATCTGATAAATATAACAATCTAATACCTTCATTTAATCCTAAAATTTTAGGGTTATTTTTGGTGGTATTATATTATTCAAGGTTGTTTTTATTAAGTGTTTTAAAATAAGCTTTAACTAAAAAGTATAAAAAATGCAAATAAATACATTAGAATAAAACAGTATTAAAAAATATATTCTCTGTCAGGTCTGACAGGGGAATCGGACCGATTCAGAGTGAAATTCGAATGCGTGTGGTGAGGCTCGAACTCGTGACCTCTCGGTTGCGTGCACGCAGCTCTTCCAACTGAGCTACGTGTCTAACCCGTTGGAATATTGATTTTAATTATTCTTATACTCTTATTACACTATTTCAGAAACTGTTTATTTTTAAAAAGATTAAAATCATCGAACAGGTATGAAGTGTTGACCTCGAACCCGCGACCTGAGTGATAATTTGCACCCAGCCCGACCAACTGGGCTGGGTGTCTAACCCGTTATATTATGAAATTATTCCATATTAATATACTTGCTGGGTTGTTTCATATTTAGATTATAAAAAGGTTTGCGATATATAGGAAATTCGGAAACGTATACGAGACTCGAACCGGAGACCTTGGACTTGTATGCACACAGTCCCACCACTGGACTGTGTGTCTAACCCGGTTAAACATTCAATTTTAATTAAACTTATACACGTTCAAGACTTCATCTTCTTCAAAAACTAAACTCAGACATGGACCCGACTGATGTTTTGTTTTAAATAGTTTGGTTATCTCTTTTCGAACCAATTAATCACTGACCAAACAAATACAAGTGTTTTGGTGGGAGAATGATGCTTTACCTTTCCGATTATGATTCGGTGACAAAACAGAGGATTTCGATTCAATTCAGATGAAAGTTTTTGAAGTACAGATTTAGATAATGTGCGAGTGAATACAATATGTGTGGGTGAGTATTTATAGAGTGGTTAGTTAACACCGATTTCGGTTTCAAGACCCAATTCACGGGTCAATGATTTAAATTGATTTCAATCAGTTTCTCTGAATCAATTTAAACAGATTTCTGTTTAAAATTTGAATGTTCGACGCCAGTTATCTTCAATCAATCAATAGAGAAGCGTAATTGTGTGAATTGATTCAATCATGGCGGTTACAGTCTCTGAAATGTTTTTGAATCTTGAAAATTCAATTGCGGTTACATAATAAATGAAATTTTTTTCCAAATTTTAAACATAAGTGTGTGTAGCTCAGCGGTGTATATGGTGTGTGTTGTTTGCTTGGAACCCGGGTTCGAAACCCGGTTGTTCCCCCTTTTTTTATATATAGACTTTGTTAATTGATAGTATTATTATTATTATTATTTTCATATTTTAACTATTTTATTTAGTTTTAAATTTCAAAAATAGAATAATACCACAATTAAATACGTATTAAAACTTCAAATTTAATACTTGATTTATTTGAACGAATCGGGTTTCGAAACCCGTTTTACACGAATGTCACAGTATCCCCTACTTTTAGAAATTTCGTCCCGAAATCTAAGTAGAAGTAGTAATTAGGAAAAGATGTGGGCATTTTTCGCGCGTTGGGTTTTCGTGTTCGACTCTCAACGTACTCTGACTGAATATCTGTTAACATAAAAGAGAGGTATGATGCATGGTTTTGACACATATATAACTTGAGGAGTGTGAAATTTTGAATTCTAATAGAGGCAGTAGCGTTCCTAGTAAGGGTTGAATACCCTGCTACAGGAATCGCTTTTTGATGCCTAAAGTATAAAAAAATGCGAAACATTGATAAACAGAGTTGATTGACTGAGTATGACCTCATGCATAAGAGTTTTGAGAGATTTGATGCGTTGAAAAGATAAGGTTATATCACAAAACAAAAACTTCAATCATGACGATATTAAAAACCTACATGGAACCTCTCATAACCGCCTGACAATGCTTTTGATCCTTTGACAAGAATATTTATATATAGGAAGTACCAGCGGCGTATCCACCATATTCTTGTCAAATTTTCATTGGCTTTGTCAGTAAGTTATGATTAGTTCTATGTGACTAAAATCTACAAAACATAACTAACACAACAGCCAAAGCTTGAGTCTTAAATCTGAAAGAATACATGACTGAATGACGACGGCACCTTTCTCGTTTGTTATGATGAAGGGGTCAGTCTCTGAAAAAGTGAGACACGACCCAACTCCTTTGAATGATGAGAACGAGATACGTCATGATGTATGATGATATGAAAATTAAATCAATGAGTAAAGACATGAAATAAAACAATGGTATCAATTTGCATTAAAAATTCTTGGATACATAAATTCTCAAATTAAAACAGGGATACACAAAGATTGAGATAACATTAAGAACTAGAAGGTTGGAGCTGGGTCTTGACTCTTGGTGATGGAAGGCTAGTTGGGTTATTCGTTCGCACCGGTATTGGCTTCAACCGGATTAGCATTGATGTTGTAAGCTCTTCCTCTCGCTGGTGGGGGTGTTGGGTTTGCTTGGTTAACTGGGTTCGCTTGGCCTTGGGTGTTTATGATGTTAATCAATCTAGGGCACGTGTTTCTAAAATGGGGAGCGTCGCCACAATTAAAGCAAGCTCGAACATACGGAACTATGGGGTTTTGGGGTTGTTGGTAGGGTTGAATCATGTTTTGGGTAGGGGGTGAAGCTTGGTTTTGAGGGGTACGACAAGTTTTGCTTAAATGACCATAACGCCCATAGTTAGCACACAGTCGAAAGGGTATGGTAGGTGGATGGTGATAAAAACAGGTGTTGCATTGAGGGTGAGGTCCAATGTAAGGTTTCTTATTTGGGTAATTAGGGTTGGGTGCTACTTGAGTGATTGGGATAGCTTGGAGGGGTACGGCTTGAGGAGCTGGTTGACTGGTTTGAGTGACAGCGAAATTTTGTCCGTCTCGTTTTCTCTTAGCAGTGGGTTGGGAAGAGGATTCAGTTCGGGTTGAGTTTGAGGTTTCGGTTGGTGCTTTATTCCTCTTCTTCTCCTCCTTGAAGTCTCCATTCCTAATGTGATTTTCGGTGAGCTCTGTAGCTAACTTCATTGCTGCTTCCAAAGTTGCAGGGGTGGTACTTATTACAGGGTCCTGAATATTTGAAGGAAGACCCCGAACGTAGTGTTCAATTAAACGGTAGAGGGGAGTGAACAAGTTGGGGACCATCTGATTCAACTCAAGGAATCTCTTGTTGTATGTGTGTGGTCGCCCTCCTTTTGCTTCAAAGAGTAGAACTCATCTCCTAGTTTCTTGATTCCGCTTCTTGGGCAGAAGCGTCTTGTCATGATTTCCGTTAACTCTTCCCAAATCAAAGTCATAGCATCCTCAGCACCGCGCTTGCCCTTTTCTGTATTCCGCCATGTAAGTGCTACTCCGAACAAATGACTAGTAGCATATCACACCTTGCGATCATCGGGACAGTCGCAATTGAGAAAAGTATTTTCCATCTCTTCAAACCAATGGAGGAGAGTGGTGACACCTTCAGTCCCTTCGTATTTTGGGGGATCGCAGGATTTGAAATTCTTGTAGGTGCATTTAGTGGTATTTGGGGGAGGGTTGGCAACATTTTGAATTTCTTGGTTGATTGGGTTGATGGGGTTAGCGGTAAGGGCTTGTTGGACTTGAACTACTATATTGGGAATAACAGCGGCCATTTGTTGAGCGATTTGGGCAGCCATGCGCTCTCTGGATCTTTCTGATCTCCTACCTCTACGAGAGTGTCTAGAAGACATCTACAGGAAATGCGCACGAGATTAAGAATTGAACGTTTTTAGATGTCATGTGTCGTAAAAGGTGAAAACATCATTCAAAATAATGAAACAAGAATTTAACTACACCCATAGGATGTCTTGGGCTTTGCTCATGTTTGGGCTCCCATATGTCCCCATACTTGGCCTTAGTAGTCATGTGGGCCCCCATGACTACTGGGCTCTGGTAGGATTCATATTGGTGTTGGCCTGTTAACATTCACGCTACCCAAATGAAAATCGTAAAAACATGATTGCAAGGTATAAGTCGGAGGGTGTCCTGGTATAGACACAATGACTACTCAAAGTGGGGTTAATTCGAACGACGTTTGGTGTGGCATGCTTTGGCCTAATAGGTCCTTCGTACTCTCATCGTTAGTCCCCAGGTAGGCAAACTAGTCCGTTATATTAGATTTATACGAATGCCAACCTAGACAGGACGTTTCGACTACCGGTACCCGTACCCTTCCAGTTACTACATCTCGTCATAGAACTTACTTTGATGAGATTGAAAAAAGAAAACACCAGAAAGACTTGATTAAAGAAAATATGAGAATGACTTGAATATGCGAGAATTGAAGCATGTGTGATGAATGTATACATAAGCATGTTATGTTTGACAACAAGTATAACTTATTAAGTATCACACAAAATGATAGTGGAAGTGCTTGCATGCATTTTTGTGTGTAACAAATATGAAACTAATAAACATCATGAGTTTGCATGAAAATACATAGGCAATTAAAATCTAATCAACTATAGTATAGGCTCTAAGGGTCTAATAACCTATCATATATCCCTATAGTCAAAGGCTCTGATACCAATCTATCACACTCCGACCCGCAGCGGAAATAAAAGTCGGGGCATAATTGGGTTATCATCAAAGCTCATGACATTTACTATAAAGTTTCATATTTATTGTTTCCAATTTAAAGGAGAAATTACATCAAACATACAAGCACAACATGTACTAAACTCAACATTTATGAACTTTTTATTTTTCTTCTAAGGCAATTCCTATGTGTTCCTTGCTTCAACCCGTTCACCTGTATCATGTGTAAAAATGGTTTTTGGGTCAACAAAAGTTGGCGAGTGAATCTTATAAAATCATTTGAATGAATTAGTTATATTGGTTATTTGAATAAAAATGTGTATAACCAAATATGAGTATACGTATATGTAAATTTAACCACAAAACACATAATATCAATTAATGCACACACACATATCAAATGATGAACAATGAGATCAAGGCTCAATCAAACAGAGCCGATCCAATGAGGCACCTGCTCAATTCGTCTCCAACGAGGAACTGATGGGCCGAATGAATGATTTGCACGCAACTTGGCGAAAATGTAAACACGCAATACAAGAAATAACATTTACATCACACGTTAGATCATATAATGGTAATAGCACAAGTGTTTGAATAAACGAAATGTATAAACGACACATGATACACCCCAAAACATGAATAAAAGGGGGAATTTGTAAGGATTCACTCACAGTGGGTGCGTTTCATTGATGACAATAATTGCGCACGAAAAGAAGGATTTGATCAACGAACTAATACTAACCTAAAAAAATGTTACGATAATCTGATAAATATAACAATCTAATACCTTCATTTAATCCTAAAATTTTAGGGTTATTTTTGGTGGTATTATATTATTCAAGGTTGTTTTTATTAAGTGTTTTAAAATAAGCTTTAACTAAAAAGTATAAAAAATGCAAATAAATACATTAAAATAAAACATATTAAAAAATATATTCTCTGTCAGGTCTGACAGGGGAATCGGACCGATTCAGAGTGAAATTCGAATACGTGTGGTGAGGCTCGAACTCGTGACCTCTCGGTTGCGTGCACGCAGCTCTTCCAACTGAGCTACGTGTCTAACCCGTTGGAATATTGATTTTAATTATTCTTATACTCTTATTACACTATTTCAGAAACTGTTTATTTTTAAAAAGATTAAAATCATCGAACAGGTATGAAGTGTTGACCTCGAACCCGCGACCTGAGTAATAATTTGCACCTAGTCCGACCAACTGGGCTGGGTGTCTAACCCGTTATATTCTGAAATTATTCCATATTAATATACTTGCTGGGTTGTTTCATATTTAGATTATAAAAAGGTTTGCGATATATAGGGAATTCGGAAATGTATACGAGACTCGAACCGGAGACCTTGGACTTGTATGCACACAGTCCCACCACTGGACTGTGTGTCTAACCCGGTTAAACATTCAATTTTAATTAAACTTATACACGTTCAAGACTTCATCTTCTTCAAAAACTAAACCCAGACATGGGCCCGACTGATGTTTTGTTTTAAATAGTTTGGTTATCTCTTTTCGAACCAATTAATCACTGACCAAACAAATACAAGTGTTTTAGGTGGGAGAATGATGCTTTACCTTTCCGATTATGATTCCGGTGACAAAACAGAGGATTTCGATTCAATTCAGATGAAAGCTTTTGAAGTACAGATTTAGATAATGTGCGAGTGAATACAATATGTGTGGGTGAGTATTTATAGAGTGGTTAGTTAACACTGATTTCGGTTTCAAGACCAATTCACGGGTCAATGATTTAAATTGATTTCAATCAGTTTCTCTGAATCAATTTAAACAGATTTCTGTTTAAAATTTGAATGTTCGACGCCAGTTATCTTCAATCAATCAATAGGAGAAGCGTAATTTGTGTGAATTGATTCAATCATGACGGTTACAGTCTCTGAAATGTTTTTGAATCTTGAAGATTCAATTGCGGTTACATAATAAATGAAATTTGTTTCCAAATTTTAAACATAAGTGTGTGTAGCTCAGCGGTGTATATGGTGTGTGTGTTGTTTGCTTGGAACCCGGGTTCGAAACCCGGTTGTTCCCCCTTTTTTTATATATAGACTTTGTTAATTGATAGTATTAACTATTTTATTTAGTTTTTAATTTCAAAAATAGAATAATACCACAATTAAATACATATTAAAACTTCGAATTTCATACTTGATTTATTTGAACAAATCGGGTTTTGAAACCCGTTTTACACGAGTGTCACAAATATACTCAACTGACTCCTTTTGAAAACTTTAAAATGGTTTTAAGTGCAAAACGGCACAAAATCTTTAATTAACTTGGGAAAGTTGAATTTACACCTTGTATCAAATTCACATGTTTGTCAATACATACAGGGCGCGGGACAGAAACCGAGACATGATTAAATACACACCACTTATGAACTCACGAAGGAGTTATCCCCAACGTCTTGGGTAATTTGTATATGAGCATCTGAAAGGTGTATGCCTACACCCCGTGCTAAGGTCGTGGCCAATAACTAATGTATTGAGCCGATGATATCCAGGACACGGTAATTTAACCCCCATGTTTAAGTTATCAAACAAAACTTAAAACGAAATATGGGGTTTACTAGCCACAAACGGGCATTCGACTGACCCCATTTTGGACCAAGCGGTAATAATTTACCGTATAACAAGCCCGTATAGGGAAAATAAGTCGAGAGTATTTACCTGAGCTAGTCTTCTTCTTTTATTTTAAATAACTCAGCCGTATACAAAAGTACTTAAGTGCAGATAGCATTTACCGGCAAGGCTCTAGTCTGGATTATGGCATAAGCTAGCCAATTAAATACTAACGGTCTTATAAACCGAATAGTGTACATGATCAATACGTATAACGCTTGATTAAACGATGATCGTATAGAATGTAGTTTAAACCCGACAAGTACTTGACTTGTATAATATGGGTAAACTATAAACATTCTGGATTTTGAAACTTAAATGACAATGTTAAACCCGTTTCGGTTAATTTTCGTAAAATAGTTATATATATATACTTAACCGTACACATAGAAGCGATATCGGGTAACCGGATAAGTCATGGACAAGTTCTATATACCAATATATATTAAATAAGTTAAAATATCAGTAGTATATCAACTTACATGCCCGTTAAGGTTTTAAAATGAAATTATACCTCATAAGGGCACTTTGGTAATTTCATACCATATAAAAGGAACTTGAATATGATTTAAGTTTATAATCAAAAGTATTCTGGAAAAATAGTTTATTTATGATATAATATCATTAGGATATTAATTATGTGTGTGTTTTATCTTTTATGACCAAACTATGCACCGAATGGGGCAATTTGGTCATTTCACACATAGTTTATAAATTATTTGGAATTCTGAGTTCATAACATGTACCTACTATAATTATATTTAAAATGAGTTTTAAAATTAGTAGGTATCAAGTCTTGGTCAATAATATGTTTAAAACCATACTATGCGCCGAAACGGCGCTTATATCGTAAAATGACGTCTTTATGCGATGTTTTATGAAAACTGATGTTAAGGTCAGATTAAAATGTTTTAAATATGTTATTTAATATAACATATCAGTAGGTATATTTACCTTGAAAAGATTTGATTAAAACTATTTTATGAGCCACAAGGGCTAAAACCGTCATTTATCGACATAGTTTAAGGACTTGCTTGAAAACTCAGTTTATAACTTGGTGTAACATCCCAAATAATCCTACTTATAATATTACAACAGTAGGAAACTTATTTTCAAGTTAATATCATTAAAACCTTGTTTTATGCGAAAAGAGCATTTTAGTCAAAATGACATAATTACGGAACTTGCACATAAACTCAGATTCTGATTATGATCACGTAATATAACCTCAGAGGGTTATGCTACATTATATTATGAGATAATGCAACTTTAGATCAGTATCTAACTAATCTATATCGGGTGAGAATCGAAAGTCAAATTAGAAGTCAAACTTTGCGACTTTCGGTTGCGAACGGACACTAGAACTGAAATTGACGAGCCGAACATGTTTATCCATGTTCTAATAATTATTACCAACTTGTTTAAGTGTCAAAACAGGTTTCATAACATATATAAAATCAATTTATGATTTTTCCGAAAAATGACATGTTTGACTTTTTAATATCATAACTTTGACCCGTAAATTGGTCTAGCAAACGTGATCTTCAGGAGGTGCCCTTTACAGGGATTAACACCTACCTTATTACGATCACTTAGCCATGTTCGTTACGAAAAATGGCTGGACCATAATGGTCTTAACCGAAAGTCAAAGCGTTTTCTGAAAACGCTTGACTTTTAGCTATAAAAGCCTAAAAACGAAAATGCACAAAGAAGGAACACTTACCAGTGGTTCCTAGATGCAAAAGAACTATGTTGGATTGCTCCTTTTAGTTAGGAACTTCCAGATGAGGGAGAAGGGTGAATAAGAAAGGTGCAAGTTGAAATGGTGAACTTAAGCACCTATTTATAGTTGGAGAACTCAAAGGAGGTGAAGCCAGGTGTTTAGGGGTGTAAGAAGAAGCTTACAAGTGTCCCAAAACGTGGCATAGCTGCTTGGGGAAGCCATGGTTTCGATTCAATGGTTTTGGAGCTTTGTTTGGGGACCAAGCCAAACTTTCTGCAGCAACCTTTCTCGCACCCTGCGAGAGACCCAAGCCTGGTCTCTCGCCGGCCCACGACCGCCCCATAACCAGTTTCAAGTTTTGACACTTTAACCCCGTTAATTTATTAAAGCTTCTAAAAGCCTTCTAAAACACCTTTTTGGCATATTTAGCCCTCCGTAGCAATACTTGGCATACCCGGGATTATGCCCGACATTGTCGAGCTCTCGGTTCTTTAAAAGGTCACTCAGAGGTATAAATTAACATGTTGACACTTTTAATCCCTCCATTATCCAACTTTCATATATTAATGGATTTAATCACTCTCGTCGAACAAACGGGACATATGAGAGTTAGGACTTTATAAAGGATCACTCAGAGGCTCAGTATAATCATGTCGACTCCGATGTCACTCAGAGGCTAGGCATGTTGACACAACAGTCATTCAGAGGCCGAGTTTATGCATGACGACACTAATGGTCGTTCAGAGGCTACGTTTTATGCATGACTATACTAATGGTCGTTCAGATGCTAGGTTTATGCATGTTGACATCAGAAAGTCATTCGGAGGCTTAGTTTGAGCATGTTGTCACCCTAGTCCATATTAGTCTTTAACAGACTATATATAAAAATATAACACGTGTCACTATACTATTAGACATGATTTTACAGGGTGTTACACTTGTATAAATTGATAGTTAGCGAGACTGTACACATGTGTATAAACTAACATCTGTGTATCTTGAATAAACTAATACTATCGAGACTGTACACATGTGTATACACTAACAACTGTGTATCTTGTAATACGGAAACTAGCAAGATTTTAGGAATTTTGATTATATTGTTTAATAAATGCAATTTACAAAAGACGCAAATACCCTTCAATCAATTAATTTAAAGAGAATTTACAGCATTATAATTACAATCTTGCCATTGTTTAAAAATCTCTAGATGATATAATCCAATGACTCAGATTAGTTCACACAGTTCACTCTCAACCTATGTTCACTCTAGAACCCTACCCTATATATATATATATATATAGTGGAGGTTCAAATGAGAAGAAAATTAAATTGAGAAGAAAAAAAATGGTACAATTGTAAAACATTAAATAGTTTTTCTCTTATCTCATTTATTATTATCTTTGACTAATTAATTAGTGATAAAGACTATTATCCTTCCACACTACAAATTTCGCCTACACACATTTAAATTTATCCTACACATTTTGAAAGTTATCATACACATATTGAAAGTTATTTTACACAGCTCATAATTCAACTACACAACTCATAATTTATCCTACACTTTAAAATAATTTTTTTTCTTCTTCGAGAAAATATATTTTTTTAAAATAAGTTACGAATTTAATGTAGTTAGCTATTAGAATAGAATACTACTAATTAATAATTTATCTAAATTTACCAGTATACCCTTACACTAATATTATATATCCTTACAAAAACCAACTTAAGAGGCAACCGACAAATAACCGATGCACCATTTCAACTCTCTCCCGCAAAGTAAAAATATCCGGCATATGCAGAGATACAGTGTTGATATTTTGAAATTTTCAACAAGGGTATCTTCCGATTCAAGCATAATGTTATTATTTTATTGTTGAATTAGATTTAATTGTCGTTCTATATTGAAACTATGGGGAAGGATGTGAATCACTAATAGACTTATCAATGCAAAACCGTCCATTAAGGAACCACAATATGATGCTTCCTTCATATTGATAAACGACGTATTCGAAACCGTAACTCCATATTTCGGTTACCAGCGCTGGAATTATGTTCGAATCGATCCATATATATTTTGGCTTTTAGAGATTCCAAATTATCGGATTGATCGACAGATAAAATTAAGACACAATTTCATTTGTGGCTTTTTATATTATGTTTGTGTATGTTTATCCTTTTTGTTGATATTTGTTTATTAGAACTACACTCATATTTAATTCTATAATTTATACAAGTACCGTTTAGTTGTTGGTTTACTTTATTGCAATCCGTTAAGAGTTTCTGATGTGTTCGTATAGATATGGGTTCAGTCTGTATTTACTTTTTTTTACTCTGCTGTAAATTGTTGATTCCGGAGGGTTTTTAGTTTTGTGTTTTAGGTCACTAAAGCAAAATATTATTGTAGATTCAACATCCCTGCAGAAGTTTGGGGGCTTGCATAGGATTGAAATTTTAACTTTTTTTTTTGTTTAATGATCAAATTACATTTTCTTACATCAAAAAATATTGTATATTAGATCTGTAACTTTATATATGTCCTTTTTTACTGTTTTCTTGGTTGCATGTGCCATTAGTACATGAGTTCCAAAAAATTACAAAACAAAAGAATGAAACATGCTGCTGTGCAGCCATGAACCATTCTGCAGGTGGCCTGCAATTGTTTTTAATGTTCTTTTTAACAGCAAAGTGGACTCTTTTTGGGTTGTCGTATTGTTGTTATTTCGGTTGCAAAACAAACCCCTTTTAGTGTTGCCGTTGTCACGTAATTTTGTCCAGCAAATTGCCCTTAAGGTGTACTGAATGCAAACGTTATGTAATAAAAGCGACCTTAGGATTGGGTTGTATTTTCTCATCATACTTCCAAAGCATACAAATAAACGAATAAATTCTTTTTTTTTAATTGGCTATACTTAGATTCTTATCAATATCAACTAGCTAATGACGTAGTAATCCACCTGCAATGATAAACACTAAACATAATTGTAAGTGATCATGAGATGTCAATGGATGATAAAAGTGGTTTGGATCCAAGGTCATTAGTGACGTTTTCCCGCCAATAGAAGATAAGAAAGTCAAAGGGAGCTGAAGTGGCCCAACACAAGATTTGCCGTCTGTTATTTGTTTTGAGGGTGGCAACTTTAGTTGAAGCTATTGACAAACTTCAAACAGGTATTATATGTTCTCATAGGTATTATATTTTCTCATAATAGAAAAATCATTTTGATGTTAGTTCAAAATTTGTTGTGATTTTGAATGTTCCAGGTGGCGGGATGTTAAATTACATGCTTTAGATGATGCAAAGCACCATACATTGTAATAATACACTCTAAATGCATTGTAGATGCTTGCTTACAATTTAATAAGATTAAGGATATTGAGATTGATTGTTTAATGTAAAACATGTGACAAATAAACAGTTGAGTAACAAGTCAAACATACTTTGATCAAAATTTTGGTTCATATTAGACATTTTACATTAGAATAGATTGACTTATTTCGTTGTAGTTTTAGTTTACCCATTTGATGATTACCATCATCATTGCAAGCATTCTAAAATGAAACATTTCTTATCATATGTTTTTATTGTTAATGTTTCATCGTCCTTATCTAACACGTCTCTTCATCAAATTTGCAACACTCCATATAATAACTTAATTTGTATACCACAACGCCCACCAACATCATTTTTACTAACGCCATTTTAGCCCACGGTAACCTAATGTATACCAATGCAATTTTCAAGTAACTATTCTACTAACAAAGTTTGTATATACCAATGCAATTTTCAGGTAACCATTCTACTAACAAAGTTTATATTATGTTCAGTTCAGATTTAGGCTATCAAAGTTGAACGATTCCTTAAAAAGACTTTCTATTCGTTTGAAGTAAAACGCTTTGGTGTGGTGTTGTAGAATAGGAATAAAGCAAAAAGAAAAAATGTTATGAATAAACTGATATTTTTGCATCTTATCAACATCCCTCCGCAACATGCGGGTTAGCGTCAACTTGTTAAATACAAAAAGTAAATGAAGTAAAATGAACATTTTTATTGGTTGAAAATTCCTTTTTTTATTCCTTCAAAAACTAAATCGTTTTATTGTTAAAATGGAGTTTTATGTGAGAAACTTAAGAAATGTTTTATATTATTAGATCTAAGATTAAATGATTGAGATTAAAATGACAAAATTGTAAATTGTGTTTTAATTTTTTGAACTAATTATCAATAATTTAAATAAAGAAACTACCTCATAAAAAATAAACTGCTATAATCAAACCTCCACGAGATCCGTAAGTCTCCTTTTTTATCGGATATAATGAATCAAAAATTAAAAGGCATATTGTTCTATAAAAGTAATCGTTCAACCTTCTTCTTCATTGTTTATAAAACACCATAACTGAACTGATTGGAAAAACACCATATATTCGAGCAACAACTGATCATAAAACACCATGTCTGAACTGATCGTAAAACACCATATATTAGAGCAACAACTGAACGTAAAACACCATGTCTGAACTGATCATAAAACGCCCATATAGTAGAGCAACAATTGATCGTATAACACCATGACTGAACTGGAACAACTAATCATAAAACACCATGTACTAGAGCTTTGAATTACGATTCACGACGCTAGATGTATGATCATAAGAAGAACATGAAAAAAAATATCTTGTTTCCATAAATATCTCAAAAATGGTTAGACATTATCTAATTCGTTTAATTGAATTTTTATTAAATTTACATAACTACCCTTAATGTAAATATATAACTAACGCTACATGTCATTACAAGGCTCCTTCTTACACTTCTCACGCAATTAGCCCTTTTCACAAGAACCTTAACCTTATATATATATATATATATATATATATATATATATATATATATATTCTTTTTGTTATTCTCTTATAACATTTAAGATACATTATTTTATATAATTGTAGGCATGTCGTCGC
Source organism: Scalesia atractyloides (assembly GCA_947069175.1). NCBI lineage: Eukaryota > Viridiplantae > Streptophyta > Magnoliopsida > Asterales > Asteraceae > Scalesia > Scalesia atractyloides. The sequence continues at coordinate 84,716,122 of CAMTDV010000028.1, read as the reverse complement.
GACTCAACTCGTTTAGAACCCTAATAAGTATCACTTGAATGCATATGCTTATATCCTATGATTAACTTATACTTAGACCACTTGGTGTGGTATATCGTACCTCGCCACCTCGCCTCCGTTGGCACCCTATAGCGCCCCTCCCCCATTTCCTAGCCGCCAAAGGGGGGCGCTATCGAAGGTATGTTGGCACACTAACGAGCGCTAACAGCTCTATTAGTGGGCCCTATGCAATTATATCATTTACCAACGGTTGTATTATTTTAAAAAAATTACTTTTATTTTTAAATATTCACACACACATTATATATAAATATATATATATACATGCTAGAACTGATTCACCGCGTTGCGGGGGTCGTTTTTTTAAATGTGATTTGAGCATATTGATTTTTTTGCAATTGTTTTTTAAGAGAAAATAATGAGGGATTACATTTCCAACCATTTAGCTACTTTCAAAGTTGTTTGCGAAATTTATTGTAGTTGAATCTCATGGTATGTTAATATAGCTGAACCCACATCTTACCACAATTTTATATTTATCAATCATAGTTGGATTTCATGAAGCGTTTCAAGCAGAACTTTTCAATTAATTATAGACTTTTAGTAAATATACAAAGGGTATAAATACTAAACATATATAATTTTATAAAAATTAATTCTATTTATTATTATTTTAAATACAAACCTATACGAGCTTTCTTGGCATTTGCGGGGGGGGGTGAGTAATTTGTTGAAATATGTATTTCAAATAAATAGAGAAGAAGATATGAAGTTTACAACAATTTTAATTTACAATTTTAACGTTAAAAATATGTATAAATTTAAAGATGACATCACATTTTACATGGTTGAATATGATTGTATTAGTGAGTTACTTACACGTCAATATAGTAGACTGTGTAGCTAACCACTTCTCCAATTTTATATATATATATATATATATATATATATATAAAATGCCACCTATTTTACTCAAACCATATCATTTCTACCGTCTATTCTCTATACTTTTTATACATGCTATCCAAATCACACAATGTTTCCCAAACAACCAAAACGAGTAGGACCGCAACAATCCGTTTTGGGATAATTTAGCAAACAACGAGCAAGAAGAACGGTACCGAAGAGACCCACGAACGGGTGAGGTTGGGTATTATCCGGTGCCACCTACCACCTCAACCTCCCCTCATCCGATAACGCCACCACCGCTTCCCAATTTTTTTGGATACTATTCCGCACCAAATTAACCACCATTTTTCCATAAACCCAAAACATACTCGAAACCTAAAACATACACGAAACCCAACCCACTTCCTCAAAAGGTGGATGATCGAGAAGACACCGTAAGAGAGCGAGAATGTTGAACGTGCTACTAAAACGATCGAGAGGTGGACGGCTACCAAAGAACTTGCATTGTCACAAACATGGCTCGATGTGTTGGAGGATCCAATTGTTTATAATTTTTAAGTACTTTTGTAGTTTTTATTTTTAAGTAATTTGTGACTTTTGTTTACTTTTCTGAAATTATGTTTTTTTATTTTATTTAAAATAAAAATGGTATATAAATTAAAAAATACAAAATAAAAAAAAACAGATGATTAAGTAATCATAATAGTGACTTTAAACCATTGCATAAAAGTTAAATAAAGAACCTTAAAGTCCCATATGTAACATAAGACCTACGTAGCACTGATGTGGCGTGTTAAAAAAGTTACCCTTTTAACCTCACTCTCCTACCGTATAACCACATCCAATTTACCATCCTTAGTTGTGTATGTTTACTACATTTCTGAAAATAATAATATTAATATTAATAGTACCTGAAAATAATAATAATATTATGTCTTGCGACATAAACCCATCAGCTAAAAACTTTCATAATAACTATTGAGGTTAATCCACTAATATTTTATCTATTTACGTAGGTATTTACAGTTATATATATATATATATATATATATATATATAAAATATAGCATTAATTTATACATTTATATATAATAATATATACTATGTAAACTATATGTTTATCATATTAGATAGATATTTATAATATCTATATAAATAATAGGTTCACTTATGTATTATTCTGTCATAGATGAAATGGGTCAAAGGTCAAATCCAACTTGACAACATAATCAGATCTAAAATGAATAACAGGCATATAACAAAACTGAATAATAAATACTTTAATAATTTACAATTTTTATTTACTGGTTGTTGTTGTTCAATCGTTACAACTTTTATTTACTGGTCCGGTTGCTATATAAAGCTAGCAAAGAGGCTGACACATTCATATGGAAATGGAACTCATGGGTTCCTAAGAAAGTCAATTCGTTTATGTGGAATGCGGATCGTGATCAGATACCGACCCTTGTGGTCTTGAGTAAAAGAAATATTAGTGTAAACTCGATCCAATGTAGTCTTTGCAGTGACGATGAAGAAAGTTCTGGCATCTCCTTACGGGTTGTTGGGTGGCCACGGCTATTTGGCAATTTGTTAGCGGTTGGTGTGGTATTCTGGATATCTTTGCCTTCTCGGATTTGTGATCTCATCAACATCCACAAGTCGTCTAACTTGGATAAAAGAAAGAAAAAAGGGGTGCAAGCGATTATCCTTATAGCGGTTTGGTGCATCCGGGAAGCGAGAAACGACATAGTGTTTATTTAAAGAAAAATCCTAATAAACAAGATTAAAGAAGATATCAAAATGATGGGTTTCCTTCGGATCAAGCATAGCTCCCCTTTTAGATCTATAGGATGGAAGGATTGGTGTAATTTTGTTTTGTAATTTCCTTTGATGTTTGGCGTTTGTGTTTTGCTTGTCGTTGTTTTCTTAATGAAAGTAGCCATTCCAAAAATATGTAATGAGTTATTTGAGATCAGCCCATTAAAATCTCAAATTAAGTTGAACTCACACCTAAATTGCAACTTATTTAATCTACGAGTTTGGACCCAAGTCCGAGTTGTACACCTAGCATGATTAGATTTTTGAACTTACACGAACATAAAAGAATCTACACCTGGTAAATAAATAACTGGTTACATCATATGTCACATTTTGTAAGTCCAACAACATTATTATTCCCGCTTCTCTTATTTTACCTCTTTATATTCTATTTTTTCAAGTAAAACAATTAATTAAATACATAATCACATCTAACCTCAAAATATCGTTTTATAAACTATTTAATATTCTTTCAATAAGACATGCGTTTCTAAACTAGATATATTATATCTAATTACATAATATATACTATTATATACACACTAGATAATGTATATTATGTTATGTGCTACTAAACGAGCCAATTTTGAACTCGTAAAGATGCACATGTATGACTTTCCAAGATAAAACTGTAGACAAAGCCCAAAAGAGTTGGGCCTCAATGAGATACACACATTAAAGCTTATGACAAGGGAGTCAAGTGTCAACTAGTCAAGCAATAGATTCACCCCAATAAAACTACAGCCTCATAAAAAGACCAAAGTTCCAAAGTTCATATTTAAATGTATTAGTGTCTAGTGGACTTGTGGTGTTATATAGTAAAAATTGTTCACTAAAAGTATTTTGTTATGATATTGCATACTACACATCTTGGTCAGAAATTTTGAATCTATATCTAGGTTTTATACTTATTTTTAATTTAATTTAAGAAATAGTTTTAAAAAGTTAAATAAGTAATGTTATATCTTTCTGATTGTCCTTTAAAAATATTTTTCTGAATAGGGACAAAATCTCAACATTTACATATAAATTTGTACTGATAGATTTCCCAGCCTTCAAAGTTTTCCAAATGAATGTGCAGATTATCTTTTAAATGAGACAAAACAATTATTTCAAGATATATGTAGAACGATTAGTAAAGATTGTTGCTTAAACCTTAATTATTTCATATCACTTAACTAAAATGTTGCATTATGCTTGGATTCGTTAACCTATATTCGCGTCATATTGCTGAATAATTGTATTGTACGATCTACTCCGTATACTCTGTTCATGTGTTTTAGTCTCTGTTGTCAAGGCTTATCCAGGCGTGCATCTAGACCCACTTTTCAGGCTCAACCCAGTCTTCTCGCTTCGCTTCAAAAGCCCCATTTTTAGGCCCCAAGAGGCATTTTCAGGCCAAGTTCCAACAAAATTTCGGTCAAAAATCCTAAATAAGACTGGAAACAACTTATAAGAACCCTAAATAAGCCTGAAAACAACTTAAAACTAGCCCTAAAGAAGCCTAAAACATGTCTAAAATCCCTAAAAATTGTATTTTTATACTAAAAAATTCGCCTAACAAAGCCATCGCTTTTTAAGCACCTTGCATTGAGGCCCAAGGCTCACCCTTTACCCTTCAGTGCGTCTTTCGCCTTTAACAACTATAGTTTTAGTGATGGAACTTCGTCCCTTTTCAAGTAATTTAATTCAAGTTTAGTTTGAGAAAAAAATCAAATCTATTGATACCAATCATACATATCTTGGATCAAGCGGTATGCATAAAATTGAATTAACTGAAATCGAATAACTAAACCGAAGCAATAACCGATGGTTAGGTTTTATAATTTTTGAATAATCAAATTTTCGGTTTCGGTTAATCATATATCTAAAACTGAAAATAACCGAACCGATTAGCCAAACATATATATATATATATATATATATATATATATATATATATGTAGATATATATGTGTAATATATATGTATATATATATATATAATCAATCTACCAAACTTTATTAATGTAATATTATTTATAAGTTCCTGGCACACTAATTTTTTTTTAATTTTTTAGTCCAATTGAGAGTCCATTAATGTTTGTTTTATTATGTATATAGGGCGCATTATCAATATGCATGTGGTATCTATATAATTTTACAAGTTTTATATTCATGAGTTTATATTCTACAAGTTTTGTATATATCGGATAATTAACCGAAACCAATCCATAACCAATGGTTAACTGACCATCAGTTATGGTTATGGTTAATACTTTTCAATTAACCGAACCGACGGTTAACCGATTTTGCACACCCCAATCAAGTTGACGTAGACGTGAACATGAATCATGCTTTCATTATACACACTGTAAACGACAACCTAAAGATGATGGGAAACCATCACCCATTAATTGAACGAACACTTAATTTGGGACCTAGTAATGTGAAAGAATTTTGAAATTTGTTACCAACTTTGATTGATAGAAGAATGTGAAATGGACAATTTGGACATATATCATCAACATTGATGATGAAAAAATAATGAGTGAAATGGTTATGCAGTACAGATAGATTTAAATGGGTGATAAATGAAATAGTATGATTTTAATAAGGTTCAGGTCTACAAGCTCAAAATGATTTATCTGAATGATCCATTTGCTACTTACATTTTATGAATTTAGTTAATTTACTTTTGAAATATTATGGTTTCCATCATAGTTCATAATTTTGTATACATGAAACATTATGAAAATGAATTCAATGCCAAAATTCACGACGTGCCAAGACTTGTGTTTTGGTATAGGTGTGAATATTTGAAAGCCTTGGCTATCCTAACTTCATTTCACCACCTCACTTGATGTTTTACCTTGCTATCTCAAGTAGTTTGCTAGACTTAAAGTAACTTAACCCCGCCTAACCTCCGACACTTAGTTAACTCTTTCCATGTCGGGAATGGCTCACCCGGGTTAAAGCTTACTTGACTACTTTATATAGTAATTAGTTGTACATTTCCTTTTCATTCATGAAAATCCGAATCATCCTTGTGATGATTTGTGCATTGGTGAATCATACAGTGAGGTGTTCATAGCTTCATGCTTGACTCCCATGAACTCTATTATTATATATGACGGACTTATTATTAGATATACTATATAAAATATAAATATAAACATAACCGAAACCTTGATGTTAATAGGAATATGAGTACACATCGTGAATATAGCTTATATTATCTTTGTTCTTTATTCCTCGTTTGCAATTCTAATGGGCATGTTATGACCCATGAAAACACTTTAAAACTTAGTGTCCAAACGAGTGTCTAGACGAGATATACTTTTTGCATACATATACTTTTATACTTAATTTCGAATCTAAACATTTCATAAACTCCAAACACCTGAACACCTTCGTTTTTCTATTCTCATCAACTCGTCAATACGCGGATAATCGGAAAGCTTTGCAAAGTTGTGAGTGCACTCGAACACCTTTTTTACGCTTTACACTTTTGGGTGCAATATGTTTAACCTATCAAATTACACATTCACACTTATACTTTATGCAAAAACAAACAATCCATACATGCATGATTACAATACGTGATACTTGATTTGTATTATATGAATATTCTTATGTGATTCACTTGTCATACTTCGTACGAACCTCCCCTTAACATGTATAACGCTATAGAAGTAACGCACCGCCCGTAGTCTTGTGGTCATGTTAAGTCTTCAAATTCATGCGGTAATCAGAGGATTGACTTATAAAATTGCATGCCATGATACATTAATCTAGTTAACTATTTTTGACATTCAGATTCGTTTAAACCTTTTTACATACTTATGCTAATATTAAACTTGTGTACTCGTCAATACTTTATGTGCGAACTATACTTTTTAAACATGTTGTAGGTAGATGATGTGGATATCAACGAAATCTAGTGGGGGGACCTAGAAACACGCCAAACTTTAAATTCATGTTTATAGATTAGTTATACTTTGCTTGTTGTATTTTGTTTTCCAAATTCATGAACTTGAATTGTTAGCAATGAAATGAAATATTATATACTAAATATTTATCACACTTAGTGTTATGAAGTCTCGAGCAATCTAATTAGGTCCGCCGGCGATGATTCCATCATCGGTTGGGGTATGAACAACAAAAACAAATAAAAGGGACATTTATATTAATTTAAACAATAACGTTACTTAAAATTAAAAGAAATACAGAAGTAATAATAAAGATAATTAAAAGACATTAATAAACCATGTAGTCTAACTAAGATTATGTTTTTTCATAATTTATTTTTTCATGTCCTTGGTTATTTATCTCTCGGTTCTGGTAATGTGATCGGTGTTTATAGGATTCGGATTCAGGATGGACTAGCATTCGGGGTTTCGGGTTAGCTATATGGGTTGTTTGAGTCGAAAGAACGGTTATGTTGGTGCATTTTTTTATAAAATTTGAAGAAATTTGTAAAATTTTGAGAGTATGAAAAAGGGTGTAAATGTGGGTTATTTTATAAGATAATTGAGTTATTTTTATATTGAAAAAATCTTTAAAAAGAAGTTGTTGGTTAACTGCTATATTTTAAACCAATCAATTATAATCGTCCACCGCCAAAGCCATTTTGCCTCCACACCCTATGAAGATATTGCCTACAGCCATGGGGCAACGCCCAAAACGATGAGGATGGGGCGTGGATTAAACTTGTGTACTCGTCAATACTTTATGTGCGAACTATACTTTTTAAACATGTTGTAGGTAGATGATGTGGATATCAACGAAACTAGTGGGGGGACCTAGAAACACGCCAAACTTTAAATTCATGTTTATAGATTAGTTATACTTTGCTTGTTGTATTTTGTTTTCCAAATTCATGAACTTGAATTGTTAGCAATGAAATGAAATATTATATACTAAATATTTATCACACTTAGTGTTATGAAGTCTCGAGCAATCTAATTAGGTCCGCCGCGATGATTCCATCATCGGTTGGGGTATGAACAACAAAAACAAATAAAAGGGACATTTATATTAATTTAAACAATAACGTTACTTAAAATTAAAAGAAATACAGAAGTAATAATAAAGATAATTAAAAGACATTAATAAACCATGTAGTCTAACTAAGATTATGTTTTTTCATAATTTATTTTTTCATGTCCTTGGTTATTTATCTCTCGGTTCTGGTAATGTGATCGATGTTTATAGGATTCGGATTCAGGATGGACTAGCATTCGGGGTTTCGGGTTAGCTATATGGGTTGTTTGAGTCGAAAGAACGGTTATGTTGGTGCATTTTTTTATAAAATTTGAAGAAATTTGTAAAATTTTGAGAGTATGAAAAAGGGTGTAAATGTGGGTTATTTTATAAGATAATTGAGTTATTTTTATATTGAAAAAATCTTTAAAAAGAAGTTGTTGGTTAACTGCTATATTTTAAACCAATCAATTATAATCGTCCACCGCCAAAGCCATTTTGCCTCCACACCCTATGAAGATATTGCCTACAGCCATGGGGCAACGCCCAAAACGATGAGGATGGGGCGTGGAGCCCCCCCCCCCCCCCCCCCCCTCAAAACCGAGTAGTCTTAGTAAGAGGTGGGGCATAAACAACAAATCCAAGGATTTTATGAGGAGAGTGTGAGGATGGGGAGGCAACATATGCGTCGACAGGACCCAGGACGAGTACAGAAAAAATCAGACTCCTATAAAGATAAACATATAATATAAAGTCAATAACTAAATGCCTAGGCCTAGCTAAAGAATTCAAGTTTCAACTTTTAATTAACAAACATCAAAAATTCAAGTTTTAACTTTCAATTATCAAACATCAATACCTTGACCAAACCAAAGAAATTCAGATTTAAGCCATTAACTAAACTCAGTCCCTAACCAGGTTGAATAAATCAAAATAATAAACTTAAACAAATCTTACCTTGGATCATCGCCCTAAGTTACCACCAACCTTGATCCTTCGATCGTGCCTTTGAATTTCGACGGTCGCATTCACACACTGTCATACTCGCGTTCTCTTTTTCAATTTTTCCCGATCATGACTATCATTGTTCATTTTCCTGTTCCAAGTTCCCACCCTCAGCCCTCCAATCCTTTTTTTATTTGAATTTAAATTTCTATCAGGTTTAATTGTTTAACTAATTGGGGCTATTTTATTTTGATTTAGTTGTAGTCATTAGGTTTGAATATACATAATTTTTCAATATATATATTCCGGACCCCTAGGAAGATCGGTCCATGAGCTTTTACCCAACCCACCCCTCATCCTGACCAACCCTGTCGATGACGGTGGTGCGATATTCGAGGGGAGTGAGTAATTTTTATTTTTAAACAAGGAGAGTAAAGTAGTCATTTTAAATAGTTATTAGATTTGTAAATATCAAAAATGACAAAATCTGTAAAAATATCCTTACCACCTAAAATTGTCTTATTCTTCGTCTACATCTTTTTTTTATTTTTTTATTTTTAATTTCAGGTTGATCAAATTAAAAAGAATAAACAAATCAGATTTAATGATATAACTTATATAATTAAATATCTAAAATATGATCAATCAGAAAAGTTGAGGGAAAAAATGTTTTTAGTCTACCGGGAAGATAATTAATAAAATAAATCAAAGTCCTTGAAAGTCTATGATGTATTGTAGTAACTTTGTTAATTAATCATCCACTTTATGAACAAAATTAGCTCACTGGTTTTTAGTCACTTTTCATATATATATATATATATAATATATATATATATAGGTAGGTAGGTAGATAGAGGTTCATATGAGAAAATTTAAAAGTGTGAGAAGGATAATAAAGAATCTAAACCATTAGTTATTTAATCTAATGGTTGAGATTATAGTGACAATTCTGTAAATAGTGTTCACTATTAAACTAACTAATTTTCTGGATTAAGAGTATAAAGATAAATTTAAAATTTTTAAATTAAGAAACTAACATTAATGCACATGCAAAGTTCTCCTCTTCTTTTTTAAACGTTAATAACTTTTTATACGTAACTTTTTTAAAAAAAAATTACATCATAATAACGAATGTTTTTTTATCTTTAATATGAGTATTATATTGATGTATTTATGTAGAGAAAAAAATTATGTCTCGCTTGGATGTTTTAGTCCATGGTGTTTTTTCTATGTTCATACAATAGTGTTTTAATTATAGGGTGTTATTTTTGTCATATTTCTGTTCTTCGTAAGATGTATGCCTTCAATATACACGTTGTGGTGTTTTTATGAGTTAGAGTGTTATTCTTGTTATATTTAATGTGAGGACAAAGATCCTTACATTGCTATGGTTTCTGGTGTCTTCAGTAAGTTTCTGTTGTCTTCAAAGAGTTAGGGTGTTATTTCTGTTTGATTCTGATTAAAGTGTTGACTGGTGATATATTAGGGTGTTATTTCTATTATATTCAATGTTAGGGTGTTCTTTATAAGATGTGTGGCCTTCAATATAACTGTTGTGGTGTTTTTATGAGTTATGGTGTTATTTTTGTTATATTATGTTTTTATAAGATGTATGCCTTCAATATATATGTTGTGGTGTTTTTATGAGTTAGAGTGTTGTTTCTGTTATATTTATGTTCTTTATAAGATGTATGCCTTCAATATACATCCTGTGGTGTTTTTATGAGTTAGGGTGTTATTTCAAATTCGAAAATCCATATAATAACTGCCAAAAATCGGTGGCATATATTCATTCCATAATTAGATTTTATTAGTTAAATTACACTTATACCCTTAAACTACCAAAATAAAAAAAGGACACATGTCACCTCCAAAATCTTTCTTTATCCTTCTAACAATTTTAAATTTTCTAACAATAACCTCACCCTATATATATATATATATATATGTATATATACTTATCTTTCAATTTATGCAACCCATTTTTATCCGCAACGTATATAAAACGATAATTTCTGACATCATAATTCCAAAATAACCCGATAAAATAAACATTCATATTTATAGTTGGACTCAAACGGGATGCGTGTGTACTTACATTTACATATATTTTTAATAACAATTGTCTGCGATATATAATATAATATGCATGACGCCACCCACTCAAATAATGTGACGTAAATGTAAACACAAATTCAAATATTCAATATTTCCTCCATGAAAACGATGTTTGAAGTTCGCAATCTTTAAAAGCGTGAATTGCGTGTGTTAGAATAAGTCTACATAATCGACTAGCTGTTGACACGTATATTTTTTGGCGGCATATTTTCATTCAATGTTTGTTATATAATATTATATTGATTGATTTCAGTATTGGGTGTTACACGGTACAACTGATTTGCTTCTGCAACAGTGCAAGACTATTTTGTCTTTTAAACAGATGGAGAAAAACAATACACGTTTCGCATACACATATTATAATATTTCGCCCAAAAAATACATGAAAGTTAGTATTAGGATGTGTCTCATATAATATTACGTAATAGAGTGAACGAGAGAATAAAATAAAAATGAAATGGATCATTATATTTTACTGTGATGTTTCGTTACTAATATGTGAATATGAATAGAATAAATCATTACTTTCTCCATTTAATAGAAAAAAAAAGACAAAGTAAAGAAATATAATTAAATTAAAAGCGGCAATAATATAATTGCCTCAATAATAATAATAACTAGGTTTATCACCGTCGCCGCATTACGGTTAACTTATTTTGCTATATAGTATTTGTTTACATGTGTTTTGAAATCGTTACGAGCGCGTTGCATACGAAATCGCTGACAATAATAAAAAGAAAATATATAAAAAACACTAGAAAATAACTTAAAGAAATCAACAAAAAAAGTTGTATGGTGATGATTTTGTTGGTATAAAACCCGTAATCAGATATGAGCAAATAGTACTAGGTACTGATACCGAATTTCCCGAACCAAAAGATCTTAAGTACCAATTCGGTACCGACTTTTGGCGTTCCTGGTACCGGTTCTCTATTGGTTTTTACCTTCATATACCGGTACCGGTATTTTCGATACCAGTACCGATTCGGTATCGGTTGCCACCGAGCTCATCCCTACCCCTGAAGCTAAAATATAAATCATTAAATTTGAATAAAATCAACAAAAAAAAGTTGTATGATACCGTTGTTTTTTACGGTACCCGTGATCAACGATAAGCAAATGGTACCGGGTAGTAGTACCGAATTTCCCGAACTAAAAGATTTTTAAAATGAACTTGGTACCGACTTTTGGCGTTTTCGGCACTAGGTTGGTGTCGGTTTTTACCTTAATGTATCGATAACGAACCGGACCATACCAGTATTTTCGATACTAGTACCGGTTGACACCAAATTCATCCAACTTAAAAAATAAAGAAACTAATTATTTTTACAATATTAAAATAATAAAACTAATAAAAATCTATATATGTTATTATAATATTTAAAACACTAATTAATGTATAATATATATATTATATATATAATATTCGTAATTTATAAATGTATTTGCTCAAAGAAAGTACTTTGTATATGTAGGTTATCAACTCAAACGCAGTGCCAGTCCAAGCTTTTTGGTGGCTCTAAACGAATTTTAAAGGGGAGCCTCTTTTAAAAAAGATTATTTTGTTTAACATTTTATAAATCGAGACCTTTTCGTTTGATGTAAAAAAAAAAGTAATGCACCCTTTACGAACTTTAAATAGAATGTGAAAACCACATCGGATACTATAAGGAAAAAATACCTTAAGAGCTGAGATCATTTGAATTCTCATAGCCTCGTTAAACGATTAAAATATTATTGCAAGTGTCCATAGGTATTCCATACTATCCTGCAGAAAATAACTTGTAAATATCCTACATCATTTTCTATACACCAAAAAGTTGATCCAACAAACACGATCAGTTTCAAGACTTTTAAGAATACTAATCATCCAAGTTCATGGAGTGAAAATGCAAATCAAATTAGCATAGTATAAAATCAATATACCCAAGCTTTATCATACAAATATAAGTTCAAGCTTTATGTAACTTTTTAAAACAAACAAGCTGAAATAGAAATTGAGTTCTAGTAGACTTATAAGATCCAAAACAAAAAAAAAACACATCATTGTTTAATTTAAAACTAAACGTAATATAAACTCATAATTTATAGCTATCATTTGTATGAGATAATATGTAAATCGGTATTTGTATAAATAGTCATGATTAATAATAACATCAATTCAATATGTTATTATTCTCCATAAATCCTTCAAATTTAGATAAATTAATATAATTCATCCAACAAATTAAAAAAAAACTAGATTTCATGATTATCACATATTTTAATTTAAAATAATAAATTTTATAAAGGAAGTTTTATTTATTTAACAAATTTCATAAATCCTTTAATAAGATAATTATTTAAAATTATGAAAAAATTATATAAAGTTCCAGTATAATTATATAATCCATAAAATTCAATATATAAATATATATACATAATTTATTTGTGAAAATCTTGTATTTTTATATAATTAAAACATGTATAGATCACAATTAAATTCATGAATTCCCAAAAATTAAGAAAAAATTCTATAAAAATTCCCTAATGTTCATATAAACTAAATTCCCTAATTAAAACATAAATAATTCACTAAAATTCCAATTGATATCTAAAAACTCCCAAGATTTACAAAAAAATATAATAGTATGGTATATAACAGTAATCTACCCTCAATTTCATCAAAACACAAGTCTAAACCTAAAAGCCCCAATTTCTATGAATGTAGAACCCTAATCTTAACAATAACTAAATTCAAATAAAATAAGCATTCTATCACTGAAATTGATAGAGGGCTTTTGTAGAATGAAAAATAGATAATATTAGGCTTTGGAATCACCTGAAAAGAACAAGAATTGAAGGAGATGTCGTCACTTGAAGCTTGGAGCCTTAGAATGTTCTTCGATCAAATTCGCGAGATGTAGTGGATGAAATAGGATGATTCCAATGTGTTTTTGTATGGTTTGATCAAGTGATCATGTGGTATAACTTCCAGAGGTTAATTTAACAATTTGGGTAAAACCCATTTGATGTTCATGTTTAAGTTTTAATGGTCAAAAATCTTGTTTTCAATTCGGATAGGTTAGTGTCATATGAAACGATTTGTTTGCGTGGAACTTAATTCTCCACTAAATGCGACTTGATTGGGATTAAGAGAACAGCAAATCGTCAGCTAAAGCGTTACATTGAGTCGCGACGGGTTTATTGTTGGTTGGAACACGAATGGGTAAAGTTTGTGGGGAAGAAAAAGCATCAGGTTTGAAGGTTCAGGTTAAAAACAATACAATACTGAATGTATTTAACGTTGTAGCTGAGTTGGTTGAGGGTTCGATTGGTTTAAGCAGTGACCAGGGTTCAAGTCCCTGGTCACGCGTTTTTTTATTTTTTTTCTGCTCTTTGTTTCAAATTAACTTACATAATTAACTCAATTAGTGTTTCCCTTATGTAAAAACTAACTGAAGTAACTGCAAAAGCTTATACGCTTATCGTTTTTAGCCCGGTTTTTAATCCAATGCGATACGTGACGACAATTAAATTATAAAATATTAAAAATTATAAAGATTATTAAACATTCCTATTTTTACTTAATTGAAAAGGTCCGGTTTTGCAATCCGGGTCGGATCCCGGAGATATGATTTTTGCGGATGTTACATATGATTCATCAAATCACAAAATATCAATTTTGTTAATGATTTCGTGTCACACCCCAACCGATGGCGGAAACATCGGGATGAGACGAACAAATTGCTCAAAACTTCATAACGCTATGTGACAATATAGATTAAATTCAAATTTCATTCAAGACTAAATTGTCATACAAAAATTCCAAATAATAGTCAACAATTGTTTCAAAACGTCATAACATCAAAATGGACAAATTAATCTAGGCGAGTATCTAAGCAATCCTACTAGATTTCTTGCATCATCGTGTAACGCTCCGCGTTTCTATACTTTCTATATTTGGAAACCTTGTATCGTACTTCTATTTTTAGTAAGCGTTGTATCTTGTATTCGTCTTTCGTTGTAAATGTTGTAAACCGAGACTTGGATTGTAATGAGAAACTCGTATTTTATCTATATTATGTTAATTATAGTCATGTTACACTTATTCTTGTTCATACTTTAAACGTGTAAACATATTCGTGGTACTCTCAATCGTAAACGTGTGATAACTCGCAAACTTGATTTGTATTGCGTAAACGAGACTCAAACGTGAAATCTTTAATCGTTAAACTAAATTCGTTACGAAAATATAATTACCTATTCATATTATTAATTAATTAATTAATTAATTAAATTAGTTAATAAAATTAATTAATTTCTTTTTACAAAAAAAATTAAAATGCTAATTTATACATATATATATATATATATTATATATATATATATAACATTTTGAATTTAAATGTTAATATAATATCTTCCTTAATAAAGTCCAAGGTTTAAAGTGTAATTATTGAATTCTTGAACTTCAGAGGCCTTTCCTGCCAATTGTGAAACTGAATTATTGAGTTTTGATTAAAAATAAAAAGAAAATAATAATAATCAAACAAAACCGGATCCGCGGGACTCGAACCCGGGACCTCCGGTTCAACATGCAGCGCCTTAACCACTCCGCCACTCGCCATCAATCTGAAGTAACCCGGGAACAAAAGCCTTATATGCTTGTTCCCGATCGAGCTGAAAGGCAACAAGCGCGGACAGCAAACAATTGGGCGGGTTTTTGGTTAATTTTTTGAACTTTTTACCATTAATTACCCACTTAAACCCCACCTAACTAACCCTAATCCTTCCCCTATAAAACCCACCTCTAATCCAAGCATTTTTACACTTTAATCTCTCTCAAATCACTCTCAAATCACCTCAAGATCCTTGCAACATCAGATTTTCGAGCAGATTGTATACCTCTTACTAAAGTGAGTGTAACTCACTCATTTCTTAATGAAATCACTCCATTCTTTTTCCTACTTGCTTGGATAAACTTTGGGTTGAATTCCTAGGTTTCTCCCTGGAGAATCCAGACCTGGAAATGCCCCGAAATGTCCACAAACTTTCTGTTTTGTCTAAACTTTTATCAAACTTGTGTTTTAACTTCAACAAACTTGTGTTCTTGTGCTTACAATCAAGCTTATGATTAGTAAAGCCTAACCAAGCTTGTTAACATGAACTAAGGGCTGTTTTAACACCCTAAACTTTCTGTTTTTGAAGAGCATTGAGCTCACAAGTGATGCAAGTTCTTAAACTAGTTCATGTGTGTCCACCAAGGAAGCTTGGGCTATCCTAACTTGAGACCACACATCACTTGATGATTTTTCATCAAGATCCCAAGATAGTTTGATAGACTTAAAGTGTCACAACCCCACAAAGCCGTTGACGATTGTCCTCGTGTGCTCGTCGGGTTGTTGAATACTTGGCTACTTGGTATCTAGATGACACCTTATCATTCTTGTCTTTACATTCTTGTATAGTATATAGTTCTTGTACCCTCCTTGTTACCAATGGTAACTTGTGTAGTGGTGAACATAATCCGAGGTTCAAAGTGGATGGTTTAACCTCCCACCTCATACTTGACATACATGACACTAGAGGTTACAAAGTGGATGGTTCATCCTCCCACCTCCTACATGACTATAATGATATATATATAACTATATTATAAAAGTCTAAAACCGAAACCTTGATAATGAACTTATAATCACCTATCAAGTTATTAAGTTTAACACTAAAGTATGTAATTCCTTGTCACGATTCTAATAGGCCCCGAACCTATGAAATCACACCCAAACTCGTAAGAGTTACTATAGTGTCAAGAACGAGTGTTACATCTTAGTGAATACTTTCGTATCATAATACTTTATCAAACATATTTTTTTATCATGCTCGAATACTCCTAATCTCCCGTTGAACTATACTCATACGCCTCCTTTCCTCTTGTAGGATAATTCGGCGTCATCCTCGAACCAACGTCTTCACGGATTGTCAAGTGTAGAAAAGACTTAGCAAAACCGTGAGTACACTCGACCCACTTTGTTTATAACACTTTTCGGGTGTAACATGTTTCCATATACAAAATCACGAACACTTGAACTTTATGAAACACACAAACGATCCCATATACATGAAAGCTTGAATCTTATACTTGATGCTTGTCTTGGATATTCGTATTGCTATGCTTTAATCATTAACTATTTTTAGCCTTCGTTTGACATGCTTAGCGCTATAGGAATTCACGCATCCACCTCCATCGTGTTATTCGTGAGGTCATGTTAAAACATCGTGATTGCGTTAAGGGTTTGATTATTAGTATTGCATGCCTTGATATTGCTCTTGTATAGATTTGGTTGCCATGAGGATTGTTTAAACTTATTCATATACGTATGCTATGCCTAAACTTGTGTACTCGCCTTTGCTTTCGCATTGACGTTATTTTAAAACATGTTACAGGTTGAAGGAGATGATGCTATGAAAACAATATAGCAAGGACTAGATACACACAAATTAGACGTTAGGTTTAATGTCGATGTATCAATTTTGTTATGACTTTGCAAATGTTGTATTGTTCTTTGTTTTGTTACATTGATGTATTTGACAATTCTTATGAAATGAAATATGGTTTAATTAATTATTGTCACTTAATAATGTTGTGAGCAATGAGCAATCTCGTTTTCGTCTCATCCCGATGTTTCCGCCATCGGTTGGGGTGTTACAATCCGCTTTCTGCAACATGTATTAAAAGCGTAGATCAATATAAAAGTATTGGCGAGCATACAAGTTTGAAATTAATTATAAGTATAAAAGTTTGTTTTGATTGTGACAAGTATATATTCAAGTCGAATCGCACGAATATGTAGACCACTTTCGCATAACCATAGCATATAATCGAATTCCTTAACTAGCATGCATAGTATTCTAAGCATAACGATATCATGAGAATACAAGTCAAAGCTAATAAGCATAAGCAACTCAAGCATAACAAGTAGCATGTATAGACGAGTTTAAACTAACACCTATAACTCACATAAGCGTAACTGATGGCACATTTGGTATTGTGAACATATTTAATTTTGTTTAAAATAAATTTTGTAATTTATACATGTTGCACCCCAAAATGCATTGAAGTGTATTGGTAATGCAACTCCGAGGTCGTCATACATGGATAACGAAAGTATATAAACATTAGAGGTTGTCGAAGCGCTAAATAATATGAATATATATTTATATATTTATAAAAATTTAATTAAATTCGAGGGGTTTTGTTTTATATAAGTTAACGAATTTTGATCTTACGGATTTTACAAAAAACCGGGCAGAGTTTCCTCTGTTTTTGGGCAATCCTGACAACTCAAGTTGTCGATTTAATTTTCAAAACACGACAAGTTCATCTACAATGTATATATAACTTTTGTCAAGTGCAAAAACCTAAATTGTCGAATATTAAACGATTTTTAAACTAGTATATGAATTTAGTCACGATATGTTGATTCGGCTTTTAACTTGGTGTAATTAAGTTTTAAATAATATAAGTGTGGAAGACACAAAATTTATAGTCATGGCGATTTGGAATCGGTTCGTGTTATATATATAAAAAATATATGTAACATAACAAGAGTAAATAAATAACAAATATATATAAAATGAAAAAACGGATTTTCTTTACCGAGTCACTAGCTAAGTTGATCAAGCCTGCCTGAGTTGACCGACAGTCTTGGTTCAGTTGACCGCCTTTGACCATCTTGACTGCTGTCGAACGAGCCTAAACCGACGTGAACCAAGCCGTGTCTTGACCGGAAGATCCGTGCCAACCAAAACCAAAATCGTTGAACTAAACCGAGTCAAACCAACATCTGACCCGGAACTTCGAACCAGATCTGGACTGGTCTTGAATCGAGTGAACCGAACCAAACAAAATAAACAATCACCACTGATGTCGCCGAATCGGAATCTGAACCGCCTCATACCGGATCTGAAATGAACCAAGTTGTCTGACCCGAGCCACAACTGAACCAAGACTGACCTGAGACCCGCCGTCGTCGTCGCCGCTAAACCTGCTGCCGCTGCTGAACTGCGGCTTCTGTCGATGTGGTGCTTGCTCTGGTGCCCCCGCGATCGTGAGGGGGCAGAGGAGAGAGAGCTGAGGTGTGTCGGGTATGGTGGTGCGTGCGAGGGTGGCAGCGAGGGAGATGAAGGTGTGGTCGGCAAGGAGGGACGGTGGTGTTGTCAGAAAACGCGGTGTCGGAGATGAGGGGTAGGTTCAGGTGTGAGGATGAGGGAGGAGGTTCGCCGGAGATGCAGGTGGTCGCCGACTCACCGCCGGTCGCCGGAATCGCAGGGGCAGGTTTGCAGCTAGGGTTTCTGTATGTGTGTGTGTTGTGTATATAATTAGGGAAGTAGGAGGTTTAGTTAGGGTTTAGGTAGTGTGCTGGGCCAAGGCCCGTTAACCTGTTCTAACGTTTTTTAGTGGCCCGAGCGCACCTACACGATCTGGTTTCAATTACGAGCAACGTAAAAACGTCGTATTTGTTTTGTTTATTATTATTATTATTATTATTATTATATTATTATTTTTTCATTATTATTATTATTATTATTATTATTATTATTTTATTTATAAAAGAATAAATAAATAAATAATAACAACGATAATAAAAATGGACAAATAAATAATTTAGTGTTACGACACGTATTTCCTAAAATAAAATTTTACGGAAACGCGAGGCGTTACAGTCTCCCGTACTTTAGGGAATTTCGTCCCGAAATTCATTCAAGAGGAAGGCTTAGGAAAGAAATAATCACATTTCGATGTATGCTGGTATAACTGTGAATTAGGTGGTGAGTGATTAGAGTTTGTATTTAAACATAACAATGAAACACCGAATTTCTCATGGCACGTTTCACGAGACCTTAGCAATATGGTATTAACACTTATATATAGGAAGTACCAGCGACGTATCCACCATGTTCATACCATATTACGTTCGTTTCGCTAATCGATCCATGTTACATTTCGTGTCATAATCAGGTTTGTTTGCGTATTACGAGTAAGACTGATAGCGTATATAGGGTCTCAAGTATGTAAGTATAATTGTATTTAAGTATGAAAGATACTGTAAAGTATGAGTATAAGTGTAAGTGTGCGTATTCGCACATTCGTGTACAATACAGATGATATATTTTAGTTTAACCAAGATTAACGGATTACTGGCATGTGAATAAACAGGTCAAACCATCGTGTACCGCAATGTAGACTACCCATCATCGTCAAAACGAAGAGGGTGTAAAATAGTTTACTTAACATGACCTCAAGAATACGGGCGGGCGTCAGTCCTATAGCGCTACACAAGCGCTATACATGTTAAGGTATGGCTTGATCAGAGTTAATGACGAGTCTACCACATAAACATGTGAATAACAAGTCAAACCATCGTGTACGCAATGTTGACTAGTCAGTATTGTCGAAACATAGTGTAAAATAGTTTACTTAGTATGAAATAGTTTACTTAACATGACCCCAAGTCTCAAGGGCGGTGCGCTACTCCTATAGCACTACGCATAGTGCTATACATGTTAAGGTGTGGTTTTATAACGAGTTTATCACATATAATGTTCCAGTAATCCCAAATCAAGTATGATGTTTAGTATGCACCTATAGAATCGTTGTGTAATAGATTTAGTATAAATGCGAAGTTTGTCGTGCATAAATTCGATTTTAGTATAGTGTGACATTGAAAAAAAAATGAAGGAATAAGAATTATATAGCATAAAATGTAAGATAGCATAAAAGAGAGGCTTGATAAAATGTTGGAGTGTTTCAGTTTTAGAAACTTCGACTATTCCAAAGTGACTCGTAAGTCCTTTCGAATTAGGGAGACATGATTTGGCCTAATAGGTATAATACTCTCGTCGCCAAGCGATTAATGGTACTTTACCCTTTCAGTTAGTACATGTCCCTAATTTGATCAAAAAATACGAAACTTTGGCGAGATTGAAAATTGAGGAGCGGAACCAGTCATCAAGGTGTGGATGTCAATCCTAGCTTGACAATTTCGTCCCCAAATTGTGGTTTATTGAACGTATCAAGATATAATCTCGAATCGTCAATAAGGATCCACTAGATAATGAAATGAAACTCCCATCAAGATATGGATATCACTCCTGACTTGATGGTGAATTTCGTGCGAAATAACAAGTAGAGTGGATTGAAATTTGTCACCAATTGTGGGAATCACCCCTGTTTTGATGAGTTATTTCAATTGTGGAACAAGAATATACTCAAAAATGTGTATTGTGTTTTGTGTCTTAGGAAAAACATATTGTAAGTTTTAAGACCAGAAAGGGGAGGAGCATGATAGAAAGAATAACAATTTAGACAAGTATCACAAATGGTCAAGAGTATGGCACTTAAACTATAGACTAGGTCGAACATGGCAATTCTACCTAATTCCCTATAGTTATGGCTCTGATACCAATCTGTCACACCCCAACCGATGGCGGAAACATTGGGATGAGACGAACAAATTGCTCAAAACTTCATAACGCTATGTGACAATATAGATTAAATTCAAATTTCATTCAAGACTAAATTGTCATACAAAAATTCTGAATAATAGTCAACAATTATTTCAAAACGTCATAACATCAAAATAGACAAATTAATCTAGGCGAGTATCTAAGCAATCCTACTAGATTTCTTGCATCATCCGCTTTCTGCAACATGTATTAAAAGCGTAGATCAATATAAAAGTATTGGCGAGCATACAAGTTTGAAATTAATTATAAGTATAAAAGTTTCGTTTTGATTGTGACAAGTATATATTCAAGTCGAATCGCACGAATATGTAGACCACTTTCGCATAGCCATAGCATATAATCGAATTCCTTAACTAGCATGCATAGTATTATAAGCATAACGATATCATGAGAATACAAGTCAAAACTAATAAGCATAAACAACTCAAGCATAACAAGTAGCATGTATAGACGAGTTTAAACTAACACCTATAACTCACATAAGCGTAACTGATGGCACATTTGGTATTGTGAACACATTTAATTTTGTTTAAAATAAATTTTGTAATTTATACATGTTGCACCCCAAAATGCATTGAAGTGTAAAAAAGGGGTCGAGTATGCTCACAATTTCGCAACGCATTCCTTGGAAATCCCGCGAGGAGTGAAGAGCTTGGTAATGCAACTCCGAGGTCGTCATACATGGATAACGAAAGTATATAAACATTAGAGGTTGTCGAAGCGCCAAATAATATGAATATATATTTATATATTTATAAAAATTTAATTAAATTCGAGGGGTTTTGTTTTATATAAATTAACGAATTTTGATCTTACGGATTTTACAAAAAAACGGGCAGAGTTTCCTCTGTTTTTGGGCAATCCCGACAACTCAAGTTATCGATTTAATTTTCAAAACACAACAAGTTCATCTACAATATATATATATATATAACTTTTGTCAAGTGCAAAAACGTAAATTGTCGAATATTAAACGGATTTTTAAACTAGTATATGAATTTAGTCACGATATGTTGATTCGGCTTTTAACTTGGTGTAATTAAGTTTTAAATAATATAAGTTGCAAGACACAAAATTTATAGTCATGGCGATTTGGGATCGGTTCGTGTTATATATATAAAAAATATATGTAACATAACAAGAGTAAATAAATAACAAATATATATAAAATGAAAAAACGGAATTTCTTTACCGAGTCACTAGCTAAGTTGATCAAGCCTGCCTGAGTTGACCGACAGTCTTGGTTCAGTTGATCAAGCCTGCCTGAGTTGACCGACAGTCTTGGTTCAGTTGACCGCCTTTGACCATCTTGACTGCTGTCGAACGAGCCGAAACCGACGTGAACCAAGCCGTGTCTTGACCGGAAGATCCGTGCCAACCAAAACCAAAATCGTTGAACTAAACCGAGTCAAACCAACATCTGACTCGGAACTTCGAACCAGATCTGGACTGGTCTTGAATCGAGTGAACCGAACCAAACAAAATAAACAATCACCACTGATGTCGCCGAATCGGAATCTGAACCGCCTCATACCGGATCTGGAATGGACCAAGTTGTCTGACCCGAGCCACAACTGAACCAAGACTGACCTGAGACCCGCCGTCGTCACCCGCCGCGCCCGCCGCCGCCACTGAACCTGCTGCCGCTGCTGAACTGCGGCTTCTGTCGCTGTGGTGCTTGCTCTGGTGCCCCCGCGATCGTGAGGGGCAGAGGAGAGAGAGAGCTGAGGTGTGTCGGGTTTGGTGGTGCGTGCGAGGGTGGCAGCGAGGGAGATGAAGGTGTGGTCGGCAAGGAGGGACGGTGGTGTTGTCAGAAAACGCGGTGTCGAGATGAGGGGGCAGGGGTTCAGGTGTGAGGATGAGGGAGGAGGTTCGCCGGAAATGCAGGTGGTCGCCGGACTCGTCGCCGGTCGCCGGAATCGCAGGGGGCAGGTTTGCAGCTAGGGTTTCTGTATGTGTGTGTGTTGTGTATACAATTAGGGAAGTAGGGGGTTTAGTTAGGGTTTAGGTAGTGTGCTGGGCCAAGGCCCGTTAACCCGTTCTAACGTTTTTTAGTTGGCCGAACTCACCTACACGATCTGGTTTCAATTACGAGCAACATAAAAACATCATATTTGTTTTGTTTATTATTATTATTATTATTATTATTATTATTATTATTATTATTATCATTATTATTATTATTATTATATTTTTATTATTATTATTATTATTATTATTTATAAAGGAATAAATAAATAAATAATAACAACGATAATAAAAATGGACAAATAAATAATTTAGTGGTACGACACGTATTTCCTAAAATAAAATTTTACGGAAACGCGAGGCATTACATTTCGGTTGGTCGTGAATGTGAAATTAAGAACATAAAACTACTAAATCTAAAACAACCAAGTGAGCTAGCTATGCGTGCATCCCAATCACGGAGAGTGTTTGGATACGTGATGTAGCCTTGTCCCTTTCTTTGGAAATTGTTTTGAGATTTATTAGTACGAAGATAAGCTAATAAATCAAGCAAGTGAGGTAGTGGAAACAGGGTTGGAAAGCCAAGGCTTCCATGGTTCACACATTTACCAAACAAAAGTCTTACCATAGTAAAGATGGTGAACTTGCATGGTCTCAACACTTGTAGGTTGCTTAGAACCTTGTTTAAAACAGAAAGTTTAGCAGGTGTTTGAACCTCTAAACTTATAGAATACTCAAGCCCCCTAACCATAGACTTGGTTAAAAGCCAGGTATGTGCAAGATTTCACAAGATTAACATGTTAATAAAATTTTAATCAAAACAAAAAGTTTGGACCTCAAATGGTGATGTTCCACCTTAGTTTACCATGGTAAACTTGTGGTAACACTCCTTGAGGTGTTCCAAGCTTTCAAGAAGAAGAAAAAGATGAAGAAACATGGAAGAAAGTGAGGTGAAGGCTCACTTTTGTACATAGTAGAAATCTGCATTCAACTTGGAGTTGCAGTAATTTAAGAGTGTTTTGAGTGAGTTTAAAGTGTTGGAAAAGTGAAATGGAGGTGTAGGAGGCTTTGTTATATAGTGGTTGAGTAGGGTTAGTGTTTTAATGGTGGAATGAGGTGATTAGGGAAGAAAGGGGATGGAAAAAGGTGACCAAACCGTATGCAGCAAACAAGTCGCTACGGATTATGGGTCCACGCATCGCACGGGCTTCGTGCCTTAGCCCGCCGCGTGATGAAGCGTGTTGATTTTTCAGCCTAAGTTTGGATTTTAACATCTCGTCCCCTAAACTTCTATATGTTCGTTATTTTATGCCCAAAGTTTATGTTTTGACATGATTTCAAGTAGGGAACGTGTATTGTATGTATGTATGTATTTCTACGTATTGTGTATGTATGAATGATAGTATGCATGTATAATAAGTCTCGGTTTTGCATGGAAATGTGTATGCAAATATTGATTTTTAAAACTGTTAATAAACATTTTTTTATATTTATATTTAACATTATTTAAAATACTTCTATCATTTATTATTTGTATTCTTATGATTACATATATGAAAAACCAAATTATTGTGTAATAACTAACTTCAATATGTGTAAATGAACTATTTTACATATAAGAAACCAATTTACATATATGCAATTATAGAATTACATATGAAAAAATGATAACACTACTCTTAACACACATGGAATCATAACAAGTGATAAAAAATACCCTTAAGCAATGTTAAATATAAAATATATAAATAGAATAATTGTTTATTAGAAGTCTGTAAGTTCTTCAGTTATTTAGAGTTCTGAAATTATCCCCTATATATATATATAAATCACCAACTCCTAATGAACAATGACTTCAATATTTTTTCTTTTTTAATTTAATTCTATTTATTATTTTAGGGTTTTTTTAATTTATTTTTACTAGTTTTTTACGTAGCAAATGATAATGTAAAACAAACGTGATCTGAAAATAAAACATGTTGTTTAGAAAGTCAAACCATTAGAACAATTTAGTTTATCATCGTACCGTTTTATAATACCAAATAAATACTTTATTTTGAGTACAACTTCGTTTTTAACAAAATTATTATAACAGAAATTTTTAAAAAACGTAAATTACTAAAGAAGTATCAAATTAATTGATAAATTAATATATATTCTAAGAAAAGAAAAAAGAACTATTAAAAATAGTAAAGAAATATATGGTTTTAAAAAAGGAAAAAAATAAAAATATATTATTAAAAGTAAATACAAGAATGAACTATTATAATATATTAAATAAAAAATAATAAAAAACTATATATTATTATAAAATATATAGTTATTATTCATGTTCCTTTATTAACAATATATATATATATATATAGGGATGGGTTAAAATGAGAACCACATTAAGTTGTGAGAACCGTGAGAACTAGGTCATTCAAAGAGTTTTTCAAAAAAAAATTTCTCAAAAATTATAAAAAAATCACTTGTGTCAGCAAAAAGAAAATTTTAAAATGTCGTATACACACATTTACATGAGGTGTAAAAAAATTATTTTCGTAACAAATTTATACCAGCGCGTAAACAAAATTACATCAGGCAAAAATACCGATTTGACAATTTTTTTTGTTTTTTTCGGATGTGTTTATAATATTTTCATTTACTTTTGTGCAAAAAAAAATTGGCCTAACTCGCGCGGGAAGTAGGAATTATCATGGTTCTCACAACTCGTGGTGGTTCTCATTTGAACCGAGCCTTATATATGTATATATAGGGGTTGGTTAACGTACAATTTGTGTTAACGTACAGTGCGTACGAGATTGAGTTACAATATGCGATTTTTTCTTTATAACATGCGATTGTTTTTTTTACACAACATGCGATTTTAAACATCATCAACATGCGATTTTCTTTATAACGTAACATGCGATTTGTGTTTTTGTACAACCATTCGACTTTTTTTATAACATGCGATTGAAGTTTATAACGTGCAAACTCAAAATCTCGTAGTCCTCGTACAATAAGGCATATTGTACATTACATTTTCATTATATATATATATATGTATATGTATATGGGTTTGTTAACGTACAACTTGTGTCAACGTACGATGCGTACGAGATTGAGTTACGACGTGCGATTTCTTCTTTATAACATGCGATTGTTTTTTTACACAACATGCGATTTTAAACATCATCAACATGCAATTTTCTTTATAACACAACGTGCGATTTGTGTTTTTGTACAACCATGCGACTTTTTTTATAACATGCGATTGAAGTTTATAACGTGTGAACTCAAAATCTCGTATACTCGTACGATAAGGCATATTGTACATTACACTTTCACTATATATATATATATATATATATATAAATTTGACTTCAAAGTTATTTAATAAAATAAAAAAGCTTAATGTTGTAGTTTTTCTTTCTATGAATTGATCACAAAGTTTGTATTTTTTAAATATGATGAATTGTGTTTTGGTATAAGTTTTATTTGCACCCCTTGAAATTATTTCTAGGTTCATCACTATTCATCTTTGTCTTTTCTAGTGGTTACACCGAGTATTCGTGTCTCATCTATACTTTAACAAACTAAACTGATTGAAAGCCCATCACAAAACACGAATAATCCAATTAGTATTTTTAAGCTCAACATATATATGGAGCCAGTGGCGGATCCAGCCCTGTTTTGTGGTTTCACATGAACCACTCGGATTGGAAAAAAATGAGAAAAATAGTAAGAACCCTATATGATTTGAAAAAAGTTAGTCAGAATCTAACAAAACGAACCTACTGAAAAAAGTTTATGTATCTATCACTATATGGAGCAATTTTTCTCCAAGTTAGCTGAAGCAGTATAGTAATTGCCGTGTACACTGTAGCATGACAATTTTGAATAATGTAATCTTATTGACGTCATCTATTCATTATATAATGATATCATATATAAGCACTTTGTTTCATAGCAAAGGTATTTGGTTTACACATTTCTACAAAACAACATTTCAATGTCCCACCTCCTAAAATAGTGATTCAACGTGTTACAAAATTATGGTAGTTATGAAAACAAATATATCTTATTTAATTTCATGCGTAAAACAAATATATTTATTTTATTTCATCCGTCTGCAAATATATAAGTATCGAAATAATGATATTCTGATTTACTAAATTACTTCCATTTATGAATATCAAATCCACGGATGGCAATTATGTGTGATTTTTGGACGAGTATTAATAATTATATTTTTATTTCTGATTGTAAAAGCGTGTTTTATGTGTGATTTTATACTTGTAGGGTACCAGATTACCCACTACTCATCTGATATTTGATATATACATATGTATATGATAGTGAAAGTGTAAAATACAATATGCCTTAACCCACATTGGGTACGAAATGAAATTGCGCATGTTAAAAACATAATTACGCATGTTGAAAGAATGAAGTTTCCAAGTTTGTAAAAGAATGAAGATTCCGAGTTTGTGAAGTCTACATGAAGATTCCGAGTTACGCATGTTGAAAACATAATTACGCATGTTGAAAGAATGAAGATTCCGAGTTTGTGAAAGAATGAAGATTCCGAGTTTGTGAAGTCTAAATGAAGATTCCGAGTTTATGTTTGCGTGACATGTGTGATTTATGTTTGTTCAACATGTGTGATTAGGGTTTTGTGTGTTAATAACGTGCGTAATTTCATCTCGTATCCAATGTACGTTAAGAAAAATTGTACGTTAACTGAGCCCATATATGATATACATGTTAGTTTGTCAAAAAAATAACCATTGAGATTCTAAGTATATTTCTTCATATTCAAATTTTTAAATAACTTTATTACTCTAAGAAAATTAAGATAAAAAAATAAAATCCCAGTTATCATTATATTACTCTACTACCCAAAGGAAAAATAAAAATGCTTATGTGTATGATTTGATGTGTATGATTTGGATAAATAAGTATGTAAGTTTCGGGTATCAATTAATATCATAATCATGAAAAATTTCAAACTAATCCCATATTTATAACCGTCTCAAATGCATTAAGGTTATCATTTGACTCAGGTTTATTTGTCATCCAAATCTAACTAGATTGATGTGTGTGTAGGTGGGATTGGGTAGGGGAGGGGGAGGGTGTGTGTTTTGATAAAGCACGGGAGTAGGGATGTGGTGGAGATATGAACATTTTGTTCATGATTCATTTAGCATCTAGAGAGTCTATCCAAGTTTCTACTTATATTTGGATCCATATAACATGGTTCGGACATTATTAATAATATCCTATGATCCCTTTGATCATTTATACAACAATTCAAGTCTCAAAACCCCAAAATATGTGTTTTTGTACATCAAATATTAACCAATATGTTTGCAATTGGAAATTATTTGAACTCATTTGTCACAAAACATATAATGTAAAATTCACAGAAAACTTCTTGCCTACACGCATGAAAACTTTCTATCTTTACGTAGTGGTTTTTGTAAAGAGTTTGTACGCAAGAAGAATATTTTCATGCGTGTAGACAAGAAGTAAATTCATAGAAAACTTCTTGCCAATCTATCTTCTCCTAATTGTAACTCACCTGGACAACCATCAATTTTAGAACTTGAGATACCAACTTGGCATCAGACGATTCCTCCTCATGGCAGCGGTGGCTGTTGTGCAACGATCAACAAGGTGGAGCGATGAACTACGAGACTCAAGCAACCGGAGGGAAGCACGACGGTGTAGTCAGCCGATGACTTGTCTATGACATGGGAGAGTGTACGACGAGGGGTAGGGTTTTTGCAAAGAGGTGGAATTTTCTAATACCCATTACCTCTATTTTTTGTTTATCAAAAACTTTGGGAAACAAGTTAGAGTATATTCAAAACGTAAAGTAGGAAATTATCAACTATTTTAATAATTAATCTGAATATTCGTGAGCAACTCTTAAATTAATGCATCAACCTTCAAAATTTTCATGTCCGTCCACCTTACCTGTTTGAATAAAACTTAAATAAGGACCTTCAAAATTCCTATGTACATTCACACATTAATAAACTTGTCAAATTCAATGTACATAGATCTAGATTGATCACTATAAATTGTCGAATGATAAATTTTTAAAATCACATCAACTATAGTTTGTCAACTCTTAAAGATGAACTCAACATAGATTTGAACTTCACAAAAAAAAAACAAGTGACTATAAATTCATTTTTAACTAGACAATCCTAAAATTTTGAAATATTTTAGTAATTATTAATTTATAGTTTCGCTGAGACCAATACATTTACGTTGGGATTTCAAAAAAAATATTATTTATTGATTGAGATCCAATTTTATACTGGTCCCAAGAACCAGACAAATTATTAATTTTATCGAGTTTATTAATTTATCGAGTATTAAATTATAGAGGTTGTTCGTAATATATAAATTAATAAACACAAAACTTCTTCACAATTTCGACACTATTACGAGTTACGACACTATTAGAAAAATATTTCTTGCACTGACTTTGAAAGTTTTAAAAAGAGTAAATAAGAAAGTCTTTATCATTGATTCCAAGTGGCCAAAAAAAATTCTTTTTCTTTTGCTTTTCCATTGCTCCAAGTGACGTTATCGATATGACGTGTAAATAATGACGTCATAATTTAAGGATACGTAGCACTTTTAGTAGTTATTGTTGACCAAGATGCCAAAAGTTTGGATGCATTACTTATTTAACAGTAAGTCAGTAACAAACAGTTTTTCAAATAAAAAGTTGTATATAGTAAGACGACGAATTTTTCGTTTCATTAAGGAAAAAACTAACCAAATTAAATTCTGAGGAAAACTTAAAGTTCTAAAACATTTTATTAAACAATGACATGTGTCGATAAGGGACATAGTTTGGTGATAATGTAACTTATATGAAATACATATAATAGAGTAAAGATAAACATACTAAATATGAGGATTGAATTTCTTTTAATTTTTTTCCATCTACTAAATATGATATTTAGTTGTAAAATGTAAAAAAAATATTAGTATATTTATTCTAGTAGAGTAATCATGTGTAATTACATTATAATGATTACATAATTACTATACTAGTAATTTTGTAACTAAAATACGTCGTTGACAAGATAAAAAAGTTCTCATCTATATGTTACCTTATATGAATGAGTACGTCAGTTTATCATTTTAAAAAACTAAATAAAATAAAGAAGTGGTTGAAATTTCGCTCAATGAGGACCCCCAATGCAAAATGACCTTGAGATACATGTGGCAAAAATATCGGATTTTTTTGTGTTTTTTTTTATAAATGGGTAAATTTGAAAGAGTGAGATGACACATAGATTCTTAAACTTTTTTGATTTTTTTGGGAACTTCTAAATTATACACATATTAATTCTACTCTCCAATCTATACAATATCCACTACTGAATTAGAATCTTTAACCTTATGGGGAAAGACACATTTTCATTATGCTTTGGCATCACTAGATTACATGTGCTTTGATAGTTTTATTATTTATTATTATTATTATTATTATTATTTTTATTATCTAATAACATGTAATATTTTTTTAGTAACTAAGTACATAGTTTTGTTTATATTCATTTTTGTATATGTTTTTATATAATCTTTATTAAAAATCGAGTTGTATTTAACATAACGTATTATTTGCGACTACGGCACCAAAAAATACGTTATTTTGGATAAACATAGTTTTGTTTTATTCGTTTTTGTATATGTTTTAAGAAAAAATTTATTAAAACTGAGTTGTATTTAACATAACGTATTATTTGATACTACGAGACCAAAAAATACGTGACTTTGGATAAACCCAATTTTCAATAAAATTTATGTTAAAATGTGTGAAATAAATAAATGAAAGCTCTGTGTCTGGATTATTAAAAAAGTCCTAGATTAAAAGAGAAAAAATTAAATGCTAAGTGAAGATAAAAAGAAAATTAGAATAGACGGCTTAGATTGCGGCACCTGTTTGTAAAAAAAGTATTCTCATGTCTTCTCACTTTTTACAAGTTTACTCATTTATAAAAATAAAAAAAAAATCAAAATATCACCAGATGTATTTTTTCAAGAGGATGTTGTACTTTTCCGCATGATGTTGTACACTGTACTTTTAAAAATTATGTTATACTTTTCCGCATGATGTTGTACTCCTACTTGAATAAATTTATTTTAATTTTAAAAATTAAAACTAAATATATCCGGTCTAGTTTAAAAAATATCAAGAAATTTATGATAAGTTGTTAATTTTTTTTAACAGCAAATTTTGAATCACTGACGGACTACTCGTGCCACCAACGAAACTACCCGATCATATCTATCTCCACTAGGCATAATAATGAAACTACTCGATCATATCTATCTCCACTAGGCATAGTAATGTTTATACATCAATTCAGGAGGAAACCCAATAAATATGGGAGAAACCCCCTATTGTGAGAATTGAACCGAAGACCTATTGATCCCATAATATTATTACGCCTCTAAAATACCACTAGGCTATAAAGCCATAGAGACAGGTTGATAATGTTTTAGCATATACTTTCATCATCCAATTGGATTATCATGACATCATTACACACACGGATAGCGAAACATTAGACAATTCCAACAAGCACTTAAAATATATTGTTTTGTTTGGCAGCCCCATTCGCTGAAATTTCCACATGCACCAAAACCAGACCAAGACTTTTTGACTTCAAATGCCCTCTCACTTCTATAAGAGCCGTGACCCCTTTTGATTTTCTACTTCAATCGTTTGAATACACACACACCTTCAAAGTTCAAACCATCAACGAACTTAACAATGGTGGCTACATCACTTACCCTTGATCTCAACCTTAATCCCTTCTGCACAACTCTTGATGATCATGACACCCCAGTAAGTACATTAACACACACCTAGTTTAGTACACATGTACATATATTATAAGCATATGAGTTATAAACTTATAATTAAATGTTTATAACTTGTTGTATTTAAGGTCAGGGAAGTCGCCTATATAGATGACGACGATGATCATTCGTTTGAAAAAGAGGTTTGTGTTAGTTATGCATTTGAAACTTATCGAACGAGCAACGTTTTCTTTTCTTTTTGTAATAATTTATAATATATATGAACGTATTGTGTATGTATGGGCAGGTTGATGATCATACGGTTTACGATTTAAGTCAACAAAGTAACGAAAATAAGAAGCTAAAGGAGATGCTTATTGATATATGGGACAAATATAACTCTCTAACAACTCATGTCAAGAAACTAATTCAAGACAAAGAAGAATCAGAGTCGAGCCCGAAGAAGAGAAAATTTGATGAGACAGTTCAACAAAGCTCGTGGAAGAGGCCGAGAGAGGAATTACCGATATCAGGAATAAAAAGAGTTTATGTGAAAGTAGACCCGTCCGATAAAAGCTTGGTAAGTTTTCGGTCCTTTTTGAACATGAAACGACTATTAATGAAGCAGTCTTGATGTTATGTGATTATGGAAGTAAGAAATGTGTTGAAAGAGTTATGTTGTTGCATTTTAAAGGTAGTGAAAGATGGATATCAATGGAGAAAATATGGACAAAAGGTGACAAGAAATAACCCATCGCCTAGAGCTTACTATAAGTGCTCTTATGCACCACTCTGCCCAGTGAAGAAGAAGGTAACAACCCCATAACCCCCCCCCCCCCCCCCCCCCCCCCCTTCTACAAGCTTAAAAGAAAACATAAAATTTACTTGAAATTTGAGTAACCTAATTAGGGTTTGTTCCGATTTAGGTGCCGAACCTTGTCATATATTGGATTCATCGATAATTAAGATGATTTTAAAGCCTCATACCCTTGAGTCATTTGGCCTAATAACCTTCAAATCAAACTAATTAATGCAACTTAAAACTTATAAAGTAACCACTATTCTTGCCCTCTATTGTTGGGTTTCCACATAAACCTAGAAAGACCAAAAATCAATGTCCCTAAATAATTCTTAGCACCTGGGTGACATGAATACAACCCGTTATACCATAAGACATCGTTATCTGATACCATTTGTAGATTTCCGAAGGTATAAGCTATGGATTACAAAATTAGTAGCTCGTATTTTATGTAACTGGGAGATTGTAACATCTAGAAGGGCCAGAATTGTGATCCCTTTATAAGTTTAGGTTGCTGGCTAATAATGATTTTCACCATAAATATTGTTTACAAACTTTATAGTTCAGTCTGCTACCTTAGGATTGGAGTACCACAAGACTATTTTCAAAGGATAATTCCATTGAAGTTCTCTAAACACACAAAGTGGTTTTCAGGTGCAAAGAAGCATGGATGATGATAGTCTTGTAGTTGCAACCTATGAAGGAGAACACAACCATAGAAGCACTATGCAAGAGGTGACATACGCTTTAGCAAATGAGCGAGATATTTCAACTAGCGAAAGTGGTTTCCACTCGCCAAAACTTGATGAACTTTTGGTGGAACAGATGGCTACTTATCTATGTAAAGATCCAAATTTTACCTCACAACTTGCTGCTGCGATTACCTCCAAGGTTTCAGAAATGGACTTTTTTAAAGTATGTTAATGGACTAGCTAGTATTGATTAGTCTCCCGTATAGAGCCTATTTATGAATGAAGATTTGTTTGTATGATATCAATATATGGTGTAAAAGAAGATTTTTGCACGGTTTATGTTTTGTTTATACGGCATACACATTGCCCCAAAATCTACTCTTAAAATCTTCATATTGCTTACTTTGTGAGACTTGAAACCGTATCACTTTCGTTGGGATAAACACTAGTGCCACTAGGCCACACCAGTTTATTCGAGAGGACGCTTTGCATAAACCCTGTGGATTGGTGATCTACAAAAGATTACAGAGATTCGATTCAAAATAAGTTGAATTACATCTTCAATGATTGAACCAACGACACCGTATACAAAACACATGATTCCTCACTGATGAGATTATCTTCTAAGAGTGCATAGATTCACTAATTGTTTTCTTTCCATGATATTGCAGCTAATTATTCTAGTATTCAAATTGATATTCCCTTTGATATATAAGTATGGTGATTGCATGATTAGACCCCGTTCCACTTTCGTTGATAACACATGATTCTCTAACTCAACAAATTCAAATCTTTGAATTGTTTCTTGAGCTCAAAATTGTTCAGGCCAATGGTGCAAACTGTGTCAAATCGAACTTTGTCTAATCTTAAGCTCAGTTTATGAGTAACTTCTATGATTCAACGACAGTAGTGACGAGAGAGATAAATTGTTTTCATAACTGGACCAGTCAGCTAAGTAGCCTTTTTCTCGATCCACTGGTACGACTAGTCGAATTAGTTGAATCGTTAAGAAAAAAGATTGATTTTACAACTAATTTAAATTTGTACAAATGTTGAAAATTAAAATATTCTAAACTTGTATTCACATTTTTATGTTTTACCTTCATCTATCTATGTTAAATAATAGCACCTCCAACGGGGATGAGTTGGAGGTGTCTGAAGGGTTGGTAAATTTTCAAAGCTTAATGTGTTTAATTTTACCAATTTGTATGAAATTGAGTTTTAGAATACACTACTTTGAGATGGTTGTATTTTGTAGGTCTCGACAGGTTTAAGATGTATTTTGAAAGCTAAACGGAGCTTGTGAATGGAGTTAGGAACAACAAGAGCAAAAAGACGAAGCTAAACGGTGAAAACCGGACAAATTGTCAGCCCCCAGCGTCCCAGACGCTGGGAGGGGTGTCTGGGACGTTGCCAGTGTCCAAGATAGGCTAGCATCATCCCACTTTATCTAGGGGCGTCCCAAACACCCAGACCAACATCTAGGACGTTGGTCACTGTGGAAATTGAGGAAAAACTCCCATGTTGACTACACATTCTATCAAGAATTGAAGATTAATCATCAACCATGAGTGACTAATCTCTCCAAGATTATCCGCAGGTGCAAGTTTGTGAGTTTTCTAGGGTTTTTCTTCCATGTTTCGGTTTGATATATTTACTTGTAATCTTTTGATTGAAATTGTGTGGATTGATTGTTAGTATTGTTTTGAACTCACAATTTGTTAAGATTTTCTTCCACCATTGACATTGAGAGATGATTACTACTATCAGTTTGGATTCATGCTAGAGTTTTGTTCATTGTTCTTGATTCATAAAACATACAATTGTCTTTAATTCATATTGTAATGGTTTTCTTGCGCTGGCTGCATATGATAGATGATTGGTGTAGTCTAAGATTAAGATTTCAGTTTAACAAACTCAAGAAATCATTGGTGGTTATAACATAATCAAACCATTCGTGTTAGTTAGTCATAAATACATGTTATTCCGAACCCAGGTGTGATTCTTTCCAAATATTATTTACAAATCCATTTTAATTACCATTTTGATGACATTATTCTAATTAACATCATTGTCTTGTTTTCTACAGACCAATTGGAATCACATTGTTGGTTTCCACTTTCAAACACGTTTTAAAGATAAAAAGCAAGATTTATAATTGACTCATTTAATCAATCTAATTCTAAACACTAACCACAAACTCTCCGTGGTTTGACACCCAAAGGAACTCACTTTAACTTTATCTTTGATCAGACCCTTGACATCTAATCAATGTCTGAATTCTCAAACCGGCATGCAGGACTAAAGATCACAGGAGGACTCGTCCAAATAGAAGTAATCCACGGACTTGTCTGAACAGTGGGGTAGGACCCCCTCTCACACATATTACTTTTTTTTAATTTTTTTTATTTAAAACTGCAGTGTAATGTAGATGTCTGTTGTTGAAGGAAAAGTGAAGATTTTTGAAGTTTGTCTAAATCTGACGTGACTAGCTGAGATGACAGTTTTGTTAGTTTGTCAGTTTGTCTCGTCCTCCACTTGAGATGCGTGATCGCTTGTGATTGGTTTAAGTTTTTTTTATTTCCTTTTTACTCCATTTTACCATTTAATCTTTATTATCATATTTATTTTTTATCATTAAATATTACTATATTTAACAATTAGAAAATCTATGAACATTTAAAGTAATAATATTTTGTTTAAACTTTTCTTCTAGATTACAGTTGATATATTTTATTATCATAACTTAGCATTTTTTTCTCTTATAACATTTAAGATATGATTTTTATAATATTTCAAGTGTGTGAATGCAACGTGTCTATTTTTATCTACGTTTCAATTATAAAAAAATCGAAATCAAGTTGTGAGTAGTAACCTACAAGCAGTGGCGGATCTAGAAAATTACTTAAGGGGCAACGTTTCAAAAAAATTTTTAACGTAATTCATAGAATGTAAACGAAACAATGATAGTACCGTGGTAATAAATAAATTTAAACATGTACCTAAATGATTTCTCCTCTTTGGATTTTGAAAGCTTGAAACCCGGTCATGACATCATCTTCTTTTACTTTACAAAAACTTTCTTTTTCAACAACACAAATTAGAGCATTGTTCAAATACTCATCACCCATCCTATTGCGCAAATCCGTCTTGATAAGCTTCATTTTAGAAAAAACATATTTCAACGGTTGCGGTTGCAACCGCTAAAATTAATGGTAGCTTCAATGTTCGATAAACCAAAGGAAAACTTTCATTTTTCCCAGTTTCCACCATTACACGAGCAAGGTCATTCAATCCACTCAAATTTGCAAATTTATCATTTCCCTTTGAAGTGTAATAAAAGGTTAAAAGATCACCCGCAAGACACCCTCTTTCTTCTTTATTAAAGTCATTCGGATACATCTCAGAAAACTTCACTATCTTAGATATGTCAAATTTAGCAAACGAATTACAAGGATTTAAACCCGACATATTTCTATCAAACTAGTTGAGACCTCACTAAATTGGCTTCCAAGTTCTTGAAGTTGCATATCCAAAACCGTATTAAAAACCTCAACTTCAAAATAATGTCGGTCAGTAATGACATACTTTTGGTTTCTTTGATTACCATAACTTTCCACCATATCTATCATCTTAATGTTGTTTTTTTTTTTCACAAAAAGATGTCACGTTTGCCAACGTCTTTTCAAACCCATTTTGTCTTAGATGATTCAAATCTCATTTTGTCCCGCTTATCAAATGAGATGATTCTAACAAGTTTTGACTCTTTTTTTGAAGATGTTTTGATAGAGCATTTGTGAGGCCTAGGATATCATTCAACAAGTGTATGTAAAATACAAATTCAAGACTCTCAAAATATAATAGAAGACCTGACACATTGGATCGTTGTTGAAAGGTTTCTCCATCTTCTTTAATAAAAGTAAGTACCTGAGCAATTTCCGGAAATAATTTCAACAAACTTATGATGGTTCTATGATGAGAACCCCATCGTGTGTCTCCGGGTCGGGCAAGGGAAACCTCTTGGTTTAATCCTTTTCCAAGTCTTAATTTCACCCGCTAGAATTTCGTTTTCCACTCTCTCTTTTTTTGCCTCCAACATCATATATTTTCTTTTGCAAGAAGCACCATCCGTATTAACAGTCATGCCAAGAGTTTCATAAAATTCTTTAACACCATCATGCTTTTTTGCTACAGCCACAATCACTAACTGAAGTTGATGAGCAAAGCAATGTATGTAATGTGCTGATGGACTGTCTTTCAGAATTAAAGCTTTTAATCCATTAAACTCTCCCCACATGTTGCTTGCACCATCATAACCTTGACCCCTGATCTGTTTAAACAAAAACAAACAATAAAATAGGATGATACGACATATAATCTTTATTATAGTTTATGTAATGAAATTATAAAACATATAAGTTGCTTGATCTATGCTCAGCTGGTTATCGGCTAATAAAGATATAATGGCTTCTTTAAGAGTTAAAGAATATGTATTCTTCACATGAGCAACTCCAATTAAACTCTCTTTAACAACTCCGACCCTATCGACATATCTCACCACTACGACCATTTGTTCCTTTAAGGACACGTCGCTAGACTCATCTACTAACAACCTAAAGACATCGTCTTTAATTTCTTCACAAAGAATTTTGGTTACTTCTTTCGCATAGCAATCGACAATATCTTTTTGAATCGATGGAGCCGTCAACTTATTACTCTTTTTGGCCTTCCCTAAAGTGTACTTACCAATATCTGGGTTGTTCACACTAATCAACTTTAAAACCGAAAGAAATATACCTTTATAAAGAGACTTTTCAGATTCGTCATGACCACGAAACGGTAAACTATTTTCTAAACAAAATCTAGCACTACGAACAGAACCCATTAATCAATACCGATTTCCAATCCTTCTTTCCTTGTTCAACCTTTTTTCATTCGCATCATAGGATCGCTTTTGGTTCAAGAGATTTTCACATTTTTGCGCCGCCTTATTATGTTTACTATTAAGTAACCCAACATGTTCTTTTAAGACACCCGGTTTACTCCACTTACAAAAGTCTCTCTTCCACCTTTATTACCAACACTTTCATTAAACAAGTAACAATATACTTTTTCTTGTTTAGTGCTATACTCCAACCAATGATATTTATCAAACCATTTAACATTAAAACGTCTCCGACCACTAGAATAGTTTGTCCATTTAAAGTCATGACCTCATGGTTCCTTCTTAACAAGATACGCTCTTCTTATGTCGTCTATTTGATTTGGATGATAACTAGTAATAGGTGGTCTATCGGAGAGATCCGAAGGAAGATCATTCAATTCGTTTGTTTCGTATTGAAGCCGAAGTAAAAATTGGACTTGTAGTTGGACTGATATCTTCATTTTCTTGCATATCAATATCATTATTTGAACTTGGACCAATATCTTCATTTTCTTGCTTATCATCAACAATATTTGAACTAGGAGTTGGACCCAAATCATCATTTTCTTGGAATTTCGTTTAAAAAGACTACTAATGAGAGTTTGTTTTTTTCATCTTCCAACTTCCAAATTCCCCAATTTTATAAGACATATAAATTAAACAATAAACATAACTAAACTACAACATATTTTTAAGCATAACTAACACATAAAAGACTGATTCACAACCTAAACAAGAACACTAATAAATCAACCCTATTGTATAAATGAAACACCTAATTCAACCAAAACTCCAACCTATTAGATATAATGTGTGTGTATACACAAATACCTATACATAGTAAGGAAAAAAAAGCATATCACTATTTGGTTGATACTATTTGGTACTTATATGATAATAACCAGACCCAAACCAAAACCAAAAACAAAAACAAAAATTATGTTTATGACGTTACATTACATCCGAATAGTGAACACCCCTAATCCAAATGATTGATTACTAAATTAAATAGCATAAGCTCAAAGCCTCTACTGGTTTCAAAATAGCATACATCACTTCATAGTTTGTTCAAAAGAAAAAAAAAATATAACAAAAGGATAACAAACTAAGGCCTTTCAAATAAGATTAAGAATGAAATTTGTAACTAAACAAGAAACTATTTCAGGTATGAACTTGTGTATAACTAAACAATGAATTTGTAACTAAAAAATCATTCATTGATCAATAAGTCCATATATACAATAATACAAATGAAACACCTAATTCAACAAAAACCCCAACCTATTCAACCGATTCTCCACAATTCTCAACATTTCAAACAAAATTGAACCTAAAACCCTTACCCTCTGATCGAACAACAAACATTCAAAGCGGACATCAGTAGAGAGAGATCGAACCAGTGATTCGGTCGACGGCGAACTGCTCCCCAGCTCTTGCTCCACTGCTCGTTCTTCTCAGCTGCTGCTCGTTCTTAGCTCCTGCTCGTGGCCTCGTGCAGCAGTGGTGTGGCGCTTTGCTCCTCAGCTCCTGCTCGTTCTTCTAATCTGACTTCTGAGGAAGTGAAGGTTAGCCGGTTAGGGTTGAACTGGTGTCTGGTGAACTGGTGAATGTTCGTTCTTTTATTTTTTGTTCAATTGTTGGGTTTGGGTTGTGACTTATGATATAATGGTTGGGCTTATAAGTTAGTTGACTAGTACAAAAATTATTTGGCCTTTGAAGAGGGGTAACATAATAATTCTTGAAGGGCAACGAAATCCGAAAAATACAAAAAAAAAATTTACACTATCGCCGGCGAGTCAAGGGGTAGCGGGGGCTACCCCTTGACTAAGGGTATGTCCGGCCCTGCGTACAAAATAATTGAAGCACGAACATACATGTTATCAAATGTACCTCACATTTAGTTTTTTTTTTTCTATGAACTAATGTGTTTACCTTTTTTGTTATTCTAATAATATGATGTAACCGGTTATAAAATTTCGAATATACTGTTGTGTTGTGCTTATTTTTATACATTTCGATATAAGTTTTGTTCAAAATCGAATGGGTCACATATAATTGTTTATTTTCTCTTTACCATGACGAATGTAGCTAATATCGCCTAAACAACTTCGATAGTAGTACCAATATTCATTTGTATGATTTCTGTGATGAATTTCTTTGAAAGTATATTGTATTCGCAACAGAGTATTAATTTTCTATACTAGACTGTGAACCAATATTATAATTAACGAAACTCATACCAATCGAATTTCCGCTAATCAATGCGAAATAATTCTACTAGTTTTAGTTAACGAAGAAGAATATGAAAAAGCTTTTGTATTGAATGGATTTGATATGTTTTTTCTATTTTCAAGATAACTTGCTCTTCAAGCCTTTTAATCATTTCGTTTTCAAATTCTTTTTACGAAATACAATTGTTCGTTAAATCAATATAAAAAGTTTCAAAATAAAATTAGAACATGAAAGAAATATATGTACATATATATACACACACATACACGCTACTTACCGATGTATCGAAACCAATGTTTGAAAAAAATGCACTCGATGGTTTTAGAAATCGAACGTATAACCTTAACGATCTTCGATGGACATGAACGCGATGGTTTTAGAAATCGAACGTAGGACCTTAACGATCTTCGATGGTCAATTAAATCAGTAGGGCGAATGCTTCAGCTGTGAATTAATTTCTATTTAATTTACATTTAACAACCGATTATATAGGTCTCTCACATATATAATAAAATAATACATTTGTTTTTAAATAGAGAGATACTTTTATTAAATCCATTTGTCTGAAAATATATTGTAAAAAATTCACTAAAGTATTATAGAGAAATGATCTCAATACTGAAAATCTCTATTAAAATTTTATATTTTTATTCAGTGAAACTCGAACTCTGCTTTGTTAACTGAATGATCAATAATTTGAACTTAGAGAACACGACTTATTAAAATTACTAGTTCAAGTAAACACATGATTAAAAAATGGTTTACTTTTTGATCCACTTCTTCCATCCAATAAAAAAAGCTTAATAGTCTTCTTCGACATGTGTCCCTAACAACCTCTCTATCCATATCACATGTGGTCTCTCACAATGACTATGACTTCGTTATCATTTCCATAAGCTTCATGGGTCCATATATATGTCTCTTTCTCCCTCATTTCAAAATATCTTCTTGCAAAATTGTAACAAAACCTAAAAAATGAATAACCTAAAAGAGACAATGCATTAAGGATTCACAATAATAGACATTGATCAAGATAACTTTTATTAAACTTTAACTTCTGATTAATCACATGTTAGACAAGTCGGCACTAGTGGCCACAACAAGCTCATTACTTCTTTGAGATAGATTACATTCTTAGTGTAATGCCTTGCTTTTTCGTATTTTCCTTAATTAGAAAGTGTAATAGTATTTCTATTTATGGAAACTTGTATTCGTATCGCATTCGTATTTCATTTCCCAATCTTATAATACGAGACTTTGATCGTAATAAAATTCATACCTGATACATACTTGTCTTACATGCATTTAATTGTTAAATACATGTTTACATACAAACCGATACTTGTTATACGTGCAAATACTCATACATTCATACTTGATACCTAAAATATACTTACATATACATTATACACTTGAAAACATGCGAAAATATCAAGTTTTACCATGAAATGAAAGATAAACTAAGTTCAAGGACTAAAAATAGCATAATCCGCATATTCTTGTTTCTAGCTCATGGATTGGGCAAAAGTGTGTTTGTTGGATTGTGCTTCTTGCATTTAATACCCACCTAACGCAACCCCCAAACTCAACTATAAATACCCACCTCCTCCCACACTCATTTCACACCTCAATCATCTCTTCTCTTCTCTCTAAAAGCTCCAAGAGCTCTCTTCTTCTAAAGATTCAAGGTTTCAAAAGATAACTCGGTGTTTCTCCAAACCCTTCACGGAAGTAACAAGGGAAGCTTTTGCAAAATCGTGAGTACACTCGACCCACTTTTCGTTTAAAACACTTTTGGGTGTAACATGTTTACTTATATCAAAACCACAACACTTAAACTTTATGAAATGCACAAAACAATCCTATACACATGAACACATGATACACTTACGTGATGCTTATATCTTGGATATTCTTTATGTTATACCTTAATCATTAACTTATTTTAAACCTTCGTTTGACATGTATAGCGCTATAGGAAGTCACGCATCCCCCTCCATCTCATAAACTTGAGGCCATGTTAAAACAACGTGTTTGCGTTAAGGGTTTGGCTAGTAGTATTGCATGCCTTGTATATGCTCTCGTAAAATCATAGTTGCTATGAGGATTTGTTAAACTTTAATCGTATACGTATGCTATGCTTAAACTTGTGTACTCGCCTTTGTTTTTTCATTGAATTGTATTTTAAAACATGTTACAGGTTGATGAAGAGGATGCTATGAAATCAAATAGCAAGGACTTAGATACACACAATTAGACGTTTAGGTTAAATTTATTGTATCAATTTTTCTTGTATTGTGTTTATTGTATTTGCTTTGATGTTGTACTTAACAATTATTATTGAAATGAAATTCGACTTTAATTAAATATTGTCATTATTAGCGTTGTGAGCAATGAGCAATCTCGTTATCGTCTCACTCCGATGTGTCCTCCATCGGTTGCGGTGTGACACTTAGCGACACGTGTCCTACATGCATCCCCTCAATTACGTT
Organism: Scalesia atractyloides; assembly: GCA_947069175.1. NCBI lineage: Eukaryota > Viridiplantae > Streptophyta > Magnoliopsida > Asterales > Asteraceae > Scalesia > Scalesia atractyloides. The sequence goes on along the minus strand of CAMTDV010000028.1, from coordinate 84,672,929 downwards.
TGCCCTCCTTTACAAACCAATAGGGTTTCGACACATGACATGGTTGGGCTCATTTACATCGACCTCACCTAGCGCAGTCGTATTTACGTTGACCCACATGCATCCCCTACAATTATAGTGTGTTGTGTTCCCATGACACGACCTGCTCACTAATAAGGGTTGATTTTGAAAGAAAAAAAAACAAGTGATCGTTGATTCGGTGGGCAGTAAAACAAGTCTAATGGATGTCACAAGTGTGAATTAATTTCCATTCAATCTGCTTTAACAATGGTTATACAATTTTTGCTCTTAAAAATAATAAAATATTGTTTTTTAATAACATGTTTTTTCTTTTTATTTATTTATTTATGATTATTCTACTCTAAAATCGTCATTTTAAGTCTTATGTTTTGTGATTTAATATATTATTATTACGTTTTGCTATAGCTTATATTTGAAAATCATTAAAAAAAATCTATTATGATATTATAAAAAAGTTTTTTTAATAATGAAAAAAACCCTTAAAATCTTATAAATATCTTGTTTGTTTAATAAGGATTAATTAATATAGACTTGAGTACACAACACGCTTAAAAGTCTAGTTCAACTAAATGTGTGAGATAGAGTCAACTAGATTGACACTCAACAACATGACATTCATAATTTTGCCATAAGTGATTTGTACATATCTATTGTTATTCATTAGAAGATATATATATATATATATATATATATATATATATAGAATGCTCTTCCAAACGAATATAAAATCTCCATATAGTTCTAACAATAATCAAGTGGTAGACGAATCTACGTATAGATCACTCGAAACAAATCTCGCAAGATTTATCAAATGTATATAATAACATATAGTACTTTTTCTTTCATATGTTAGAATTCACACTTGTGAATTTTCCAATCACTTCTAACGAATTATGTCGGCATGGATCTGGTTTGTGTATTTCATCTCAATATACTGAGTACGTTCTTTCATTATTCTCTCGTGATGTGGTTATACATTTGATGTTTCGTCTTTAACTTTCAGTCAACATAACAACCATCAAGTTGTTTATGTCCAAATACATTCATGTACTATCCGTTTAAAACCATATTCTTTTAAACAATGTATAATTGACATTATAATTACTTTCCACAAAATTAATTTATACGTCACAAACATTAGTGATTTATTTCTTTGTAAAAAATTGCATGTTTTATCCGAAGATATTGAACACAAAACAATAAAATACGTTGGAAACTAAATCATAAGTGCCAAACACTTTTGAAATTTAAATGAAAGCATAGAAGATATGTAGACATCAAATATCAAAGTGCTTATATCTTCAACACTTTATAAGCTGACCGAAATCTTCTCAAAGATATCGTCCCACAACATGTCTTGAGGTACCCCTCAATAAGACTCCATGCACTTGTAAGTACAAGTTCCCCATTTCATCATGAAACTTTAAACTTGGACAATTTTGCTCAAAACAACACCAAGTTGTTACAAAGGCTACATTTAAGTAGTAAACTTGAACAATTAAATTTGTTCACAACAACATCAAGTTGTTTTCCATCAAATAATATTCACGAGATTGTTACTTTGTTCAACATATGCTACTTCTAGCAAGAGTAGCAAACCATTTGAATTCTAAAAAATGTGCTAAACTTTGTTTTAAAAATCATTTTAAAATATTTCATTAGTTTTGCAATGTACAATATTCATAATATCAATTAAAGTTTATGATAACATATCCAAAATATCAAACAGTTTTATATTGTTTAGTCTTACTACACATGTACTAAACGTTTCGAACACGCATGTTAAAAAATGTTATAATGGGCATATTACTGACACGAACGTTTACATAAAATGTTTTCCAAGGATAAAGTTTATAAAATAAATCATTTCTCATCATTTTTAATTCATACATAGGCAACTAAATGTTTACATAAAACATTTTCATTCATTGTCATATACAATGTACAATCTCTACCATTGTATCTATGATACACATTTTCTAACACACGTGTTAGAAAATTTAAGTCATTTTTTATATATAAAACATGACCATTTGGATTTAGAAATCACAAATTAAAGTTGGTGATAAATCCCACATAACTACACCATCACCTTATGGTGATTTAATTATTGTATTTTACTCTTGTAGTTTACCAATCTCATCAAGTTAGGCACATAGCCTACTTTAATACAAGAGACATGGGATGAAAAGAGTCTCACTTAATTAGAGATTTTATAAGAGACATAAACTCTAATAAAAACTAATAAATTGACATAAAACTCTACTTAAAAGTTTATCTTCCATATGAAGAGTCTAGTAAATAATTATGATCTCATTAAATTTATATAAATAACAAAACCATCACTTTATGATGATTTAATTCTTGAAGTCAATCAAATATCAACTTCAATGTATGAACTTTTATTTATAAACCATACAAAGCATAATATAAATGTTTATATTCATTAAAATCAATGTTATAACAAATTATATAAAATGTTTACGTAAAACATTTTAAAGCGTTTGTATTTTAACCATTTTTAACAATCATGTTAAAATGAAAAAAAAATTCTGACGCGCACGATAGAAATATTAACATTTCCACAAAATGTTAATTTCGACTTGCTATAAACACATATATGGTTCAAATAATAAGTCATTTCCAATACACATGTTAGAAATGAACAAAAAAAATTGCTTCCAAATGAACGCTTTTCATAAATGTTTCTAACACACATGTTAGAAATAAATGATTACAAAAATCATTATAAGGCTTATTGGTTTATATAAAATAGACTTGTTAATTAACACTCAATTTTTTGAACCATATTATATAAATAATTTGATCGTTTCTAACAAGCATGTTAGAACATGAAACGTTTACAAAAACATATTGTTTATAAAAATAAAGCCGGTCTAACGCACATGTTAGAAAATTTAACGTTTACAAAAACGTCACTAATAAACCCGATCTAACACAAAATTTAGAAAAGATTAACGATTCCAAAATCGTTTAAAAAAAAACCAAACGGTTGAACCAAAACTATTCGTTTTATACCACGGTATAGGATTTAAGATTATATCTCAATCTCAAGAAATCCAAACACAACAAGTTGTACTATATACATATTTTCCAAAAAGTATTTATAAGAGCATGATATCTAAAAATATTTTATTTATTTTTTTTTATTATTATAAATCTTTTCATGAACCCAAAATCGTTATAATTAAGGTTTTAAGATTGTAGCAACAATCTCTCGAAATCTGTTTTAAGTTTGTAGGAACTAGGTTCACTTTTTGTAAAAATATAATTACAAAATATATAATAACGAGACTCTCGCTATTCATAGGAAATATCATAATACAATATTGGTTACAATAACTAAATAAAAAGAATATAAAATATAATTATATATACCAACCTTGATTCAAGCCGCATCTCTAGTGCGTCCTTCACCTGCACTTGATAGCATCCTGGACTGCAACAAAGAGCACACTAAAACGTTGATGATTTTGGTTGAGGCACGTGTTCAACACACTTCCCTTAAAACAGATTTCGCGCCTCTACTAAAGACGACGCGACTGTTTCCAAGGGTACAATAGCCGAAACAGTATGTACTGCCGAAGATGGCTCACGCGCCCGAGGTTACACTAGGTAATTGTAGTGTTTGAACTTATGGAACAAATAAGGATGTGATGGTGGTGGAAAACAAGTAGAGAGTATCCTCCATGTATCAAGCAATACCATATTCTTATAGTCACAAAAAGAAGCATATAGCCTACTAATTGTACAAGAGTTATGGACTAGTGAAAGGTTTCACTTAATTAGTCACTTAATTAGAGACTTAAAAACTCTAATAAAACTAATTAAATGTCATAAGAAGCTCTACTCAAAAGTTTCTCTTTTATTCACCACATGAAGATTAATATTTATAATTTCATTAAATTATAAATATATTATATATCCATTCACCAAATTTCCAACAATCCCCCACATGAATGGAGATCATTCAAAACACATAAAATTCCAGTGGAACCTCGACAGTTGAGTTTTGCATACGATAGGTAGGTGTTACCCTTTGAAGCTTTGCTCATGAAATGCACCTAGCCCACTAGCTCTGAGTAGACATCGGTGTCTTTGAACTCGTCTGCCGTTTGTGTAGACAACAATACACTTCACACAAGACTCTTCTTAGCCGGGTCATCTCCTCATAGTCGTGTCCAATAATGGTCGTGGAACACTTTCCTGGTTCTGCGAGAGCTCTAGGAATTGTGCCCTCAATTCCATTCCATTCGAAGCGACCCCACTTCTCTCTAACATAGGTGATTCTCCTTAGATAATTAAAAGCATTGTGGTTATCGTGATTTATCCAAATCATTTACCACATATTATGCTTAGCCTCACTCTTTGTCACTGAATATCATAGGAATAGACTATGACGTATTTAAACACCCTTTTATACTTTGGGGGTATATATATTAGCTTATGCATATCATTTATGCCCCCATAGTAACCACCCTTAGGCATATGAGTAGTTTTCCTATTAAACTTAAATCTTGGGATCTCCAGTCAACTAAGTTAGGTTTCCTTCACATACCCTTTTTAATAGGCTTTAGTCTCATTCCACAACTTGATCTCTAATAAACCCTCAGGTTGTTGGATACATAACATTAACTTTGACTTTGTCTAGTCCCAAAAAATAACTTTAATTATTTGAGATCAGTTGTCATGATGTGTTCTTAACTCGCAACTTAATTTGCCTATTGTCAACTTCTAATACTATAACCTCAGTGGCCATCTGCATCTGGTTATAATATATGTCTTTCTAAGATAAAGATATCATTTAAGGCAAACACATCTCCATTATGCACTACGACCTTTGTGTTCTCCACTTAGTCGTATGTTTGCAATGTTAGATTGGATACAAAATCCTTATTGGCAAACTTTTATGATACAAATGCAAGATACCCCCACATTTAAGTGTTATAGGATATCATCCAGATGGAGTAATGAAAACCATTTCTACATACCCTTATAGGGTTGTTTCTAAATGGATCCTCCCCCACATTTCTTGCCATTTGATCAACATTTCCGTAACTTCACTTATGTCGACATTTATACACAACGATTGAACAAAATCAACCTCATTGTATCAGTGAATTCAACTCATATTGCATTAGCTTACATAAGCTTCCGAGCTGACCAAAGCAACATATGCCATTGTCATAAGTTTGTCACCAACTTAGAATAATTCTAATTTAACATCTAGAATAAGCCTAGACAATGAGTTCTCGTCATTAGCTTTTTGAACAAACTCTTCAAAAGTTTCATGTCTTTTCCTTATAATGAATGAAAATTCTCCCTCAACTTTGTCTGTACACAAATTCTTTTTGTGTTCATAAACATTTGAATGTTTAGAGTTAATTAGTCTCCGTCAAGACCCATAATTAACCAAGTACTAGTCTAGCATGCTTTAGACTATAATACTTTAGCATGTGAACAGAAGTTGCATCATGTTGATTCTTCACAGCCCCAATGATATCATAATATCACATTCACCCCTTGTTAAGAGAAAATAATGAGACTTATTCATAACCTAAAACATCAATATTTAGGAAGGTCTCACAAATTATCGTATATAGCACATAGCTAATTTTATCATTCAATTAAGGAACATAATTTGTTTACCTTGATCTCCAACGCTTTACCATTGACTCATAAGGACTTAAACATAAGTCTTAATCCAAGTCACTTGGCGAGCACATTCATCACCGACAAGATGAATGTTCCTCGTCTACAATCACTATTATGTGTGAGATAGAGTCAACTAGATCGACACTCAACAACATGGCATTCATAATTTTGCCATAAGTGATTTGTACACATCTATGATTTAGACATTGATTTTCTAGACATTTAAATATGAATAAGTTAAGGGAAAATTTATTCATTATCAAGGATTTTATAAAGACAGACACTGATCAAGATAATTTGTTTTAAACATTTACTGATGAACTAATCACATGTTGGAAGCAGACACCAACTAGCACATTGAGGTGGATTTGTTACAACGCGAAACATGTCTATTGTCGCTTAATTATGTTTGCTAGGCGAGGCCAATGTAAATGAGTCAAGTCTTGGATCTTCATTTTCTAACCATCAATTAAGAGAGATCCAAGAGTATGTAAGCCAATTTCTAACCCATATAAAGAAAACAAACTGGGATCAAGACTAGGAAATAGTTTGATAGGCAAAGAAAAATAGCTATTAAAGAATGATAATCTAGTGGCGTTTTCTTGGTAGTGTGGCATTGTATGAAGAGTCACGGGCGCAATTCCTCTTTGTTTCTTCAACATTTGGCTATAAGAAACAGATTTGGTGGAGGTTGTTTACTGGGTCTGTCAGAGGATTTTACTTCTTGCACCAAAGGTAAAGAGCTGTCCGAGAAGAATATAAGGATCGAGACTTCGTTACTCAATGGGAGTTACTAAGGGCTAAGGATTTAAAGTTGAAGGTTAATAGCAACACTGCGAAGAATCGTCTAACTTTTTCACTTGTGACTTTTTCATTTATTAGAAAATTTTGAAGCCTATTCAATTCTCAGCAACGACGAAATTCGACACTCATGGCTCAGTTTGTAAAGCAAGTGGAGAATCTTTTATCTCTTTGATTCCGAACGCTAGGGGACCCCTAGACGCCTAATAACTATTGGCCGATATCCCATATATTTCCAAGGTGTTTGTCAATAGTCTCGTTACGCTCATGGACTATCTAGCATCCTCCCAACCAGCCTTTATTGGTGAACCACAACCCCTTGATTCTCAATGAAATTCATTCTTCAAGGTGGATTTTGATCAAGCCTATGACACATTGAATTGTAAGCTTCTGGATTCAGTTTTAACACATTTCCCGACAAAATGGAGATGTTGTATTTTAGTAATATCGAGTTAATGGATCTCCTGGTGAAATTACAACATCAACTAGGGAGGTACAAACGATCTCAAAGGGACGAAGCACTAAACAAGTAAAATAATAATTAAACTTAATTAATTATTACTTAACTTATCTATTATTATTATTATTATTTGTTTAGATAAGTATTGTTTAGTATTTGAGTCGGAAAAGAAATATAATTCGTATTAGGATGTTTAGTCTTTAAATATGGAGTCCTTGTAATCAAGTTTATTCATTCACAAAGAGTACGAGAAGTAATTTTGTGGATCTTATTTGTATTCATCTCTCTGATCCAGTACCCAAGTTGATATCTCCTACATTGGGTTTCTCCTTCGAAAGAGGCCTCGGTCAAGGAGACTTGTTGTCCCCATTTTTATTTATTTTGGCAACTGAGGCGTTGAATGTGGCAATGATCAAGGCTCGAGACTGGTTTGTAGAATGGCAAAGCTTTCCCAAACGCCGACCCAGTTATCTCTCATTTATTCGACACGGGAAACGTGGTTTTTGTGGGTGATGGAAATTTAAATTCTTTTAGAATCTCAAGTGGGTCGTGCGACGTTTCCTCCTCGCGTCGGGTGTGAAGGTTAGCCCTACTAATACTAAGGTGTATGGTGTGGGGTTGGGTGAACAAGAGTTGATTCAAATTGGAACCATAAGTTTAAGTTTGTTGAAAATGAACCAAATCTTAGGTGCTTATATTGTAAATCTCTCAAACCTCAAGAGTTAGAAGGTAATTTCCAAATCAAAAACCAAAATAGCATACACAAACTCATCACGGAACAAGATTTCAGCCACTGGTCAACGTCGGTCAACCTCTTCTCTAATGGTGAGATTTTACTTCATCTTCACATTAACTTGAAACTTCAATTATTACATTCATAATCGAGATACAGAATTTGGGTTCATTGATCTTTATCTTGTTTTAAAATATGTAATTTGATTATTTACTTCGTTCATAAAAATGGGATTAATTGTTACAGTTCTAAAATCTTTAATTGATAGTTTTTTTAGGGTTTATTTGATATTTTTTGTTGGGTTTTTTTTAAGGTCACAGCAAGTGAACAGCTTTAAGTCTTATATGATGTGTGTTGTTTACAAGATGGAATTGGGGGTTTTGCAGTGGATAATAATCAAAGTATTTTGAATTAAGTGCTTGGTAAACTATGATTTTTAAGAAATTAATTCATATAAGTCTCCCAAATTAAGTTTAAAAAAAGGGTGTTTTGTTTTCTTTCAACCTATGATCGTTACTCTAGTTACAAAAAAAAAAAAAAAAAAAAAAAAAAGCCACCATTTAAATACCGAAGAAGTTGCTCGGCTGTAACTTCAAAAAAATACTTCTTCTTTTGCTGTTTTAAGACCTTGTTAGACCTGTTATGGTCTGATTTTTCAGTTGTCTGTGATAGATTTGTTTTTCTTTATTTGTAACCAATATATTTCTAGTAGTAAATAGTAATGTGTTCTCGTTTGAGTGCAGTCGAATCGGCACATTAATATACTTATGCAGACTTCTCAAAACCGAGCAACAAGGACATTTATGGATTATGAGTCAGTAAGCGAAGCAATGGACGGTATGCTCAGTATATTCGTTCAGTCATTACCAAAAAGATAATTTTTTTTCGTCTGTTCGATCTAACATATTCCGTTAACCGATCTTTTGTAAAATTAAAAAAGAGGAGAGCAGTTGTTTTATAAGATCAGTACCATGTGCTGTATTAGTCAATCTTGCATAGGCCTAATCTTGCATTTGGTTTTTATGAGCAGGTATTTGTGCATTGTATGAAAGGAAACTAAAGGGTTTAAATCCAGCTATGAGAAACATAACATATGACATCCAAGATCTCTATGATTTTATTGACGGCCTTGCGGATTTGAGTGCATTGGTGTAAGTGTTCTTTCTGTTCCCGCTATAGAATCATCGAAAATACATGTGTTTCGGTTTGTTTCTTGTTCTGCACCACCATTTTAAACATCCATGGGTAAGGCTGTTTGGATTTGTTTTTGTTTTTTTTTTTTTGAAGTGATAAATATCAGAATCAGATAATAGTTTTAATGAAATAAGTTTTTAATCTGATCATCTGAAACAATATGTTAATCCAAACATTAAAAACTGATTATTACAACTTCAAAACGCATATTCAAACACCCACTGAAGTTCAATCCTTGGATTAGATTGATCTCAAAATCGATGAACAACTAATAGTGCTATGACCTTATTATCTTCTTCCGATATGACAAATGAACTGAACGTTATAAATTATAACACGCGATAAATATTCTCTCTTGCAGTTATGATCATTCTATTCAGGCATACCTTCCAAATGACCGAGAATGGATTCGAAACAAGATGTTTCATCACCTGAAGAAATTGGCTCATTAATCTCCAGTAATCTCACTTCCAGTTTTGTGGTTTGTTAATCTTAATGTGTGATCTAGAATGTTAATTATTACTGATTCCCGAATATCATGGTTTTTAACGTGTCTCGACTGCTATTTAGTGATGTAACATGAAGTACATGATTTTATAAACTTTTATTACTTCTTACATACTATCAAACCTCTTGGCTTTCCTTTAAAGGCACTAGTTGCAAACTATCGCTATTTGTTTCAAGATCGGTACTTTTGCTTCCCGACTGTAAGATATCGCTAGGATTTTGTATGTCAAAACGAGTTGTATTCGGGACAAGGAAAATGAAACCCAATGTAGCAAGTCTTAAGAGATTCCTAATAAGAATCACGAGCCACAAGTTTCGAAAGTCGGTTCTCATGACGTGAAATACGTGTAAAATTATCGCACCGCCCCACTTGGAAGAAAGTGAACCGAAGCTATCAATGCTCATTAACAATGCAAAAAATGTGCCTTCGATGCCTATTGGGCACAAACTCGTGCTAAGCACAATCATAGGCATCCACCGAACCCTGGATACAACGCGAGAAACGCATTCCTCCATGACTACAAAAATGTAATCGGGAAGCCTGAGAATGAGATTCCACCGTAAGATGAACATTAGGTCGAGAAACCCAGAGAGGCCGTACACTAGTTGAGCGTAAAAGAGCTGTTTTCTAAAGGGGTAGTCTTTAAGAAGCTTGTGGTAGATTAAAACCCCAATGATCGAAGCTAATGCTCCAATTGCATGTACCATACCAACGAGTTCCTGCATTAGAATCTCAATTGGTCAATTTTGTTAGGGTGTGTACACGTGATTATACGTGCATGATCTACATAGATTATATGAAAATAGAAGTACCTGAGAAAATGCAGGACCCGCCTTAGGGTCAGTGTACCAATAAAACTGGCCTTCGTGGGTACTAATACTTAGAGCCAAGGAAAGATACATGTAAAGCGATGGCTTCTAGACTTCGGGGAACTGGATGGTCTCGTACATTCCTTTTAGTGCTCCTCCTAGGTTAGCTATTGCCTGTGATAAACGTCGCAAAATATGACCATTACAAATAATTACATTAACGATTATATTCAATCAAATAGGACTCTATCACGAGATAGCACAAAACCCTTGGAAGTTTTATGCCTAATCGGCGCAATTGACACATACCAAGATTCTTTTGGGCAACAAGATTCTTGGAATTTTAATTATTATTGGTTCCCGAATACTGTGGTTTATAATGTGTCTAGGCTTTTATTTAGTCATATAAATAAATATATAATATGAAATACATGATTTTATAAACTTTTATTACTTCTTAACATATTGCAAACTATCGCGGTTTGTTTCAAGATTTGTACTTTCGCTTCCTGACCGTAAGATATCGCTTGGATGTTGCATGTCAAAACTAATTGTATTTAGAACAAGGAAAATGAAACCCAATGTAGCAATTCTTAAGAGATTCCTAATAAGAATCACGAGCCACAAGTTTACAAAATCGCTTCTTGTGACATGAAATATGTGTGAAATCACCCCACCGCCGCAATTTGAAGAAAGTGAACCGAAGCTATTGATGCTTATTAATAGGGCAAAAAACGTGCCTTCGACGCCTATTGGGCACAAACTCGCGCTTAGTACAATCATAGGCATCCACCTAACTCTGGATACAACACTAGAAACGCATTCCTCTATGACCAAAAATAGGAAATCAGACAACCCCAAAATAAGATTCCACCGTAAGACGAACATGAGGTCAATAAACCCAGAGAGGCCGTACACTAGTTGAGCGAAAAAGAGCAATTTTCTAAACGGGTAATCTTTAAGAACCTTCTGGTAGATCAGAGTTCCACCAATTGCAGCCAATGCTCCAATTGCGTATACCATACCAATGAGTTCCTACATTGAGAACCTTAATTGGTCATCAAGGTATATGCACGTCCTTATACGTGCATGATATACGTCATAGTTCTTATATGACTTAGATTGTATGAAAATAAAAGTACCTGAGAAAATGCGGGGCCCACATTAAGTCAGTGTACCAATAAAAGTCGGCTTCATGGGTACTAATACTTAGAGCCATGGACAGGTACATGTAAAGCGATGGCTTCCAAACTTCTATGAGTTGGATGGTCTTGTACATACCTTTTAGTGCTCCTTCCAGGTTAACCATTGTTGTAATAATAAACAAAACAAAACAAATGTTTGTTTTTAAGACACCAAAACCTGCAATCATTTTCACTAAATATATTATTAAAATAGTTATTAACATTATTTAAAATATTATCAGTTTGATCAAACTTATTTACAAAAATATCCTTATTTATTTTCAAGACTTTTTTGCACCATATGTTGAAGTTTAATTATCTGATTAGCGGAAATGCATCCGCTAACTTAGCGAAAGCACAAAATTTTCATAATATTAAGAAACTTAGCCAATCGTGATTGGTTTAAAATTGATATCTAAGGACCATTAGCAAAAAAACAAAAATCTCCATTCATATTTTTACTATGAATTGTTAGTTTAAAATTGATATTTAAGGACCATTATTTAGCAAAAAAATGGTTTAAAATTGTTGGTTTTAATTGGTACATGTCAATCTACTTAACAACTAGAAATGGTCCATGCATACTCACTACAAATTGTACAAACACATAAGCATATGATGCACATTCATATTAGTGAGATTTGCTATTCTTCTCTTTAAGTTTTCGTAGCTTTTAATTTTCTTTCTTAGAGTTTAGTAGGGTTTACTTTTCTTTCATTAAGAGTTTTAATAACTTTTATTTGTTTTTTTCCTATAGTTTTTTTTTCTTTTATGTATTAGTAAAAATATAATATAACCCTTATGATTTAGTTTATATTAAAAAAAAAAAAAAAAAAAAAAAACCCTATACTAACTATTAGGCTACTGGGTGTAATATAAAACCTCTATGGGCTTTATCAGGCCATGTCAACGCCACATCATATAGGGGTTTTAAAACCTCTTCCTTTAATTTGCAGGTAATGGTTTAAAGCCCCCATCATTATTACCTAATTATTTTTTTAATTTATATATTTTATTTTTTTAATTTATATGCCAATGTTATATAAAAAAAAATAAAAAAAACATAATTTCATTAAAATAAATAAAACATTACAAAGTTCTTAAAATATGCAAAGTTACTTAAAAAATAAAGTACTAGATGGGGTGCTAGGTGGCATCGAATAATACCCAAGTTCACCCGTTCGTGGGTCTCTTCGGTAACAGTCTTCTTCTCGTTGTTGGGATTGTTTGCTACACTTTGCCAAAACGGATGATTGGGATCCCATACGTTTTGTTGTTGGGAAACATTGTGTGTATATGAGAAAATTGTTAAGTGTTTAGATAAAGATTAGAAGAAGAAGAGATGAAAAATATAGAAAATGGGTAAGGTCTTTATAGGTTAAATATAAAATTTAAACTTAACTTTTTTAAAGATGATCGTTGCGCAACGACAACATTGACCAAATGCCTCGATCAAAGCCAAAATATGTCCGTTAGCATGCTGGCGAACGTTTGGTAGCACCCCCTTGTTAACGAGCGAAGGGTGAGGCAGGGCGCTATGGGGCGCCAAAATTGTGGATGTGACGGGTGGCGCGAGGTCACAACCCCTAGCCTTATTATTATTATTATTATTTCTATCCTTCAAAAGTCCTGCATTTATTAGACTTTTACAGGACCTGTGATTACTAACCTTTTTTTAAGGCTATTACATACATCTCACTAAAAACTTCATGAATTTTATATATATATATATTTTATATATATATATATATATATATATATATGTCTCCTTACTAAAAGCTAAAGATATCAAATATACCTTTTTTTTAAATGGATTAGAGATGATTATTTTACCTATATGTAATTTAATTTTTAGATTGGATATATAGATGTAACTAGGGATGAGTTCGATACCGGTATCGAAATTCGGTACATATGGGTACTGATACTGAAAATGTTTGGTACGGTACCGGTATTTGAGGGTAAAATACCGGTAATGAAAACGCCAAAAAAGTGGATACGATTCGGTACCAAAAAAAATCAGTACAGAAAATTCGATACCGGTTCGATATCAATACCAAGTCTCAAATAAAATGCTCATCCCTATATGTAGCTAGTGTTGAAAAATTAGAGGATATATGTAATTTTTCTTTAATAAAATGGGTATGTTTCATATTTTGAACTTTTAGGATGGATGGACATATGTAATTTTTCCTTGAAAGCAGAAACTCACCTGTCTATTATTAGTAGACAAGTCATCATCAGATGTTTTGTTTTCAAAGATCACAAATCCTAAAAATATCTGTGATGCTGCTGGAATTACCAAAACTCCCAACGCAATCTTCACCATAAAAATAATATACCACAATCACTTAAAAACCATAATAACAATAACAAAAAAAACAACAACAACAATAATAATTATAATAATAACAATTTTATCACAAACTTTACAACATCAATTGTTATAGAACTAAAAAACTTACCTGAGGACCACAAGCAAACCACTAGTGGCATAACCAACAAGTGCACCAGTAGATTTACACACCCCAGACAGACTTTGCATGTCCGGAGCTAACTCCTTGACCTCAATACTATTTCTTGCAATGCAAGCATCAATAGTAACCTCCGCCATCCCAGCCGTGATCGATATCAAACACCATAATGCAGCTGCTACTCCCAATGTTACACCACCCTCTGCCGACGTAGCGGCCCCCACCACGCCCACCACAATAAAGTATGGTCGCCTTTGGTATCCCATAACCGGAAAGACATCAGTCATGAGGCCCCAAATGGGCTTCATGATCCATGGAATGCTGTACATGCCTACAAACACTTGGACCTTTGAGGGTTGTATTTTTTGAACGTCTTTCCAGTAGTAATCGGAGACTACGCGAAAGAATGAGGCCGCGAAGCCCTGGCTGAGGCCGTAAATGAGGAAGATACCGAGGATGAATGAGGAATGTGGTCACGGAGAAAAACTTCCTTTTCCCTGACGAGACTAACGGCGCTGCTAGTTTTGTAGATCACCCGAAGAGTGAAGTGAAGGGGTAACCTTTTATGCAGATACACCCTGGTTGTAACTTATATATCCCTAGTTTCAACCGGTGCTTCTTCAGGTTGAGTTTGGTGGATAGCATATTTAGCCATTGGAATGGTTGGAGTATGAGTGGTGTTATTGGGTTGGGTTGTTTTGGGTCTCTAAGTTGGACATCTTGACTTGTATGTAGATATGTTGACTTGGGAAGTCTTCAAGACTTGAGAGTCACAATCCAAGATTTGTGGAATTTTATTGCCAAATTTAATAAAGCATTTTTAAAGAATTTATGACAGTGAAGAAAACATGGTAAGGTGGATACCCTCTATTCAGAAGTCAAGAATTCAAATTTTGCTAGGTGTATACGTTAAATTATTTAGAATTAGGACATTTCTTTTAACAGCAAATGTTACTCTTCTATATTAAATTAATAAATCTAAAATATGTTTTTGTTTAGGTTTTAACATCAGACCTCCTCTAAAAGGTATGTGTCTCTAACAAGTGAGTTAGCCTCATATTAGCTATTTAAAAGTAGATTAGTTTAACGTTAAGAAATAAAAGAAAGAATTTATGAAAAACTAAAAATAAATGGTTGGTGAAATGAATAATGTTTTCTAAAAGGGAATCAGACCAAAATTATAAAATAAGACCACAAAAAGAATTCTTAAATCCAATACTTTTCTTAGTAACAAATACTCAACGCAATTAACTACAAGTGTGTTGTTGGATAAAAATAAATAAATAAAATAAGGCTACGGGATGTATATACAATTCTTCATTCTTTTATCATACCTTTACTCAATGATTGGGCTGTGGTGGCCGTTGGCGTCAATTCCGGTCGTGTTTGGTGGTAGCCGGCATGGCTGTGATGGTGGCGTGAAGTGATGATGGTGGTTCAGTCACTGGAATCGAACAACAGCAGCGTCGCTTTCTTTTCTTTTTAGTTTTTATTTTTTATTTTTACTTTATATTATTAATTAGATTACATAGATGTTTGGATAATGGATATGGATTAAAAAAACTAACTGACCCAATATATAATAAGATTTTAGATATGAATAAAAATAAACGTATTTTGGCCCAACAAGTTGTAAAAGTAGAGAGCTGTCCAAGGCCCCTGGAAAAATCAGGCCTCAGCCGGAGGTGCAGTTCGCCACCGCCAAGGCCAGCCCCATATACATCCTTTGCATGGGTAATAGTGGTAATAATCGCATTGATAGTTTCCTTGGAACCAGGATGTTTTGGCCATTTCTTCTTTTCTGTTTCCTCAGCCATTAATTGGATGCTCAACCACTGCATTGATGCCATTAATGACTTTGTCTATTTCAGTCTCATTTCATCACTATATCTTGGGTCCTCTAATAAAGATATCAAGATTGAAGACATTATAAATAATTTGAATTCCTTTGCTCTTCTTTGGTATAAATATAGATCTAGGGATTTAAGACATGTAGTCTATTGCTCCTTGTTTCTGTGGCCACCCCTCGCTGTTTTTTTGTTGGGGTGCGGCGGTTGTTAATAAAAGCTACCTTTCAAAAAAATATTTCTTTGGTCCTATTGCACAAGTGTTCTTGACTTCTTGTAAGGAGATGTTTTCTTCATCATCTTCTTCTCTTAGCTAACCAACCATCATCATATTTTACTTCTGTTTAATTTGAATAGAGCCAAGTTAATAACCATTTGAGCATGAGACAGAACAAGCCATTAAGTGTTATCCTCACTTCTAGTAATAATATAACATTAACATCTCATATGTATTGCTGAGAAGGTATCCTAAACTTTTTTTTTATTTGCTTGGCACTAAGCTTCTAATACCAAATCAATAAGTGTGTGTATATTTCACATTGACATAACAAGTTGTTGTGCATAAAGGAAAAGGGAAAGCAACCTGCCTAATTGCCAGCATGAAATTTAACCTTGAATTCGGTTCTACACGAACCAATAGCCCACCCGACCCGAGAAAACCTAGTAACCCATAACCGCCCCACTGGCCACCATATCTAACGGTCCGCCCCTTGGGTTCCATTTCCAACTTTTTTGGTTTTGGTCCCGGTTCGAGTTTAACCCTATGATCACCCCTAGGCGCTGGTAGGGCAGAGTGGTGACGACAACGAGTAGGCGGTGAAGAGACAATAGGGGCGTGGTTGTTGCTTACCTAGTTGGACCTTTTTTAAGTTGATAGGTTTTTTGAAAGTTGCCCATTGACCCATTGTCTAATTTGAGTAGACCAAAATTGACCCGTTAATAATTTAAGGATAACCCAAAACTGAGTCTGGATTGCCCACCTATAGTTTTTAAAATTGGTATAGGTTAACACATGACATGGATAAACACAAAACTTTAAAGTGTGACTTCAACACACTAATTCATAAGGTTAACAGTTATTACTAAAATATGTCATTTTAACACTTATGTTACCTTTCAATAATCATGCACTATTTCAGCATAGTCATGTAATCAAAATTACACAAATGTGCATTGTAATTCATAAATACAGATTGTAGTTAAAACACTAAAGTGGTAAAGCAACATTTCACATACAATATTTGGTTGGCGTAATCAAAAACTGAAATAAACGACTGCATCAAGCACTGCAAAATTTATATGTTATATTTTCGACAAATCAACTTCCATCTGGATCAAAGCTCTTTAATAAATTTGATAGAAACCCCAACAAGAAAACATAAACATATATATATGTATATATAAACAATATAAAAAGATCAATCTCAAATTAAGAGCTCCGTTTCCGTAGTTATTTACAAAATAATCAACCTTAGATTGATCATGGTGCCACACTCCCACTCCCCGGGTTACTTCCTAAAAAAAACTATTTCGCTATATCCACCCCTGTATATATAAATAATTATAACATATAGTTTTTATAACTATATTGGAAAATAGCTTCTATTATGTTTTAATCATGTATAAAATTTAAACAGAAAAACAACCAACCCATTTGGAAACACCACTAAACCTTTCACCCAAATAAAAGTAAAGATTTGAAATGCACGATCATGATACATCCTACCAAAAGCATTTAACTAGTCAAAGTGTTTAGGGGTTTCTATTCATTATGAAACGACAATCTTCAAAACAAACGTCATACGCATGCATATTAACAGATTTGATTATATATGTAATATAAAGGCCGTGACTGAAACTAACCAACCACCATGTTTACGACTGCACCGTTAGTGAACCCAAAACGGTCTCCCCGACTTCACTCTTACAGAGTGGGCATGAAGCATTAATCTTTAACCACTTGTCCACACAATCCTTGTGAAAGAAGTGAGCACACGGCAACTCCCGTAGTTCATCATTGTTTGCATACTTTGCCAAACAAATGCAGCATACCTATGGAAAAAATACCAGTAAAACACTGCTTTTCCCAAAATTATTACGTTTTTATAAATAACCTCCCTTGTCAAATATGAAGAAAACAAGTATGCAATTTCATTATAATCTAACTTTTTGAATCAAATGGCATAGGAAATTTTATGCATTAAAATATACTATATTACTATGGGACCTAGGGGTGTCAATCGTGTCGGATTGTGGGTTGGTGGATTGATATATTCAACCCGAACCCGACCCATATTATTATTCAGGTCAAAGATTTCAACCCTAAAACGCACACATATAAATTCGGGTCAACCCGAAAACAATCCGTTTAACCCGTATTCCTAAATGAGTCATACAAGTTGATGATTATCCATAACATGTTTAATGGTAGGTATAAGTGTGACAAGTAATAATATCATGTGTCCAAAACTAACATTATTATGACTAAGTGACTAACCATGTAAAATAGAGACGGAAAAAACAAAAACAAAAGTATAAAAGTTTTTTTAAATACTTAAACGGGTTAATGGGTCAACCTGTTTTTATACGGGTCACCCCGAACCCGAACTGTTTTTAATACGGGTCAATCCGAACCCGGCCCCTTTTTTAAACAGGTCGTGTTACTCGACCCAAACCTGTTTTTTTTCGTGTCGGGTTCGGGTTGGGTTTCGGGTCCTGTTAATCGACCCATTGGGACCCATTTGACCCGTTCCATTTTAAGCCAACTTCTTTGGATTTTACTTGTATGACCCGTTTGAGACAAAACATAACTCGGATCTACAAATTGATAAGTAAATGTGTCAAAACCGCCACGACTATTGCCAGCTGATTGTTTTATGTGAAAGCGAAAAAGCTAGAAATAAATAAGGGAAGAATGGACTTAATGACTTACAGCGTCTTCTCCAGACACAACACGCTCGTTTTCTGTTCCTGCAGCCACGATCCCCCCGCCTTCATTAGCACCCGCGTGGCTTTCTTTATTATGCTTATGTTTTTTAATTTTAAATTTATAGGTAGGCAGAGAATTAATAGATTCTGTAGTTGCCCCTCGGTTTTGCGATAAATCCTCCCTGAAGCCCAGAACGGAAATGATACAGGGAAGACAGCAGCAGATTGTGGCACACAAGATGAACGGCATTGCATACCCGATACAGCTGAACGTAAGAAACACTAAACATAACCTGTCAAGATTAATAACGTTTATAAGTCAACATAATGATGAGGCAGATGACATGGCTTTGACTTTTGACTTGTACCTGTACAGGTTGGGAGCATCAGCAGCAGATGAATGGCCTCTGAAGATCCACACGTTCCCGACAACAAACCACACTGCAAAGAAGCAATCCAAACCCATTTTGAAGTATTCAACAAGTACTTTGAGTCTGCAACAGTAACAACATTTTTGTTATTAGACATGTACATATTTAGGGCTGGAAATGAACCAAACATCCAGCAAACAGTTCGTGAACCATTCGACGGGAAGTTCGTTTATTAGACAACCGAGCATGAACAGAGGCCGCGTTCGTTCATTTATGTTCGTGAACGTTCGGTAACATGTTCGTTTATGTTCGGTAGGTTATTAGTGTTTTTATAATTTATTTAAATACTTCAAATTTGAACAAATAAAATATTTAATAAGCATTGGTGTATTATATATTATGTTCATGAACGCTTGTTTGTGTTCGTTTGTTTCCATTTATGTTCGTGAACATTAGTTTGTGTTCATGAACGTTCGTTTTCGTTCAATGCCTAAAATTAACAAACGAACACGAACACGAACAAGTTCATTTCCTTAACAAACAAACATGATTATAAAATCTCGTTCGGTAAGTGTTCATAAACAATTCGTGAACACATGTATTTCTTAACAAACAAATTCGCTCGGTTCATTTGCAGCCCTATACATATTTAGTAACAGCATATTACTATATCGCACTTATTGGTATGTGTGAGCCACATACCTTGCAATCAGTAAACCCGCTATAGGTCTTGTTGTACCAGAGGTGTTGCGAGTGTCCACTATTGAATTCGTTGCATTTGAAGACGAAGTTAAAGAAGTGGCAATAGCAGAAAGGCTGCCGGAAGAGGGCTGAGCTGGATCTTGGTCTGATGTTTGATTTCTAAAATAAAAACGCCAAAATAGCAACGGGAGAGTTGCAACACATCCAGAAGCATAACCAATAACCCATGTGAATAACGGAGCATGAGGATGCTCATGCCTTGATAAGGATAAAACAATAATTGCTGCTATTATTTGACTAATGGTTATAACTAATTCTATAGATATCCAATAACCAGAATTCAATGGACTCCTGCGTCTTCCAGGGCCATTCCCCCTTCTAGCAAACAGTGTTCTTCTCTCGTTTGTAAGTGAAAAAGGATGTTGGAAAACGGGAATATTGACGCTAGTAGAAGGTCGTTCTTCGTTTTGCTGCGAGTTAGACTCGGTAATCGGTCTATCTTGGGTTATATCAATCACATGCCCGGCGAATTCAACAGTTTGTGGTCGATCCATTAATAATGGTGGTTTGTTTGTTTGGATTTTAGAATGTTGGCCCAGTACAAAAACACCGTGTTCAAATAGTGATGTACTGAACACATGAGATAGCAACAGCAAAGAACACCTTCAAAACAAGTAAATGACACTGGACCCCCTTCTATCTTATGCTGCCAATCAACTTCAAAATCCAAAAAAAACCAACACATGATGAGAATACTTTGAGGTTCAGCCTACCAACATGGAAAATGCATATCATGAACAATACACTGTTACATATAAACTAAAATGTCATCTTGTTCTAATAAAAGTAAGTACGGATATCTATTAATAGAACTATAGAAGGCAACTTTTATTCTGATGCTCTTCACTCGCAGCATGGAATTAAATTTTATTCCATTAGTCGCATAGGTGAGTGTTCAAATCAGAACCAAGAAATATCAACGAGAACCGCATAGTACACTTGTACATGGTGCATTGAATGTGATACATAAGATGATTATATAACCGCCACATTTTCTCTCTCACAGTACCTTGATCATCTCCAATACATCATGTACAAGTTCATTATGCAGTTCTCGCAGTTCTCTCGTCCTGTAAAGGCCAACCCGGCTTAGTTAACAAGATTGTTGACGTCATGCTAATAGGGGGCGACATTGCGGAAATTCAAGTTCTAACTACTTCAATCAACCATAACCGATAACTTTCGGTGAAGAATTCTTGGTAACAAAATAACAGTCCTCTTAATTCAAACTCAAAACCCTAACTACAGTACCGGAAACTCAAAATCATTGACAGATATAATCAATTCATCATGCTTTTAACCATATCCCTAATTGTCAACTAACTACAACTTAACAAACAACAGTATACAATCAAATCATCAATATTCTTATAAATGTACCAAATCATGACGCCTAATCCACAATAAATCAACATATACACCATCTATCCAAAAGCCCTATGAAAAATCAACCAATCCTCCATACCTAACATCACAATTTCAAACTTTCTAACAATAAGTACACAGAGATCTTTACACAAACAACACCTAATCATTCAACAACGAATCAATACAACAGTCAGTTCTCAATTTCTCGCAAAATCACACAATTCGAAACCCTAACAGTTCAACATACCAATTGTGTAGCGTGTTTCAGCTGATTTCTTGCAACAACCAAGATATCGAAGATGAACTGACCGGTGCGTGTGCAGTTAAACTCGCAACGAATCGGTTGAGTTTCTGGTGCAGTTGTGAGGATAATCGTTCGATTGATTTGCAAACACACACAGAGTAATGATATTTTAACTTTTGTTATCGGGAGATAGATACAGGTAGTGTGTAAGTATATTTATATTATATAGTGTCAGGTTTGACTTTTCTATTTTGCTTGATGACTGTGACTTTGGATATTCTTATGCTGTGCGGCTATAAAAGTACAGATGCTAATGCACAACGTACAACAGTTTAAAGCGTCGTTGTAAGTTGTAACTTTAGCTTTTGGACACACGTTAATTTGATTTCAAGTTACGATAGCCTTTTTTATATTCTTGTGGTAAAATATTCAATATTGGAATAAAACTAATATTCTTGTGGTAAGATATTCAATATAGGAATAAAACTATCATTTTCTAACAAATAAATTTATCATATTTTTGTATGTTATATATCAACCGTTGAAATAAGACTTGATCTTATTATAACTAACAAATGGGTTAGGCTATCGGTAATGAGGCAACTGCTAGGGATTCAGGTATTTCTCAACACACAAACATGAAAAAAAACTGTGAGAAAAATAAGAAACAAAGAGGACACGTGAGATTTACGTGGTTGGTTTATGTGGTCATACGTTCACTAGCTGCAACCAAGATATTATTTATTGAGGATGTTACAATTACAAGATATAATATACAGAGACTCGTCCAGGGTTTACAACTTGTTGAACAAGAAAACATAAGTGGGCTATAATAAAGAGATATTGGGCCAGCCCAAGGGCTCCCATTCTTCAACTACAAACCCGAGCCCAAATCAAGACTCCAAACCCATAAGCAACCGCCCTTAGGCTTTGGGTGATGTTGCACAATGAAAAAGTTTTATCAGGTATGAAATTAAATAGGCCCATTTCCACACCTTAACCATTCACGATCGTTATACCTCTCACGGGCTTGCCCATCACGCCCCCTTGGTTGATGCTTCACGCCCAATCATGCCCCAACCCATGGCATGGGCGTTAAACCATTACATATAGCTTATGAAAAGCATCGGGTCGCAAGTCAAAACAGTTAATCAAGTATTTAAGAAAATAGGGTAAACACATACCGTTTTTGAAAAAAAAATATCTAGATATATTCATGCTATTTATTCTAATGGGGCCGGAAGCAGGGGTGTGCTATAGTGACGGTAACAACAGTGGTGGTGGTTGGTGCTGCAGTTGTAGGTAAGTTGAGTAGCAAACAAAAGTTACACGAATGTAACCCGTTTCTTGATAACATTCCGGGATATATATGGTCGCATACAATGTCTTACAGTTGTAACATAATGGAAACACTACAAAGTACCAGAATTGGTTACAACAGGTGGTTAATTACCACTTACAACATGGAGCTAGAAAATGAATGTGGCCAACTGGTTGGCATATAATTAATAACGTCAGCAACACGAATATTAGAACAGCGGTTTCACAGGTTTCTGGGAGATTAATGTTGCAACACTTTTGTACTGTCACAACGAAAACAACGGTTATCAGATAATAACATAATCCAACTAGATCATGATTCATGATGATGATGGTGACCAGTGAGTAATTTGCAAGGGATGTTACCTTCTGTTGCTTGTACTTTTGCCGTATAGCATGGAGAGGACTGGCGTTGTTAAGTTGCAGATCTTGGAGTGCCAGAACCGTAACTTTTAGCTCCGGTGCCTTGTAACAAGTATAATGTTCTAACGTAGTATTCTGCAATGAATAAACATTGTTTGTGATGTGACTAAGCAAATGAATACAAGAATATATGTTCAATGGGGAAATATCTAGTTATTTAAACATGTGTATATTTTGCAGATAAAACGTAAGCACGTAATAGTAGATAAAAACAACTGACCCATGGATCTTCATCCTGATCAAGTGTCCATTTGGCTAAGTATATGGCTGAGGCAGCAATGAGGGATGGTAGGAACTTTATAAAACGGTACTCGAGTTGACTTAGCTCGGCTAAATAGTTTGCAAGAAATTCCAATTCTATAACTGGAGCCTGCAATTGAAGACAATTTATGATTTTATTCCACTATTCAAATTTTATAATTCTGTTTGTTTCAAATAATTCCTAAGGATTATATTCATTTACCTTGTAAGAACTTTGTGCTGCCAAAAGGAATCTCCTGAAAAATGAAATTGAACAATTTAGCATCAAAAAGTCAAGTTTGATATGTCAAGGACCAATATTTGAGATATCGGTTATCACGTTGGGATATCGGTAGTTTTAATCTCATGCTAAATTTATATATATAACAATTTAACACTAACAATTCTTTATATTCTCCTGCCATTAACAAATTAAGCTTTTGCAACTTGCAAAACATTACACTAACAATTTTGTATACTCTCGTACCATTAACAAATTAACCTTTTGCAACTTGCAAAACACTAACAATTGTAGCAAGTATGAACAAATTAAGACTTAAAACACTAACTAATAGTTAAGACAAAACACTAATAGCAGCAATAAGAAGCAACACGAATGATAGAACTAAGAAGAAAGGTACTGATATCGGGAAAATCGGTGATATTGGTCAAATATCAGTCCAATATCAGTCAATATCGCCGATATTATCGGTACCGATATTCTGACCAATATTTTGCACCGATATCTCACCAAGGGACCGATAACCAAATGATATATCACGATATTAACTGCATAGGTCCATAGGTGTCAATTTTGTCGGTTTGGTGGGTTTCGGGTTGTTGAATCTATCAACCAAAACACGACCCGTATATTTATCCATGTCAAAAACATCAACCCTAACCCTGACACACGTAAATTGTGTAGCTTGAACACAACCTGTTAACTCATTTATCTATATGTGTCAAACAGGTAAACGGTTTGTAATCAAGTTGTTGACATAACAAACAGGTTGGCAGATTGTTATAAATGCGTTAAACTGTTTGACATGTTCCGCATGTTTAATTAAAAGGGAACCCTAACCCTGACACACGTAAATTGTGTAGCTTGAACACAACCTGTTTAACTCATTTATCTATATGTGTCAAACAGGTAAACGGTTTGTAATCAAGTTGTTGACATATCAAACAGGTTGGCAGATTGTTATAAATGCGTTAAACTGTTTGACATGTTCCGCATGTTTAATTAAAAGGGTTAAACAGTCAACCCAAACATGACCAATTTATAAACGGGTAAGATATGATGACCCAAAACATGATTATTTAATGTCACATTGCCTCCCCTAATTGTGATGCAACAAGTTGTATATATGAGACCCAAAATAAGTACTTGATATGTTATAGATGAAAACTCCAACCTCTCGAACTTTTTGATAGTTGGAATAGAAAGCTGAAAGCTCAATACATCCAGTATTTGATGCTCCATCTCCAATACCTGCTAGTAACAACTTTAGTTATTATATTATTTTTTATCATGGACCCTATGATGCTAAATAGAACATGCGTTTAACATACATCTGCCCTTGTGTAGGTGCTGTCAGTGATGAAACAGAATTCTTCAACCCGTGGAGCACAAATTTCTTCATACTTCCTTAAAACATATAAAGACTGTTTAAAAAAATTTCTAGAAGTTTATGTATCTTGATAGAGAAGAGAACTCACGACGCAACAAGCATGCAGGTTATACCAAGCAACTGGAGTCTTCGTTTTCCAATACATTTCTTAGAGAGATAAATATCAATGAGAGCAACTGTTAAATAAAATGTTTCTGAAGCTAGCCCATATTCTTCACAGACCTATATACAGATTACAGAGTTCAAACTCCAGTAATTAACTTTAAGCCAATACAACAGTAACACACTGATGATAATATTAAAACTTGCATGCTTCTAGATTAATAAATATAGTGGTTGTGGACTAATTATGGTCGAAAATGAAATTTCAGAACCTGTAGAACTATAGAAAGCTCAAGAACTAACCTCCACAAGCCAATCGATAAGAATGCTCCGCATTTCTTGTGTGATTTCCAGCTGCACGGTTTTCATGTAGTCGGTGGAATGCCTCCACTTAAGCTGTAGATAAAACAGGTACTTCATGATAAGTAAAAAGAGAAAAGATTTCCATTCCCAGGAAAAAAAACGTATAGTGAAATTTAAAAGGAAAACAAATATGCACACAAGTGACATTTGTATAATACTTTCAAGTGACATTTGGTTGGTTTTTTGAGAATGTAAAAATTTATAGACAAAGAAGGTATTAACCAATGAATGGATGTCAACAGCTATTCAGAGTTCAGACCTCGTTGGTGCATAAACTGGCATGTATTTCTGCAGCATACAAGCTGCACATTTGAGGACCCTTGTGCTTAGAATCAATGTCAATAACAGACTCATCATTTGTAGCTTCCACTTCAATGGTAATTTTGCTTTCTCCTGCATGATACAACAATAAAACATTCTGTGATGAGCTTCGAAGCCCAGAGTGTTTGTCAGATATCCAACTAGAAAGATTCAATTCAAGCATAGTACCAACGCTGATTGTTATATCATTTTCTGATGTTAGCTGTGAATTTGCTTCACATAATTCATTTGCGCTCTGTTTGGTTACGGTTTCTGCTGCTTTTGCGTTTCTCTTCTGAATCTGAGGTTCCACCCGAATAGATCGTGCGATTTTTTCATTCTTCTTGACAGCACATCTTTTGACCCGCTTGCTAATCTGACAACAAGCAATATCAACAGAAAATAAATTTTGTATTCGAATTTACAAATATAAAAACTGAAAGCTGCCACGAATATGTACCTGTGCTTTATTTCCATTGGGAACTTTTATGCTGGATTCATTAAATGAGTTGTTAGTGATGTCCTTAAGAACAGCCCTTTTCTTGGCTTGGACTGTAGAGGCAACAACAGTATGAGGGGCCCGCTTATGATCCTGTTTCACCACAGCTTGTAGTGGCGGCAGACCCGCTGATGCCCCAAATACTTTTGCACGTGCTCTAGTAACTCGTCCAGTTGGCCCTTGGATATTAGCAGCAGGTACGTTTTCTATATTCATGACGCTTTGCCTTGAAGAAGATCGGTGCATGATGTTATGTTAACTCGCTTTCCATGAATCTGCAACTAAAGCATTTACATTAATGTTAGCAACTACAGACATCCTTAACGTGACACAAATCGCTTGTTCTGTGTTAGAACTGCAAATTGTTTAGACACCCTAATGTTCAAAAGAGCAATGACAAAAAATTTACCATTATATTCTAGTGTAACTGTGTAAGTATTAGGAACAGAACTATCAATAAATCCCTTTTGTGTCAAGAACTACATAAACATGTTATTGGGCCATTTTTTGTCCTAAGCAGGCACACTACATATTAATTATCAAGACATCCAGATACAATAGCCAAGACATTATTAATATGGTTTCATCAACCAACATATTGATTTATTACAATCACCAAACACACTAATATATAAATAACAAAGATACATTTAAAATATTTTTACTATTCCCATATCAACTTTCTTCACCAACAGTATAAATGAATCAGCATTACCAATTACTGATATCCAATTCCTGTAATATTCTATTTGTTAGTGCAAAACTATTGAAAACCGACTATCCCAAGATATAAACAGAGATCAAAAACCTTGAAAGAACTCTTCTATGTATCATCACACTATCACAGAACTCTTCAATCTGTATATAAATGTACTAGTACTGTAGTACATCTGTTAAAACATTCTTATTTGCTTATGACAAGCAAAATGCATATCAAATTAGCGAAAAAGGTAAAAGGACTTTGTAAATTCTATCCCTGCAGCGTTCCATTAATTAGTATATTAATATTATAAAATCAAAACCCTAACATAAGGCTTAACAAGCATATCGCATACATTATATTTAAAAGCTTATTGAAACAGAATCCTAAGTATAACAAACCCTATGGCCTCATTTGTTACAACAAAAGTCTAAAATAATCATCATATATTATAAACTAATTCTCCTGTTCAACAAGTATTTAAATAATGAATCAAGTACAAACACAAAATAGAAGAGCAATCAAAATGTCGTTACCGAAATTCCAAAACAATAAATAAATATCAAAGGAGCGTCAGAACTCTGCTGTTGCTTTCTAGTTTCTACCAAAAAGTCAAATACAGAGGTCGGTCAAACCAGCTTAGAACTTAATAACATAAACAGTAATACTCTCATTCATCTTATCAAAAATTGAATTAGCAACAAAGAAACAAATCAACAATAAGCATTTCGATCTTATTTCAAAGACGTAAATCAAAAGCAAACGACCTAAAGTAGAGAAAACGATAAAATTAGAAATTCAAAGCGTCAAAAACACGAATGTTGCAGATCGATGCAGCTAATTGAAGTTAAACCGATTCAATTGATACAAGTATAGTATATTAATATGCATTTTGAAGGTGAAATGAAATGTGTAAGATGTATGAGCTCACTGTGCGTTTTAGAGCCTCAGATCAACAATGGCGTGCGGATAGAGAAACCGAGCTAGGGCTCCAACGGAATGCATTACGGAGAAGACATATATATTGATAGATATAGTGAGAGAGAGAGAGTGAGATGTGAATATATAGAGAGAGAGTGAGAAGTGAATAGTAGGGGGAGCGGGATAGAGGGAGACGGTTCAAACTTGCAAAAATTGCTATCGGCACTCCTTGTTTTACTTCTTCCAGTAGCATCATCGCTTTTATTGTGCTCTGGATGCTACTACAAATATACTATGCCACTCAATAATGTCATCATTTAAATTTTATTGTCAACATGTTAGTTAAAAGGTGGTGAAAAAGCTAAAAAAATAATAAAAAATGTAAGAAAATTGAAGAATTAAAATTTTTTGTTAATTTTTTCAAATATAACTTTTTTTTCTTTTATAGCTTTTAATATGTGATTATTATGTGTATAAATTCAAATACAATATGCTTTTTTTATCGATGCTAGTTATATACAAGAACTGAGTCGTACAAGTTTTATACATGTAAAAGTAATCCTTACAAATTTTAGAGAGGGATATAGATAAAATATGCTCATCATATTTGTGTATTTATATTTATATAAAAATCATATTTTTAAAGTTACAAAGAAGAAGAATTTAATTTATATAAACATCATATATGCAATTAGCACACTTAAATTTTTATTGTACCCCATACAATGATAATATAGTTTTTTTTTTAATTTCAAATTTTCTTTCACACATTTTTGTACTAAAATATAATATTTTTACAAATTATACATGATAGGTCTCTTTAAAGCATTAGATTAATCTAAAACTATAATTTTTACAAGTTATATATGATAATTGTCTTGAACCAAATAGTATCACGGCACCTATCATGGTAAGAAAAAAAAACATCTCTTTTAACAAATCACCTAAGCCAAGAGTTGAAAAAATGGTTTGAGATTTGAAACCAGTAATTTAAATCGAACCAAAACCTAGCTATCCTGGTTCATCAGTCAGTTTTTAAACCAGCTTTGATCCAGTTTAAACTGAACCAATCCGGATTATCTCCCTTAAAAAACGGTTTCAAACCGACCTCCCTTAAAAAATAGTATGGCAATGATGGCTTTGGCCCTGAATTATAGCGCCCAACTTATTCACTCTCTAGCATAGACTGCTCGATTCTTTGCTTGTAAATCAAATGCTTTTGTTCTTTAAAACAATTTATAATCATGGCGGTACGGCAATATAGCTATAAGGTTAAAATTATCCAAATTAATTGAGGTGAGTAATAGCGTGACACAGTCCTAATTATGTCTCCACTAGAGGGATTGTTCACCAAGTCTCATGTACACTTGAACAAATTGGGCATTTTGAATGTCAGAATTGGACATGTTGAAAACCGGTCGACACAAGGCAATGTGCTTCATCATTATGCCTTTGGCACCCGTGTATGTCTAATTAATCGGGTATGGTTGTTGTATGTCTAATTAATCAGATGCCATCATATGTGTATCAATCATTGTCTCTTAGTGGATAATGTCTCACTCATCTATTAGGGTGCACGAAGTGGGTTGGGGGAGGGGTTCGAGATGTGCGGCCTGATCCAAAACAACCCCCCCCCCCCGGCCCGGGGGGCTATTCCTAATTGAAAGTATTCGACTAGATATCATTAGCTAGGTTTTGATATTAACTAGTTACCCAACAGAATTAGGTTTCTTGGCCTACAACCTGATTGAAAGAAACCCACATGATGAACATAATCAAACAAGGTGTCACATAAACATTTTTCGAGTAAAACATTCAGTTTTTAACAAACATACACATAACACTAGATATAAACCTGTTTCATACATACTACTTCATAAACCCAAGTCCAAAAATCTTCACCTTCAGAATCAAACATTGCATACCCACCTCAATTGTACCATTTCCTTTAAGCAAAACGACATTCTCGAGCCAAGTGACCTAGTTTTCCACACCGATAACATTCATTCGAACCATAACGACACACACCCCCATGCTTTTTCCCACAACTGGTACACTTTCTTTGTTCGCGTTCTCTCCTCTCTTCTATTAGACCTGTCGTTTATTACTCTGGCAGCCTTCATTGCTTTATCCAATGTAGTCATATCACTTTCTGAGATAACCGCGTTTATGTCAGTCGCCAATCCACCTATGTAAAGGTATATCAATCTCTTTTCAGGAGTAGCAAGATAGTGCGAAAAGAACCACGACAGTTTCCTATACTTATCAGTATACTCTTGCACACTTCCATCGCTTTCTGTTTGACTGTCCTGTCCTGATGCACTAATTCCAGCTCTACGCGTAGAGGATAAAACTCATCTTTGAACACTTCCTTGAATCGACTCCACGTCATTGTTGAGTCGTATCACTTGACCCTGTCCCACCAAACACGAGCTTCTGATCTAAACATTGAGACGCCATACTTTACCTTGTTCTTGTCAGCAGACTTCATAAGTTCAAAGATGTGCTCCATCTGAGAAATCCACATCATCGCTGCTATGGGGTCCCATACTTTACTAAACTCGGCGCCTAGAGGTAAAACGGCCACCTCATCGTCACAGATTCATCGGCTCTTCTGATACATGTCCATCATTTCTTGTTGTCATATTGTTGGCAAGGGAATATAAGTAAAATCATACGTCTCAGCAATAAAACAAACAAATGTAGCTATTAAAATGGTTATAGCAGCCAAAAGCCTCAAATCAAGATTGTTCTCAAGCATAATACAATTCATGAACCACCTATTAACAACAAATAATAAAATTAGTAATAACAAAAAACTATATCTTTACTTTATATATGCAGAAAATAGTGACTTGATCTAAGAACTAAAGAGTTCATTGTTTGCACTTACACATACACAATAATAACATATTATAAAAGATATTATCACAGATTAAAAGGGCACCAGCATGTTTCTTATGATCTCATTATTTTTCATGGAATATGCTCAACTATACGGCACCTGCATTCCCTTTACTATGATTTCACGACTCGCAAGCGTTACAAAACAATTTACTGTGCATATATCCTCCACATTTTTGTTCATGGTAGCGAAATATGCATAATTGCATATACACCCAATCCTTACACCAAAAAACACATATATGCAACATAGACAAATAAGCATGCTATAGAACAATTTTGAATACAACATTGCTAGATGCATGCAAGGTTTAAAAAACGGAAACGAGTTTCGAGGCGTTTTCCCTTCGCTCACGAGGGGTAAGCCTCGAGGCGAACCGAGGCGTAAGCCCGAGGGGAAATAAAAAATAAATATAAACATCAAAAACAAATATCAGAAACCCCTGAGACGCACCTTTTTAGCGCCTCACCTCTCTGAGGCGCACATACACTATAAACCCCCTGATGTGCATGCCTCAGCCGTTTTTTAAAACCATATGATGGTATGATATATATTTAACAAGATTCCAGCCAGACTTTTACTTTTATATAAGGAAAATTACTTTTCTACACTAATATTTTACAACTTTGGGTACTAAATAGATGATATTGTAAGATAGCTTTAGTTTATTTTATTTAAAGAATAGTATTTAATTTTCTAATACATAAAGCTCTCTTTTTTTCTCAAGCCCTCGCTTTTTTTGCGCTTGCGCCTAGGTCCCAAGCGAGGCCTCTGTGCCTTGAGTGCGCCTTTAATATATGTTTTCAACATAAAATTGGTTCTGAAAAGAACATGTCCTTATAATGCATTTGTAGATGGTGCTTTAAATATGATACATAAAACGGTTATGTAAGCGTACCACCTTCTCCCTCCAAGCCCCACTACTTTTATTAGCTTCATGCACCATGTACAAGTGCGGATCTTATAATTAATGGCTAAAATTTGACTTTAGCAAACTCCCCTATCATTCATGCTCACAAACTTTAATAATTAAAATGTATCTTCAACAATCAGTTATGCCTACATGGCTACATGTTTTGTAACGTGCAGCAAGAAATCAGAAGTATACAACGTAAATAGACATGACACAGTATCATATTTCTTAGTTATTTTGGGAGATTAATAAATGAAATGGAGGTATAAATACATAAATGAAAGTATAAAACATAAAATGGAGATATAAAAGCTATAAATATATGAAATATAAATGGTTAAGTTAATTTCGGTTAACCGATGTAAAGAAAATAACCACTAATCGACTTTCGGTTGATTTCGGTTCGGTTTTGTCAGCTTTCAGTTCGGTTTCAGTTATCGGTTCGATTATTGCACACCCCTAGTTTTAAGTTTTAACAATTGGTTGGAGAAGAGGATTTGACATGTTTTAACAAATAAAAGAGGTGTTGGTGTAAAAAGAACCAACACTTTACAAGATCTTTGTATTAGATATATTTGCTAAATGTGCAACTTATAAACAGCATTATTAGTGGCATGTATTCATATGGGGTTATATACATGGTTTGGTAAAACTAACACCTTTAAAGTCTAGCTTTAATAAATTACATGTTTGATATATACTGACTTTCTTTAAAAAAAAAAGTCAGTTAAATTTGTGTAAATAAACTAATATGCCATTTTACAAACCATGTGGGGTATTTACGTAATTTACTAAAAAATAAAACAAAAAACCCCGAACGCCCTACGTCTCCACAGTTGGCCGCCTTCTCTAATTTCGCTCTTGATCCCACAACGCAGGTGACAAAGATGGAACAAACTGGAGAAGCAATCATAGAAAGAAAAAATGGAGTCGCAATCACCCGTTGTTCTCAGTTGCTGAGAGCCTGCTACTTGGAGCTTATCATAGCTGCACAGAAAAGGTGATGGAGTCACTGCCCCTCGCAGTTACTCTGGCAGCCTCAAGCGTGCTCTCAAACGTAGTCGTATCACTTGTTTGAGATATAGTCTTTTATGTCAGCCCTCAATGCACATACAAACATGTAGATCATTCTCTTTTAAAGTAAGATAGTCGCAAAGAAACCAACACAATTCTCAAAGCGAGTAGTAAACTCTTGCACGCTTTCATTTCTTCCTAGTTTGAGCATCTTGAACCATTCCGCTGATTCCAGCTCGACAGGTATCGGATGAAACTCATCTTTAAACACATCCTTGAACCGACTCCATGTCCTCTTTGTCGGAGTATTGGCCCCACTTGTATCATTATCCATGTCCCACCAAACAAGGCCTTCTAATCTCAATATAGAGACCCCATACGTTACCTTGTCCTCGTCAGCACACTTCATAAGTTCAAAGACGTCCTCCATATGAAATCCACCTCACCGCTGCTATGGGGTCCCATACTTCACTAAATTTAACGCCTACATGTGTAATATGCCACTAGACAAACAGTGCACTCAAGTAAAAATAAAGAAAAGCTAAAAGATATAAACTAATGTAAGCATAAACAATATTTAAGATCAACACGGAAGTAACAAAATGTTGAATAAGATCAGAGGGTAAAAAAGATAACTAACCCAATTAAGAAAAAACTTTGTATGCCTGAAATATCAAACCAGGGGTGAAGTTGATTCATATATGAAAAGGATACTTTGAAACTTGAATCACAATTACAACCGTACCTTTAAATGATAAAATGGAAGTGAAACGCCGAAAAAAAAAGTTAAGTGTCACTTTATGTTCATTACGTCTTTGATATACTAAAACATCTATCTCACAGAACGAAAGCAAGTCTTTTAGTCAAAACTTCAAGGTACAGTGCCCTCGTTTTTACAGCCATCAAGATTCAAACTTCATGAAACTGTCAGCATTTATTACTCTTCCAAAATTTCAAAGAAGAATACAAACAGCATAATAAAAGGGTACATGTTGGAACTATAGCAACTTACGAAAGAAACAGTATAGAAACCAGAAAAAAAAATCCCCTCTGTTTCACAAGTTTTAGGGAACTCAATCTTGAAACATTTTATGCCCGTTTCACAAGTTTTGGCTCACGTCAATGATATTGCATCCAAACGGAAAGTTGGTATGTAACCTATCTTAAACATATGACCCAGAGCAATCTGACCGACATCTAACATATCCTTTTGAGATAAAACACCAATCAAATTTTCAAAAGTTTCATGACGAGGTATGAGCCGATTCTTCACCGTGTACGCCAACCAGTAGATTCCCGCTGCAACATATCCTTCATTGCTTAATCCAATTAATGACATCATCGTTAATACATACAGAAGCTGGTTCTACACCCTTTTCCTGCATCTCATTCCAAAGACTTTTAACTTCATCTATCCGTTTCATTTCATAAAGCTTTTCTATAAGGGGTCCATATGATGCAGACGACGGTTGCAGCCCATGGTCCACAAGTTCACGCAAAAGGTTCAAACCCTCAGCTAACTTACCTTCTTTACAGAAGCCCCTAATCATAGAATTATATGTTACCACATCTTTAGAAACATTATTCCACGACATTTGATTGAATAATTGAAAAGCTAAAGATGTTCTTCCATGTGAACACAGACCGCTAATCATAGTGTTGTATGCGACTAGAGTTTTGCTATAACCTTTATCTTGCATTTCCTTGTAGAGATTTAGAGCGTTCTCTATGTCGCCGATTTTGAAATACCCGTATAAGAGTGTGTTATATGTGTATATATTAGGTCTGATTCCCTTTTGAATCATCTCGAACCATAACTTTCTTGCTTCCCCAAACCACTTGATTTTACAAAGACCGTGAATCATTGTCGTGTACATGATTCTATCGGGTGCATACCCTCTATCTTTAAGGTCGTTAAATATACGTAACCCTTCACGTTGCATTCTTTTGAGGCACAACGCGTGTATAACTTGTTGGTAAGTATAGATATCAGGATTAACACCTTTCGCAATCATAATGTGAAGAATCGCAGACACTCTAGAATACTTTCTATCCAATATAAACTCAAATACCAACTTGTCAAAACAAACCTTGTTCGGAACAAACCCGTCATCCAACATTTGTCGAAAAAGTTCATACCCTTTCGAAACATTCTTCTCCAAACAAAACGCTTGTATCAAGCAATCAACAGTATGAACATCTACATCAACACCAAGCTCCATCATTTCACCATATAACCTCCATACAACGTCGGTACACCCGTCTCTAACACAACCTTGTAAAACACAGTTCCATGTTTCCAACAAAGGGCAAACTCCTCTCTTAGTCATTTCATCAAACACTTGGAGTGCATCTTCAACCATTCCACTTTCACACAAACACCTTACATACAATTCAGTACCAACCCGATCCGGAACGAATTTCGTAAATTCAAGAAAACCCTTTGTAGCATTTGCAGCCTTATCTTCTACAAGTGAATTGAATATCAAAGAACATGTTGATTGATCCGGTGAATACCCAAATGTAGAACTGAGCCAATACAAAAGCCGAATTGAAAAAAGAAGATTTTTTTGGTGCATAAACAATTGATTTAACAAGGTGGAATCTAAGAAACTAACGTTAGGGAAATCTGATAAGAGGGTGTTTTCCCATCTGGGTTTTGACCTGATTGTTGCACAAATTTGGTTAACGATGTCAGTTGAATGTATGGGTTTATCCTCGTTGTTATTGGAATAATTATCATGGGCGATGTTGCAAATTGGATGTTTAGGGTTTTGGATGATTTTGGGGGATGGTCTACGGAGTAATTGAGTGAAGGAGGATGGTGTTCTGGCCATTGATACTAATGGAATTACAAGTTAACGAGCATGTACAGATTGAAATAATGGTTATAGAGAATCATGAGAGAATGGTTACCAGTGAAATCAATTGCTGGAAGAAGGGTTGAAGCAATGAGAACGAAGCCTGTCTCACAATGGCGAAAAATGAAATTTGTAAAATGAACTTACAAAAAACAATAAAATAAGTGAGAAGGTTTAACGTTGTTTTCTAGAGTTTCATCATATTGAACTAAGGGTAGAGGGGCACCCTCGGTGACTTCTTCGGTGAGTTTAGCTTATTGTACGGTAGGGTGATGCTGGCACAAATTTGATGATCGTTGAAAGAGATAAGCGATGAATACTCACCGAATGGAGAAGATAGGAGAGAAGGGAGAGAGGGGGTTAATGGTGGCCTCACTCTCTTTTAATCAATCACAAATTTATGTTTTTATCATTCTCCAAGTGTTTGAGCACTCCTAGTGTTTGAGTGTAAAATGAGAAGTGAAAGAGAGGGTTAACATGGCATTATATTATTGATTAAGGGAAAAGTTTACCACTCCCATTTGGGGAGCACTCCTTCCACCCTAAGAAAAGATTTAGAAGGAAATACAAATATGTTTGTGCTTCTAAGTTTAGAGAAAGAAAATAAAACATGTTGTGTTTCATTTAGAAAGGAAATGAGACAAAGACTAAGCTAAATGCTTTAGCTTTTATTTTCTTCTAATTTGAAAGGAAATGATGGGAAAGACATCTTTTCTTTTCCTTTCTTAGCTTTACTTTCTTTTCTCTTCTTAAGTGAAGTTGGGAACGAAGCGTAAAGGTTAGGTTTTAGCAATTTATATGGTGTTAAGGTTAGTAATGGAAGCATCTTCTTTGTCTATTGGGATAGAAATAAGGTTTGCCTACATCTTACCCATCCCAGACCCTACCAATAGTTTGGCTATAGATGGGATTATATTGGGTACAGTTGTTGTTTTAGCGATTTATATAGACAGAGTCGTGTGGGGGATCAGATGAAACAACTGACCATGTATTAATTACATGTATGTTTGCGGAAGAGGTATGGATGCGTGTGTTTTGTTGGCTAAACATACCAGTAGGTTGCAACCACGCCTCGGTGAAAGAAAGATTACAAAGTGTAAGTGATTTACCTTGGACCAAAAATAGAAAAAAAGGTGACATGCAGTTTACTTGCTCACGCTTTGGTCGATTTGGCGAGCTTGGAATGAAAACTCATCAAGGAGAGCGCAACACACAAGATAATGGAAGAGATAAAGGAAACACTGTATCAACGGGCGAGGCGGAGAACAAAGCTCAGGGTAACAACCTCGGAGGAGTGGAGTAGATTGTATTGTTATGATGCAATGAATAATCTAGCCACTTCGATCCACTGTTTGTTTTTATTTTATACCTTGGCTTTGTATTTTGGCCCTTTAGCATCTTGCTAGAGTTTGACGATTTAGAGGTTCGGTTTAGCAATTTATAGTTGGTTTTTGTAAGAGGCATAGTTTTTTAATTGAAAAATTGACAACTTGATTTTGATTTGTGCAGCCAATTCGAAACGCAAAGCCATGTCAAGTGCTTTGCAAACTTGATCATATGCATTACAAAACGAGCGACTTGCTTCTTTTTGGTACATTGGAAAACTATATTCCCTTTATTATCACCTCACAACTCGCCATATTTGCATAACAATCTCATGTGGTATTTACAACATCATTTTTGTTAACACGTCTAAATAAATAAAATGTATTAGTACATGTTGATGTTCGTAAACTTAATTAATCGGACCAGTTAACCAAAAATCACTAGTATCTTCAATTTGATTATTTGTTAATGGACGACGTGTAAAGAAAACAACTGAGTATCAGATACAATTAAATAAAATCAATAATCATCAAAATCACTAGTTCAACCGCCACTTTAACTAATAAACCACTTTGTAATGATATTAAAAAGAGAGTTAACTGCCATTTTCACCCCTATGGTTTGTTCACTTTTACCATTTCAGTCCAATTTTCAAAAAGTGTAAACTTTTGGTTTGTTTCCTGTGGTTTGGTCGTTTTAATAGTTTTGCTCCAATCCTTTAAAAATAGTCATTTTACTCCATGATGTTTTCATTTTATTTCCACTTTACTCACTAACTCTAACCCAGTTAAAATAAGGGCATTTCGGTAATTTTATACTTTTCAATTTTATAAATTTTTTAAATCTGTTTTTTTTTATTTTTATTGATATTAAAGAGAATATAAAATATAAAACATTTAATTATATATTAATACATACAGACATGCCACCGCCACCAATCCATGACCATCCAGCCGCCACTAGTCCACCACCTGCCATCACCACCATCTCGCCATCACCACCATCCTCCACAACTAAAGTTTTGTAAAACCATCATCACTTCCCTAGACCCCCTCTCTCTCCACCTTCTCCTCCTCACCACCACCACCTATAGCCTCTACCGCCATCACCACCCCCACCCAGTCCACCTGCTCTCTCTCTATCTCTCTAAGACTTTCATCTATCAAAACAAAACCCTAAGAATCAAACCTCAACTTTTATCATCAAAATCCCCAAATTTCAAAAAAAAAATCAAGAACTCATACAATACAGATATGTACATATAAGCAGGAAACTATACATATGATGCATCTACGTGTAATAGGAGAGAGGGAGGGGGGAACGCAGAGAGATAGCGGAGTAGATGAGAGAGGAATTCTAGAGAGAGAGAGAGGTGACCGGAGATGAGAGTGATGAAATCAGGCCATTGGTTTCGAGGCAATGACTCCACCTTGGGTTTTCGATCCGGCCATAGGTGACGACAGGCATCTCTGTTTCGACTGTCACACCCCGACCCGCAGCGGAATTAGTAGTCAGGGCATGATTGGGTTTTCATCAAAGCTCATGACATTTACTATAATAAAGTTTTATATTTATTATTTCCAATTTAAAGGAAAAGTTACAACAATCATACAAGCACAACAATATTCATGAACTCTTTATTTTTCTTCTAAGGCAAATTCCTATGTGTTCCGTGCTTCGACCTATTCACCTGTATCATGTGTAAAAATGGTTTTTAGGTCAACAAAAGTTGGCGAGTGAATCATATATAAACATTTGAACGAATTAATTATATTGGTTATTCTAAAAAATGTGCATAACCAAATATGAGTATACGCATATGTAAATTTAACCACAAAAAACACATAATATCAATTAATTCTAGAGAGAGAGAGAGAGGTGACCGGAGATGAGAGTGATGAAATCAGGCCATTGGTTTCGAGGCAATGACTCCACCTTGGGTTTTCGATCCGGCCATATGTGACGACAGACATCTCTGTTTCGACTGTCACACCCTGACCCGCAGCGGAATTAGTAGTCAGGGCATGATTGGGTTTTCATCAAAGCTCATGACATTTACTATAATAAAGTTTTATATTTATTATTTCCAATTTAAAGGAAAAGTTACAACAATCATACAAGCACAACAATATTCATGAACTCTTTATTTTTCTTCTAAGGCAAATTCCTATGTGTTCCGTGCTTCGACCTATTCACCTGTATCATGTGTAAAAATGGTTTTTAGGTCAACAGAAGTTGGCGAGTGAATCATATATAAACATTTGAACGAATTAATTATATTGGTTATTCTAAAAAATGTGCATAACCAAATATGAGTATACGCATATGTAAATTTAACCACAAAAAACACATAATATCAATTAATGCACACACACGCATATCCAATGATGAACAATGAGATCAAGGCTCAATCAAACGAAGCCGATCTAATGAGGCACCTGATGCTCAACTCGTCTCCAACGAGGAACTGATGGGCCTAATGAATGATTTGTACGCAACTTGACGAAAATGTAAACACGCAACAAATAACATTTACATCACACGTTAGATCATATAGTGGTAATAGCACAAGTGTTTGAATAAACAAAATATGTAAACGACACATGATACACCCCAAAACATGAATAAAAGGGGGAATTTGTAAGGATTCACTCACCGTGGGTGCGTTCCTTGATGATGATGAATGCGCACGAATTGAGGATTTAATCGACTAACGAATACTAACCTAAAATAATAATACGATAATTCGATGAATATAAGCAAATTAATATTTTTTATTTAATCATTTTTGTTAGGTTTTTAAGTTATTTTTGGTGATATTTATTGAGATTTTTAACCCACCAAATCTTGTTTTTAATTGATTTTTAATTAAAATATATATATATGCAAAAATAATATAAAAATGAACAAAAATCTTGTCAGACTGACAAGGGTCTGACCGGATCAAGGGGCGATTTTTGGCAGCATGTGAGATTCGAACTTGAGACCTTCCGTTCACGTGCGCGTAGCTCTTCCAACTGAGCTACGTGTCTAACCCGTTGGAATTAGGATTTTACTTATATTTATACTCTGCTTCGCTTATTCAGAAATTGATAATACTAAAAAGATTTTTTTTTAAATCAAACGAATCGCCGCACAAGCTGAGACTCAAACCCGCGCCTGAAGACTGTTTTGCACCCAGCCCATCCAACTGGGCTGAGTGTCTAACCCGTATATAATGGAAGTTATATTATATTTAACAACTACCTGTGATATCGTATTTAAATTTTAAAAAAGGAAACCGGTTTATGGTTTTGTACATACTCGAACTCGGGACTTGCTTGATGAATGTGCACACAGTCCACCACTGGACTGTGTGTCTAACCTGATTAAAGTACTGATTTTAATTATATATATAAACGACTTAGTCTTCATCTTCTTCGTATAACAACCCAGAACTGGAAATCCAATTACTATTGATTTTAACTGGTTTGCTGAAACTAATGAATTCTAAAAGATTTAAACAAGAAAAAAAGAAATCAAGGAGTATAAAAGTTTATACCTACTGGGAACAGAATTTCCGATCTCCGGCACCTAGCTCCGGCGACGCAGATTACAATTCCGATGAGCAGAGAGATGAGAATTAAGCAGGAGGTTTCGAGAGAAGTTTTTTTTTGACAAGTTTGGAACTGAATTTCGTAGGGTATTTATAGGCTACGTGAATCTTCAATTTTGATTTTTGAAACCGATAATTAAGCGGATGACAGCATAACGGTTGGGTCTTTGATTGAATTGATGCAGGTTAGGTGATGATTGACAGTTAAATTGAAGAATTGTAGCGAATTTTAGTGATTACCCACACAAACAGAGGGCGGTTACCGACTTCAGTGATTTGAATCTTGCAGATGACTCGCACATTCACTACACATATATTTTTTATTACAATTTTTCACATCAAGTGTGTGTATCACAGTGGTGTTTGGTGTGTGTGTGAGCGCGAGAGACCCGGGTTCGAAACCCGGCTTCCTCCATTTTTTTTTGTTTTAATTTTTTTAAGTTTATTTTAATTCACTTATTGTTATTATTATTTATAAAATTTTTAATTCTACCTCTTTTATTAACATAATTGATGCTAAAAAAATACGCAACGAGTATAAAAAAACAAATACTTGATAAAAAGAAAAACGGTGCGGGTTTTTGAAACCTGTTTTACGCAAATGTTACAGTATCCCCTACTTTTAGAAATTTTGTCCTGAAATTTAAGTAGTAGTCGTAACAGGAAAAACATGCGGGAATTTCACGCGCATTGAGTCTTCTCGTTCCCAAGTAAACTCAGGTCCTCGTTTTTGACTCTGACAAAAGTTTGAATATCTTTTAACAGAAACCGGAGGTGTGATGCTTGGATTTGACGATTACATAACCATAGGAGTGTGAAATTTTGAGTTCTAAATGAGGCGGTAACGTTCCTAGTAGGGGTTGAATACCCTGCTATATGAATCACTTTTTGATGCCTAAAGTATAAAAATGCGAAACATGGATAAACAGAGTTGATTGACTAGGTATGATCTCATGCATAAGAGTTTTGAGAGAATTGATACGTTTGAAAAGATAAGGTTATATCATAAAACAAAAACTTCAACCATGACGATATTAAAACCTACACGGAACCTCTCATAACCGCCTGGCAATACCTCTGATCCTTTGACAAGAATACTTATATATAGGAAGTACCAGCGGCGTATCCACCATATTCTTGTCAAATTTTCATTGGCTTTGTCAGTAAGTTATGATTAGTTCTATGTGACTCTAAAATCTACAAAACATAAACAAACACAACAGCCAAAGCTTGAGTCTCAAATCTGAAAGAATACATGACTGAGTGACGACGGTACCTCTCTCGTTTGTTATGATGAAGGGGTCAGTCTATGAAAAAGTGAGACACGACCCAACTTCTTTAAATGATGAGACGAGATGCGTCATGATGTATGATGATATGAAAATTAA
The DNA here is from genome assembly GCA_947069175.1 of Scalesia atractyloides. Classification (NCBI taxonomy): domain Eukaryota; kingdom Viridiplantae; phylum Streptophyta; class Magnoliopsida; order Asterales; family Asteraceae; genus Scalesia; species Scalesia atractyloides. Next base: position 84,631,048 of record CAMTDV010000028.1, on the reverse strand, counting down.
CTTGATGAGTAAAGACATGAAATAAGACGATGATATCAATTATCATTAAAAATTTTTGGAAACATAAATTCTCAAATTTAAACAGGGATATACAAAGATTGAGATTTAAAGAAAACATTGAGAATTAAATGGTTGGAGCTGAGTCTTGACTCTTGGTGCTGAAGACTAGTTGGGTTGTTCGTTCGCACCGCTTTTGGCTTCAACCGGATTAGCGTTGATGTTGTAAACTCTTCCTCTCGCTGGTGGGGGTGCTGAGTTTGCTTGATTTGTTTGATTAAATGGGTTTGCTTGAGCTTGGGCGCTTATGATGTTAACCAATCTAGGGCACGTGTTTCTAAAATGGGTAGGGTTACCACAATTAAAGCAAGCCCGAACATATGGAACTATGGGGTTTTGGGGTTGTTGATAGGGTTGGATCTTGTTTTGAGCAGGGGGTGAAGCTTGGTTTTGAGGGGTACGACAAGTTTTGCTCAAATGACCATAACGCCCACAATTAGCACACAGTCGACAGGGTATGGTAGGTTGATGGTGATATAAGCAAATGTTGCATTGAGGATGAGGACCAGTGTAAGGTTTCTTATTTGAGTAAGCAGGGTCGGGTGCTACTTGGGTGATTGGGATAGCTTGATGTGGTACGGCTTGTGGAGCTGGTTGATTGCCTTGAACGACAGCGAAATTTTGCCCATTGTAACATTTGTCAAAAACGGGTTTTCCAAACCCGCTTCGTTTGTAATCAAATATCAAGTTATAAATGTTTCGTTGCGTATTTATGTCAATTTTAATTTTAAACGATGCATAATTAATAAACAAATTAGAATTTAAAAATTATAATTAATAAAAAGTGAAAATAAAATAAATAAAAAGAAAACCGGCTGTCAGGATTCGAACCCGGGTCAGCCGGGTGAGTCTAAAGACTTAACACGCGACTTATAACCACTCCGCCACTTGATGTTTTCTGTTAGTTCTAGGAATCAATTAAATCTTATGTTCAACCATGAATCAACCGGTTTAGCCAACTGTAACCGAAATCGGTCTCCAAACGTCCAAAAACGTTTGAGTGTTCGCGGTTTTCTGACAATAACCGATACACCGACACCTTCAATCAATTTGGTCTTGAATGGACTTGAATTCATGAGTTTATCGGTTTTAATAACCGAAAATCTGCACATCCTGAATTACTCCAACCATAGTCCCCTCTCGCGACTCAAACTCATCTGCAGACCTTCAATTTCACTTCCGCTTTACTTTCAGTTCGTCGGAGCAGCTTTTTGAACTCGCCGGACTTTCGCCGGAAAACCATGTCTTTCGTCAAATCAGTAAGTCTCTTAATTCTTTCATCGTCTATCAGTTGCTAAGCTTTTGCTAACTCAAACTCATCAATCAGAATCAGTTTTCAGACGACGATATCGGATAATTAACTCTCGCCGGAAAACTTCTGAAAGTTCTCAATTCTCGCTGTGAAACGGTATAGCCTTCTAAACCTTCTGGTAATTCTTGTTCAGTGCTTCAATTCCGCATCTAGCTAATCAAAATTGTTAATCTGTCCACTCAGACGAAATCCATAAAAACAGAGCCGACGACTTCACCGGAATTCTGAGATAGATCGTTTCTCCGGTATGTTTACTTCCGAAATTTCTCTGCCATTTCATTTTAGTCATTTGAATGTTTGTCAATCGAATTAATCAAGAATCAGTAGAGTAATCGTAGTCTGTGATATTGTAACGAAGAAGATGAAGTTAGGTTGTTTATAAGTTTAATATAATTTGGACATTATCTCGGGTTAGACACACAGTCCAGCGGTGGACTGTGTGCGCACATATATCACACGCCGCGAGTTCGATCCTTGACACACACGTATGCTCTGCAATAAAGATGTTTTATTTTTCTAACTGAACCGGATTAACTCACGGTAGATGTTAAGTATAATAAAAATCGGTATATTAACCAGGTTAGACACAAAGTCCAGCGGTGGACTGTGTGCAATACCAACCCACAGGTCCCGGGTTCGAGACCTGTTGCACACTCCGGTTCGATGATTAAAAACCCTTTTTGAAAATAAAAGAATTTTGATTAAACTAAAACAGTATATAAATATAATTAAAAATAGAATTATTTCGGGTTAGACACGTAGCTCAGTTGGTAGAGCTGCGTGCACGCGTACGGGAGGTCTCGGGTTCGAGCCTCACCCGGCACACACTTATACGCTAACAAACCGGTCAAACAGTCAACAGTCCCGGTCACGGTCAATGGTCAACGCAAAAGTCAACATTTTTTTTATATATTTTTATTTATTTATTTAACTTAAAAATCAATTAAAAATACTTAAAAATAATGTTTTTTTTTAAGATAGAAAATAGTCTTAAACTCACAAAAATATATCTAAAAATCCTATTAAATTTATTAATAAAAATCCACTCATTTACCATACCTCCCGTCATTATTTAGGTTAGTTAAGTCTCGTCGACCAATCCTCCAAATTCGTGCGCATTTCATCATCTTCAACCGAACGCACCCAATGTGAGTGAATCTCTACAAATTCCCCGTTTTAATCACGTTTTTGGGGTGTATCATGTGTCTTACCATTTATTATATTTAAATCATTGTGCATACATCATATCCATGAACAAATGTGCATTCAGCTTGTATCAACTGTTTGTGTGGTTATTGTTTAGATTTAATTTATTATTTTCAGTACATGCAATATCATAGGTCGCCGCTCCCCATTACATTATGAGCGTTGAGCTGTTCCCCATTACATTATGAGCGTGAACCGGGCGTTGCCAACATACGATCGGCTCCGTTTGATTGAGCCTTGATCGCACAGACATTCATCATAGGCCGTCGTTCCCCATTACATTATGAGCGTGAACGTGATGTTGCCAACATATACAGTTTCATTCATGTTATATATTCATCAAGTTCATATGTTGTTATTGTATGTTATTGTTTGTGGTTGTTATTGTTATTGTTTGATTATTTACATTTGCTCACATATGACCATTGCACAATTTTTCCATGATAAAGATAACAAGAAATCAATAATAAATGTTTTCTAACAAGGTTCACTCGCCAACTTATGTTGACCCAAAAACCCTCATTTTTACACATGATACAGGTGATCCAGCCGCAGCAAGAAACACATAGGATTGGCTTAGAAGAATAAACTGGTTTAGAGCTTGGATTGTTTAGTTGATTATTTTTCTTTGTATTTGTATGAACATGTTTGGATTTTGAGAATGTAATTTTGACTTAAATGAATATGAAACATATTAGTAAATATCATGAGCTTTGGTGATAACCCAATTATGCCCCGACTCTTATTCCGCTGCGGGTCGGGGTGTGACACCCATCTCGTTTTCTCTTAGTAGTGGGTTGAGAAGAAGATTCGGTTTGGGTTGAGGTTTTGGTTGATGCTTTATCCTTCTTCTTTTCCTCCTTGAAGTCTCCATTCCTAATGTGGTTTTCGGTGAGCTCTGTAGCTAATTCCATTGTTGCTTCCAAAGTTGCATGGGTGGTACTTATTACAGGGTCCTGAATATTTGAAGGAAGACCCTGAACGTAGTGTTCAATCAAACGGTAGAGGGGAGTGAACAAGTTGGGGACCATTTGATTCAACTCAAGAAATCTCTTGTTGTATGTGGTGTGGTCGCCCTCCTTTTGTTTCAAAGAGTAGAACTCATCTTCTAATTTATTGATTTCGCTTCTTGGACAGAAACGTCTTGCATGATCTCCCTCAACTCTTCCCAAGTCAAAGTCATAGCATCCTCAGCACCTCGCTTGCCCTTCTCTGTAATCCACCATGTAAGTGCTACTCCAAACAAACGACCAGTGACATATCGCACTTGCGATCATCGGGGCAGTCGCAATTGAAAAAGTGTTTTCCATCTCCTCAAACCAATGGAGGAGAGCGGTGACATCTTCAGTCCCTTCGTATTTTGGGGATCGCAGGATTTGAAATGCTTGTAGGTGCATTTAGTGGTATTTGGGGGAGGGTTGTCAACGTTTTGACCTTCTTGGTTGATTGGGCTGATGGGATTAGCGGTAATGTCACACACTGACCCGCAGCGGAAACGGTAGTCGGGGCATGATTGTGTTTTCATCAAAACTCATGACATTTACTATAAAATTTCATATTTATTATTTCCAAATTAAAAGAGAAATTACATCAAACATATAAGCACATCATGATCTAAACACAACATCCTGAACTCTTTATTTTTCTTCTAAGGCCAATTCCTACGTGTTCCTTGCTTCAACATGTTCACCTCTATCATGTGTGAAAAATAGGGTTTTGGGTCAACAAAAGTTGGCGAGTGAATCTTATTTAAACATTTGAACGAATTAGTTATATTGGTTATTCAAATAAAAATGTGCATAAACCAAATATGAGTATACGCGTATGTAAATTTAACCACAAACCATATAATATCAATTAATGCACACACAAGCATGACAAATGATGAACAATGAGATGAAGGCTAATCAAACGGAGCCGATCTAATGAGGCACCTGATGCTCAACTCGTCTCCAATGAGGAACTGATGGGCCTAATGAATGAATTGCACGCAACTGACAAAAATGTAAACACACAATACAACAAACAACATTTACATCACACGTTAGATCATATAATGGTAATAGCACAAGTGTTTGAATAAACAAAATATATGAAACGACACATGATACACCCCAAAACATGAATAAAAGGGGGAATTTGTAAGATTCACTCACAGTGGGTGCGTTTTCTTAGTTGATGAAGCGTGCGCACGAATTGAGGATTTAACCAACGAAGAGGACTAACCTCAATGATAACGAAATAATTTTGATAAATATATAAAATTTATTATTTTGATTTAATACTTTTTGTTAGATTTTTAGGTCATTTTTATTTATTGAGATTTTTAAACCTACTAAATCGTGTATTTAAGTGTTTTTAATTAATTTTTAAATAAAATATATGTACAAAAATAATATAGGATAAAATAAAATAAAATAATAAAAAAATAATCTTGTCAGACTGACAAGAGAGCCTGACCGGATCGCTGAGATTGTTGCATCGTGGGTGGGATTCGAACTTGAGACCTCCCGTACGTGTGTCACGCAGCTCTTCCAACTGAGCTTCGTGTCTAACCCGAAAGTATTCTGATTTTAATTATTCTTATACACTTACTATATTATTCCAGAAATTGATTAATTTAAAAAGATTTTTAAATGAACGAACCGCTGCCTACCCCCTGTATCGAACTCGTGACCCTGCTTTTCTCTTGCACCCAGCACTACCAACTGGGCTGGGTGTCTAACCCGTAGATGTGTGGGATTTTAATACTTTTATTAACTTCTTTCCAGTTACACAGACTTCTTAAAAAATGAGTTTTTTTATCCTGAAATAACGGTCACTCGCCTGGTTCGAACCCGGGTCTTGTGTTGTGCACACAGTCCATCCATTGGACTATGTGTCTAACCCGGTGTTATATCCGGTTTTATTTATATAAAAACACTAAATGCACTTCATCTTCTTTACTTGAAAACCCACTGATACATGTTTGATTTATTCTAATCTTGTTATCTGATTTGATTTTTTTTACAGAAATAAAACACAAAGATAGGGAGGGTGCTTATATACCGAATGATGAATTATGATTCTCCGGTTACACCTACGATAATTACACCCGAATTCCGGTGTATTGCGGCGAACTCCGCCGAGTGAAGCTTGACTTCCGGCGTTCCGAGTTGAATTACGACAAGAACAGAGAACTTGAGCAATGATGGCGTGCGAGCTTAGAATGATTGCTATGGGGTATTTATAGGCAGAGGTAATCAATAACTTCGGTTATGAGAATCATAGCTATGAATGAAATTGATGTAAATTTTTTATTGCGGCTTAAATTACGGGGCAATGATTCTTCAACCCATAACTGAAATGCTTTTGATTGATTCTTGATTGCATAGATTGGAAACTGATTTAACAGTTTCGGAATTATAAAGAATTTATTTTTGGCAAACTTCTAGGCGGTTACCCATTTCCGTTTGAAAGAAGGTTTGCAGGTTTAAGCGGGTTAAAGAATAAGAATCATTTGTTTTCACTTCTTAGCACAAGTGTGCGTGTAGACCAATGGTGTTTGGTGTGTGTATGTCCCCTTTAGACTCGGGTTCGACTCCAGCTGATCCCTATAAATTTTTTTTTCATTTTATTCCTTTGTTTTGATTAATTAATTAATTATATTATTATTATTATTAATTATTATTTATTATTATTATTATTATTATTATTATTACATAACAACAATTTCATAACTAAAGCCTAAAGCTTATATATATAAAAAATTTACTTACAATTAAATGGGGCGGGTTTTGAAACCCGAATTACACGAATGTTATAGGTAAGGGCTTGTTGGATTTGAACTACGATGTTGGGTATTACGGCGGCCATTTGTTGAGCGATTTGGGCAGCCATACGCTCGCGGGATTTTCCTGATCTCCTACCTCTACGAGAGTGACTAGAAGACATCTACAAGGAATACGTATCGAGAGTATGAGTTTGACATATAGGTGTCATGTGTCGTACAAAATGAACATCCACAAAACAAATGAAAAATAAATTTTTACATCCATAAGATGTCTTGGGTTTTGTTCATGTTTGGGCTCCCATATGTCCCCATACTTGGCCTTGGTAGTCACGTGGGCCCCCATGAATACTGGGCTCTGGTAGGGTTCACATTGGTGTTGACATGTCAACATTCACGCCACCTGAATGAAAATCGTAAAACATGATTGCAAAGTATAAGGTTGGAGGGTGTCCTGGTATAGACACGATGACAACTCAAAGTGGGGTTAGTTCGAACGACGTTTGGTGTGGCATGCTTTGGCCTATTAGGTCCTTTGTACTCTCATCCTTAGTCCCCAGGTAGGCAAACTAGTCCGTTATTTTGGATTTATACGAATGCCAACCTAGACAGGATGTTTCGACTACCGGTACTCGTACCCTTCCAGTTACTACATGCCCGTCGTAGAACTTACTTTGATGGGATTTGAAAAACAAAAACACCACAAAATCTTGAATAAAGAAAACTTGAGGATGATTTGAATATGTGCGAATTGAAACGTACGTGATGAATGTATATGTAAGCATGTTATGTTTGACAATATGTATGACTCATTGAGTATCACAAAATGATAGTGGAAGTATTTGCATGTATTTGTGTGTATAATAAAAATGAAACAAATAAACTGTCACACCCCGACCCGCAGCGGAATAAAAGTCGGGGCATAATTGGGTTATCACCAAAGCTCTTTATGTTTACAAGATGTTTCATATTTATTAAATTCAAATTACAAACTTAAATATCCAAAACAAAATTCATACAATTACAAGAAAATGAAAATCCACATAATTATTCCAAAGCATAAACTTGTTTATTCTTCTAGGCCTTCCTAAGTGTTTCATGTCTCAGCTGGATCACCTGTATCATGTGTAAAACGGGGGAGATTTTGGGTCAACAAAAGTTGGCGAGTGAACCTTGATAAAACATTTTTACTAATTTCTTGTTTTATTTAATAAAGAAAATTCGTGCAATAATCACATGTGAGCAAACATATATAGATAAACAATCACAAACCACTTTGGATGAGTATATGACATGAATGATGATGTATGTGAGATCAAGGCTCAATCAAACGGAGCCGAATCTAATGAGGCTCCTGATGCTCAACCCGTATCCCACGGGGAACTGATGGGCCTAATGAAATGCGTGCACTGAAAATGATAAACCCAATCTACATATAATCCACGCAACAATTGATACACATTTGATCACGGATATGATGTATGCACAAGTGTTTAAATAAAATAAAAGAATTGTAAGACACATGATACACCCCAAAACATGATTAAAACGGGGAATTGGTAGAGATTCACTCACAATGGGTGCGTTCTTTGATGACGATGAATGCGCACGAATTTATGATTCAATCGACGAGGGAAAAACTAACCTAGATAATAACAAAATGATTCGATAAATAAATAAATTTTATTTGAGAATTAATATTTTTAATTAGTGCTCTTAATGGGATTTTTAGATTTATTTTTGTGAGTTTAAGGAAATTTTTCTAACTTTAAAAATCCTATTTGTAAGTATTTTTAATTAATTTTCAATTAAATAAATAAATAAAAATGAAATAAAAAGGTTGACTTTTGTCAGGTTTGACCGGGTCTTGACCGGTCAGACTGTGTTTATTCTATGCGACTAGTGAGGTTCGAACTCGGGACCTCTGTATACGTGCACGCAGCTCTACCAACTGAGCTACGTGTCTAACCTGAAATATTCTCTGTTTTAATTATATATATAATACTAATTAACTTTAACCTTATTTGGTTTTTATTAAAAATGATTTATATGGCCGAACCGGTTGCAGAGACCCGGAGTCGAACTCGGGACCTTCGGTTCGAGTGCGCACAGCCCAACCAGTTGGGCTGTGTGTCTAATCTGTTTAACTACTGGATTATATTCCTCTTATGTATATACTGTGACTTGATCTGATTAGGTTTTAAAAATGTTGGTTTTATTTCTGAAAGTCGGTAACGTGTGCGATTCGAACCCGGGACGTGTGTATTGTATTTGCACACAGTCCACCGCTGGACTGTGTGTCTAACCCGCTTAAATATCCGATTTTAATTATATTAATACACATATTCAACTTCATCTTCTTCACTTAAAAATTTCCGACAGTGATTCCGGCTGAACGAACTGAATTAACAGTTTCGATTATTGTGTTGAGCAATTAGATTACTAAGCAAGAGATAGCAAGAAGGTTTAGATGATTATACCGATCGGCAGTGAGGCTTCGGTTCTCCAGTGATATTCCGGCGAGTGCGAGAATTTCCGGCGACGTTGTCTGAGACAGACTCTGGTTGACCGATTAAGGTTAATACATGCCGAATAATGGATTAAAAAAAAAGAGTTGAGAATTATACCGATTAGGAGTAAAGCCTTCGGTTTTCCGGTGAAATTCCGGCGAATCGAAAATCTCCGGGGGGACGTGTTTTGGAAGGAATAAAGCTTCGGAAATGAACGTGGTTCTGAGCGAAAGGTTTTCAGGAAGTTCAAGTGGGTATTTATAAGGAGGAACAGCTGATTTCCGTTTGAATTAAGGTCAAAGTTCGCGGTCAATGATTTCCGACGGTTTTTGACTGAAATTGATTGCCGGCAACGGTTATAACTGATGTCGAATTTAGTTTGTGCGTTTCAGTCAAAGGAAAAATAGCCAAAATCGCGGTGTTTAGGTTTTTCCGATGATTGCGAGTTCTGGGCGCGTTGATTTCCGGTTTTGATTTCGGGTTTTACTTTAAGTGTTATTTGATTCAGTGTTTATCACAAGTGAAGTGTGTGGCGGAGTGGTGTGGTGTGTGTTTGTCTTTGTGGGCGACCCGGGTTCGAAACCCGGCAGCTCCATTTTATTTTTTATTCACATTTTATTATTATTTATCAATTATGGTTTTTAAATTCTAAAATGTTTATTAATTATGTACTATTTAAAATAATCTGAACAATAAATACGCAACGAAATCTTATAACTGAATACTTTGATTATTAAACGAAGCGGGTTTGGAAACCCGTTTTTGGACGAATGTTACATAAACATCATGAGTTTGACATGTAACCACATATGATTTTAAAATCTAATCAACTATAGTATAAGCTCTAAGGATCTAATAACCTATCCTATATCCCTATAGTCAAAAGTTCTGATACCAATCTGTCACACCCTGACCCGCAGCGGAATTGGTAGTCGGGGCATGATTGGGTTTTCATCAAAGCTCATGACATTTACTATAATAAAGTTTCATATTTATTATTTCCAATTTAAAGGAAAAGTTACAACAATCATACAAGCACAACAATATTCATGAACTCTTTATTTTTCTTCTAAGGCAAATTCCTATGTGTTCCGTGCTTCGACCTGTTCACCTGTATCATGTGTAAAAATGGTTTTTGGGTCAACAAAAGTTGGCGAGTGAATCATATATAAACATTTGAACGAATTAATTATATTCGTTATTCTAAAAAAATGTTCATAACCAAATATGAGTATACGCATATGTAAATTTAACCACAAAAAAACACATAATATCAATTAATGCACACACACGCATATCCAATGATGAACAATGAGATCAATGCTCAATCAAACGGAGCCGATCTAATGAGGCACCTGATGCTCAACTCGTCTCCAACGAGGAACTGATGGGCCTAATGAATGATTTGCACGCAACTTGACGAAAATGTAAACACGCAACAAATAACATTTACATCATCACGTTAGATCATATAGTGTAATAGCACAAGTGTTAGAATAAACAAAATATATAAACGACACATGATACACCCCAAATCATGAATAAAAGGGGAATTTGTAAGGATTCACTCACCGTGAGTGCGTTCCTTGATGATGATGAATGCGCACGAATTGAGGATTTATCGACTAACGAATACTAACCTAAAATAATAATACGATAATTCGATGAATATAAGCAAATTAATATTTTTATTTAATCATTTTTGTTAGGTTTTTTAAGTTATTTTTGGTGATATTTATTGAGATTTTTAACCCACCAAATCTTGTTTTTAATTGATTTTTAATTAATATATATATCTATGCAAAAATAATATAAAAATGAACAAAAATCTTGTCAGACTGACAAGGGTCTGACCTGATCAAGGGGCGATTTTGGCAGTATGTGAGATTCGAACTTGAGACCTTCCATTCACGTGCACGTAGCTCTTCCAACTGAGGTACGTGATCTAACCCGTTGGAATTAGGATTTTAGTTATATTTATACTCTTCTTCGCTTATTCAGAAATTGATAATACTAAAAAGATTTTTTTAAAATCAAACGAATCGCCGCACAAGCTGAGACTCGAACCCGCGCCTGAAGACTGTTTTGCACCCAGCCCATCCAACTGGGCTGCGTGTCTAACCCTTATATAATGGAAGTTATATTATATTTAACAACTACCTGCGATAGCGTATTTAAATTTTAAAAAAGAAACCGGCTTATGGGTTTTGTACATACTCGAACTCGGGACTTGCTTGATGAATGTGCACCCAGTCCACCACTGGACCGTGTGTCTAACCTGATTAAAGTACTGATTTTAATATATATATATAAACGACTTAATCTTCATCTTCTTCGTATAACAACCCAAACTGGAAATCCAATTACTATTGATTTTAACTGGTTTGCTGAAACTAATGAATTCTAAAAGATTTAAACAAGAGAAAAAGAAATGAAGGATTATAAAAGTTTATACCTACTGGGAACAGAACTTCCGATCTCCGGCACCTAGCTCCGGTGACGCATATTACAATTCCGATGAGCAGAGAGATGAGAGTTAAGTAGGAGGTTTCGAGAGAAGTTTTTTTTTTGGACAAGTTTGGAACTGAATTTCGTAGGGTATTTATAGGCTACGTGAATCTTCAATTTCGATTTTTGAAACCGATAATTAAGCGAATGATCAGCATAATGGTTGGGTCTTTGATTGAATTGATGTAGGTTAGGTGATGATGACAGTTAAATTGAAGAATTGTAGCGGAATTTTAGTGTTACCCACACAAATCAGAGGGCGGTTACCGATTCAGTGATTTGAATCTTGCAGATGACTCGCACATTCACTATAAACATTATTTGATTACAATTTTTCACATCAAGTGTGTGTATCACAGTGGTGTTTGGTGTGTGTGAGCGCGGGAGACCCGGGTTCGAAACCCGGCTTCCTCCATTTTTTGATTTAATTTTTTTTAAGTTTATTTTAATTCACTTATTGTTATTATTATTTATAAATTTTTAATTCTACCTCTTTTATTAACATAATTGATGCTAAAAAATACGCAACGAGTATAAAAAAACAAATACTTGATAAAAAGAAAAACGGTGCGGGTTTTTGAAACCGTTTTACGCAAATGTTACAAAACACGGTGATGGCCGCCTAGGGTTTCGACATTGATAGCCGCCAAGGATTTTGAGCCAAGGACTCCATCTCCGGCGACTTTTTAGACTAGTATGATGACGGTGACGATGGAGTCCATTGGAAGCTCCGGTGGTTGGTGTGAGGGGTGGTGGTGGTTGTGATGGAAAAGAGAGAGAAGAGAAGGAACAGGGTGTGTATGTATTTATATATTTATATCTTTATATTATATTTTAGTTGTAAAATTATCAAAATACCCTCACTTTCATTAGTAAATTTACTAAAACACCTAAATAACAAACATTTTGGATGGAGTTAGGGTCATAGAGAAAAGTGAAAATAAAATGAAAACATAGGAGTCAAATGGCTATTTTAAAGGATTGGGGCAAAACCGTTAAAATGATCATACCACATGGAGCAAAATGAAAGTTTACTCTTTAAAAAATGCACCAGTTTCATCCCTTACAAACTGGATACGTGCCACTTCAGTTCAAAAATTAAAACCCAGTTAATTAGACAGGTTTAATGAAGGGTATTTTTGTCCTTTCATAAAATGTGGCACGTTTCCAGTATGTCAGGGAAGGGAAGAAACCGGTGTATTTCTAAAAATTGGACTGGAATGAAAAGAAGTAAAAAAAAACATAGGAACGAAAATGACAGTTAACTTTTATAAAGAAGATAAAGTTTTAGTCGTCCAATTTGAAAACCTATACATAAGAAGGTGCTGAAATGTAAATGTAACAAACTCGAGGGCTTAAAAATGTAAATCAACCACCCAGAGTCCAAGAGCATAACATGACCCTCTTCATCATATCTAAAACTGAAGTTTGAAAGACTATAATCGACCAACAAGAAGATGGGCCGCTCGCTTCTCTCTCAGTTTCTCAACCTTTCAAACGCCTGTCCTCGCTTCACGTATTTCACTCTCTCTTTATGCTATATTTAACCTTGTAAACATACACTTCTTAGTTGTTGCATTCTCGATTTTTCTAAATTATTGTTTGATATATGAAGTGTGAATCATTGTTCTTGACTATACATAATGCCAATGTCTGTAGAATGTTCAATTGGAGGAGATAAATTAAGGGTAGCTGTTAATTTCTGGTGATTTTGAATCATAATCTTCACCCATACACAAATTTACCATATTTTTGTGAATCTTGACCTAAAGGTGTCTTTTTATAGCACCTTTTATGTAGGAATTTTTTATTTTTAGCAATATTGATGGTGATTAGAGGACTAGATTATTATGCTTACAAGGTGTTTGATATAATGTCTCATAGAGATGAAGATGTCTATAGAAAGCCTAAAATGATTCTTTTTAAGATTCTACAACCAAAAACTGCCTTTTGTTATAAAAAGTCAGAATTTTTATAGAATTCATGGGCATTAACTAGTAGACCTGGCAAAACGGGCGGGTCGAAGACGTTAATCAGTGAATTGTGTAGAAAATGATGTGATCGGAGGAGGACCGCTGGAAGCAATGACTTCTTTCCTGCATAGAAAAACCTAGGAATGACCCGTTCTCTTTTTTGTTTCACCCAGTCTGACCTGCAAAGTGTTTTTCTGGCCCATCCTGACCTGAGTTTTCCCTTTCTGTTATTTCTTGTATAAACTTAATTTGACTTTGAATATAGTATATTCTTTAAAAAACCTATTTATAGCTATAGTTCTCAATGTTGGTGATTTTGAAACAGTTCATGTGGCATTTCTACTAAATCACAACGAACACTGCCAATGATTCATCGGAATCACCTTCCAGTTGTTGGAAGTGTTAGCAGCCACCGATGCTATTGCAGTGGGTCAGCCCCTGAACCTACTGTTTCAGAGAGTTCCTCCACCTCTATAAAGTAATTATTTTAATAATCTCAGTAAGTTATAACTTAATTTTTTTTGTAGTTATATGAAGTGCTGGTCATGATTAGTTATCCCTTCTTTAACCTAAAATGAGTTTAACAGGAAGAGAATTGTGTCTGGTGTCCAACCAACAGGATCTATACACCTTGGGAATTATCTCGGGGCGATAAAAAATTGGGTATCACTGCAGGTAAACATGTTATTTATTAATTTATGTTTATATTTGGTTTGAATAGTTATTTATTTCTTTTTCTTTTTCTTCTCTTTCAGGATAAATATGAAACATTATTCTTTATAGTGGATCTCCATGCGGTATGTGCACTAATATAGGCACTGCTTTTTATAGTTTATTCACCGTTATAATTTTCTTTTCTTTTTTTGTTTCGTTTAAATCAAAGTTGTGTCAATTTCACAGATAACTCTACCGTATGACGTTCAACAACTGTCTAAAGCAACTAGAGATACCGCAGCTCTTTATTTGGCATGTGGTGTGGACACCTCAAAGGTCTTTTTGTGCTTCTTTTATTGATACTTTAATATTAAGTATTGTTATACCATCATCTTTTTATTGTATACATGTAAATTGAATTCCAATTTGTTAGACAGGCTTCTGTATTTGTGCAATCTCATGTTCGTGCCCATGTAGAATTAATGTGGCTGTTGAGTTCTGCTACACCAATTGGTTGGCTAAACCGAATGATTCAGTTCAAAGAGAAATCACGAAAGGCGGTGCGTCTTTATTGATGCAACTCATTCTCTACAGTTCATTATTTAGTCCTCTTCCACTTGATCTTAGTACAGTAGGGGCGGCAATTCTTGACACGACCCGAAACCACCCAACACGAAAAAATATAGGGTTTGGGTCAACTAACACGACCCGTATAAAAACGGGTCGGGTTAGGGTTGACCTGTATTAAATACAATTCGGGTTGACCCGTTAACCCGTTTAAGTATTAAAAATAGAAACTTTTATGTTTTGTCTTTGTTTTTTCCGTTTTCCATTTTACATGTTTAGTTATAATAATGTTAGTTTTGTCACAACATATTATCTACTTGTCCCCACTTATACTACCATTAAACACGTTACCGATAACTCACTTAACCCACTTATAAATCGTCAACATGTATGACTATTATAAAAAAGGGTTAAAGGGTCGTGCTCGGGTTGACTTGCATTTATGTGTGCGGGTTAGGGTTGAACTCTTTGACACGAATAATAACAAGGGTCGGGTTCGGGTTGCACATTTCAACCCACCAACCGTCAACCCGCCAACCCACTAACCCGACACGATTGACACCCCTATAGGACAGGCGGCAAGGGGTCACCCGTTTGGTGAGGGGTCAAAATGGTTCCGTTTTGGTTGGGTTTGGTCAAAATACATTTTCTCCAAAATTATTTATTTTTATAAATATTTAGTGTGATAACATTTTACGAAACTTTTGTTATTAATTATGGTTGTTTTGTTTCATTTTACAAAGGGTGATGACAATGTTGGGGTTGCACTTTTGACTTATCCGGTGTTAATGGCTTCAGATATTCTTTTGTACCAGGTACCGTTTGTTGTCCTTTCACAATTCATTAATAAGCACATATGATGGTTAATTGATTATCATTCACTAATTTTATATCCTTAACATCCCATACACAATGAGCAATCACTAACTTTGAAAGTTCTTTTTTTTAATAAGGACCATTCTAGCCTTGTTTTTGTTCTTAGAGGCCATTTTTTTCGTTTGCAGTCTGATTTAGTCCCAGTTGGTGAAGACCAAAAGCAACATTTAGAATTGACACGAGAGCTCGCTGAACGCGTTAATCATCTATATGGCGGTAGAAAATGGAAGAAGTTAGGAGGGTAAGAAAATTAATAATTTAGGTAATTGTTGTAAGAGTAAAGTACACGGATGGTCCTTGTGGTTTATCAAAATTTTGGATTTGGTCCCTAGCTTTCCAAAAGTACATGGATGGTTCCTGTGGTTTGCACTTTGTAACGCATTTAGTCCCTGGCTTTTTCCAAAAGTACATGGATGGTCTCTGTGGTTTGCACTTTGTAACGCATTTAGTTCCTAACTTTGACCTGCTAAAACCTTTAGATTTGTTGGTTGGGGACTAAATGCGGTACAAAGTGCAAACCACAGGGACCATCCATGTACTTTTGGAAAGCTAAGGACCAAATCCAAAATTTTGGTAAACCACATGGACTATCCGTGTACTTTAATCTTGCCGTAAAATATTATGGAAAGGGAGTTGATTTGTATACAACAAAATCTGTCACTAGTCACTACACAACATGTACAAACAATAAACAACACATGGTACAAGTCTACAAAGCACAAGTTTGTTGTGTATGGCTAATTTTGTTGTGTATGAATCACCACCCTTATCGAAATTGCTTGTTGACTACCTTTTTTTATGTTTGCAGCCGAGGTGGTTCAATCTTTAAGGTGAATCCTATGCTTGATCTTACTATTTATTAATCTCTTAACTTTTATATCTAGTTGGAACGTATACAAACCTTGAATTTTTTATTTTTACCTTTATAGGTTCCAGAGCCGTTAATTCCTCCTGCTGGAGCACGGGTCATGTCACTTACCGATGGTCTTTCTAAGGTATTCATATAGAGCTGCACATATACAACTTATACAGACTGTTGATATTTGATATTGTAAGCTTTGTTACGGTTATTTTTTTTTTAATTTTGTAGATGTCCAAGTCTGCTCCTTCAGATCAGTCTCGTATTAATTTGCTCGACTCAAAAGACGTGAGTGGGCCCGACTTCATTTCTACAGTTTTCATCTTTCATTTTTTTCTTCCGTGAACAAAAGAACTTGATCGATTAAATACTTCATTTTATATCTTGTGGTTTTATATAATTCTAAAGCTTCTATTATAATTTTTTGTTATGTTCTAAGTTTGTTTCCCTGTTTTAGGCAATTGCAAACAAGATTAAGCGTTGCAAGACGGATTCTTTTCCTGGGTGAGTTCTCACTCTCTTCCATTAGACGTTTTTCTGCCTCTGTTTATTATTTATTATTATATTTTTCTTGTGTGCGTGTGTACATCTTAATTTTCTGTAAATATAAGTTACTATATTTGTCATGTTTTTAATTTTCTACACTAATTAGGTTGGAATTCGACAATGCTGATAGGCCCGAATGCAATAACCTTCTCTCAGTATATCAAATCATTACAAATAAGACAAAGGAGGTAACTGCTTTAATTTTCATATACTTCAACAGTGTTATGTGATCTGTATTTTATTTCGTTTTCTTAATTTTATCCTAGAGGTGCCAATCTTGACCTGTTTATAGCAAATGGGTTGATTTGGAAACACAAGTGAGATGGGTAAACTTAAGCGGGAAAAGAAACCTAAAAGGAAAACGGGTCAAATGGGTTATATACTTATATTACGTATGTTGTTAACTTTATTGCAGGAAGTTGCACTTGAATGTCAGAATATGAACTGGGGCACTTTTAAACCGATTCTTACTGATGCTTTAATAGATCATCTCCATCCGATTCAGGTTTATATTTACTACACTCTTCAAAGATTAAACCTTTTAATACTATAAGATTCCTTTGCAAATAAAGTAAAAGTTTATAAAAAATGTTAATTTTCACACATACTTTTTTGCAGACACGATACGAGGAAATTATGTCGGATACGGGTTATGTGGACCAAGTTTTAGCAGAGGGTGCAAGTAAAGCTGCCGACATAGCAGATGTTACTCTTAGTAATGTGTACCAAGCAATGGGATTCTTAAAGAGATGAGAGCCGGTATTAAAATATATATCCGATTAAGAAAGCCATCATACATTGACGCGGATTTTCTTATTTCACGCGGCTAGAAAAAGCTAATTAACAGGCATGTTTGCATTCTTTTGTGCATTTATATTAATGTATCGAGTTCCAAAAATGTTTTAGACGTTAGTTTGTGCACTCGGGTCGAGTACACATAATTTCTTGAAATTGACAAGAACCAAAACTGGGACAAGCAATATATCTTCAGGTTATTTTCTGGTTTCAGCAAAAAGCCAAAAAGAATGGTTTATATTGACTCCCATCAAAGAAGGAAGATACAAAAGAATCTGTATGTAATAAGTTAACAATTTGTTGATTAATATTACATTCTTAGAATAAGTTATATAGATATTCATTATCTATTAAAATCGAAAGCCAGTGATCATCACTTTATCTTCTCACTATTGTTGCCAATGATCCATGGCTCTTTCTTCTCACAAGTTATATACAAATAATCACATACAACTATAATAAAGAATGCATCTTCTTTTACTCTTTATTACAGAAGATGAGAAGAGTTTTAAAGATAAAAGAGAAAAATATACTCTTTTTGTCTTGGTCTTTAATATAAAAATCTTTTTCTTGAAATATGATTTCTTCCATAGATCTTGGGTTTAAATTGTATAAAAGCTTGGTTTTATAAGTGTTTGGTTAATTATAAAACTTTATTTCTTTGCCATATTTGCTAGTTTTATAGAAATATTCTGCTTCTATTTACTTTTTAACATTTCCAAAGCTAGTTTTATAGAAATATTATGCTTTGATTTGTTTCATTCTTGAAATTTTATCCGGTTACCAGACTGTTGATGCACGGTTATCAACTGTGGTTAATCCGTCGATACACGCCTTTGTAATGATGGTATCAAACTTTTCTTATTTTTTTTGTTTTTTTAATTTGTGTATTGACGGATTTTATCTTGGTTAATCCGTCAATACACGACTTTGCAGTAGTAACAATGGTAGTTCCTAGACATTGACAATAAGCTGTATATTGGTATATAGACAGTGCTAGACAAGATTTATATAAAAATGAAATTTGGAAATGCATCTTCATAGCATCCAGACAAGCATTGCAATTGCAACACATGTTTATCGTCACTGTACACTTTTTAACATATTTACATCGACCCAACTAAAACACACGTAACCAACAAACATATATCGATCAATATATGATCACTGGTCGCTAATTTCTGGTCCTTCATTCTTTTTCAAAATAAACTTAGAAGGAACTCTTGACAACGCAAAATTACCATAATCATCTACTTTACCATACGAAGCAAGACTAGGAGCCATCACGATCCTGCATTTGCTTGACGTGTCGCACCCCATTTCAACACCAAAATAAGTCAAATGGTCTGTAATACTGTTTCCGGATACTGATCTGGATACTGATCTGAATTATTCATAAAAAATCTGGTTAAAAAAAGGAACAAAGAAATATATAGTTCGGTTTTCTAAAATAAATTGTTTGACCTACCTGCTACAATCAGGGTCTTCACCAGAATCATCACAGATCTTCTCGACTTCATAGATAAGAAACCCTAATCCAATGTGATAAAGCCACACCTGCAAATTGGAACAAAATAGTACAATTGAAAACACATTACAAATGCTAAAGTCAAAAAAGTCAAACAAGATTACCTCTCTCGGGAAGTGATGATAAGTCTTCTGCGGGAAAAACTGATAATACGGAGGCAGATGTGGGACCATGTCGTGTTCATGCGTCACTCTAAACGTATTCGGTACAACTTCGCTGTAATACGTCGCAAAAGCAGCATTACCGATTCTAGGCTGTCCAAATGTCACAACTTGAACGTTCTTGGACCCATAAATAAGCTGTTAAAAAGCAAATAATCAGTAAAGAGATCAAAAAGAATATAAAATGGTTGAAGTAGTTGCAGCTAGTAAATATATGTTACCGCAAGATCCAATCCGCAAAAAGCGGCCATAGCTCCGCCCATTGAATGCCCCGTCACCATAATTTTGAGATCTCCGTATATTTCTTTTGCTCTACTAACACCATCGAGAATTCCCGAACGTACAATTGTATTATTATAAGCGTTGAAAAACCCATGATGCACCTGAAACAATAGAGACATAGATGAAATCACGATCACTAAACACCGTAAGCAAAATCTATTGTGAAATCTACCTTGCCCTCTGTGCACCCAGGATAATCGAAGTCGAGCTGTTTCCAGAATAGGTCCTCGATCCAATTCTGTATACTGTATGTCACAAAGATGTTACTCAAACATGAAACTAAGGTTTCAAACCCAATCATATTTGTATTAAACTAGTATTTTGACCCACCATGCATTGCGGCGGCGTTGAAACTTAAAGTAACTAGAACTTGTACTGTAAAATATTTGACCCGACTCGTTTTCGAACAAAATTTAAGTCAAAATATAAACGCACATGAAAATAATCATGAAAACATTATATTTGACCTGACCCGTTACCGAGAAAAATTACGTCGAAACGCAAATCAACTTGGATTTATGACGAAACATACTTAAAAATAAGCACGTAAGGAAATAGCGTTTTTTACGTAAAGAATGGTACCACGTGTTGCGGCGGAGTCGAAACATAAAGTAACTCGAAATTATACCGCCTGGTGAAAACATATTATATTTGACTCGACTTGTTACCGAACAAAACGTAGACCAACGGCAACCAAAAAAGTACATAAAAATAAGCAGGAAAACGATTATATTGACCAACATACATAAAACTAGCATAAAACTCAAGGGGGTCAAAGTTATATTTTACAAAGTTAATAGAAAGCTGAAGGGTGTAAGTGTCAATGCCAAAAGTTGAAGGGTTGGGTTGAATACACAAATAAAAAAATATGAGTTGGATGACATTATTGTAAATTTGGCAAAGAAAAACAATAATAAGTGAAGTGCAATACCTGGTTTCTTGAGTGCCTCTAAATGCTATAAACAATGGCATCGAGATCATCTGCAACCCCGACAAAGGCCTGCAATTATTATTCAGTCACTATATACAGCTGTGGGACCCAGAAAAGATTATGACATAAGGAATAAACATTCTTAAGTCAATTATACTAAAACATTGTAAAAAAGATGTACCTGCAGGCAGTTCTGAACATCAACAACGAGCTCTATAACTTCAAAACCCTGATTCAATATATCACCAAACATGAGTATTGATTATAAAAATAAATACTTTATGGTACATAAATTATAGTTGTAGTCTCGCTATATTTTCTTCAAAAACTCAAAATTTTGTGCAACTAACGCAATAAGTTACATGCACGTTAAGATATACCTTGGTCAGGCCATTACATCTTGAACAAGTCCATGTAAAAAGATCTGTTAAATCTGATATGTAAACCTGCATTGATAAATGCAACTTTTGGTTATCACCAATTGATGTATTTAATGTGATAAATTGACAATGTCACATCGTATGTTAGCTTATCACCAACTAATGCACAGATTCACTTTTATAGTGCATAATAAATCAGGGTTGAGCTTACCGATGAGGCGTATTCCACCAGAATTGTGGCGAGCGTGTGATTGTAAAGCGGTGAGTGAACCTCACGCTTGATTTCAAGTCCTGTATCCATAAAACAAATGACAAATTAATGAAACTCTTAACAACTCCATAGAAACACGACCTCCAATGCAGAGACTTAGACATCTATAAATCAAGTATTCATCATTGCATCACCCATAATCTTTTATCCGCATAATCCAATACAACATCCGCCTATTGTTGAAAATAGCATACATTACTAGCAACCTATGATCGTTTTGATTCCTCGCTTCCTGATATCCAATTGAATTAATATCTAAACCTAGCTAGGTGATTATCTTTCTGTATCTATGCCTATATGTTGTTGTCTGATGTTATATATGTTTCTATTTTTACGGTGCATGATTGTCGATAGCGATTGCTACGGTCGTTGTAGCAAATAGTGTGGTGTATAGGTCCATGTTCGCTATATGGTCTGTAGCTATAGATAGCGGCCTTTGTTTTATAATTTTTAAAATAGCAATTAAATATAGCTAAAAAATTGCTAGGTTTTAGGTTTTTGTTAAATATACATGTAAAACAGCGTATACACCAGGGTATTTCGATATAATATACATATACCAAAATGTAAATCACCATTTATAAAATAGTGCCCGCTATTTATCGTTATTTACTATGTAGCATACAGGTACCTTATCGCTATTTTTCGCCATTAACACTATGTTATCGGTGTTACTCTCTCACCGCTTCTTTTGCTATTGGTAGCAAACTATATCTACATATTTAGTCCTGTTTGTTTGTCTGTTGTTTGTTTTGCCTACATCCCACCCTCCCCAGACCCTATCGATAGCTTTGCTATCTGTCAGATTTATTGGGTATGGTTGTTGTTGTTGTTGTTGTATCTAAACCTAGCTAGGGCATAAACCGCAATGGTCAATCATTCAATTCCTATTCCTAATAACATGAAATTCAAATAAAACAATAAAAAGAACTACAAAAAAAAAAAAAAGGAAAAACAAACAAACACCTTGTGCATCAACAATTAGAACATAAACTCCATGAATCATTACCTCTACCAGATGAACCAACACACAAACACATTAGAATCAGCGACACTATCCACCATCTTCTCTCCATATAAACTGTAAAAAGTTCAACAGCCGACTTATTATGAGTCAAAATCGAAAACCTAAATCAATGACAGAAACAAACGAACAAATAAAACAAAAACAAAAGCATAAGGATAATTGAAATATAACAAGATAAGAACATCAAAGTCTAGTTCAAGATGCACACGGAACCTAAACCTAATTACCAAATCGCTGTGGCAAACGTCGGATGAATTACGATCGCAAATTGGGGTTTTTTCGATCCAATTTGTAATGGTGGGTTGAAAAGTTAGGGTTTTTGTGGATTTTCAGGGTTTCTTTAATTGTTATTGTTGAGGATGAAGACGAATTATGGAGGTTTTATGAGTAATTTTGAAGAGAATCTATGGCGTGTGCTGGGTGTTTATCTACGATATGACTGCTATTGGGCCGCTTTGAACGGTGAATTGTATTTCTTTTTATTTAAAAAATGCAAAATCATATATTCTCGAATAAACCATTTTGGTGTGACACGGTAATTTCTTGTGTTAGGCTATTGTACTCTTCAAATTGGAGAGCTTTTTTGCTTCTCTCCGGCCAGACTATGTTGTCTTAACCTGACCTACGTTGGCTTCAGAGTTTGGTTTGGGTGTTCCCTCGAAAAACTATACCGCTGAATGTCACTTCACAGACGTTGTGCCACCACAAGAGCTTAACACTCTCTACACGTATTACACGGCGGGACGAAACCCGGGTGGGCTCATTATAGAATCTAGCACCTCTGTAAGAAGGCTAGGCTCTATTCATCATTGTTTAATCCACCAAAGTGATACAAGTGAGGATTGAACTTGGGTCTCCACCGGAAAACCAAAACCTCTCAACCAGTAGGCTACAAGTGGTGGTTTTTGTGTGACTTGACTGTGTCGATTCTTCCGTATATCCCTTCAATAGTTTATTTGTTACTTCTTTTTATTAGATTTAAATGGTTTACGAGCTTATATGGTGGGCTTAAGTGTTAATAAGTTATTTTATAATTGAATGTGGGCTATTTGATTTAATGGGTTACTTTTCTAATAGAATGCGGGCTTGATAAGTTATTCTTTTTTAATTGAAACGTGGGTTAAGATTCGTTGTCAATTTTCTAAGGTTCGATGTAAATGTTTCTACAGATTCAATGTCACAATTTTTTACGGGTGCGATGTCAAATAAAACACACCCTTCTATATATCTACGCTCCTTATTCAGAGTAGAATCGTTGGACCTATTTGATATTATTTTACTTATTTTAGTCTAGACCTGATTTTGTCACAACCCATTTTATTCCGAAACAAATTGATCTTTTTAACATGTTTTCGCCCAAACTTGTTCACTCATAACCCGCTTTAACATGTTCCATGGTCTCACCTGCTTGTTTTATCAAGCATGTAAGAAATCAGAAACAAATTATTATTGTTTTTTAAACTATTTGCCTAAAATAAAGTTATGATATAAGTTTCAAAATAACAAAAGTAAGTTATGATATAAGTTCAAAATAATAAAATAAAAATAAGTAAATGAGTTTGGTGTAGTTTCCGAACCATACCTACCAGACCTAACATGTATTTAGTCGGAATGAGCACATATAATTAGAACCATACACCGAATGCATGTTTAATAATCTTTATCTAATAACTTGTATTACGTTTTAATAAAGCAACAATTTAATCTTATTGGTGTTTTACTTCTAATAAAACACTAGTTTGAATCAGAGGTGTACAAAAAAAACCGGTTTTAGAACCGAAACCGGAAAAAAAACCCGAAACGGTTTTTTACGGTTTTAACCGAACGACGCGGTTATAGACCGGTTAGGGATCTAGAGCTTCGAAACCGTTTTTAAAAAACCGGTTTTTTTAAATAAAGCGGTTAAAAACCGACCCTAACCGGTTGGACCGGTCATTGTTTTGACTTAAAAAAACCGGTTAGTAACCGAAACCGATTATAAGAAAAACCAGTTTTTATTTTTGATATAAAAAACCGGTTCGGTTAAAAACCGAAACCAATTATTAAAAAAAACCAATTTATACAATCTCTGGTTTGAATCACCACATTTCAATTAATTAGTTTATCTACTTGCTTTTCAAATTGTAGTGCTAAAAGGTAAATAGTTTTTCAAGTTGTAGTGCTAAAAAGTAAATACGTTATTAAGAAAGTAATTTTCTTATCTTATTAGTGTTTTACTTCTAATAAAACAATACTTTGAATCACCACATTTCTATGAACTTTCTGAATTGTAGTGCTCTTAAAATTTACACACCTTATTCATTGGGTGTTCTTTTACTAGAATCTTATTAGAAACCTTTGATACGACTTGTCCAATTTAGTACCTTTTTACACACCTTATTCACAGGTTCTCTCTTAATAGAATCTTATTAGGAACTGTCGATACGACTTGTCCAATTTAGTACCTTTTTACACACTTTATTAACCAATATAACTTGTTCAGTTAGTACTTTTAAACATTAGTTTGCGCCGATCAGTTGTTGCAGGATGGGGATCACTTTTTATATAAAATAAATAATACAATAATAACGATACTTTTGTTACTAACATAGGAAAATAAGTAATACCATAATACAAATATGAAAACTGTGAAATAAACATTAGATATATGTGAAATGATTCAAACCATAATTTTAAAAGGTAGAGTTTTCAACTTTGTTTTTTAACAGGGTCTTCTTGTAGTTTCCTTGATCGCAAGAATGAACAAACTGATGTTAACAGTTGTGGCTGAAGATTCGTGTTCAACATAAGTCTTTTAAAATAATTTCACGCCACTACTTAACTAACGTGTTTGTATCCTAGGGTACAACAATCGAAACAATTTGTATTGCCAGAGAAGAACAGGCACCCGAGGTTACAATGGGTAAAATTGTAGCGTTAGAGCTTGTATAACAAATAAGGATACGAAAGCGCTGGAATCAAGTAGAGAGTACTCATCTCTGTAGTTCCCAAAATATGAGTATTCAAATGTTTCCTCTTCTTTCTTGTATATACTTATGTATTTTTCTTATATTTCTCACTTATTTCAAATGAGACACATTTTTCGATACTGGTATTTTGGTTGATTTACCAATCAATACCCCGGTGTCATGCCGGGTATATTCGGTACCAGTACCGTACCCGTTTTCCCTTTTTTCGGACCTGTATTTTCGGTGTCGGTACCAGTCCAGTACCATGCTCATCTCTAGTTTTGTCTGTTGTCCTAGTGTTTTTATTCTACTGTCCATTGTGTTTTTAGTATCTTGTTCATTGTTTTTAGTCTATTGTCTATGGTGTTTTCGGTTTGTCGTCTATTGTGTTTTATCTATTGTCCATTATGTTTTTGTTATGTTATCCATGATGTTTATATTCTGTTGTTCACTGCGTTTTTGGTGTGTTGTTTATTGGGTTTTACGCAACTAGTTTTACTTTTTCAAAAGTATAACAATAGTATACTCGTATTAAAGATAAAAAGACGTTCTATTTTATAATATAATTTTTTCTTAAATGACGTATAAAAAATTACGAATGTTCGAAAATGACGAGGGAACTTATATGTGCTATATCATTGGCAAACATATGCAACTTCTTTTTTTCCTTGGACACATTTGCCCTTTTCCCATGGTCCTCACTTGAATACATATCACCCTTTGGTGACTTCCACAGTTCTAGACATGTACAAATAGGTTTTTTTTTAAAACCGGTTTGGTTTTTATGTTTTTTTAAAAAACGGGTTGTTCAATAACCAGTTTCGGTTAATAACCGGTTTTTTTAAAAATATACTAACCGGTAATAACCGGTTGTAACCGGTTATAAAAAACCGGTTTTATATAAAACCGGTTTGCTAAAAAACCAGTTTAAAAACCGGTTAAAAAACCGGTGGGCTGAATTTTTTTTTATTTTCTTGGTTTATTTTTTTTATGGCCGAAAATGAAGTATTGTAATATAAAAGTAACTATGAAAATCTAAAAATTTAAATTATAATATGATTAACCTTTGAAACAAACGATTGTTACATAACGTTGAACCGTGGAAGTACGAACGATAAACGAAAAAAATTAAGGGCGTAAACTTAAAATATTAATCCGCAAGAACGTCACTATATATATATATATATAATATATATATTTTAGTGGGACTACAATAGAAATAATATATCTTGAGCTTCGTTTATTATTCTTCGCTTGAACCCGAAGTTGAACTATTGCGAAGGAATTCATCCAATGCGGCTTCTTCGTCGGTCATTGGGGTTGTCAATTGGCTTGGACCTCGTCCTCGTACACTTCGCCCTCGTATTCCAATTCATCCATCGTAGTGTTGACGATTATCCAAGTAATCTTTCAAGCAATCGACATCTCAACCGCCTTTTTTGTTAGTCGAGTCCTCCTTATCGAGATCACCATGCCACTAATAGAAAAAGCACTTTCCGAAGCTACCATGGAAGCTTGGACCGTTAGTAAATCTCGGGCCATTGTGGCTAAGATCGGAAATTGATCTTTCTTACTTTTCCACCAAGCCAACAAATCAAAATTTTTAAACTCGTGTGAAGTCATTGTTTGTAGAAAGTTTGACCCACCATACCGACCAAGTTCGCTACTAGTGGTATTACCACGGTACATTTGACTCGACTCATCAAACAATTGGTTATAAACATACAAATCTTGGTCTTCCATACTAGAAGAACCTTCGCCGAAAGCGGCATTTCTCATCGACTCGTGAATGTGTGACGTGGTTGCACCATATTTTGTTTACATAAACGTCATACATTCTTGAAAGTTGATCGTTGAAACGAATTTTTGCGGCTTCACCAAAGTTAGGGTCTCGATCGGTGTTTAAATTCAACTCGTTTGCAATTTTTTCAATCAAAGACCCGGTACCAAAAACGTTAAAGCAAGGGTTTAAAGCGGCGACACAAGTGAAAACCGCCGGTAGTTCGCTAAAATATTTTCTTAGTTTTTCCTTCATTGTTTCCCGCTATATCACAATATTGCCTACCTCTAACCGCCATCTCGTTTAATTTTAAACATATTTTAAACAAATTGTGAAGCACCAAAGAACTTGCAGGATAATAGACACCCGATAAAGTTTTTGTTGATGTTTTGAAAACTTGAAGCAATTGTGTAACCGTTTCAATAGTAGCCCAACCCGATGGGTGGTAAGGCGAAACCTTCCTACGACTAAGAGTTATGAAATTCTATTAAATTTTCTTTTTGCAAAATAGCCTTTTCAAACATGGTGCAAGTCGAGTTCCATCTATGAGCAACGTCCCAATTGGGTCCTAAGCATATTCGACCCGCTTCCTTACACATTTTTTTATATTTTGAATGTCTACACGTGTTACTATATATATGACGTAACATTTTTTTGAAAGCTTCCTTTTGTGGTTCAGTAACCATTAAACCGTCTTGAACAGCCAAATTAATGATGTGTGCAATACATCGACTATGGAAAAAAATACCTTCACAAATCGGTTTGTATTTTAATTTTAAATGCATTACCGAAACCATATTGTTTGAGGCGTTGTCAAAAGATATTAAAAAAATCTTGTTTTCCAATTTGTATGTTGCAATACATTTGTCGATTGCTTTATAAATAGCTTCACCGGTGTGAGGGTAATCAAATAATTTAAAAAAAATTGTGCGTTTCATCATTTGCCACGTCGACTGTTCAATCAAATGGGCGGTGGACACAAATATATGAGTCGGGAGAACCGTGCGGTACAGACCAAACATCGCTAGTCAAGTTAACACCGGTTTTTAATTTTTCAAAATAATAAATTAATTCTTGTTTATCATTTTTCCACAATTTCAAACAATCTCTCCTAAGAGTAGCACGACTTACATGGGTGTATCGTGGTTGGAGAGTTCTTTGAACCATCTTTGTGTAGCGTTGTTTGTCGAAAGTGTTGAACGGCAAACTTTCTTGGATTACAAACTTCACCATTTCCTCCCTAGCCATTTCGTAATTGCAGGCGAACAAAGAAGCGCCTTCACTTGCCATGGAGGTTTGACCACTAGCGGGTTGTTGTTTCAACGCCCTGCAAAACAGTTTTTCGATGTGTTGTCTCAACGTGGTGTTTGCGGTTTCGGCATAGAAACCATTACAATGGTGACAACGCGCTTTTTTTCTCCGTTGGCCATCTCGCACAAATCAAAATGTGCCCAAACTTTGGGGTTGCGCTTCGTTGGAATAACACGAACCACCGTGTCCGTTGTAGACTCGCCAATGTGGACCGAATCATGAGCACTAGAGCTTGCCATGCTTTTTCAAGAATATCGAACAAGATTTTGAGCGTTTTTTAGAGTTTTTGGAGGTTTAGAGAGTGGTGTGCTTGAACCCAAACATAGGGGTGAGCATTAAACGGGTCGGAACCGCGAAACCCATGATACCCATTTAGAACCGACCCGTATTACCCGTATATGTATAATAAGGTTCGGGTCCTGGTTCTTGGATTTGCCGTTTTCACGGTTCCGGGTAAACCGGTCAAAGACCCGATCGAGAACCCTTGGAACCGCTTTAAATTAATCTGATAGTTCAGGATGGCTTAAAAGTAGAAAGTAGCACCATTGAGTGTATACGTAACGCTGTTAAACATATAAGAGCATCACCATCTAGGCTTGACATGTCACACCCCGACCCGCAGCGGAAAAGGTGATCGGGGCATGATTGGGTTATCATCAAAGCTCATGACATTTATTATACGTTTCATATTCATTAATACAATTTAATGGAAATTTACAATAAATGTTACAACATGTTCTAACTATCAATCTAAGCTTCTTTGTTCTCTTCTAAAGCATTTCCTATGTTTTCCTCGCTTCAACCTGTTCACCTGTATCATTTGTAAAAGGGTTTTTAGATCAACATAATGTTGGCGAGTGAATCCTATGGAAAACATTTGAACAAGTTTATTTAAATTGATTATGAAATATGTGCACAACCAAACATGAGTAAAAATAGATGTAAACTTATTCAACAATCATAAGATATTAAATAAAGCACACATGAACAATAATGGAACATTTAGAGGCACGCGTTGCTCAACTCGTCTCTCACGAGGAACTGATGGGCCTAATGAATGAATTGCATAAACATGATCATATGAATGACACAACCACAAACAATATAAACTCAATGATACACACATGAACAATAATGAATTGGTTTTGAGGCACGCGTTGTTCAACTCGTCTCCCACGAGGAACTGATGGGCTTAATGAATGAATTCCATATAATTTGACAACATGAAATAAGTAATCACAACAATATAAACAATCTAAATTTAGTTCACGATATGGTATGGCACAAGTTTAAATAAACGAGTTAATTATTTTTATGACACATGACACACCCCAAAACGTGTAATTTAAAAGGGGGGAGTTGTAAGATTCACTCACAGTGGGTGCGTTCGGTTGATGATGTTGAATGCACGCGAAGTGGTTTTAACCACGAGTGAGATTAACCTAGGTAAATATCATTATGGTTCGGTAAGTAAACGGATTTTATTAATCTATTTTAGTAGGATTGTTGGGTGTATTTTTGTGAGTTTAAGGCTATTTTCTAACCTTAAAAATGTTATTTTTAAGTATTTTTAATTGATTTTTAATTAAAATAAATAAATAAAAATAATAAAAAAATTTGACTTTTTCTGACCGTTGACTTGACTGTTGACCGTTGACTTGACCGTTGACCGGTTCGAATCGTGTATATAAGTGCGCTGGGTGAGGCTCGAACCCGAGACCTCCCGTACGCGTGCACGCAGCTCTACCAACTGAGCTACGTGTCTAACCCGTCATATATCTGTTTTTAATTATATTTATATACTAATTATGTTAAACAGAAAATCCTTTATTTTTAAAAACAATTTTAAATCAAAGAAACGGTGCGCTCCACAGGTCTCGAACCCGGGACCTGTGGCTTATACTAACACACAGTCCACCGCTCGACTGTGTGTCCAACTTGTTAACTTTACCGATTTTTATCATACTTAAACACAAATTAGTTATTTCCTTTTCTGTCTTATTAAAAAAAATAGATAATTGTCCGAGTCGGTGCAGTAGCTCGGACTCGAACTCGTGACCTGTGATATAAACATACACACAGTCCACCACTGGACTGTGTGTCTAACTTGGTTATCTTTCCGGTTATTAATATGCTTAACATATATCAGTATGACTCCGGTTCGGTTAATAAAAAAAAAAACATTTTTATTAAGGCCGCGTGTGTGGAACAGGATTTGAACTCGAGACGTTAGTGTTTATTGTGCACACAGTCCACCGCTGGACTGTGTGTCTAACCCGAGTTATAACTTGATTTTAATTATACTTATATGTTACAGTTACTTCGTCTTCTCCGTCAGATTTTGACCAGAATCGGAAAATCCGAATGGTTCAAAGTCTTAATCGGTTTCTTTAGTGTTTTAGGTTAATTATAGATGAGATATAAGTAAAAATAAAGGAAAATAAGCGTGAGGTATACCGACTAGCTTTCCTCTGTTTTCCGGCAGAACTCCGGCGACAGCAATCCCTTCCGGCGACGAGTGTCTTGCAGCAGCGAGTCTCCAGAAAGCTTACAAAATATGTGGGTGACTTCGGTATAAGTTCAAAGGGTTTAGTAAGGCTCAGAAATGGGGAAACCGGTTTTCCGGCGATGAGCAGAGATATTCCGGCGAGTGGAATTACGTCCGGTAAAGGTGTGGTTTTGAGCGAAAAAGTTTGCGGTGGGTTGTGGGTGAATTTATAGGGAGAAACCGAGATGTATTTGGCCCGATTTCCAACTGGATTCATTGGTTTGAATTTCTCCGGCGGTTATGACTTTGGTCGCGGACTCAAACATCGGTTATAACCGATATGGCGTTTATGATTTACGTTATAACTGAAAGAAACGTTAAGTTTCGCGAGATTACCGGGATTTCCGACGACTGCAACAATGGGCGCCGGTTTTGAATTCAGAATGTTATGATATCAATTAAATGATCTTAATGGTTAACAAAAGACATCAGTGGCGCAGTGGTTTGTGTGTTGTGTGTTAAGTTGTTGCCAGACCGGTTACTGACCCGGGTTCGAAACCCGGCAGAACCAAAACATTTTTATTTTGCGATTTTTAACAGTTTTTCAAAAACTAATTATATATTCCCGTATAATAATTGATTATGTATCGTTTAAAATATTTTGGGCATTTAATTCGCAACGAAAATTTTAACTGACTGTTCGGTTGATAAACGGAGCGGGTTTGGTAAATCCGTTTTTGACGGATGTTACAGTATCCCCTGCTTTTTAGAAATTTCGTCCCGAAATTTAAATTGTGATATATTTGACTAAAAGAATGATGGTGTTTAGTTTGACAGTTATATGCTTAGAAAAATAAGGGTTTAAGTTTTTGTTCGAGGCGGTAACGTTCCTTGTAAGGGTTAAGTACCCTATTACAGGAATCGCTTTTTGTTGCTTACTGTATAAGTATTGATAAGCAGGAATGATTCGCTAAAAATGATATCATGCATAAGAGTTTAGATACGTTTGGAAAAGTATGGTTATATCCTAAGGCAAAACTTCTAACACTACAACCTACATGGAAACATAAATAAAACACAACAGCTGATATTTGAACATAATTAAACACAACAGCTAATATTTGAACATAAATAAGCACAACAGCTAATATTTGAATCCACATTCTGATAGCATATATGTTTGAATGGTGGAAGTTCCTCTCTCGTTTGTTATGATGGAGAGGTTAGTTTATGTAGAAATGGAACACAATCCAATCTCTTTAAATAGCAAGATGATATAAATGTAACACAAATTCCAACCAAGGCAATACTAAATCCTACATGGAACTTCTCATAACCGCCTGATAATGCCTCTGATCCTTTGGCAAGAATACTTATATATAGGAAGTACCAGCGGCGTATCCACCATATTCTTGCCAAATTTTCATTAGTTTTATCCACAAGTTATGATTAGTTACCAAGAAACTAATAAATCCTACATAGAACTTCTGATAACCGTCCGATAATGCCTCTGATCCTTTGACAAGAATACTTATATATAGGAGGTACCAGCGGCGTATCCACCATATTCTTGCCAAATTTTCATTAGTTTTATCAGTGAATTATGATTAGTCCTATAACTCTACAACCAATACAACAAATATAAAATACTGAGATGAAATATATCTGTGCGATCAAGGCTCAATCAAACGGAGCCGATCGTATTGCATGTACTGAAAATGAAATGTCTGTGCGCTCAAGGCTCAATCAAACGGAGCCGAACGTATTGAATGTACTGAAATTGAAATTGTCTGTGCGCTCAAGGCTCAATCAAACGGAGCCGAACGTATTGTATGTACTGAAAATGAATAACTTAATCTAAACATCATTCACACAAACAGCCTATGCATGGAACCTCTCATAACCGCCTGATAATGCCTCCGATCATTTGACAAGAATACTTATATATAGGAAGTACCAGC
Organism: Scalesia atractyloides; assembly: GCA_947069175.1. Taxonomy (NCBI): domain Eukaryota; kingdom Viridiplantae; phylum Streptophyta; class Magnoliopsida; order Asterales; family Asteraceae; genus Scalesia; species Scalesia atractyloides. The sequence continues at coordinate 84,598,348 of CAMTDV010000028.1, read as the reverse complement.
GGCGTATCCACCATATTCTTGTCAAATTCTCATTGACTTTATCCGCAAGTTATGATTAGTTCTATGCGACTCTACAACAAACACAACAACCACAAGATACTGATAATGAAATTGTCTGTGCGCTCAAGGCTCAATCAAACGGAGCCGAACGTATTGCATGTACTGAAAATGAAATTGTATGTGCGCTCAAGGCTCAATCAAACGGGGCCGAACGTATTGCATGTACTGAAAATGAACAACGTAATCTAAACAACAATCACACAAAGCCTATGCATGGAACCTCTCATAACCGCCTGATAATGCCTCCGATCATTTGACAAGAATACTTATATATAGGAAGTACCAACGGCGTATCCACCATATTCTTGTCAAATTCTCATTGACTTTATCCACAAGTTATGATTAGTTCTATGCGACTCTACAACAAACACCACAACCACAAGATACTGATAATGAAATTGTCTGTGCGCTCAAGGCTCAATCAAACGGAGCCGAGCGTATTGCATGTACTGAAAATGTAAAATGAACTGTGTGCTTAAGGCTCAATCAAACGGAGCCGAGCGTATTGCATGTAATGAAAATGTAAAATGAACTGATCGATCAAGGCTCAATCAAACGGAGCCGATCGTTGCGGGCACGCCAGGTTCAACCGCATAATAAAATGGGGAACAGGCTCAAACCTCACGAATGGGGAGCAGGCGGCCTCGGCAATTGCATATACTGAAAATAATAAACAATAATTACTCTAATAGTCTACACATGGAACCTCTCATAACCGCCAGATAATGCTTCTGATCCTTTGACAAGAATAATTATATATAGGAAGTACCAGCGGCGTATCCACCGTATTCTCGTCAAAGTTTCATTGGCTTTATCCTTAAGTTATGTTTGGTTCTATGTGATAAAGAAAAACATAAAACTAACGGTGAAAAGGACTAGTTGGGTATCTTCGTTTGGGCCGTCATTATCTTCGACAGGATTGGCGTTGATATTGAAGACTCTTCCTCTTGTTGGCGGACTAGTGGTTGGGTTTTCTTGGTTAACTGGGTTTGATTGGGCTTGAGTGTTGATGACGTTAACCAATTGAGGGCATGTGTTTCTAAAGTGGGTAGGGTCGCCACAATTGAAACAAGCTCGAGCATATGGGAACACGGGGTATTGGGGTTGATGATAAGTTTGGGCCATGTTTTGAGTAGGGGAAAAGGTTTGGTTTTGGAAGGTGCGACAAACCTTGCTCAAATGACCATAGCGTCCACAAGTTGTACATAGCCGACAAGGTAAGGTAAGGGGATGATGATAAAAAAACAGTTGTTGCATCGAGGGTGAGGTCCAAGATATGGTTTCTTATTTGGGTAAGTTGAGTTGGGTGCCACTTGAGTGATTGGGATAGCTTGGATGGGTATGGCGTGTAAAACTGGTTGATTTCGTTAGGTAGCAGCGAAAAGTTGCCCGTCTCTTCTTCTCTTATGATTGGGTTGAGAAGGGGATTCGGTTTGGGTGTAGTCGGAGGTTTCAGTCGGTTCTTTATCCTTCTTCTTCTCCTCCTTGAAGTCTTTGTTTCGGATTCGGTTCTCGGTGAGCTCTGTTGCTAGCTCCATTGCTGCTTCCAAAGTTGCAGGCTTGGTACTTATTACAGGGTCTTGAATCTTTGACGGAATGTAGTGCTCGATCAAACGGTAGAGGGGAGTAAACATGTTGGGAACCATTTGTTGTAATTCGAGGAACCTTTTGTTGTATGTGATGTGGTCTCCTTCCATTTGCTTTAACGAATAAAATTCATCTTCTAATTTCTTGATTTCGCTCCTTGGACAAAATCGTCTGGTCATGATTTCCTTCAATTCGTTCCAAGTTAAGGTCATAGCATCGTCGACGCCTCGTTTGGCCTTCTCTGTATTCCACCAAGTAAGTGCTATCCCATATAATCGACCGGTAGCATATCGCACTTTGCGATCGTCAGGGCAATCGCAATTTAGAAAAGTGTTCTCCATTTCTTCAAACCAATGGAGGAGAGCGGTGACGCCTTCAGTCCCTTTGTATTTCGGAGGGTCGCATGATTTGAAATGCTTGTAGGTGCATTTAGTGGTATTTGAGGGAGAGTTGATAATGTTTTGGTTTTCTTGATTGACAGGATTAGCGGTGAGTGTTTGTTGTACTTGGATTACAATGTTGGGTATTACGGCAGCCATTTGCTGAGCGATTAGGGCAGCCATGCGCTCGCGGGCTTTTCCTGCTCTCATCTTCCTACGAGCGAGGTTAGAAGACATCCACAAGGAATACATGTCAAGAGTATGAGTTGGATGCTTTTGGGATCATGGGTCGCATTCAGGAATGAACATTCATAAAATAATTATAGAAAAATAAATCTACTACATCCATAGGATGTCTTGGGCTTTGCTCGCCATTAGGCCCTACATGCCGCCATACTTTACCTGTGTAATCATGTGGGCCCCCATGAATACCGGTTTTTCATATGGTTCGCACGGGTTTGCCAGGTTGCGTACACAAAAACCCGGAGAAAATCGAGAAATATGTATACAACGTATGATATTCGGAATGTGTCCAGGTGTAGACACGGTGACACCTCAAAGTAGGGTTAGTTCGAACGACGTTTGGTGTGGCATGCTTTGGCCTAATAGGTCCTTCGTACTCTCATCGTTGGTCCCCAGGTAGGCAAACTGGTCCGTTATATTGGATTTATACGAATGCCAACCTAGACAGGACGTTCCGACTACCGGTACTTGTACCCTTCCAGTTACTACATGCCCGTCGCAGAACTTACTTTGATGAGATTTGAAAATTGCACAAAATCTTTGGATAATGAGAGTATGAAAATAAATTGAATACATGAACATCGATATATGTATAATGAATATGTATATAAGCATGTATGTTTGACTGTAAATGTAAACAAATATGAAACAAATAAATATCACAAGTTTGTATGTAACCACCTAATCAATTAAAATTTAGGCAGACTATAGTATAGGCTCTAAGGGTCTAATAACCTATCCTATATCCCTATAGTCATGGCTCTGATACCAATCTGTCACACCCCGACCCGCAGCGGAAAAGGTGATCGGGGCATGATTGAGTTATCATCAAAGCTCATGACATTTATTATACGTTTCATATTCATTAATACAATTTAATGGAAATTTACAATAAATGTTACAACATGTTCTAACTATCAATCTAAGCTTCTTTGTTCTCTTCTAAAGCATTTCCTATGTTTTCCTCGCTTCAACCTGTTCACCTGTATCATGTGTAAAAGTGTTTTTTGATCAACATAATGTTGGCGAGTGAATCCTATGGAAAACATTTGAACAAGTTTATTTAAATTGATTATGAAATATGTGCACAACCAAACATGAGTAAAAATAGATGTAAACTTATTCAACAATCATAAGATATTAAATAAAGCACACATGAACAATAATGGAACATTTAGAGGCACGCGTTGCTCAACTCGTCTCTCACGAGGAACTGATGGGCCTAATGAATGAATTGCATAAACATGATCATATGAATGACACAACCACAAACAATATAAACTCAATGATACACACATGAACAATAATGAATTGGTTTTGAGGCACGCGTTGTTCAACTCGTCTCCCACGAGGAACTGATGGGCTTAATGAATGAATTCCATATAATTTGACAACATGAAATAAGTAATCACAACAATATAAACAATCTAAATTTAGTTCACGATATGGTATGGCACAAGTTTAAATAAACGAGTTAATTATTTTTATGACACATGACACACCCCAAAACGTGTAATTTAAAAGGGGGAAGTTGTAAGATTCACTCACAGTGGGTGCGTTCGGTTGATGTTGTTGAATGCACGCGAAGTGGTTTTAACCACGAGTGAGATTAACCTAGGTAAATATCATTATGGTTCGGTAAGTAAACGGATTTTATTAATCTATTTTAGTAGGATTGTTGGGTGTATTTTTGTGAGTTTAAGGCTATTTTCTAACCTTAAAAATGTTATTTTTAAGTATTTTTAATTGATTTTTAATTAAAATAAATAAATAAAAATAATAAAAAAATTTGACTTTTTCTGACCGTTGACTTGACCGTTGACCGGTTCGAATCGTGTATATAAGTGCGCTGGGTGAGGCTCGAACCCGAGACCTCCCGTACGCGTGCACGCAGCTCTACCAACTGAGCTACGTGTCTAACCCGTCATATATATGTTTTTAATTATATTTATATACTAATTATGTTAAACAGAAAATCCTTTATTTTTAAAAACAATTTTAAATCAAAGAAACGGTGCGCTCCACAGGTCTCGAACCCGGGATCTGTGGCTTATACTAACACACAGTCCACCGCTGGACTGTGTGTCCAACTTGTTAACTTTAGCGATTTTTATTATACTTAAACACAAGTTAGTTATTTCCTTTTCTGTCTTATTCAAAAAAAAAAATAGATAATTGTCTGAGTCGGTGCAGTAGCCCGGACTCGAACTCGTGACCTGTGATATAAACATACACACAGTCCACCACTGGACTGTGTGTCTAACTTGGTTATCTTTCCGGTTATTAATATACTTAACATATATCAGTATGACTCCGGTTCGGTTAATAAAAAAAAATCATTTTTATTAAGGCCGCGTGTGTGGAACAGGATTCGAACTCGAGACGTTAGTGTTTATTGTGCACACAGTCCACCGCTGGACTGTGTGTCTAACCCGAGTTATAACTTGATTTTAATTATACTTATATGTTACAGTTACTTCGTCTTCTCCATCAGATTTTAACCAGAATCGGAAAATCCGACTGGTTCAAAGTCTTAATCGGTTTCTTTAGTGTTTTAGGTTAATTATAGATGAGATATAAGTAAAAATAAAGGAAAATAAGCGTGAGGTATACCGACTAGCTTTCCTTTGTTTTCCGGCAGAACTCCGGCGACAGCAATCCCTTCCGGCGACGAGTGTCTTGCAGCAGCGAGTCTCCAGAAAGCTTACAAAATATGTGGGTGACTTCGGTATAAGTTCAAAGGGTTTAGTAAGGCTCAGAAATGGGGAAACCGGTTTTCCGGCGATGAGCAGAGATATTCCGGCGAGTGGAATTACGTCCGGTAAAGGTGTGGTTTTGAGCGAAAAAGTTTGCGGTGGGTTGTGGGTGAATTTATAGGGAGAAACCGAGATGTATTTGGCCCGATTTCCAACTGGATTCATTGGTTTGAATTTCTCCGGCGGTTATGACTTTGGTCGCGGACTCAAACATCGGTTATAACCGATATGGCGTTTATGATTTACGTTATAACTGAAAGAAACGTTAAGTTTCGCGAGATTACCGGGATTTCCGACGACTGCAACAATGGGCGCCGGTTTTGAATTCGGAATGTTATGATATCAATTAAATGATCTTAATGGTTAACAAAAGACATCAGTGGCGCAGTGGTTTGTGTGTTGTGTGTTAAGTTGTTGCCGGACCGGTTACTGATCCGGGTTTGAAAGCCGGCAGAACCAAAACATTTTTATTTTGCGATTTTTAACAGTTTTTCAAAAACTAATTATATATTCCCGTATAATAATTGATTATGTATCGTTTAAAATTATTTTGGGCATTTAATTCGCAACGAAAATTTTAACTGACTGTTCGGTTGATAAACGGAGCGGGTTTGGTAAATCCGTTTTTGACGGATGTTACATGACACGTTTAAAACATGTGTTGCTGCTTCAAAAGTAGAGACGAAAGGTTTGTTGTCTTTAGATGTTAGCACTAGATGGAATAGCACCTATGATATGTTAGAGAGGGTTATTCAACTAGAAAAGGCTATTGATTTGTATGGTCGTAAGGAAAGTAGTTTTCGTAATGATGTTCCAAGTCGTAGTCAATGGGATTTTGCAAAAAAAAATGACGAAAATACTAGAATTGTTTAAACGGAAAACAATTGATTTGTCTTGCTCAAATTATGTGATAACACATGAGGTTTATGCAGAGGTTTCAGATATAGGTGATAACCTTACTCAGATGTTTGGTGAAAAGGACCAACATTTTGAATTTTTACAGATGATATCAAAGATGAAACACAAGTTTGAAAAATACTATGAGGATGATGGTGATAAAAGTAATAAGTTGTTTGAGTTTGTGACTGTCTTGGATCCGCAGGTAAAACTTACAATGATACAGTATAGTTGTTCAAAAACTTGTGAGTTGATGAAGAACTCGGGTTTGTTGAAGGCGAATGAAAATTTTGAAGAAAAAGTTAAGGAAATGGTTGATGGGGTGAAAAAAGAGATTCAAAAACTTCTACGAGAATATGAGAATTTGGAATCAACTAGTTCAAGCATTTCAAATAGTCAAGGGAATAGAGCTGAACAAGGTCGAGGTAAAAGATCATGGATGGGTAAACTTGAACAGTTTCGAGGTGGTGTTGGGCAGTCGTCTAGTAATAGGACGGAATTTGATAGATATATCCTAGAAGATCTTGAATTAATGAACGACGAGTTCGATATCTTGCTTTGGTGGAAGATAAATTCAACAAGATATCCTACCCTTGCAAGGATGGCAAAAGGTAATAACTAATAACTATTATTTTGTTAAACATACTTTGTAAATGTAAATTGTAAATTTAAATTCACCTAATTCTTTTTGTTTTTTAGATATGTTGGCAATTCCGGTTTCAACCGTAGCTTCCGAGTCTGCTTTCAGCACAGGCGGACGAGTAGTAGAGTCCTCTAGAAGTTCTTTATCCCCCACCATTGTTGAGGCGTTAATTTGCACACAGGACTGGATTCGACATGGGAGAAAAGATATAAACGAAGAGGAAGAATATGAGAAATTCGATGAGTTCGCAAAAGGTAAGCATTATTATTTTGTTAATCAAATTCGTTTGCTTTTTTTCTATTTTTCTAACCATTAGTTTGATTTAGATTGTTTTGAGAAGATCGAAAAGATGAAAATCGAATGAAGATTTATGTATGTTCGGCAGGTCGATGGCGATTGAATGAAGATGTTTCTGAATTATGGGATTGTTTTGTTTTTTATACCTGGCATATGGAATGGTTTTTTTTAGTCAAATATGGATTTTTTTTGGTTTGATAATCCCACTGTTTACATACGTTTTTTTCGTATCGTATAGTTTTTGTTTTTGGACACTCATACTTTATATACATTACTATTTATTATCTTATTTAATTTGCTTTAGTTTTTTAGTGTATTTATGCATGTATTAATCAATTTATAAAATTAAATATTTGACTTTTAATAATAATTTATGCAATGTATAAATCTTCATTCAATAGTCAAGTAAATTCAAATCAATGTTCTTATAGAAGCGTTGCATTGTGAATGATGATTGATTGGGGCCTCGGTTTGTCTCAGATAATATATGACTTAAGCTAAAAAAAAGTTACAAAAACGATTGTGTGGGTCTTATCTGAGAACCGATCCTTTTGGAACCTTTGGAACCGAACCGACCCTGTACTAAAAGGGGTCGGTTCCGGTTCTTAAGATATGCTCTAAACGGTTCGCGGGTCGGGTCGGGTCCGACATGGTTCTGGTGGGTCCGACCCTTTTGCTCACCCCTACCCAAACACCCACAACCTTTATATACTAGTTGGGGATGATTTTTAGGCCAAAATAAGTCCAAAAAAAACGGCTAGGAGCCTCCCAAACGGTCATATGACCGTTGCTATAATTTGGCCGTTTTTAACCGGTTTTAAAACCGGTTTTTTATACCGTTACCGGTTAACTGGTTTTTAACCGGTTTTAAATTTAACCGGTTTCTTAACCGGTTTTGGTTGATAAAATCCGAACCGGTGGCTAACCGGTCTAATCGGTTACTACCCGAACCGGTTGCAAAATAACCGGTTAAAAAAAACCGGTTTTGGTTTTTTTTCCGGTTTCGGTTGCGAAACCGGTTTTTTTGAACACGTCTACATGGTTCCACCCTTCTCACATTTTCCATCATTTGTATTTTTTAACAGTAATTTCTAAATCCTCTAGGATTAATACACCATAACCTAAGAATTTAAACCCTTGATCTTTAGATTTTTAAGCACTTTCCTTAACTATCAAGATGACCCCTCAAGGACTCCTATCAATTGTATTAACTATAAGAGTGAATTTTAAGAATTGTTCTTTATCTTTATACTCAATTCCGGTGCCCTTTATCTTTAAAATTGATAAATTTTGTACTTCATGTTTTTAAATGCTACACGTTTGTCCTTTTGGCCTAACTTACTTAGTTTTTATCATTAAATCAGATCACACAAGGGTAATTTAGTCTTTTTACCCATTTATTTAAAAATATTTTAACAATTAAAACAAAAAATATTTTAAAAAGTAATATATATATTATAATATAACCGAGAGTTTCTATCCCATCCTCTCTACTTCTCTCCGCTGCCACCACCACCCTCCACTACTCTCACACCGCCACTGCTACCGCCACCCTCTACTATTCTCAACTTCCATCACTGGTCTTAAAGCACTAATTTTCCGTCAATCCCACAAACACAAGTTCACAAATTCAACCAAACCACAATAACTCAGATTGAGGGACAACAAATCATCGACAATGGGGGGTTCCGATTTGTTCAATCAAACTACAAATAACTCAGATTGAAGGATAACAAATCATCGACGATGGGGGGTTCTGATCTGTTCAATCAAACCACAAATAACCCTAATTTCGTCACTGTAGTGGTGGTGCTAATAGGGGCTCGATTTGTTTGATCTCCACAGATCGTCGACGATGTAGTGATGTGGGGAGGGGGTTCTGATCTGTTCAATCACTATAGTGGCGGTGGTGTTATTAGGTTTTAGCAGGTGGCAGTGGCAGGTTTCAGGTGGCGGTGGTTATGGAGGCGGCATGTGTAGGTGCGGTGGTTATGGAGCGACAATACAGCTGGCGGTGGTTATGGAGCGACAAGTGCAGGTGGCGGTGGTTGTGGGGGTCGCAAGTGCAGGTGGCGGTAATGATGGGGGTGGCAGAGGTGGCGGTGGTGAGAGGGATGGAGAGGTGAGAAAGAGGGATAGAATGAGAGAGAGTAGGGCTTTTTGTATACATTTATAATTCTATTTATTTTTTCTAAACCTTTTTAGATATTGACACAATTAGTCTCTGCAAAGATAAAATGACGAACTGTCCTTGTCTGCAAGGCACATGACTAGATTTAACGAAAAAACTAACTGAGTTAGGTTAAAAAGTCAAACCGTATAGTATTTGAAAATATAAAGTATAAAACTTATTAATTTTAAAGATAAAAGAAATCCTCTCGGTATTTAATTTCATGGGTTCTCGTCACCACTAGTCTTAACTTCTAGATGATGACAAATTGAGATGACAACCTTACTCTACCTTGTTCACATTACAAATTGTGTGTGTTTGAATTCCACTCACCCTTCTAGAAATTAGGATCCATCCAAATAAAAAGTATGTGCACATTTCTATAAATTCAAATGTCTAACCAATTTAGATTAGAGGTCTTAATTATTCAGGTTTAGTATAATGCTTAATTATTCAGAGATAAATGTCTGAACCATTCAAATATCTGCTAGCAAAACAAACAGTCTGAACCAGTAAAAGGTTTAAACCATTAAAAACTTTATTAAAAGGTAAACAAATAGCCCCTAAGTTATAACACGTTTTGGAATCAAATGTCTTTTTAAACATTTTTTATGGTTGTATGCACATGCCATATAAGTGGCTCTCTCATATTGTGTTTCATTTTCTTTGGTGCATGTTAGTGGTGGATTGATGGGGCAAGAATCATAGTATGTGCGGTTGCCTCAATGCATGCTCCACTAAATGTATAGCTAAAAGATTCATCATAAACTTCAATATAAATAGATTTTGTGTGTGAAAGTGTAGACGCATGTTAAGATACATCTATTTATAAATTGAATCAGGTATCTAATGTCAGTGGCGGATTCAGAAACTTCTTTCGGTGGGTTTGTTTTGATAGATTCTCACTATTTTTTTCCAAATCATATAAAGTTCTTACAAACTTTTTCCAAACCGAGTGGGTTCATATACACCCACAAAACAGGGCTGGATCCGCCACTATGTAATGTATTTGTAAATTGAATTGTGTATGGAAATTTATGTGTTTAATATATTGTCATGGTGTGTGTTGTTAGATCGTCTTGTAACTGGAACAAACATCGTAAGTAAAAGTATTGATGTTCCTTTAGTTTTGTATTCATATTTGTGTTAACGAGTATGAGACGAGGGGTCATTTGTTTGGTGACTGTAAAATTTTGGCGAGGACGTGGAATGCGATCGCTAGATGGGTGAATTTGGAGATTCCAACTTCAAAAAAAAAAATGTTGATATAATTTTTGAATGAATCGGTATAATTAACTAACTCGAAGAAAGGGTTGGTAGAGGCTTTTGTAATATGTAATGAATCTTAGCGTTTGATCTGATGATTCCGCATGTTTTTGGTTTGAAGAATAATAAGCAGGCTCGGGAAATTGTTGGATATTTTAGTGTAATTTGAGATCGCGTGTGACGTTCAAATAAGAGTGCACGCTTATTTGAATGTCATCGGGACTAACGGGGGATCCAAGGGGGCAGCGCCCCTGGAAGCAGGGTCCAAGGGGCGGCAGCCCCTGGCGTGGGGCGAGCGGGACCTGGTCAGCTTGGAAATTTTTATTTTGGACAAAAGTCCTTTATCAAAAATGCATCAGAAATTGAATTTCGGGCTAAGTATGCACTTTTGGAAACTTAAGGGACTAAAGGTGTTTTTGTTCAAAATGAAACTGCAAGCAGTTGTGAAAAACTGAAAATACGCTCCCAAATTTTTTAGAGAACACACTGGACGAATTTTGATTGGAGATGAATCCCCAAAATCTCACAATCAAAAATTTCCATACAAAAATCTAGAATTTTTCTGATTTTATTCGATCAAAGATTGGTAGCCACTCCAATTGTTTGATCTGATAAGATTACACGACTTCAGATTTATCCAACCATTTTCGAATTATTCCCAACAGAAATCAATTTTGATTATGTAGTTAACTATTCTTATATGTGGTTTGTAAATATGAATCACAAGGTTAACATTAGGTGTGTGGCTTGGATTTATAACCAAGTCATGGCCGTGTAGTTTTCTTTCTTCAATTAGTATTGGTAAATTGGATTTAAAAATTTCTCAATTGGCCGATAATAATCCTAACTCAGTTATTTGTCGATAATAATCCGAACTGATTCACTTTTGCCTGATAATAGTCCGCCGTTAAAAATAGCTTAACGAGTTAAGTTTTTTTCTTAATTACAACCGATGTTTTAAAGATTTTGATTAGAACGAGGATACGAGTCGATTATGTAAAACTTACCTCGAAACGGTGCTCCAAACGACTTGATTTTTGTTAATTGGAAGTTTAAAACCCGAATTGAAGACCGTTTTCTAAGTTTGGGGCAGTATTTCGATGTAAATGTTATATCAATCAACTCGTATACGGATTCTAATCAAAAGCCATAAAACATCGGTTTGTAATTTGAAAAAAAAAACTTAACTCTGTTAAGCTATTTTTAACGGCGGACTATTATTGACCAAAAGTGGACCAGTTCAGATTATTATTGGCAAATAACTGAGATGGAATTATTATCGGCCAAATGAGAAAATTGAGATTATTTAAATCCAATTTGCCATAAGTTTTTTTTCAGCCGATTTAATAAAATTAAGTTGTTTGAAAAAAAACTTGTTTATTGATGTGATATATATCTGAATTATTTGAAAATATGACTTGTATATTTGCAATGTACGTATTTATACGTGTTGATTGTGATATGTGTAATAAATATGGTATGTATGTGTTTATATGTTCAAATCATTAGAAAAAATCCAATCTTGTGCTATGCTGTTTATGTGCATGGATTGCAATTAGTGTGTGTAAATCAAAGTGTGTGTCCGTGAAATCGAAATATAGAGAGATATGAAAGATGGTGGAGTTAAGGAAAAAAAAGTTATCAAAATAATAATCTAGTGATCCATATCATTTGTTAATCATAATAAAAAGCCGATGACTATCGGCTTAAAAGAATAAACTAACGGTTACATGTCACATGATATTTTAACTAAAAAAATCCAAAAGTTTTATATAATCAAAATAACATACTACTCAAAATGCAAACTCATACATAATATGTTGCCTAAGAGTAAATCTCTTTTCCTACTTATAATCTATGGTGTATGAAATATAAAACAAAATCAAAGACAATAATAATGACATGCCAAAAATGTATTGAATTGTACGGGTGTAAATTAACTAATTTGTTCTTAACTTACTTGAGATTGACTCCCTAAACATTGAATCAAATAGCGTTTAAATGAGCTAGAACTCAAACTTAAACATAAATATGTTTTTTTAATAAGATCAAACTTATCAAACACAAATAGACTAAACAATAGTGTTGCTAATATAGCTTTAATTTAATATGCTAAATATATGCATCTATATAATAGCTTTTATTATGTATAAAATCATGATAAAATAACAAAATAATATATATTGTTATATATATATACAATATGTTATTTATTTATAATGTATATATGTATATGTATATTAGCTCATTAATAAACAATAACAAGCTAAATTTGAAAAACTACCTACGAGTCGAGCTTTATAAATAGAGCTCGAAACGAGTCAAGTTCGAGCTCTCGTAAACTAAACGGGTCAAACCCGAGCTTAGTTGAGCTCGAACTTAACTCAATCCATTCACACTTTATTAAACAATAATAACCAACTTAATATAAAACCTAGTGACACAAATTAAATATGTTGAAAGTGTCAAAAATGATAGAAAATGTTCCCAACTTACAAAGATTTAAGTCATCTTATTTACAATACTATTTTTACATTATCAACACCCCCTTTGTCTTGAAGTGGTACAACTATAAAGAATAACTATTCAAAACCAAGATAATCATAATAATAGTATTATAATCCTACATAACACATTAATCCTTATAAAACTAATAAAAAAAGCATCAACAAGTAAACTCATTTTAACCTCTTGCACAACTTGTCTAGTGGGTTGTCTCACACTTGATTAAACTTCCACACCAAAATACAATAAAACCTAAACCCCAAAATCATAAAAAAATATTATTTAATCTTAAAGTGGGTTGTCTCACACTTGACTAATCTTTCACACAAAAATACAATAAAACCTAAATCCCAAAATCATAAAAAAAGATTATTTAATGTTACAAATAAAAACTCACATATGTGAAACCAAAAAAGATAGAAAGTATGGTGTGAAACCAATACCATAACAAGGGACCCACCCACCACCCAACACAAAACCCACCGGAGCCGCTACTGTTGACCCGACCCCGTAATCTGCTCATATTTCCAGAGACAAAAAGAGATGCAAAATACCCCAAATGCACCCACAAAACTACACCCAATATTCTACTTCACCTAATTATCGATTAACCCTTCATAATTTCCCCTAAAAATCCAATCTTTTTTCACTTAAACCATGTAATTTCAACTCTCAAGATTCTTCTTCTTCTTTATTATTATTATTAGTATAATTATATTTCTTTATTTCATTTGTTGATGTTGATCTGCTTTCTTACTGTTGTTTGCTAATGGCTTCCATTCTTTCATTAATTGGAAGAAAACAGAGTGTGGGTCTTCGATTTTGGCCTCTTTAGGTCAAGATTCTGTATCTTTGTTGTACAATTTTGTATGTATATTAGAAGATAGTAAAAGGGGTGTAATTACATATAAAAAATTGTATAAAAATCCATCTGATAATTTGTGGGTTTGGTATGGGTGGGTGTTTCCCATGCTTTGGGTCATCAAAGAAAGATGGAAATGGTGTGAAAGAAGTGGTGAAGAATGATAGTGTGAAAGAGGGTTCAGCTGCTCATCAATCTCATCATGTTAGTAGGGTTAGTTCAGGTAATTTGACTCCTTAACATCATAAGGTTTTGATCTTTTTTGTTAAATTTTGTTGGGTATGTTAGTTCAAGTTTTAGTCTGATCTGTTGAGTTTTCAAGATTCTTGATTCACAAGATTGGTTTGAGATAATGTGGTGGTTCAAGAATGGTTTTTGAAGATCTGGTTTAAAAATTTTTGATAGTTAAGATAAGTTTGTGTTTGTTTTGGATTTTATGTGTGTGTGATTTTGTAATTCGTGTAGGAAAATCGAAATCGCGTGTTAGTTTGGATCCTAAGAAAGACCAGATGGTTGCAAAAGATGGACAGCCTGCAAACATTGCGGCGCAGACGTTTACGTTTCGTGAGCTTGCGGCCGCAACCAATAATTTTAGGTCTGAATCTTTGCTAGGAGAAGGTGGTTTTGGGCGTGTCTACAAAGGTCGTTTGGAAAGCACGGGACAGGTATTGTTACATTCTTTAATGTTGACATTGATAACGCTAGAGAATTTGTCAGCTTGTTAATAACACACAAATGTGCTAAATTCCTACTTAGCGCGGGTGTTTGAATGTGTCTAGAGCTGCAAATGAACAAAACGTTAAGCGAATTGTTCGTGAACTGTTCGGCGGGAAGTTCGTTTGTGTTCTTTCGTTTATTAAACAAACGAACACGAACAAGAAATTTTGTTCGTTTAGTTAAGTGAACGAACATGAATAGAGGCTGCTTTCATTCATTTATGTTCATGAACGTTTGATAACGTGTTCGTTTATGTTCGATAGTTCATTAGTGCTTTTAGTTTTTATATTTTATTTAAATTTTTCAAAATTCCGAAAATTAAGTATTTAATAAGTGTCAGTGTATGTATTATATATTATGTTCATGAATGCTTATTTGAGTTCGTTTGTTTCCATTTGTGTTCATGAACATTAGTTTGTGTTCATCAACGTTCGTTTTCGTTTGTTGCCTAAAAGTAACAAACAAACACAAACGAACACGTACACGTTCATTTCCTTTACAAATGAACACGAACATAAAATCCTGTTTGGTAAGTGTTCATGAGCAGTTCATGAACACATATATTTCTTAACAAATGAACACGAACAAGGTCCTGTTCGCGTTCTTCGGTTCGTTTGCAGCCCTACTCATGTGCCTTTTGAAAGTAAATTTGAAAACTCTTATCCAAACACCCCTATATATCTAGTATCAGTCTTCGTTGGCATTCTGAAGCTAAGATATTTGCAGGTAGTTGCAGTGAAGCAACTTGATAGAAACGGTCTTCAAGGGAATAGGGAGTTTTTGGTGGAGGTTTTGATGCTAAGCCTCTTACATCATCCAAATCTAGTCAATTTAATAGGATATTGTGCAGATGGAGACCAACGACTTCTTGTTTACGAGTTTATGCCTTTGGGATCACTCGAGGATCATTTACACGGTCAGATTTGTTTCTTCATTTATTTTGCTCTTTACAGTACACATTATTATTTCTGTTAGATATGTGACCTGACTCCAAGTTAGGAGGATTTTTTACTTTTCACCTTTTTGTTATATTCACTTTTTAGTTACTAGTTAGGGACTTCTATTGTTAGTATAGATATAAGCATTATACGCTGTTAAGCAGTGATCAAAATGTAAATCAGTTAGCCACTTAAAATTCTGCCCACTACGTTCCAGTAGTTTCTGTTCGTTAAGTTTATTTATTGCCAGATCTTGCAGACGTGACATCCAAAGTAGATGAAAATGAAATGACACTGCTGTTCGATTTTAGCTAGTATTTACACGAATATGCTCTTAAATCTTTAATCACCACATTAATGTGTATTCTTGTAGCAAAGTTGGTGTCTGATGAAATATATTTGGTGTTTCGTATATACTTTCTTTTGAATGACAACGCATAAAAGAAAGACACCCATTTGCAGGCATAACATCCTAAATGGACAGAATGATCGCAAATGTAACGTTTTAAATATAAAGGAATGTTTTTAAACTGTCACAATTTCATCATCTATTGCACTTTTTCTGAGCATTTTGTTCTGTCCTGCTTTAACATCATGCTAGCGTTTATGTCTTTTGTTTGGATTGAACTTTCGGTGAATTTCCTAACCTCTCAATTTTATCACAGAAATTTGAACTCATTTAGTCATTACATGTATGTTGATTAAAGAAATTACAACCATGTGTGGGATTTAGGTAAAGTTAAGTATACTATGTTAGTCACTCTTCAAAAGTGTTGATCTTAAAAGCCTCTTAAAAAGATTTAGGCTTGAATAATAATTTCACACTAAAGTAAATACTTTACATTGTATGAGAACTATTTTTAAATTATACTTGAACGTAAGCTTTCATGGAAAAAAGAAAAAGAAAACCTATTCGCCCCATAATCATATCATTAGCAATCATTTATCACTATTTGCTAAATATACAGTCTAGGTGGTCAAAGGCTCATGGCACACAGGGTGAGCCTGTCGCTTAAGCGCAAGATGCTAAAACAGCACACCCGTAGACAAGCAATGTGCATAGTATAATTAAGTCATTCTTAGCTGTTTTAGCCTAGTTTAGACTAGTTCTTGGATTGTTTAGACTGTTTTAGATTAGTTTGGGCTCTTTTAGATTAGTTTAGGTCAGTTCAGACATGTTTTTTGCAGGTTCAGGTCGTTTTTTGCGCCTTGCTGCACTGCACGCTAGGCAGTTTTGCTGCACCTCGCCGGCGCTATTTAGTATTTACATAGTCTACATTATATTTCAACAAGTACCACCATTAGAATATATAGATATCTATATCATGTGGTTATTGTTGTTGCATACGACCATGGTTGACTTATGATCTGTTTATCCTTGATTTGAGCTTGTTGAGCTATACATTGTTTACCATCTTCAAACGTTTTGGCTGTAAATAACAAAGAAGCAGAAACATAGTTTTGCATCTAAATTATCCATTGACCTCTAAATACCTAAACTATCATGTGTCATTGTATTTAATTATGCTCGTTAGGCTAATACTATCATCATATGCACTTAAACAGACTCGCTTATAACTAGAGGTGGCGGGTTGGACTTCTGGTCATCTTTAGTACGGTTGAAATTAGCTGGGCCGTGTTATTTTGACCCGCAAACACCTTTTGTCCAGTTTTAAAATATCTTTTGTAAGTAAAATAATCGAAGTCTTTCAGTAAAACAGTTTAGGAGTTTGTATGATCAAATGGACTTTAGCAGACGTTCAACCTGTTTCCTTTTAGCTAAGTTTCTTGATCTGACCCGTTCACTTAAAGCATAACCAGGATCGACCCATTTATATGCAAACGGGCTGAAACTACCACATCTACAGTCTACTTAGAACGTACAATAATCGGTGCTTCTTTTTTTCTTTTCAGATCTTGCACCAGATAAAGAACCGTTGGACTGGAACACAAGGATGAAAATAGCCGCAGGTGCAGCCAAGGGTTTGGAATATTTACACGACAAAGCAAACCCTCCGGTCATATACCGAGACTTAAAATCATCCAACATCCTTCTCGACGAAGGATATCACCCTAAACTCTCTGATTTCGGGCTTGCAAAACTGGGACCCGTAGGTGATAAAACACACGTTTCCACCAGAGTTATGGGCACATACGGCTACTGTGCTCCTGAATACGCCATGACCGGTCAACTCACTTTGAAGTCCGACGTCTACAGTTTTGGTGTCGTTTTTCTTGAACTTATCACTGGACGCAAGGCCATTGATAATACCCGTGCTCCCGGAGAACATAATCTTGTTGCTTGGGTAAGTTACTAATGCATTTGATACTGGCTAAAACTAGGGGTCCTAAACGTGTCGTGTTCGCGAGTTGGCATGTTCAACCCGACCGAACCCGAAAATTTTAGACAAACCGAAAACGACCTGAATCCGAACATTGTGTCATACATATAAACCCAAACACAACCCGAATATTCACGGGTTGACCCGAACATGACCCGTTAACCTGATTTTTTCATTTTCAATTTTTTTCCACAAATTAATATATTAAAATTAAAATTTACTAAAAAAACACAAATGTGTAAAAAAAATATAATATAAGTCTAAATGGGTTAAACGAGTCATCCCGCTAACCCACCGGGATGACCCGAACCCGTTTAGACTAAACTCAAACCTGCGAATTTCGTGTTAGGTTCGTGTCGGGTTTTCGGGTCGTGTCAGAAATTCACACCCCTAGCTAAAGCTCGGTATTTGGTATTCTTTCGAGTCTGTATTTCACTATTTTATGCAATTTGTAGGCCCGGCCACTTTTCAAAGACAGGAGGAAATTCCCGAAAATGGCCGATCCGTTACTGCAAGGTCGGTATCCAGTACGAGGGCTTTACCAAGCACTTGCAGTAGCAGCAATGTGTTTACAAGAACAAGCCGCCACACGACCTCTAATAGGCGATGTCGTGACCGCTTTAACCTACTTAGCCTCTCAACCCTACGACCCTGAAGCAGCCCGAGCCGAGCGAGCTAGCCGCGGCAGCGGGTCAGGCACTCCCAGGAGCCGGGCAGACCGCAGGAACCCTAGCGACGGTGGTCTCGACAGCCTTGAAGACTCCATGTGCGAGCCACGCCCGCACGGGTCCCCTTCCACTTACAAAAACTCCCCCGATTACAGAAAAATTAACACTCGTCCTGATGTTGACGGTGAAAGCAGTAACGGAGCTGGCGGGTCGGGTCGGAAATGGGGGTTGGTGGATGACACGGATTCGCAAAAGAACAGTCCGGCTAATACGAGCCGGGCGAGGAACCGGGACCTTGATCGGGAACGGGCTGTGGCGGAAGCAAAGGTTTGGGGGGAGAATTGGAGAGACAGAAAGAGGACAAACACAACGGGTGGTGGTAGTTTCGATGCTACAAACGTGTGATCTGTGTTTTTTTCGTGAGCAAATAAGAGCGGGTTTTGCTGATCGTTGTTCTCGTATGTCAGTTTCAACGGTATTTGTGGCGAAAAAAGAAGAGGGGGAAGTGTAGTTAAGAGGGGTGATGGATGATGACTTTTGTAAAGAAATGGATGTTTGCTTTGACTTGTTTATTAAAACTTGGTAATTATTTGATGGATTGAGTTAACTGTTTCTGTTTTGTTTTGGTTTGGTTTATTCATGTTGTAGGTATTTGAACCCATGTATTTAAACATATGCCTGTATCTTCTGCTGATGTCGCTATCAGACCTCAAATCTTATCTTTTGTGTAATATTCTTCTTATGTGATATGATGGGCTGGGCTGGGCTCATGTGTTGTATACCAACCAACAGTAAAGGGCAAAATAGTTATTTTTATAGAAATGATATAATTTTGGCAAAACTCCACATGTAAAGCATGATGAGTGTAATTTATGAAAGATTAAGAAAGATGCAAGTTGATATAAGTAATCTATGTTTTGGCCTCTTTAATATGTTTCGAAGAGTAAAGTATACGTATGGTTCTTTTAGTTTACCAAAATTTGAATTTAATCTCTAGCTTTCTAAAAGTACACAGATGGTCTATATAGTTTGCACTTTGTAACGCATTTAATCCTCAGTTTTTTTTTCCAAAAGTATATGGATAGTATCTGTGGTTTGCGCTTTATAACGCATTTAGTTCCCAATTTGGACATGTTAAAACCTCTAGATTTGTTAGTTGGGGACTAAATGCGTTACCAAATGCAAACAACAGGGACCATCTGTGTACTTTTGAAAAGCTATGGACCAAATCCAAAATTTTGGTAACCCACATGGACCATCCGAGTACTTTACTTTTGAATTACGTATATATGATGTATACATAAAGGACAAAAAAACGTAATGTATGTTTAGGTCTCTTTAATATACTTTGAATTACGTATATATAATCTATAAAACGCTGTTCCTAATTATGTATCGCTTGCTAACGTATAAAGACAATTTTACTGGTACCCCTGTGACTTTCTTTAGGGGAGGTCGCTAGTTGGAGTCTCGCTCGTGACAAAATATAACGAGCGAGTCAAGGAATTTATCATAGTGAACCTTTGAGCGTGGGTTCTCTCTTAAATTGGTGACGGACTGGATCACTATCTGCACTCGCAGGTGTGGGTGGCCTTTTGTCAATAGATAGACTGAGCTTTGTTGGACGGTAAAAGGAATAAAGAATTTTACCAAATTAAAATTCATGAAAAAGTAATAAAATAATAACCTTTTTATAATAAATATGGTAGATTAGTAGAATGAAGAATCATTTCTCGGTATTTTCTTAATCATAATAACTTCTTTAATAAATATGAAATAATGATGTTTGATCTATTTCATATGTTTGTTTGAAACTCCTAAATGGTATTTTTTTAACATTAACATGTACAACAATTTTTAAAATGGTTTGTGATTCTTTTTGATTTTATAAATACTTTGAAAGAAATGATATGAATAAGACATTATTTTTTTCTTTGATAAACAACTTTTGATAAAACGGTTAACGTCATCTTTAAATAATCATGTTATAAACACACAAAATTATTATGGTAGTATGTTATAAAAAATGAAAGATTTTAGTGGTTTGTAGCACCTGTTTAAGATGAGGATTGGATATTTTAAATACAAAGAAAAAAATATGAAGATTAAAATTAAGGGTGGTTTCTATAGTTTTTTTGTGCAACTTTGAAAGTTATTCGCTATTGCAGACTATAGGTCAATATCTCTTCAGATGTTAGCTTTATTAAGTTTTAGGCGGACATACCTTAGACGCAGGGGTAGTCTCCGCTACCTGTTAGCGCTCCGGCGGTAGTGTAAATTTTGAAAAAAATTAACCGTTTTTTGATGTTTTTTTCGATTTCGTTACATCTTTTTTTATAAAACGTTACCCCTACGAATATTTTCTAGATCCGCTAATAAAAGGTTTACTACATAACCAAGAATAAGTACATGGTTCTTGCAATTTTTTACACAAAAGGGTCCTTTAGTGAAGGGGACCTTATATAATTGACACTTTTTCTGTAGAACTATCAAGATTAACATCTATTTAGTATAAGTATGATTGAAAAAAATATATAATACTCCATTAAGGATGAACAATGTTCTCACTCCTACAACTCCATTGCAAAAAAAAAAAAGAATCAAACCAAATAGTGACTGTATAACATATTCCCTAAATAAAACAACACATAACATCCATTCACTCATTTAACACAGTAACTATAAGGCCTTATGTGAAGATTAATCTTTCACATGTATAATGTATCTATATCTTCCAACAAAAACACAACACATGTACCACCTCACGCACAGGCAATCTAAACCGAATCCTGCTGCTTTCTCTCTTCTTGTATACACCGAAAAATCCGGGCTGCAGACTCTGTTGCCAACCTGGCGTTACGAGGTACAACTCTTATAGCACGAGTTGGTTCTGTGGGCCCTTTGGCTGGATGGTATGTAGGAGCGTCGCGAGTGTTTGTCCTCTCAGTCGGACAACTTGCAGTACTGATTTTTACCTCATTGCTCGACTCTTGAAAGCTGACCACAGTTGGACCATTACACGAGCTTTGATACTGCATGTGGAACAACGGGTTTGGGTGCATTACTTCGCCCCTGGACGGGTTCACTGTTGTGGTGCCATAAGGAGGAAAGTAGACATGAGAGGGCGGATATACCAGCGGCGGGAACCCGCTGGGCCATTGGTAATGAGGCTGTGCTGGCGGTGGAACCCCATGGTTTACAAAGTTATGACCTGTTATCAACAAGAAGGAATTTGGATTATTATTATTGTAGTAATATGCTTTTGTACTCGTAAATAAAACATTAATAACTTATAGAGTAAAATACCATTTCCGTCCCTGAGGTTTGGCCACTTCTGCGACCTTCGTCCAAAAGTTTGTTTTTCCGCATCTGGATTCAAAAGGTTTAAAATTTTGTCATTTTCGTCAGACTTGTTAACTCCACGTTAAGTTAGGGGTATTTTCATCATTTTAGCTATTTGTTTTGTCTATTTATATAAAAAATGGCAAGATTTAATGACATAAATACCCCTGACTTGACGTTAAAAATGGATGGAGTTAACGAGTCGGATCAAAATGGCAAGATTTCAAACCTTTTGGATCCAGATGCGAAAAAACAAAGCTTTGGACGAAAGTCGCAAAAGTGACCAAACCTCAGGGACGCAAATGGTCTTCTACTCTAATTTTTAAAAATAAACAGACGAAAAAGCGTTTGTGGGCCAACCCAACCCGTTATTGGAAGAGGCCTTACCAGGAGGAGGTCCTGTACCTGGGGTCATGTATCCAGGTGCAGGGTACGGCTTGTAGATAAGTCCTTCAGACGGTGACATCACCGGGATAAGCCATTGTTGACCGGGCTGCTGACTCCATTGACACATTGTCGGGTCGGGTGGTGGTAACGGGTACCTTGTTAAAGTGGACCCATTGCTGTTTTGGGCTGAAGAAAGAGAGGCCTTCTCAACAGCATGCTCAGCTGAGAATTCCCTATTATCATCCTTTGACTTTTCATGGTAATCTTTGACTTTAGGTACATTTGTAGACGATTTCCGAGCATAATCCAAAGGAACCTTATTAATTGGAGAAACTTTAGACGGGTTTCCGATAAACGCATCAGTTTCGACCATTACATGGGGTGATCCCGCTATTAGCCTTTGAACCTGGTGAACCATAAAGTGAGCGTGTCAAGAACTACGAGTGGGATATCAATGCGCGCGCTTGTTACTGTAAAAACAGTTTACCTTTATTAATCTATGCAGCTCAAACACTTGAACAGCAAACACTCTTTGTTGACTGCAAACAACACAAAACACATATTAGACTAACAGCAGTTACTCTCGGTGGCAAGCGTGACACATACATGTATATATGGATATATACATATACGTGTATATATCAAATGTATAGTTAGAAAGATAATCACTTACTTAATAATATTTCTTCTTGTCTTCCAAAAAAGCTTCTGACCAATAACTCCCACGACATCATCAGGAGAAACACTAACTCTCGATATCGAATCAACCATTGAATTCTCAGAAGCATCATCACCATTAGTACGAGCATTATTGCTTCTCCCCACAGCCCTAATATGGTCAACAGATTCAGTTACAGGATCCGTATTTGAAACATTTATATGACCAAAACTTGAAGAACCGTTAGTTTCCATCAACTGAATCTTATTTCTTTCATTAGTTTTTTTAGCATTTGTTAAACAATCTGAAAAAGGTAGATTGTAAGGAGAGAGTGTTTCGTGATCTTTGTGTTGACGATTCCAATTATGATCAAGATTTATTCCAGAATGTTGAACAAAGATCGGGACCCTAAAGTCTTCATGTTCTTGTTTCTTTTTCTGCACTTGGTTCACGAGTTGTGTGTTTAATTCAGAATGCCGATTATTAGTTTCATCGGCTGCGTGCATTGTAGGTGTTTGCTGATGTGGAAAATACGAACCCCTTTCACTCACACCCCCCTATATCCATAAGAATAACATCATTGCAAGACTTATATGATAACTAGGGCTGCAAACGAACCAAGCGTTCGACGAACCAGTGCGTAAACCGTTTGGCGGGAAGTTCGTTTGTGTTCGTTCGCTTATTAAACAAACAAACACAAACAAGAAATTTCGTTCGTTTGGTTATGAACATAGGCCATGTTTGTTCATTTATGTTCGTGAACCTTCGGTAACGTGTTCGTTTGTGTTTTAATAGTTCATTAATGTTTTTAGTTTTATTTAAAAACTTCAAATCCCGACAAATACAATATTTAATAAGTGTCAATGTATTATATATTCTGTTCATGAACATTTGTGTCGTTTGTTTCCATTTGTGTTCATGAACATTAGTTTCTGCTCATTTTTGTTCATCGACGTTTGTTTTTGTTTGTTGCCTGAAATCAACAAACAAACACAAACAAGTTCATTTTGTTAACAAACGAACACAAACATAAAATCTTGTCTGGTAAGTGTCATGAACAGTTCATGAACAAATATATTTCTTAACAAACGAACACAAACAAGACCTGTTCATGTTTGTTCAGTTCGTTTGCAGCATTGATAACAACTCATCTCAATCACCTACCTTTGGACATTTAAAACTCAATTTACAAGCTATGTGGTTAGTTTTAACTATAAACTCAATCGGGATGCAGGCGATCGTGATCAGTATGGGAATAATAGGAAATTGAAATGGGGTCAAGGAGTCATACCTCACTACTAAACCTTTGAGAAGGCATACTAAGTTGTTCATATAAAGCCATCTTGTTCCTAGGAGGCGCGCGTGGGCCGCCTTTTTCAGTATCATTTACATGAATTCTTGGAAACATTTGGTCCATATTCTTCTCATCAAAACCCCTCTTCATCTTTTTCTCCCACCTTCAAACACTTACACCATAAAAACACCATCTGATTAGCATCAATGCATCATCTACCCTTATCTACATTCTACACTTTCTATGAAACAAAATGTCAAACAGGTGGTGTGCAGCTTCTAAAGTCATAAAAAATTCAAACATAATAACATTACTTCAATTTGCAACGATGTTGATATCTATTTCAAGTTCAATATGTACAAATTAAGATATAAAGTAACAAACTTGAATTGAGAAACAGTTACCTTAATTCACAGGCATTAAAATTCAAAATTTCCCATAAATAGAAGATTGAAACAAAACCAAATGGAAAATGATTAGAATTGGGAAGCAAGGATCTTGTAGAGGCGGGTAATACGGAAGCGGGTGTGAAAATCTGGTCAACAAGATCTTTCTGGATGTACCAAAACGGCAAAAACACACCTCGAATCTTCGATTCTTATTTTATAATACTTTTTTTTCTTATTAAATTTTAAGTTTTTTCTGCTATTAAGAAAATGGGTGTTCAATTTGTTTTAATTAATAGAAAGAACATTTTACTACATTAAGTTTACTTTTTCTTAACTATATAAACTACAATTCTCATAAAATTTACATGATGTCTTAAAAATATATATTACTAAATTTTTCACTACTTTGGGAAGAGAGACGCTAATACAACAATATCTTGATACCATTGGATTATAAGTACTGGCGGCTTTGATAGTATGCAGGGAGGACCTCTGTATAAACCTGTAATTTCGAGGGGCACGTGGTTTAAAAAAACGAGGTATATATGTTATTTTTTTAAATAGTGAACACATACTAATTCCAATATACGCCATTTACAAATCATGTTTTATGGTTTAGAATTTAGCTCACTTGGCTTAGGTTTATTGAGCCAATACTAATTTTATTTTTTTAAATAATAATAATAAAAATATTAAGAAATGACACATTTTTTGAACTTGAATAGAGTACATGAATTCTTAGAGACGCCTCTGATTATAAGCAGTGGCGGATCTACTGTCACGATTGAGGTGGTGGCCGCCCTAGTAAAAAAAAAGTGGTGTATTATTTTGGCAAATTGCTAATCACACCTCTTAAAAATATGGTTAAACTTTCTTATCATCCCTTAGAAAATGAATCTTGGATCCACTACTAATTATAAGCCCTTCGGTATTACATTAAGTTTACTGAAATGTTATTTTTGGCAAATGGTTAAACTTTCTTATCGTCCCTTAGAAAATGAATCTTGGATCCACTACTAATTATAAGCCCTTTGGTATTACATTAAGTTTACTGAAATATTATTTTTAGCAAGTGCCATAATTCAAAAGTAACATTATATATAATATTATTATTAGGGTTGTAAACAAACCGAACTTCAACGAATAGTTCATGAATCGTTCAGCGGGATGTTCGTTTACGTTCGTTCGTTTAATTAATGAACGAACATGAACAAGAATTCCGTTCGGTTAGTTAAATGAACGAACACGAACAGATGTCTTGTTCGTTCAATTACGTTCGTGAACGTTTGGTAATGCATTCGTGAACATTCGTTCGTGTTCGTTTGTTTATGTTGTTCATTAAAGATCTTTTAGCATTTATTTAATTTTCTAAACTTTTTATATTCTTTGATTCTTATTTATCTAATTACCCAAACATATAAAATAGAAAATCTTATCTCCACCTTATTTACGCACCTCTTCACTTACCTTCTCATTATACACATCGAAAAACTACTTCGACCTTCGTTCAACGATTAGGGCTTCAAGGTTTAGCGACACTCTCTCTCACCATCCACCTCTAGCCACCATCGTCTTCGCTGATTTTATACGTTTCTGAACAGTTCGTGAACACGTTCCTTTCCTTAATGAACGAACACGAACAAAAAGTTTGTTCGATAAGTGTTCATGAATCGTTCATGATCTCATTATATCCTTAATGAACGAACACGGATAAGACCTTATTTGTGTTCGTTTGGTTCGTTTAGAACCCTAATTATTATGGAAGGTGTATATCTCATTTTTTAGTCTTTTTGCATTGATATTGATCAAATGTTAGATCTCAATTGGATATTTAGTGTACTGTTTCTCTTTGTTTACGTGTGCATGTTAGATCTCACTTGGATATTTAGTGTACAGTTTCTTCTTGTTTACGTGTGGATAAGGATAGTCGGTGCCACTCTAAAAAAATATGAACATTGCATAGATATGGATAGTTTTTTTTACTGATTTTCTTGTTAGTTTAATTTTAATGTGATTAGGGTTGTAAATAAATTATGTCCAGAGCTTTTTGAGTATTTTGTTTACGTTTAATCGGATAAAAAATAAACATCGAAAAGATATGGTATCAAACTTAGTCATTCGGGTTGGATTTAACCCACAATGCTTCGTTTGCATAGCAAGTTGTGTAGAGTGCATGTCTACGTAGCCACTGATTAGTTTAAAATTGTCAACATCAATATCTACTTTACATGTATGTGACATCACACAAATCAAGTCATTCATTTTCTCACAACTCTTACTCTCTTTAGGTTACATGCTTATTTTTCAGTAATATTTTGATACTTATTCTTATATCGGATGTTAGTTATAAAAATAATACTATTGTTATGGCGAGGCTAACAACTTCACACCAACAATATAGTGATAAAGTCTTCTAATCTTACTAAACTTTGGTAGTTATTGGACAACGTTCGGAAACATCAACAAAACAAGGGAGAACATTATTGATTCCATCATTATTGTTTTGTAATTTTGGTTCATTATAGAAAAAAGAGTTAACATTGTATGAGAGAATTCTATATACATACAAATAGCAAGTTAAGACATAATGATTTAGATAAAAAGATAATGGTCTGGATAAAGGGTTTTCAAATATATCAGGCCCTTTCAACTAATTTTAAATATATACTTCTTACAAAAAGTCATAACCCTTCATTTCCATAGTTGGTAATGAATTTAATTAAAACTTAAACCATATGCCAAATATAAATCGTTTTTTTTCTTTATTCTATATACAAATATATGTTATAATTATATTTCTTTTAAAAAATTTATACAAACAATAAACCAAATACACGATTTGTGAATCTCATCGAACGCCAAATCACAAGCCCATCCAGATTATGCATATCATTTTTCATACCAAAAAATAAACAACAAATATTTTCCAAATCTCTTACATTAACAAAAATAGTGTATTGTTGATAGGGGTGTGCAATGTCGGTTAACCGAAGGTCGGTTAACCGCTGATTCGGTTAATCTAAAAGTGTTAAGTGTAACCATAACCGATAGGCGGTTAACCATGGTTCGGTTAATTGGCGGTTATGGTTATTTTAGTTATTAACCGATATATCTTTTTTGGTGTTTTTAGATGAAAATATGTTTGTATTCTTGTATATAGTTTATTGATGTTTTAATAAATAAAATCTTGTTCTTATATGAGCTATTTTAGTTTACAGAGCATATACCGTATACTAAACAATGAATTACTTAGTTCATAAGTAATTAATATAACCATATTTCGGATATAAATAAAAAAGGGACACAAATAAATAGAGACAAGAAACTAAGAGGAAGGTGATAAAAAAATAACTCTAATGCTACTAAACATTTAACTTCAACCGTAATATAAAAAAGAATCACAAAAAATATATAAAAAAACGATTCGGTTAAATTCGGTTAATGAAGATACCTTAACCATAACCGTAACCGAAAGGTCGGTTAATCATATTCACCTAACCATAACCGTTTGGTTTGGACGGTTTCAGTTAACTTCGGTTAATGGTTCGGTTTTCGGTTGTGATTCGGATTTTGCTCACCCCTAATTGTTGATGCATGAACATTTTCTTAACACTGTGATACACTCTAAATGCATAATATGAGTATGTTTACATATTAATAAGTTGAAGGGTGCTAAGATTGTTCAATGTGAAAACTGTATATGTGAAAATGAACAGATGAGTAACATATCAAAACATATTTTGATTAAATGGTTTAAAATATTTTTTAAACAGTATAAGTATAATGGAGTTTCAACCTGTTTCATTATAGTCCATGTTTTAATTTACCCATTCGATACATTTCCATTACCAATATATAGGAAAACAACATTTCTTACCATGTCATTTTATGTTTTCTTGTGACAATGATAAAAAAATGTAACTTTGCAATGTGAACTCTAAAATCATACTTGGACAATCTTTAAACATTTCATGCTCGGTGTCATAATGAAAAGACGGTTTGCACCTCCTATATAATTATATACTGATACTAAAGACATACATATTGAACATTCCGCTACAACCACGAGTTAGTGTTATCTTGTTGGTTACAAAGTCTAGTTCTTTTTCTATAATTTTCTTTGTCCTCCTGACTAATTCCATTATTATTCTTTTGTATATGTGGTTCTTTAATAGAAAGAGAAAAGAGTTGACATCACACATGAGATAATTGGTTACAAATTCTAATTCTTTTTCTATAATTTTCTTTGTGTTAGTGAGAAATATATTTTTCGGCGGATAAAAAAAAAACTTCTCCCTAGTTTTTATTGGTAGGCATCAATAACTAATATCTAGCAAGTAGGGGCGGACCTAAGGGGGCGAGAGTGGACGTATTAGGTCCAAAGTTGTATGCCACACCTATGGTGCCAATGGATTGACTACTTCAGCGCCATTATCGAACATTTTAGGCTGAGCATCTAATTCTCGTATATCGCTCCACACCGAGAAGAGGGATGTGTACCTCCATCAACAACAAGATGGAAGCATAGGCTTTTACGCTGGGAGCATTTCGGGGTATAGGTCTAACCATCTCAACTCCTCGTTTATGGCATGCTATAGTTATTTAAGTCTCTCGACAGTGGGAATGGGAGATTACCGGTAAGCCAGATGCTTCGTGAACCATATTCTTAAGGCATTTCGTTGCACTTAAATCACCATCGTGAAGAGGCACGCTCCGATAGCATTGATGTCTAATAGTTTTGATAGTAATTAAGTTTAGTGTATTTTATAGGTAAAAATTCCACTTACATCCCTTGAAAGTTTGGTTGGACCCCTTATCCGTACCCCGAGAAAATAAATCATAGGTCCGTCACTAATAGTAATTTTTATAGGCTTTATGAAAATGTGTTAACTTTAAAGTGATAAAAACTCAATTTAAATAAAACCACATGATCATAAATTGGATGTATCTTAAGTTTTGAATAAGTATGTCTCGTGTATGCAAGATCGACCTATATATCAGTCATCCTCATTTTGTTCATCTTTTAGCATTCTTTACTCTTTTTTTTATAACTATAACATTTGTTGTTAATAAATAGATTGAATAATATGAGGATATGTACATGTGTATACATGTATCTAACATTGATGTCACATGCTCATAATTTATGCCCTATTTATTAGTCATGGGCGTAATTTACCTCCTTGATTAGTTTTCTTCCGTTCTTTCCCATCTTGATCCTCGTATTTTTTACGTGTTTCCTAACTTTCGTATAAATCCAGAAAAAAAAGTCCTTTAAGTATTTAGGGGCCTGCAATTCATCCATCCTCAAAATAAACTGGTTTTATATGAATAAAATCACTTAAAATTGCATAATTAATCACGTTAGAACCGAGTCAAATACCCTCATATCACTTGTTGTCTACATGTAATTTCTTATTTTGTTTTACTTATTTCAAGATTGCCAATATGACAATCCGTTCTTGGTAATCATGTTATCCCATTACTAAGAATGGAAACTCGTTAGGTGAAGTCTTATGATTCTTATACGACCGCTCGCATCCTCACGGGTCCCGCTCATTCAAAGGGAGTCCAAACCTTACTAGTTACCATGTAAACATGTTTTGAGTGACTCGTAAAACAAATCGACATAAATTATGTATTTATATAACTTTTTTTTTCACTTCCAATACACATGCTTTAAGCATGTGAACAACCTTTCTTAAAGAACTTGAGCTTGTGATCATCTAACCCTATTTGTTGGAAAAGTTTAAGGATGATAATACTTTAACCGAATAACGACCCACTTCTATGTTACACTTTGTTGTTCAATGAAAAGTTTCATGATGTCTTTATAATCCACTAGGCACTAGTACACTTACTTCTATGTTATACTTTCTTGTTGGTTCATGTTTGTTTTAATTTATAATCTATTAGTACACTTATTATAACGTGCATAGCAGTAGTTGTTTTTTTTAATTGGATTCACGTGTTAGTTACACGCAAGCTAATATGTGAAAGTATGTAAGTAACAAAACGATTATATTTGTGTAAGAAATTTATATGGTTAAAATTATATTAATTATGTTGCGCCTAACATAAGTTATATATGTTTCACATATGTATTTCACTATTTTGCTTCTAGATTTTGTTTGAGTATACATAATGACGCAATATATTATCCTTATTAAGGTTATAAGAATCTCTATGTGACCCACATTGAAGAGCTAAAACAAAATTATATTATATGTTCCGTTAAATTTGGAAATAATCATTAAAGATGGTATAACATAATTGTTGCTGCTTAAATCCTAAACAAAGTTGAATGCTTATTTCCAATATAAAAGAAACAGTAAAAAACTTTGATGATACCAATATAATTATTATATAAAGATTAAGATATACTTTACTTTATTATTAGATAAAAATATAAATAAAGAAGGATTGTACTCCTCAATATGTTAATTTTATTTTTGTTAAACCCTAAATGTACACATAGATATATAACTAGCTAGATTATAAACCTATGTATAGTTGACGTATTTTTATTATCATAGGATAGTTCATATAACTAAATTGATTTTGTCACAAAAATCGACCTATGTTAATAATTGATACCGGAATATCATAATAGTATGTGTATTACATGGGTTAGTTACTGAAAAAATATGTAATGCAATATGTATATATATATATATATATATATATATGAAGAGTATCATGAGAAAACTACATATAAATGAGAAAACTAAAGACTAACTAAAAAGCCTAAAAAGCATACTAAGTTTTTTTTTACAAAAAATTTCTACTATGTATATATTTTTTTTAAAGTTGTACTGCACATGTGCATTATATGGTTAAAGTTAGCTTTGAATTTAGTTTAGCTTTAAGGTTAGGTTTTTTGAGGGTTTAGGATTAGGTTTTTGGATTGGGGGGGGGGGGGGGGGGGGATGGGGGGTTTAGGTTTAGGGTTTAGTTTTAGGTTTTTTGAGGGTGGTGGGTTGGGGGGGGGGGGGGGAGGTAGGCTTTTGGTGGGAGGGTGGATTTCGGTTTTTGGAGGGTGGGGGGTTTAGGTTTTTGGGGGGTGTCAGTGGGGGGTGGGGTGGGTTAGGTGTTAGGCTTTTTTATTTGTATGAATGCACGTGTGTAGTAGAATTTTTTATTTTTTTTAAAAAGTTTTTTATATATTAAATATAGCGATTTTTATTAAAAAATTAAAAAAATTGTATGCTATTAAAGCTTTTTTAGTTAGTTTTTTGGTGATATATATATATATGTGTGTGTGTGTGTGTTTGTAGGATTAGGATCATTTGTGAACACTTCTTGAGAATGAACTGAGTGAACTAATCTTGGTCATTGATCATTTTTTAGATTAAAAGAGTAAGATTGACATTAGCGCGCGCTCTCTCTCTCTCTCTTTTAATTAAAATCCCTTAATTTTCTCATCTGTTAATTCTCTCTCTCTCTCACATTTTCCATTACTTTAAACTCGTGTAGAATCAGTTGCTAAACGTATATGAAACTCCTAACGGAACTAGGTACTGGACACCAACTGTCCCTCCCGGATTCAAACCGTATATGAAACTCCTAACGGAACTAGGTCGTGGACTACAAAATACACAGATGTATCAAAAGCATGTACACATCTGTATAAACTAACAACTGTGTATCTTGTATAAACTGATAGTTAGCGAGACTGTACACATGTGTATAAACTAACAGCGGTGTATCTTGTATAAATTGATAGTTAGCGAGACTGTACACATGTGTATAAACTAACATCTATGTATCTTGTATAAACTGATACTATCGAGACTGTACACATGTGTATACACTAACAACTATGTATCTTGTATATACGGAAACTAGCAAGATTTTATGAATTTTGATTATAATGTTTAATAAATGCAATTTACAAAAGACGCAAATACCCTTCTGTCAATTAATTTAAAAGGATGTTACAACATTATAATTACAATCTTGTCATTGTTTAAAAATCTCTAGATGATATAATCCAATGGCTCAGATTAGTTCACACAGTTCACTCTCAACCTATTGTTCACTCTAGAACCCTACCCTATGTTTGTATATGTATATTCATATATAACTTAAATTACGCATTACATTACATATAATAATGTATATTAATAATATTGTTTTTATTATTGTGTAACTTTAAAAATATAACTTTTATACATAGTATATGAAAATAATTTTATTGGTATGTTATAAATAAGATTTGTTATTCTTATTAGTAGTTGTTAATTAGATTTTATTAAGTTTTAATATATATTATGATCTAAGTTAAGGGTTTATATTTGACAAATAACATATTTTCATAACTAATGGTGAATTTACTATGTCACAAATTGGTTAAATAATAATAACATAAAATAGGATTAAGTTACTTTTTTCTACTTTATAAAACATTTATTTATTTAGGGTTTTGGATGGATTTTGCGAAAAAAATTGGTGAGGTGAAATATAATGGTAACATGCGTTCAACTTTGTATTCATTTTTTAGGTACGTAGTTTCACCAGATTACCATTAGATATGGTACGGATTTGGCAAAAGAGGGAGAAATCGAAATTGTTTTCGAGAGAAGCAAGTTTGCATACTCGGCTTTGAAGAGATTTGATTCCACGTATTTTACATGTGTTTTTTTAAGGCTTAACACCCTAAAATTTATAATAAAGCGAATTAAACTATTGTGGATATTTTTAACAATTTTGGTTAAAGATTGGATTTTTTTTCCAAAGGTCCCTTGAGGATAAGGCTTGGAAGTTGGAAAGGCACAAAATGGATATTATGGTAAATTGGCACTCGTCACCCTCATTCTCAATACATACTTTCCATTGTATATGTGTGTTAGAGAAAGAGAAAAAGAGCTTTAGAGAGAAACTCCCATTTCGAGTTCTCACTCGCGAATCCTTCATAATTGTTACAAAGGAAGCATTGAGGGGTGTGATTAACATCTACGCGATTTGTTGAAGCCTTGATTGGGCAAAATGGGAGAGTTTGGAGTTCTTTAGCTTGAATCTCGATTTCAACCGATCGAGGATAAAATTTTACTATAAAGCTTGTGATTTCTTGATCGGTTATGCGTGGAAACATGTATTTCGAACATTTTGGGTGTATAAAATTGGTAATTTGAATTGTTTTTAGACCCTATCAAAGTCGCCAACACAACTCTGATTAGGGTTTTCAACAAGGAAGAAGGTACATTTCACACCCTTGAGCCCTATGAAAAGTACAACATTTGGAAGGCCCATTTCACATGTCCCATTTTGTTGACACATTTTGTTCCATAATTTATCACGAATAGTTAGATTTCGTCAGATACATTTTGCGAAGCCATTCCCACTAAATGTTGTCTCACGAATGGTAGAACGAAAAGTTAAGGTGGAGCGAAAAATCTGCATGTGCTAAAAGAAACATCTCGTGTGACCATGGAGCAGTTAACAAGGGTGATGAAGCATCCGTTAAGGGTCAAGATAGAAATATCATTGTACATGTAGTTCTTCTTTCCAGGTGAGTTTGTAGGGCCCATCTTTAGATATTGTTTTGGAGAGGTGTGCATACTCATTAAAGTGTTTTAAAACATAATATGATTTCTAAA
The DNA here is from genome assembly GCA_947069175.1 of Scalesia atractyloides. Classification (NCBI taxonomy): domain Eukaryota; kingdom Viridiplantae; phylum Streptophyta; class Magnoliopsida; order Asterales; family Asteraceae; genus Scalesia; species Scalesia atractyloides. Next base: position 84,564,348 of record CAMTDV010000028.1, on the reverse strand, counting down.
GAGCGGTATAGTTTGCTAACATAACCCAAAATAACATATGTTTTCTAAAGTAAGATATAGTTTATAAGAAAGAAATAGTTTTGGCTTTTAGCCTTAAAGGTGTCCGAAATCATTTCAAGTGGCATGTCTAAAGTGAAGATCTCTCTAAATGCGAGTTGGACACGTGTAAAGTTTTCATCAAGCTAAATTATAAAGATAAATAGGTAAAGTGTAGAGTATGCCTGTATATATAGTTAGTGTTACAGGAGACTTAATGTGTCTAAAGTTAACGCCAGTGTCTAAAGTTCACACCGAAGTCTAAACTGCCTCTAAAGTTAATGCTAAATGCTTAAGCCTCTAAAGTTAATGCTTTGTGCACGAAAGAGGGCCAGTGCCTTTGTGGAAGTGGTTGTACAACTAACTACATTGAGTAAGATAATGTAAGTTATACTTTGATATGTTATAATATGTGATGGTACACTGTGTGATGTGCTACCTATAAACCATATTATGTACTATTTCTTTTATTTGTTAAAGTTTATAGTTGTCTTATTAAAATAGAACCCATTCAGCGTCGCACATCAGGCTAAAGTTGAATAGTTCAAGAGCTCTCTAGTTTTGGCTTCGATAAAGGCTCCATCTGGAAGACTGGCATCCCATTTATAGTTATTTGTGTTTAGTTTTTTTTAAAGACAATTGTTTTTGTGCTTGTTTTCGGATCATCGGTTAAAGTTTTTCCGCTGCACATTTATGAAATTTGTGGTTTAAGAACTATATACTAAAGAGTAAATCCAACATATAAGACCCTTGGGTTTTGGGCATTTCAATATGTGTATGGATACATATAGAAATTTTTTATTAGTTTCTTTTACATAAAATATCAAACATGAGCACAAATTCACACAAGTGTTGATCTCTAAACTTCAAATGGGTGGTCTCGTGGTAAGTCTTTGAGTCTCTTTAACAAAGTTCTCAAGTCCTAATACAACTTCCATTGATTTTCCGTAGTTAACCCCCTTGAAGGTCACTTGTCCAACCCAAGTCACGTTTTACCTTATTCCATTTGTTAGTAGAGTATTTGTTGGGTTCTTCGTGGTTTTCGGTAACGGGTATTCACAATTGTCAATCCAACCAAAAAGAGATTATTTAAATAAAGATAAAGTAATCTAATACATGTTTCTTTAAACGAAAGACTAACCGACTCCTAAATACTTCTATATAACTGGTCATGCAGTGCAGGATTTGAACATTCCAGCTTTTGAATATTAGAGAGGCATCTTACAACAACACCATATCCCTTGTGAATCACGTTTTAAAAATACATAAAGAAGCAAATTTGATATTAGTCAAAGTTAAATGATGATGACAGTTTGTTAAAAGCAATTAACTACAAGTGTTAACATGATAATCAGGATTCCAGAATCCGCATGGACGACAACCTTTTTTTAACTTCCAACCACTAAAAGCATTAACACGACAAGATGACTGTATAACCCTGTACCACATCTTAAAACGTTACCTTTTAGAAAATACTTAGAATATTTATTTAAATCGTATAATCATTTTAAGGTAACATTATGTTCACTTGAATAATATAGCCCCTAACGCTTACACCTTAAAGGGACGAATCGGGATCTAATCCCGGGTTTGAACCTGATGAGGGCGAGAGTTTTCGGATTTCATCCGGTTCCCGTGCATCAGGGGGCGCAATCTCATGACGGTCGAGGAGTCGACCTTGGACATAACCCAGAGCAGGATGAGTTTAAACGTGATATTCTTTGCGTTAAAAAAAGTCCTTCTACCCAAACCCTACACAACATATTCAATCCTTAAATCTAAACTCATAGCACATTATATAAACATGTAAAATATGAAAGATTGTAATATTTTTTATATTTACTTTTTTTTTCTAGTTTTTACATATTATGACAATATGACTTGGTATAAAGGGGTGTGGGTGAAGAGCATAGATAAGATCTATCATGGTTGCACCTTGAGTTGAGCACATATAAAAAAATATAAAAGGCATTTTGCGATAGCAGTATCAAAGTGTTTAAAACGATATTTTGAGGACGAGAGTTTGAATGTCGTTATAACTTATAATGTCATGCGTAATGGGGCATTATAAGAGCGTGAAGGAGCTTGATAATGCCCCCTAGGTATTATAATGACATGAAGAAAGAGGACGTTCCTAGTATAACGTCAAACGAAGAGAAAACAAAATGGGAAGTAATTATTGTAAAGGCATTAATGGACATTAACTGTCATTCATTTTTAATGAGGCGTTACGATGATGATATAGCAAAAAAAACTTCTTAAAAAAGGTATTATGATGTTGATGTATAAAAATAACTCTTATAAATAATAATATAGAATTGTGAGTATATTAAATTGGTATTCAAAGAAATGAAAGAAACCTTGGAAAGTATTGAGTCTATGAGAGTAATAAGTGGTGAGCATAAAGGCAAACAAAAAAGGAAATGAGTGCGTGTATCGACACTTAGACATTATTATTTACCAGTGGGTCCTCTGACTTTTCTTTTTCTCTTTTCCAGTCCTTATATTTTATTATTCGTACATTCTTCTTGTTCCACTCCAACCAGTTATCACCTTTCCAACAATTTCAATTTTTAAATCTTCTATTCCAATTTCCCCAAACGAGCCCTTCTAAAAACAAAATTTATTAAATTTATGCATTTATTCAATATTTATGGTTATTTATTTATTGTTAATTCTATTATTATTATTATTATTATTATTAATTTTTTTGAACAGCCAATGAATTTTCTAAACGGGTTACTAACAAAATTTACAAAATCGGGATACACCCATCTCTGAACCGGAGAAAATCCTCACGTAGGGCTGAACCGATGAACACTCGCCCGAAAGCACGACAGTTAACAATACTAATTATTGTTATTGTTATTATTGTTATTGAGAATAACTTTTTTGAGATCCATTTATTATTAGAAAATGTAATAGATCTATTTAGGGAAAACAATAATGAAAAAGTTCTAAAATGCCAAAAATAACTAAGCCAATTTAACTATAAAATTATTGTTTAGTTATAGAATGAATATCATATAGCTATAAATATACTTATGAGAGAATCTCGAGCTCTGTATAAAGTTTTATAGAGTGTTTAACATATAGTGTAATAAAATAACAAGATATATGTTTAAGAGAATTTTCATCTTCGTATAAAGTTTTTTTGTAAATAGTTTCCTTCCAAAAAAAATGGAACTTTTTTTAATCTCATCTCAAATATATAAACTACGTTTTAGTATATTGGTTTAAAAAATAACAAATCCGTTGTTTTCTTTTATTTATTTTAACAAAAAATTTGATATTTTGTTATTTTTCTAAAAGAATCACAATTTTAATATAATTTGTTACAATGCTGATTACAATGTTGCAGTTTACAATGGTGAGTCTAAAAATAAGAGGTCAAGGGGGTGTTTACTTAAAGAAAAAAAATATATTAATATGAGCGCCATGAGATGAGATGGGTCATAGATTGCCACATAGGATGGTGGATAATGTGTTACATCATCTTTCTTTGAGAACCATCATGGATGGCATGAATTAAACCATGACAACCATACATCTCCCTTTTCTTAATTAGTTAAATATATTTTACATGAAATGGTTGCCATCTCCCTTTCCTTAATTAGTTAAATATATTTTACACAAAATAAATTGAAAAAAATGAGGATAGAAGTTTGGATCATAACCACACCATATATGATGGTGAATTTGGATTGTGAATAAGAATGAAGTGACATGTAGTCTTGAGGGTTATGATGTAATTTGGTTAACTTATTTAAAGAGTATATATATTGAGATATTAAAGAAGAGTATATGTGTTAAGATATTTTAATTTTGAACATACAATCTTTCATTTATTTTTATGTATATCAGAATCTTATTTAATAGAGCCCTAAGATAGTTTATATTTATATTTATCTTCTTCATTATCTTTTGACCTTCAAAGAATCCACCCTAATATATGTTAAATGTATGGTTATCTTATTTTCACATTCCTATATCTTGTTTTCACTCTATCTCTTTGTCTCTCTATATATTTATGTATATAAAGAGAGATAAAGGTGAGAGGTTGTGAATATTAGCACCCTAATTATTAGTGGCGGACCTACCTTAGGGGAAGGGGTAGCCTCCGTTACCCCTTGGCGCTCCGGCGGTAGTGTAAATTTTGAAAAAAATTGACATTTTTTTGACGTTTTTTTGATTTCATTACCCATTTCTTATAAAATGTTACCCCTATGAAGATTTTCTAGATCTCCCACCGCTAATTATAACATGTGAGCGCCTAACATAATTTTTGATTTTTTTTTCTCTTTCAATATACATGATTATCTTTCATATACTGCATATGACTGTTTGTGTGTCCCTATGTTTAAAAATAATGATAAATTGAAATGGGAATTATTAAATGTTTAAAAAACATTATATATTTTCTAGCGGTAGAAATTAGTCACATAAAAGGTAAAAAGACCAAATTTATAAAAGTTAGATAGTTGAGGGTCTTATATTCTTGAGCAATAATATTCAAACTTGCCTTCCTTTTTCTCTCTCCCTCCCTCCATATATGAATACTCACCTGCCTTTCTTCTTCTTCATCCCCTGACTCCACTCTCTCTCTCTCTCTAGACTGAAAATCAACATATTTATCAATTGTGTTGTCAGGTGAAGTGCTTGCATGATCAATATTGGCTACAATGTGGGCTGATCCAGGACTATTAATTGGAAAGATGAAGAATATGACACTAGCTAGCTCCGAATACGATTCGGTTGTTAATATGAACCTATTTGTTGCTCTTCTATGTGGTTGTATTGTTATTGGTCATTATTTGGAGGAGAGCAGGTGGATGAATGAGTCCATCACTGCTCTTGTAATTGTAAGTATTTTTATAACTTTATGCTAATGAATAGTGTTTTTTTTTTTTTTAAATTTTATTAATTTTTTTGATGGGATTGAAATAATTTTGATCAAAAGAGTAAAGAGAAAGTGAATTTGATTATTACTTGAAAATGGCAGGGTCTATGCACAGGTTCTTTTATTTTATTAACCAGTGGAGGAACAAACTCACATTTGTTTGTGTTTAGTGAAGATCTTTTCTTCATTTATCTTCTTCCTCCAATCATCTTTAATGCTGGGTATGTTTTAGTCTTTGCAAATTTAATGAAATGATTATGATGTTTCTTTTTCGATTTACAGTTTATCATCATCGTTATCATCATACTCAGTAAATCCCACCAATAGCAAAGCTAAGATAGGGGCTGAGGAGGGTAAGATGTAGACAGCCTTACCTGTACCTCGTAGGAATAGAGAGACTGCTTCCAGTGAGACCCCTGGCTCGATAGTAGTTTTGCATCAAGCCTTGAACATAAGGCACATAACACTCAGCAATTGAGACAAATGCCGATTAGTGCATGTACCCCCTTGTCTTTCGGCTATCAACGCCACCACATGATGCATGATTAACCATCCCCTTCTTTTAAGTTATTTTTACGAAATTAGTAAAATAACGCTAATATTAGTGCACTTTCACTTTTGCCCCCCGAGCGCCCACACAAATATACATTATATGCGCACACCGCAACCGGGGCGGAGTTTACAGTTCATATATTCTGTTATTCAGTCGGTTGGTCATGTGTTATGATGTAGACATAACAAGATTCTAAGATTGGCAGAAGACTGTGTATTAACATGTTATGTCTACTTTGCATTGAAATGGAATATTGGCTAGAAACTTTTTAATAACAAGAATCAGTCTTATGAGAAACAGTTATGATTCGTATTGCATGATGAAATGTGATTCGACATTAGTGTGGTATATTCCTTAGAAGCACTTTGCTTTGTCTGCTATGGTGGTATCAAATAGAATAAGTGTAAGTCATTGGACCCAAGACTATACTTAGGTTTGATTTCGTGTTATATCTGCTTTGCTTGGTGACTGATGATGTCAATTCATGATCAAAGAAGCTGAACCACAAAAAAGATGAGACTTTTCTCTTTTGTGAAAATGGACATGTTCAAAGTATACGCGCACTCGCTGCACATACATACGTATATATCTTTTGGCTGCGGTTCTTTTAGTTTCTTATTTTTTTTTGTATTGATAAATCAACAGGTTCCAGGTAAAAAAGAAACAATTTTTTCGCAATTTCATGACCATTGTGCTATTTGGTGCTGTAGGTACCGCGATATCCTTCACCATCATATCATTTGGTACATACTCAACTTCTTCACTTTAATATACATCCATTTTATCTTTTTTATAATAACTGTATGTAGGTTTGTATAACTTTTAACTTCATTACAGGTGCTATACACATTTTCAAAAGAATGAATGTCGGTTCTCTTGACCTCGGAGATTTTCTTGGTATCACTTACTTTACTCTTTTATGTCATCGCCTTTTGTGAATATTTATATAGATGTTATTTATAAGTTAATATTTTCAACCATTTTTCTTCTTCCAGCAATAGGAGCGATCTTTTCGGCAACAGATTCCGTTTGCACTTTGCAGGTGCTCAATCAAGACGAGACCCCTTTATTATACAGTCTGGTGTTTGGGGAAGGCGTTGTGAATGATGCTACATCGGTTGTTATTTTCAACGCAGTCCAACATTTTGATTTATCTCGATTCACAACTAGTGATGCCTTTAATTTAGTGGGAAATTTCTTTTATTTATTCGTTACAAGCACGTTTCTAGGAGCTTGCGTAAGTCTACATTTTTACACATTTCCGTGTTTACCGAACATTCAAATGCCATCTTGGAAAAAACTTGATCATGCGATGTCTTCTATTCTTGCAGGCTGGGCTACTAAGTGCATATGTTATAAAAAGGCTTTACTTTGGAAGGTATATAGATTAAAAACATTGATACTTCATGTGAAAAATACTCATGCATTATATGGCTTGCTATGTTACAGGCATTCAACGGATCGGGAAGTTGCTATCATGATTTTAATGGCTTACCTTTCCTATATGTTGGCTGAAGTAAGATTTCAGTTAACTTTGCAAGCGTTCTTTTGCGTAGTTAGATAACCGTAAGTTTATTATTTATAATTCTTTTTGCAGCTATTTTATTTGAGTGGCATTCTCACAGTGTTCTTTTGCGGAATTGTGATGTCTCATTACACTTGGCATAACGTCACAGAGAAATCAAGAGTCACTACCAAGTACGTCCGTTTCTCTAACTTGCCAATGTATCAATTCCTTAAACAGAAAGAATTTGTGAAACACTCAAAACAATTGATTATTATAACATAACACTTTTAATACATTTTTTTACTCAAAATCATATGATAACTTTCAAAACACCCCCTAAATGCTCTCTATAATTAATAAGCTCATTTGTATTGACTCAATCAATTTTTCAGGCATGCTTTTGCGACATTATCATTTATTTCAGAGCTGTTTATCTTTCTTTATGTTGGTATGGATGCTTTGGATATTGAAAAATGGAAATTTGTACAAGACAGGTATTGTTTTAATTGTTTTATTTTTAAGTTATCCATTTTTGTTTCTTAAACAACCGTCATCACTGTCTTTATCTTTTTTATTTTGTCAGCCCTGGAAAATCAATTGGAGTAAGCTCCATTTTATTAGCGTTGGTTATGGTTGGAAGAGGATGCTTTGTCTTTCCGTTATCATATTTATCCAACTTGACAAAGAAGAACCAAAATGAAAAAATCACCGGGGCACAACAAGTATGATCTTTCTTCACTTGTTCTGTTGTTCATCATGTTTCAACTTTTAGAAACCAATCGTCCGCAATTTTAACGTTAAACTTTTTTTAAGGTTTTGATTTGGTGGGCTGGTCTTATGAGAGGTGCTGTTTCGATGGCCCTTGCCTATAACCAGGTTAGTTTTTGCATACTTTGATGGCTTTATTATTTTACCTTTTAGTAAAAAAATTACATTTAAATGATTATGAATTTATGATATGATTTCGTATTCGCTAAACAATGTAATGCCTTTATGTTGCAGTTCACAAGGTCAGGTCACACAAAACTACGCGGGAATGCAATCATGATAACAAGTACCATCACCGTCGTTCTGTTTAGTACAGTGGTAACTATTTTTATTTTTCGGCATAAAACATTAGAAACAAATTCATATTAATCTTTATATACTTTTTTATAAATTTTTGTAGGTGTTTGGATTGATGACAAAGCCTCTAGTGAGACTGTTATTGCCTGCATCCAAAAACATGTCCAGAATGGCTTCCTATGAGCCAAAAGTCCTAAATCCTTCACTGTTCCTCTTTTAGGAAATGAGCGCGACCCAGAAACAGAACCGGGACAAAACGGGTCAGTGCTCCGCCCGTCAACTCTACGTGTGCTTCTTTCAACACCTTCTCACACGGTTCATTATTATTGGAGGATGTTTGATGACGCTTTCATGCGTCCGGTTTTTGGTGGGCATGGTTTTGTGCCATATAATCCAGGAACACCTACAGAACACAGAGTTCATAATTTGATCCCCAAAGAAGAAAATATTTAAAAAAAGGAGACGTTTTTATACCGTACCACTAAAAATTGACGTTTTTATAGACAAGACAGGGGGCAATCCGATACCATAGTGATTGTTTCTTTTGGATTTTTAATTAAGTTTTTGGCTTTGATGTAAATTATTTGGTTGAATATTTGGATTTGCGGTTTGTTTTTTTGACCGTGAGAACCTGTTACCGGTAAACTCACTGGACCCCACCAATACCCCTAACCAATAGGGTCAGGTAAAATGTAGTTTGTGTCGGACGAGGAGCCTTTAAGGGGGTTAAAGGCAGAAAACCAGTGGAAACTGGTTACACGACCATTTTTTTTCTTTTAGATAAATGTAACATAAATGGGGGCTTTCAGTATTGTATATTTTGATTGTATATATATATATGAAGACTACAGGTTGTGCTCTATTGTTGTGTCGCGCTTTTGTCCCACATTATCGTGTCATGTAAAAGATAAATCTTATTGTGTTTATGTAAATGAAAATAACTGAAATAATTGTAACTGCGAAAATAACTGAAATCGCTAGTTTGACCTTATGTTTATAAACATCTACAACTACTTCCAAGCCTTTTTTCTTAAAACCATATAACGATCCTTAAGATTTAAAGAGACGCTTGAATTTCCTCCAAGCTTTTTCCTTTGGTTTCGGGCACTAATTTTGCTACAAAAATAATGTTAAGAACACCAAATCCTGCAAACAACCAAAATGTACCTACAAGCAAACAAAGCAAATCTCTTTAGATTAAAAATGGAAAATGAGACTTACTAAACTAAAATAAAATGATAGGTGATCGAAAATGTACCTGCGGGACTCCAGTTAATGAGGAAGTTAAAACTGTAAGAAACAACCCACGCACCCAACCAATTCACTATGCACACCAAGCTCCCTGCGGCACCTTTTATGTGCAATGGGAATATCTGTAAACCAAAACCGAACCATTAACAGTTAAACGGCTTCTTGTAGTGTTAAAACTTAAAGAGTATGCTTGAGTTTAACCATGGTTAGTTACGTACCTCAGACATGATCAACCATGGTATTGCTCCCATCCCGACTGAAAAAAATGCTATGAACACCAGAACGCCCGAGACTGCAAGAAATGGGACCCATTCCAGTAAAATGCCTTGACCCTTGTTTCATTATGACATGAAACTATAGTAAGTCTTGGTGTTTAAGCATTATAAATGAATGGAGTAAATCATTAAAACGAATACAAAAAAAAACCTTGAAGAAGAATGCAGTTCCGGTGATAAAACAGCCTAGACATGTCCCGAATGAAGATACCAAAAGCAAAACTCTTCTTCCCGATTTGTCCAGCAAGACCATACCAACAATTGTTATAGGAATCTGGATTTAATGATAGTATATTTAAAGAAATATTATATAAACAAAACGAAAGATAACAGTCAGCAAATACTCAAACCTGAATTAAGGCGTAAGCAATGGTTCCACTTTTGCCCGATTTAAGTCCTGCAGCGAACCATTTCAACATCATCAACTGAAATTTAAAGAATTAATATGCAACAAAAGAGAATATGCAAGTACCAGCAAATATAAAGGTTTCGCTTGCGTAGAATCCTATTCCATTGATTCCTCCAGATTGTTGGCATATCATTAGTCCAACAGAGATCTAAAACATAAACATAAACAGGTTCTAAAACCATAACTGTATTCGCCTTCAAACAAAATGCATTGTTGCTTACAATAACTGGCTTTATGTATTCGGGTTCGAACAATCCAATACTCTAGCTTTAGGAAGACTTTGTAGCGTAAGTATAGTCTCCTACGAAACAACACGCAAACATTCAGATCATATATCGATCAAATCTGTAAGAATATAACATCAGAGTTAGCATTAATTAGTACTGTACTTGTATCTCTTTGGCTTCTGCAGTAATATTTGCTTTTTCACCACGTAGCTTGCGTAATGAATTTTCGAATTCTAGTTTACGCCCTACCTTAGCCTAAAAAAAATATTAACATCATATAACATAATCAAGATCTTACACTATAAAAATCCATAATAAGTGTGAAAGTGTTCAAAATGTACCAGCCATCGAGGGGACTCCGGAATAAAGAACAGACCCGCGATCAAAAGAATACAAGGGGCAAGTCCTTCAAATCAATCACCGTGCATCGTTTTATTTTATTTTTTTGGGCTAAAGATGGTTAATTAATAGTTATCATTACTTTTACTACATACCAGTAGTTATAGCTAAAGTTCTCCATGAAACAACTGTTCCAACAAGAATGATATTGACGAACCAGTAACAATCATAAACTGCATGAACAAGCAGAAAATGATTCTTCGCAAGGTGCCCGACTCGAATTCTGAAAAGAACAGCAAAAAGTAATGGAAATTTATGCGTCATACTTAACCTGATTGAGGGTGGTGAGTCCTCCACGGAGCTCTTTTGGTGATATTTCCGCGATGTATACTGGAACCTATTTAACAGTGTCTAGTCTTAACATTTGTGCATATTGTGAAGTTAATAAAACTTGACATTTGAACACTGTTTTGCCTATTTACCACAAAAGTGAAGATCCCTATGCCATATCCGGTGAAGAACCGGCCCGTATCAAGTAAAACTGACCCCTAATTGTAAATCATAGCAATATAATATAAGTAATAATCAATGTAATCCAAAGCTATATATATATATATATATAATTATATAAAAATCTAGAGTTTGTTTGCTTTGAATTAACAAAAGAACCTTACCATGGCCATAAAAATTGCAAGCCATCCTGCGATACAGATAACCGCTGATAATGCCATGGACTGTTGGTAACCGAAAACAGATAAAATTGGTTTATAAATTCTCAATTTACGTGGACTAACATCGTAGAATTTGATCAACTAACCTCAGAAGGCAAACTTTAGAAAAAAGTTAATAAGTATCTATTCAAAATTTAAAAGTTTCATACCCCTTTTCGTCCAATTGTGTCTGCAATTCTTCCGCTCGTTACTGCTCCAATCATTGCACCGATTGTTATTATCGAACCAAAAAGAGAAAACTGCAAAATAAATATAATTTAACATATTAATAATTCATCATCAATCCTTAACATTTAGCAACATGCATGCAGCAAAAATTGTATAATCAACCTCAGCAACCGATAAATTCAAATCTTTGCAAATAGCAAGTTGAGTAGGAGCAGAAAATCCCACCTGCAATAAACATCTTAAAATTCAACCAAATAAAATCAACTTCATAAACCGTTAACCGAAGAAACAACTTTTTTTTAACTTACACACGCTCCAAATTCGGTTGAACCACAAACCGCAACAGCAGTGCTTAGAAGGGCCATCTTGATCGAACCATTTTGATCGGTTTCTTGGGAACTATTTACATTTTTTGATGTATTAACAATGAATGGTTCCTTCAAATCTTCAGGGGATTTATTATCCCCGTTTTCGATGTCTGTAATCGCCATAGCTTGAGGAAAACAATGCAGGAATGAAGATTAAAGATGTTTGTATGATTAGGTGATATGATTGGTGATAAAAATAGATCCTATATAGGGGTTGCATAAGAGAAGGAAGAAGATGAAAACTTGATGCACAAATGCACACCATCAACATTGCCTCTACCATACATTGTATTCAATCAAAATAAGATAATATTAATGGGAGGCAAATTTAGTAAGAAATCAAATTTTGTTGGTGTTAATTCAACCATTACAAAAACTACCTTCTCAAATTATCCATTTAATGTAGATCATGTCCTTGATATCTTTGACCAAACAAGTTTAAAGTTTGCAATGGTCAGCATAGAGTTTCTCAAACTTTAAATATTTTTTTTTTTGCTTCTGTTTTTTACTATTCTCACTCAAACCATTATTTTGTGTTTTTTTGCCTTATTATCTGTTTAGTTTACCCATTTATCTAATCTAAAATATGTTTAAAACAATAAAGTTTTTAATAAACAATTTATATAAATAACATTATCACGTTGCATGGCCATCTCAAGCTTCTTTGAGGCGCAAAGCGTATGACAAAACTAGGTCTCTTTAGTTAAAGAGAATTGCTTTTAATCATATGATTACTATATGATCTATGTGTGTAAGCGTAATTGAGACCATAAACCTCGCCAACAATCCCAAAGCTCAAATTACCTACGTACGTATAGTTTATTTATTTTTTTAGAATTTGGAGGCCCAAAGTCTCTGCTTCATTTCACTTCCCCTTAAGCCACCCCTATCAGTTTGTTGCAATGAATCTAACACAAATTCAACAACCATATCGTGAAAAAGGTCGCAAACTGTAAGAAAGAATGGCGACCAAATCATTACAGTTGCGACACTTTTACGACTCGATCCCTAAGATTTTAAACTTCTTTTTTTGTGCTTGTTGTGACTATGAATTTAATCTATGCAAGTACAGATGCTTTTTTTTTGTCAAACAGGTCTACTTATAAATCAAGCAAAAATGATTTTGTTATTCCACTATAGACTGATAATCTTCTGGTCAAAATTCTCCCAAAATACACAGTGACAAGGTGTATCATGGTCCAAGCCCAAGACAATGAGGCCCAATCTCAAGTGCTGGGCCCATAAACATGAAAAAATGCTTGTACTTACAAAAGGGGCCCAATCCACTGAATAAACGAATAATGAAAGAGATATTATTAGCTAAGACAGCAACTAAATACAATTTAAAATTTTATAGCCATAAACCCGTGTAATACACAGGTCTAATAATCTAGTACTATAATAACCATATATCACCCATTCCAACTCACAGTTGTAAATATCTACCTACTACTAACATAGTTACAACAAAATTGACCATAGTTACTTGTTGATCAAGACTTGGATTTCTTCTAAGCTTTTTCCTTTCGTTTCGGGCACTACTTTTACTACAAAGATAACCGTGAGAAGGGAAAATCCGGAAAACAACCAAAATGTACCTATATCAAAACGAAACAGATCGAACGAGTTATTTTAGATTAAAAGAACAAAATGAGACTAAAATTACAAAACCCAAAGGATGGTGAAAACGTACCAGCCGGGCTCCAGTTTATGAGGAAATTAAAACTGTATGAAACTGCCCAAGCTCCAAACCAGTTCACTAACACGGCTATACTCCCTGCAGTACCTTTTATGTGCAATGGGAATATCTGTGAACCCAAAGGAAAATGTTAACCTTGAACATTGTGACTTGTGATGGTAACCTTAGAAAAGGGTATGGTGTAGTCTTTTCAGAACCGGACCGGATCTGCTGGTCAGAATCAGGAACCGGACACATAACTGGTCCAGTTGTGTGTATATTTGAACCACTTTCATTTGAATTATTTCATTATTATTATTATTATAATTATTTTTTGCTTTTCCTTCAAAAATATTATTTAATGATTTGTTTCCTATTTTAAACTTGGTATTTTGTTGATTTAAGGCATAATACTTTTTAATATTGCAAAAGCCACATAAAAAGATATACTTGTATTATATTTTAAGTGTGTTATATATGTATATGTTTAGTTTTGAATTATATACGATATCATCTGGCTTTTTAAACTGTCCGACCAGTAGACCAGTAAGACGGCCGGTTTGAGGTCCAGTCTCGTTGTGAAAACATTGTTATGGTGTGAGTTAACGCATGGTTACCTCAGACATGATCAGCCAAGGTACAGCTCCCATCCCGATGAGAACGATGCTATAAACATCAGAACACCTGAAACCGCAAGAAGCGGGACCCAGTCAAGGAAAACTGCTTGGCTCTTGAAGAAAAATGAAGTCCCAGCAAGAAAACAACCAAGAAATGTTCCAAATGAAGATACCTGATAACAGAAGAAGGAAAACAGTTAATATTGTTGAAAAATGAGTTCCATTTTGACTTTTTGAAAGTCAAAGAGAGTTACCATAAGCAGGGGCCTTCTTCCAGATTTGTCCATTAAGATCACACCAAGCATGGTTACAGGAATCTAAATTAAACAATGACAATATTAAGTATAATATTATTTAAAACATTTAAACAAATATGGTTTAGATTACTATATTAGACAAACCTGAATCAAGGCATAAGCAATTGTTCCAGCTTTACCTGATGAAAGTCCTGTGCATAACAATTTTATATTATTAACTAAAGAGTGCGAATTCGGTGCATAAAAAGATTTTAAAAGTAGCAGTGTGCATGTACCAGCAGTTTGAAAGGTTTCGCTCGCATAGAATCCTATTCCGTTGATTCCTCCAGATTGTTGGCATACCATTAAACCAACAGCAATCTAAAACATAAGGGAAAAAAGTCGTAAATGAATCATGATCGCACTTCAAGTTTTCTAAACTTTATATCTCAAAAGACATGAAAATCATTTTTTTTGCTTACAATAACTGCTTTTATGTATTTGGCATCAAATAAATCCAATAGTCTAGCTTTAGGAAGACTTTGAAGAGTAAGTATAGTCTCCTACAAAAGAACATACAAACAGTTAGTCAATATAATTAGAAAAAACAAACAGAAACATACGCAACATCAGATTATGCGCGTACATGTATCTCATCGGCTTCAGCAAAAATGTTTGCTTCTGAACCACGAAGCTTGTGTAAAGAATATTCGAAATCTGCTTCACGTCCAACCTTAGCCTACATAAAAAATATCCATATAACATTATAAGACATTACACTATAAAAATCTTCATAAATCATTAATCTTCTAATGTTTTTCGAACATACCAGCCATCTAGGTGATTCTGGGATAAACAGTAGGCCAACAAGCAGAATAAAGCAAGGAACGAGTCCTGAAAATCGATCAATTAATTTTAAGTTTTTGGATTAATGTAAAAAAGTAGTTAAAAGTTTAAAATTTAAATATTTGTACATACCGGTCAAAGCTAATGTTCTCCATGAAACAACAGTTCCCAACAAGAATGATATAGAAGAACCAGTAACAATCAAGAGCTGCGCGAATTAACATAAAAATAAAATTTTGTCAGTTACCCCAAAAAGTAGTGAAATTCAACTATTTAAGCGTTCTAGCGATGATTCTAACCTGATTGAGAGTCGTGAGCGCCCCACGAAGATTTTTTGGTGCTATTTCCGCAATATATATTGGAACCTATGCGTAAATGCGCTGTATAAACACATGCAAAATGTGAAACACATAGTTAACCAAATTTGATACAAAGTTTGGTCTTTTACCACATAAGAGAAGATCCCTATGCCATATCCAGTAAAGAACCGACCCGCATCAAGTAAAATGGATCCTGAATTAATCATCATATCAACAAGAATCAAGTTAAGAGTATAACAAAATAACATGACCAAAATACACAAAATAATATTATTTTGCAATTTAATTACCATGCTGCTAAATATTGCCAGCCATCCTGCCATACAGATAACTGCTGATAATGTCATGGCCTGTTTTTCAACAACAAAACATCAGATAATATATAGAAGCACATGTTTATGACAATCATGCATGTGTATATAATAATTATATCAAAAGACAGTTGGGGAAAAAAAAAAAAAGGGTAAATGCACGGTACCCTGACCGTGGGAGGGTTCTCCCTCCCAAGCTAGCTTAGCCCATAGCTGCCTGGCGGTTACTACCCAGCAGGATTATTCAGGCCGAGCTGGACTCGAAACCGCGTCCTCCCGTTTGGAATGGGTGAGGCTGGCCACTGGGCTGACACCCCGTGGTTTTAAAAGACAGTTTCTTTCTGTATAACATATTTATGACTCATATAATCTCATAGTTTATAAAGCCTATAGGGACAGACCATTGTTGAAATTAAAGAAAAAATAATTTTAAAATCTTGAAAAGCACAAGAAATGAATTATTCAAAAATTAGGGCTTTAAATTGAAAAAAATTACCAAAATAGACAATGTTGATCAAGACTTTTTCAAAATAGATATATTTTTTTGACTTTTTCCAAAATAGACTTTGGCTAACCTCGCCGGCTAAACAAAAAGTACTGGCTAAGCGTGAACTTATGTGCTAAAAGTAATGGCTGAGACTCAAGTGTTGCATTCTGATTAGTCTAAACACTTTTAAAAAGTTGAAAAAAAAGTGTCTATTTTAAAAAAAAAATCTTAATCAATACTATCTATTTTGGTAATTTTCTCGTTTAAAAAAGATATAAACAAAACTAAATAAATAAATGATACGGAGCCTTGAATTTCAGACCACCCAAACACATGGGTCAACACTCAAAACCTTAACCTGAACATTAATAATGTTAAAGTGTATCTGTGTAGGGACATCCAATCATGCCAACTCACATACTGAAACAATTATACTGCTCTTGTTTCATTTTTATCCAGCTCTTGAAACTTTTGGAAACATAAAAATTATTTTGATAAGATTTCAATATAGATATACCTAAGATAATAAACTTTGAATATGTTTTTTGGGTTCATTTATAATATTCCGTTCTCAAATCAGATATTGAATGCTTGAAAGATATCTACACATATAATCAGTGGCGGATTCAGGAAATTTTTTCAGTGGGTTCGTTTTGATATATTCTAATTATTTTTTTTTCCAAATCATACAAGGTTTTCACTAACTTTTTTTCATTTTTTTTCCAAACCAAGTGGGTTCATATGAACCCCCAAAATAAGGCTGGATCCGCCACTGTATATAATCCCCAAATACTAGAAAACAAAATAAGAAATGAAAATTTACATAGCTCTCATCCCCAAATATAAGGGATTACAGATGGTGGAATAGAGGTTTCAAACAGTTGTATTTGACATGTGTTCTTGTGGTACCATACTACGTTTTTTTAATGTTTTTTCATGGTTTTGTTAGGTAGTACAAATCAAGAAAAACAACAAACCAAAGCAAATCACAAATAAGACCAAAAAAACTAAACAAAATTAACAAATCTCATACCCCTTTTCGACCAATGGTGTCTGCAATTCTATCGCTCGTGATCGCACCAATCATCGCACCAATCGTTACTATTGATCCAAAGAGAGAATACTGCAAAATCGAATTTACGTTCAAATTCAACAATCGGCCTTATGGTAAAAACGAATATTTTTGGATTTTAATAATGAGACTGGTACTTCTAGCACATCTTGTACTTCTATACAGTTCGCTGGTCAACAAAGCAAACTCATATTATTATTTTTTTGCTTTGTTGACTAGCGAACGCCTAAAAATACAAGATGTTAAAAAAAACTTGTGGAAGTACGAGTCTCGTTCCTAAACCACCTAAAAATCGATAAAAACACAAAAAACAACGACGAACAACAAATAATCAACCTCTGCAACAGACAAATTCAAATCAATGCTGATACCAGATTGAACAGGAGCTGAATATCCCACCTACAAAAACAACTCCAAAATCAGTACAACAAAACCATCATTCTTCTCAACCAAACAACTTTCACTTACACACGAGCCGAACTCAAGCGAGCCACAAACAGCAACAGCAGTGCTTAAAACAACCATCGATATCGAACCATTCTGATCAGTTTCTTCAACATCTTTCACACTCTTCAAACCCGCATCAAATAGCGGCTCAACGAGATCCTCCAGCCCCTTGTTATCTCCTTTCTCGATGTCCCGGTGCTCCGTAATCGCCATAAGGTGGGCAAGGGGACATAGATAAGGAGATATATTTGTGTTAATATAATGCCCTAATGGGGGACTGAGATATTTAAGGGAGAATATTAAGAGGGTGGATGATTAGGGTGGTGGGATAATATGATAATTTATAGGAGTGCATGAGTGAAGAAAGAAGATGAAAGTATGTGAGGGATATCAGCTGTATCTGACGTGGTTTGATGTGTTTGTGCAATAACGCTGTTGTTACCACTTGATATGTGAATTCAAACTAACCTTGTTTTTTTGTTGTCATCATTTTACCAATCTCTATCGAGAATTCAAGATTTCTACACTGCAAATAATACTATTATTGGCTGATTGTTTTTTTTTTTTATTAAATTTTTTATCAAATTGTTTAACAATGAGTTTTTAACAAAATAGCGGAATGAGTTTTAAATATTTTCGATCAACTAGCTTTAGAGAAGTGTCTTTAACGTAACAGATTTTAATTTGGCGCAACGTGTTTTTATCTGTACATGTGAAAGCTTCTAGTTGGTTGAAATAATTTTTAACTTAAAAACAAGAAAAGTTAAATGATATTTTGTAAAGAAAATGATTTGAGCTGTTTGGTCAAAATTCAAATAGTTATTTTGGTAATTTGGTAATTGTCTTCTTTTTTATACTATGTATTAAAAAACTATGCTTGCTGAAATGATATATTATGTAAGGCAAATTTCAATAATAGTATTGCGAGTGTTACAGATGTACGAGAGCAAGTGGTATCTTAGTCCTCTAAGGTTCTTGTGGCTTCCAAGGTACAAGAAGGACGCCATTTGCTGCTCAAACTACAACGGCAAATGTTATTTGTGAAGTAGTAGATCAAGGTATGCAACGAGCAGAATGAAGTAATACGCAATATATCTTATTTAAATATGATCAAAAAAAAGGAATACATTTAATTTTGTGACAAAGTAAATGGATAATAATTAATTTTTAACATTTAATTTGATAGTGTTTAAAATAAATGCTGACTTTAAAGGCAATATACTTATATGAATAGCGATTAATCTAACAGTGTTTATTCTGATCATTAAAAGCTAGTGATATGGCATGTGTTGTTTGAATACTTTTTTTAACGGCACACACTATTTATTTAAATAAGTGTTGTTTGAATACTGAATAGTGTTCTTTTAATATAAATTTACTTGTGATTATTATGCTAAAATGTAGTGCGACAGTATTACTCAAATTAAAGGGATAATGTAGATAAATCATAAATCTTCATATTGAACATAATTTGTTGTATGTTTTAACAAAAATGTTGTTATCATGAAATTTCACGTATAAATATTTTTATTTTGTAACGATTTTATGTATGTACTTAAAACAATGTATATATCTGTTATAAGAAGATAGTTTTCAAGAGTTTGAAGTATTCAAGTTTGTTTAAAGTTTGAATTTCTATTTATTGGTTTGTTTATATGTTACTAATTCGGTTTGTTGAGTTGGTATTAGAGTATGATTGGCATGAAACTTTTTTAGTGTTCCCTATTATATATGGGCATGATCATAAGAAAAGTATTTCTTTTTATGAGAAAAAACTTCATACTTATATTATGCCACATACATATAGTATATACCGCATATACACAATATATGATATACGACGAGTATGATCATGAGAAACTTATTTTTTCGTAAGAAGACTACAAACCTCCTTCGTACTTTATATATATATATATTATATATTGATATATATATATATATATATATAATGTAGCATACACTGTGTATAAGCAGTATATGATATACGACATCCATATTGCGTATACGCGGTATATACTGCACATGTCCGATATCGAGTTTTTAAGTTTTCTCACGAACGGAAATTTTTTCATAATCATGACCATATATATATATATACATATATATTGCAAAAAAATTATTCGGAATATATCATTGAGGCATACTTATAGATATATGCCCAACCCGTCGCAACGTGCGGCCAAAATCAATAAATTTTCACAACTTAATAATTTTTTAGTTCTAATATAGCGTTATGACATACTTAATTTTACGTATATTTTAATATAAATTTTATTAAAAACTGAGTTACCGCAACGCGTGATGAAAACGTATAGTTACGGATGAAGGAAAAAAGATAAACTTGTTAAAAATCAAAAGTAACGTTAAATAGTTTAATCAATGAATACCTAGCTGAAAGGTAAATTACGGCGGAAAACTTAGATAATATGAAAATTGTCTCTGTCGATAATAGTTGATGTCCCATGTCAGTTTAGTTATATCGACTTGAATTTATGCGTACAAATTAGTTTGATATACAATTATTATTAAAGACAATTATTAAAGTTAAGATAATCAGTCTTGACTTATTATAACTATATTCGTTCATATCGTTACTTATGAAACGTCATAGATAAATTTCGGCGAAAAAGGAGGCTTCGGTGAACTTTCTGACGGATCCGCTCGATGAGAGGTCTACTCTTCGGCCAGCAGATATTCTTGTGTTTGGGTGGGCTAGGGGAAAACACGCTTGTGTGGACCTTACAGGAGTGTCCCCTTTTGTTGGACTCAGGGATAATGGGTTTGTTGCTGGCCAGGCTGCGTTAAAGGCGGAATCAGGCAAGGTCGCTAAACACGAGAATGCTTTTTTAGAGAATCAACACGTGTTTATCCCATTCGCTTTTGATACATTTGGGTCCCTAGCCCTAGAGGCTGTGGAATTTCTAAACAGGGTCCAACAGGTTGTGAATAATAATCTTTCAACCTTTAAGGGCCGTTTCGTCTTTAGTAGGATTGGTTTTGCAATTCAAAAGGGGGTTGCGGCGCAGCTTGTTGCCCGTTTACCTGCCACTTGTTTGTAATTTGTTACTTTGGTATTTCAATGAACAAATAACAATCGAATATATATATATATATATAAAAGATATGTAGGATGCATACAAAATCATAAATATGTTATTTTCAGATAGTATTGTTGTTATTTTAATTATACACTCACACCAGTCAATTTAATTATTTTTATCTTAATAGTAAAAAAAAAACATTTTTAAATGTAAAGCTTGGGAATAAGTGGTAGATAGAAACCTATAATATATAGTTATGTTGAATTATATATTCATTTAAAAAAAAACGATCACTTAAGATAAAGATACCTATTAAAGACTGGGTAGGCTTAACATCAACCTCCACCGATTTATATAGAAGACTCAAAGCACAAGAGTTACTATCATGAACATTCTAAGGAAAGGGGGGGGGGGGGGGGGGGGGAGAATTCCGTACTTTTTCTTGTTCTTGGGCAACCAAGATCTCAAAGTTCTATTTTCATGGTGAATTTGGATAATGGGTTGATTGAACCAAGATCTCAGGAGTTGAAATGTTGGAGAATTTGAGTTAAATAGGGGTTTGTTTATTGTATTTATTATAATATAATTATAATTTCAATATTCTTAAATACTAATTTTTGGAAAATATAGAATGGAAGGGAAATGACTAATCCACCCTCATGTGTAAGGTATATGATCAGATTTGACAAAAAAAATCTAACTAGGTTAGTCATAAAGGATATAACCTACAGGATTTTGAAACATTAAGTACAAGATTATCATTTTAAAGACAAATGACACCGCTTGAAATTGAGTATAAAGATAAAGGACAAAATTTGCAATTTACTCTTTTGGTTATTACACATATGTAAATTTTTATGTAACACCCAAATTTTTGAGCCAGATGAATAAACGATGTGGATTTTAAATAAATAGATGATGAATTAAAATAGGCCAAAAAGGGAAAGGTTAATGATAAGGCCATGAAGGGTAAGATGGTCAATTGATGAATGAAACCCTAACTTATGAAAGGATTCGAGAGCCTCCATCATCCTTCACATCTTAGAGAGAGAAACTAGATAGTGAGTGTGTCAGATCAAACCATAAAACTTACGGGGTACACTTTGCATTGAGGATTCATAATTAAACGGTTCCATCTCTATAAGATCAAAAGCAACATGTTTCATCAAGTTTTGATGAATTCGAATCCGGATCTCTTTCTTCTCGATTTTGAAGTGGGTATCACGTAAAAGATTGCATGTTGCTAATGATTGTTGAATGAAATGATGTTATATGAAGGTTTTGATGGATCTTGATGTAAAAATCTAGATACTTAACACCGAACCAACTCAAATTAGAGAACCAGTTGCCACTTTGCGCGACTAGGGTTTTCACAGCTACGTTGCGTGCCAATTCACGCTCAATATTGAAGACACGCAATGTGCTACTGTGTGCTTGGTTTGTTTTCGCGCATACGAGCTTCACACGCATGGTGATGAGCACAAAGTGTGTCATACGTAACGTATAGCCTAACGTAATGTAGTTTAGTTCAATGTATATCTTAGTGACATGGTGGTGCCCACATGCAAAACCACTTTATGTGTGGCATTACCCACCCACGCAAAGCCCCACTTTGCACTTGTATTGAGAGCGCAAAGCTGATAAATTATATGCTCTTTGACCATTTTGACTAAGTGTTCAAAGGCCTGGTTGTATGTTGCCAACAGTAAAAAGATAACCCCTAGATGATGACTGAATGTCCACTTTTATAATTTTTATTATTCTAGGCTGATATAGATGCTACCTTAAATGATTATACTCCTTGAAATGGTTAATAGTTATTTTGTGTTATTGACTGATGATGTTTGCACAATAATGTTTGTTGAAGTTTAAAACTTAAATGATTGATGATTAACGATTTAACGATTAGCATTTGTTGCTAGTAGTTATTTGATGGTACCTTATGAGAGCGATGACGTAGTAGTTATGGACGGAGTCTTATACTGGTATAAGCATGTTTGGCTTTGTGTCAAGCAATCTACTGTGAAGTGTGCTTTATGTTTCATGCTCTAAATGATGATTGAGATTGACGTGCATGGTTGATGTTAAAATGTGGTTTGATGACAATTACTTAATGTTTTACTTAAACTATTAACTCCTTGTTTTATTAAAAAAACAAGTATTCACTAGCGTAGTTGACACTTTGACAGGAAGACCACAACATGGATAGAAAGTTTCCCTACTCTTCATATTGGCATCCTATTAACCATAGATGACGTTTTTTACGTTAATTTGAGCTTTTTTAACTTAAAGAACTGATGTGCTTGGTTTTTTATGTCTTCCGCTGCTATTTATGACTTTTTTCGGTTTAAGAACTATGTATTAATGCAATAACCCAACAATGAGGTTTCCCGGGGTTGGGATCTTACATGTAATTGGTAGTCCACTTTTTTTTGTGTTCCCTATTATATATGGGTATGATCATGAGAAAAGTATTCTTTTATGAGAAAACTAAAAAACGTCCTACTTATATTATACCACATATATATAATACATACTGTGCATACACAATATATGATATATGGCGGGCATGATCATTAGAAACATATTTTTTCGTAAGAAAACTACAAAACCTCCTTGATACTTATATTATACTACATATATGCAGTATACACTGTGTATAATCAAAAGATATACGACATCCATATTGCGTATACGCGGTATATACTGCACATGTACGATATCGAGTTTTTAAGTTTTCTCACGAACGGAAATTTTTTCATAATCATGACCATATATATATATATATATATATATATATATATATATACATATATTGCAAAAAAAATTATTCGAATATATCATTGAGGCATACTTATAGATATATGCCCAACTTTCGCAACGTGCGGCCAAAATCAATAAATTTTCACAACTTAATATTTTTTTAGTTCTAATATAGCGTTATGACATACTTAATTTTACGTATATTTTAATATAAATTTCATTAAAAACTGAGTTACCGCAACGCGTGATGAAAACGTATAGTTACGGATGAAGGAAAAAAAATAAACTTGTTAAAAATCAAAAGTAACGTTAAATAGTTTAATCAATGAATACCTAGCTGAAAGGTAAATTACGGCGGAAAACTTAGATAATATGAAAATTGTCTCTGTCGATAATAGTTGATGTCCCATGTCAGCTTAGTTATATCGACTTGAATTTATGCGTACAAATTAGTTTGATATACAATTATTATTAAAGACAATTATTAAAGTAAAGATAATCAGTCTTGACTTATTATAACTATATTCGTTCATATCGGTACTTATGAAACGTCATAGATAAATTTTGGAAGAACTATGACATTCTAGTTTTATTTTTTGTAGTTTATAACTTATATATAAGATATGTAGGATGTATACAAAATCATAAATATGTTATTTTCAGGTAGTATGTTGTTATTTTAATTATACACCGTCACACCAGTCAATTTAATTATTTTTATCTTAATAGTAAAAAAAAGCATTTTTAAATGTAAAGGTTGGGAATAAGTGTTAGATAGAAAACCTGTAATATAATATATATTTATGTTGAATTATATATTCATTTAAAAAAAACGATCATTTAAGATAAAGTTACCTATTAAAGACTGGGGGAGGTTTAACATCAACCTCCATCCGATCATAAAGGCTAAAAGTCCTCCCCTCGATAGAAGACTCAAAGCACAATAGTTACTAGCGTGAACATTCTAAGGAAAGGATAACACGAGGGGGAAGCATTTCGTACCTTTTCTTGTTCTTAGGCAACCAAAAAAAGTCTTTATCCATTAATAACAACACTCTTTCTCGTTAATTTTTGAAGCAACAACTATAATCCTATATGTCACCAAGAATTTTTAAGCCTTTTGAATTACATTTAGTGATTTAGTCTTTTCTAACTAAACTTCACCTTATACTCGTTATAAGTAGTGATTTGAGACAATTTGCAGCAGACCACAAAATTATTGAACACAAAATCGATTTGGATTGTTTGAGAACACGTTAGAAGAGGGATTTACATTGATTTTTTCATGTTAGTGGTATCATGACTAAACGAGGCCATTACTTTTATACCACTGTACTGCTAGACACTAAAAGATTCTTTTTATCACTCGTAGGATACGAATCGTATTCTCTATTCATTCGAGGACGTTTTGTCACAAGAATGTCTCTCTTCCCTTTCTCTTCTATATCGGCCTTCCTCTCCCTCCTCTAAACGCCCCAAAACTATGTAATGAGATGTTCTTGGAGTCGTAATTTATCCATAAAATTTTGATGTATCTTAACATAATGATTTATATTTTCAGCAGGACTTGACATATAGATTATGGATATTTGTATCAAAATTATTAGAGAATACTAATACTAATTACTTGATAAGTGGTCATGTATGTAAAGAAGTAGGTACCAACATATCAATTTGCCGTCGACTAATTCTTATATTAAGTGATCTGTACTTTTCTAGCACATACTATCTTGTTTTGTATTATACGAAAAAAAAGTTACAGATAATATTTTTTTGGGTTATAATAAACACAAAAAAGGAATCAGCAAACACCCTCAAAACTCAAAAGATACAAAAGGGCATGGATATATTTTTATCAACCTTTTACATTATTATTTA
Organism: Scalesia atractyloides; assembly: GCA_947069175.1. NCBI lineage: Eukaryota > Viridiplantae > Streptophyta > Magnoliopsida > Asterales > Asteraceae > Scalesia > Scalesia atractyloides. The sequence goes on along the minus strand of CAMTDV010000028.1, from coordinate 84,538,823 downwards.
CTTTATAAAACACTTTAAAACAATTAAACTTATCGACTGGCTAAATAGGGAGAAAAGGCGGTTGAAGTACTTAAAGAGTTGATGTGTTTAAATTTGTTTTTCTTTTTTGCAAAATTTCTTAACTATCAATTAATATTTTTTATTGAGTTACCTTTGTATCAGTCACCAGGGGCGGATGTACCTTATTATAAGGGGTAGCCTCTGCTACTTCTTGGTGCTCCAGCGATGGTGTAAATTTTGGAAAAATTTGACGTTTTTTCGATTTCGTTACCCTTTTCTTTTAAAACGTTACCCCTATAAAAATTTTCTAGATCCGCCACTGTCAGTCACCAAGCCATTTCCAAATACGGTTTACTTGATACAATTTCTCCTGAAAGCCAACAAAGAAACACAAAAAATGAGCTTGCAAAATTTTCTTTGATATATAGTTATCGACGAACCAATGAGGTGGTGGTCTATTAACAAATGAAAAACATTTAAACACCTAGGTTTGCGAGAAAGAGGTCTTAGGATAAAGTCCTACGGACAACAAGGATTAAAAAAAAAATTAGCCGTTCAAAACAAAAAATCTAGTTATCTACGGTGTGTTTCCAACAAGTGCTTTTTGTATGGCTTTTGATGTTTCATAAGCATTCTTTTATAGATTTATCAAAATCTTTATCTAGTAAAAATAGGATGAGACTAGAAAAAACCTTTAAACCGATTTTTTTTACTAGATTTGTCATTTTTAGTGTCATATCATTGATCTTTACTCCCTTTTTAAAAAAGTTATCTTGTACGCTTTTTATACTTTTTCTAATCAATCACAATCAAATCAACTATTTATAATTTTTATATACATTATAAAAACATATTTTTAGTTAATTAGAAGGTTAGTAGATGTGATTTTCGATTTTACTATTTCATACCTATTTATTGAAAATTCTACAAATGATACCAACTTTTACAAATGCTTTCACCATTAGGTATGAAAATGATAAAATTGGTAAACTAAGGGTACTAACCTTTTGATTATTTTTTTAAAATATTTTTTACATAAGTGTTTTTATATAATATAAAAAAATTTGTTTACATTCTTTTAAAAACAGTTTATTAGAATTTAGAATGCAAATTAAATTTAACAAAGCAATAAACAAAAGATAAAATGTTTTATTAAGATGCACAACCTTTATGTGATTTTTAAGTGTTTTGTAATTCATAGAAACTTCAAAGGAATACTTTAAAAAATACCAAGCTTTTGTAATTGTTATGACGTTCAAAGGAATACTTTAAAAAATATCAAGCCTTTGTAATTGTTAAGACGTACAGCATTTTTGTTTTTATTTTAAGAATAGTTTGCTAATTTAATATTAGTTTTTAAAATTGTGACACATTCATTCATTCTACATCGGTTAAAATTCACCTAAATAATCACAATAAGGTATAAATTCTCATCACTTGGTTAAAGGAAATTCATTAATGTCATAAAACAAATTCCAATTGGCATTTGATAAGTAACTAGTGGAATTTTTCGCACATTCCGATAAAAAATCAAATGATATCACTTCAACTCATTACGATATTAATACAATATAGACAAACGTTATATCAACCGAAAAGACCCAAAAATAAAGCTCTAATATGCTCAAAAGGATATTGACACGTGTTTTACATAGATTGAACATCATAAAAACAAATATTTGTAACCGTTCTGATAGTACGGATGTGATTGACGATGTTTTTCAATCAAAATTGAATCGGTTCGTCAAGACACTGGTATGTTATCAGCACTCGCTAATGCTCAAAATGATATCGACACATTTTTGCATCGATTGAAAACCATACAAAACGAGAATTGGTAACCGCTCTGACAGTACCGATATTGAACCGAATAGTCGGAATTGGGTCGGTTCGTCACAACACCGAAACAAAGTTTATATCGAAAACTATAAAATGAATACTGATACTTTTATTTGGACGTTATCAATTCGTTTCACTATGGTAAAGAATAACAAAAAACCAATTATATTTGACCCATTGGATATTGAACAAAATTTTTTATCGAAACGTAAACATCAACAATATATGTTAAAACTTTTATAAAGTATTAGGTTATGCTATTAAAAAAAGTTAAATGTGAGGTACCTTTGATAACAATACATTTATATTTCGATTACTTGTGTATTACCACTCACAAACTCGATTTTCATAAACGAAATTATATTAAAATATGATAAAAATATACACGTAATAACGGCTCTCGAGTTTTGGTAATTGTAGTTATACAAATTGATTAGATGGAAGATAAACAAAGAAATTCTCCAAAAATATCTAGATAAAAACAGAGACAGCATGGAGATCACGAAGCATCAGGAAGATCAACACGATATAAAATGACAGCTATACCCCTCTATCATTGAATAAAAACAAACTTTGACTAAAATGGTAAACATATTTAATTTAAATAGAAAAAAATAGCAAGTTAGCAAATAGTTTATGGACAAAACTGAACTTTAATCTAAAAAGATATTTACACTAAATAATGAGTATAAACTTTTTTTCACACAAGATATTTGCACTAACTAATAAGTAGAAACTATTTTTTTTTCACACAAAAAATAAGGAGTATAAAGTAAGCTTAATATTATACTTTTTCACTCAAGATATTTGCACTAACTAATAAGTATAAACTATTTTTTTTTCACACAAAAATTAAGGAGTATAAACTAAGCTTAATATTATACAATTAGGTCATTAGTTTGATTCTTACGAGAGGGTTTCTAGATTTTTTGGGTTTTTTTTTTCTAAATTGGTTAGACATTATTGCTTAGTAGAGATGGATATGACCGGGTGGTTTCACTGGTGGCACAATAATACTCTAGTAGTCCGTTAGAAATCTAAATTTGCTATTAAAAATATTATAACAATTAATATACTTTCTGGTTATATATAAAAAATGCGCAACTTTATTTTGGTATGTTAAATTTATAATTTGTTTACAAATACACATAGTTGTAACTAAATAATATATTACATCCTAAACGAGTCAAAATATAAAAAAAATGTCATTTCAAATACTAAATATGTAAAAATGCATAATGGGTAGTTTCTTTAACATGTAAAGTTTGATAAGTTTGTATTTAAAATGATATAAAAGTCGGCAAAGTTCTTGTTGCAAGTGAATTTCTTCCGGAAAGCAAGTTAATTTGGGGGTTTTATGAGTAAGTCGGTTTCCTCTAAATACGCCTATCATTAAAAAAATGATTAAACACTAGATGAAACTTACAGAAAATGTAAGTTCTTTACATTTATATAAAATTACAAGTTTCATCCTTTATCTTTAAAAGTTACATCTAATATCCTCTATTTTAACTTTTGTAACATATTATGTTTTATGCAATAACCAACATTGAAAACTTTAGTTAGTTTTTTTAAATGATAATTTTACTTTTACTCTTAATGACCAAATGAAAATTTGACTAAAATGTCCTTTTTACATAAAACAAGGTTTTAACCAATAATGAACTTGCGAATGAAATACCTACTGATATGTTAATGTAATTAACATATTATGATGTTAATATTCTGATCATAAACTGATTTTAGTATAATATCGCAAACTATACTTTTAAATGACCAAAATGCCCTTTCGGTGCATAGTTTGGTCTTAAACCATAAACCACACTTATGTGTGCTATCTTAATGATATTATATCACAAATTAAGTATTTTTCCAGAATATTTATGACCATAACATCAGAATACACGCAAGTTCCTTTTATACGACATATAATTACCAAAACGCCCTTATGAGGCATAATTTCGGTTCAAAACCTTTTCGGGCATATAAGTTGATATCCTACTGAAATTACAACTTATTTAAAGTATAATGACATTTAGAACTTGTTCATGACTCATCCGGTTACCTGATATCGCTTATATACATACGGTTAAGTATAAACTAGTTTACGAAAATTAACCGAAACGAGTTTAACCTTATCATTTTAATCTCAAATTCCAGAATGTTAATTGTTTACCCATATTATACAAGTCTTAAGTACTTGTTGGGTTTAAACTACATTCTATCCGGTCATCGCTTAATCTAGCGTATTGTACCTTTTTTTTGATCCATTACGCTAGTCGGTCTAAGTCTATGACTTAAATTAAGACCGTTAGCATTTTAATTGGTTAGCTTATGCCATAATTCAGACTAGAGCCTTCCGGTAAATGCTATCTGCACATAGTTCATTTTGAATACGGCTGAGATATAAATCTTTCATTTTAATCAAGATTAGCTCAGGTAAATACTCTTGACTTATTTTCCTTATACGGGCTTGGGTTACGGTAAATTATTACCGCTTGGTCGGAAATGGGATCAATCGAATGCCGGATTGTGGCTAGTAAATTCGCATATTCCGTTTTGATCAGTTTTGTTTGATAACTTAAACATTGGGGGTTAACGACCGTGTCCTGGATATCCTTGGCTCATTACATTAGTTAATGGCCACGACCAAAGCGCGGGGTGTAGGCATACACCTGACAGATGCTAATGCTAAATTATTTTTACCCACAAGTTGGGGATAACTCCTTCGTGGGTTCATAAGTGGTGTGTACGTTAATCATGTATCGGTCTCTGTACTGGCCCCATATGTATTGACAAACATGTAAAGCTGTTAACAAGGTTACAAAGCTGACTTTCTCAAGTAATAAAATATTTGTGTCCTGTACACTTAAATTTAATTTTTAAAATGTTTTCAAAATGAGTCACCGGGTGTATTTACTGGCGAAAGCTAACGTATTTTCAAAAGACTAAGCTTGCAGTTACAATTACGAAATAGGCTGGAAGCTGCTCGGTAGTGATATAAGAGGATCTTGCAAATCCTTAGATCTGCCCTAAAGTCTGTTATACATTTTTGTACATTTTACGATCCGCCTGTTGATCTTTCATTATAAGCCATCTGCATATTATTTTTGTACTTTGAACATTTCGGTTTATAATAGTAATTTAAATCCAAGACTTCCGCTGTGCTGTGTTTAATTGACTATGATGATATAAACTTACGTCACAATATTCCCCACCCGGGCCCACCGGTGTTTGGTTGGAAATTTCGGGGTGTGAAATCCCCTTAGCCAACTAAATGTCAATTGTACAGCCAGAAAAGCCCAGAACTTTGCAAAAACATATATCGGGCTAGGAAATGAGTTACGGAGACTATAATATATGAATCTTAAATAGAACGACAAGATGAAGCCAAAAAATGGTTTTCATGGTTAAAATACTTGAGGCACGGGCCGTGCCTCGACTAAAAAACGACAAAAATATTTCCTGAAGAAAGTGGGGCCCAAAAATATTATGTCACAACCCCGACTCTAACCAGGGCGGGAGCCGTGAGCAGATACAAGTGGTACTGATTTTTATTAAAATTATCACAACGGAAATTTATTTAGGGCCGGGTGTCAGGAAAAATATCAGAGTTTTCAAAACACCGTAGTTGTCATTTCATAAACTTTGGGATGAAACCCATATTTACATAAAGGATTTTCATAGTGATAAACCCTTAATTTACAAAACATGTTTTATTCATGTTATATAGCCACTTATTTAAGCTTGAGTGCCTCATAGCACATTTTCTTCTCCTCATAGTAAATCACCTGAAACACGTTTATAACATTTTATCAACGAAAAATACTGGTGAGTTCATTCCATTTTTATAAAAAGACACAGTATTGTAATTACAACATTAAGAGTTATTGTTTATATCTTTCAATTACCCATAATACTTGTCACTCGCCCATTCGGTGACTATGGTTATATCACTATTGGCTAACCCTTTGTCCAATAGCAAAGCTTATCAAGTAATGTATGCAAAACCCCACATACCGGCTGTAATTTAAGAATACAAAGACTTAATTACCGTAAAACAACTAGAATACATTTGGGTTTTGAAAGTGTTATGATAAAAAGAGAATGAGTCACTTTGTAGATTTTGGGTTTTCAGTAATCGCCTCCTGGTCTAAGTCTTGGGTTCCTAACTAAACACGCAATGCAACACGTATTAGTGTATTAACTCAATTCAAACTTTAACGATAATCACGAGATCAAAACCTCAACGTAGTTAACAAAGTAATGCCTTATTCAGGTACTTTGACATTCGTTGATTTGGTTTTGGATCAATTGGACCAGGTATTGTACTAGTGATCAGGGTTAGTATGCTTTCTATGGAGCATGGTTTTGGGGTTTCTATTGGACCGGGTGTCGTACTTGTGCAGGCACGGGACGTGCCTCGACCCCAACAACCAATAAATATATGCCATTTCCACCATTTTTCTTTGCTCATCTTCTTCCCTCTTCTCCACTACACACTTTTCTTCTACCCCACTACCTATTTTCATTGTAATTATTAGGAAACATTTAAGAATCGTTAGTGTAATCAAGCTTTTTATGATTTATATAATCTTTTCTAGTTTGGTAACAACAAGTTCCATGGCATTCTTGGCTAGATTTTTGAGAGTGTTTGGAGAATATCAACTCTTATCCCAGAATTCCAATGCATATTGCCCTCTCCACGTTCTCTCCTTGTTCGCCCTTTCTATTGTCCTCGAAATCCGAACCATCACCAAATGGGTTGCGAAAATCAGAACCATCCCCATCATTGGTTCCCTGCCTCCTACAATTGATCAAGCTGGCCATCCGGTCAGTCAACTGATCGACCAATTGATTCAAACGTTGGTCCATTTGCGCCATAAGTCGCTGCTCCAACTCCCGTTCATAGACTTCATCGAGTGGCCTGTTTCTCCTCGGAGGCATTTTGAGCCAGGAATTTGGCTCTAATTACAAGTGATGTAGCGAGTGATAGATAACGAAGAGAAAATCATGTTGATTCTACGAATACCCGTGATGTTCTTCGCCAAACCCCAAAATTCAACCCAAATGGCAAGAATCTGAAGTGAAAAGTGATAATTGCATAAACTAATCAATGACCATCCAAATTACATCTCAAGAGCATAAATAACAACCGAAATTCAAAATGGGCGACAAAAAGGCCATGGGCCAAACAAAAGCCCAAAAAGGAAATACATAAAACACCGAAAAAAAACGTAAAAGTTTCCATCTCTCCCATTAGAACGCGTTTTTTGGTCCGAAACTCGTTTCCAGCTTCGATTTGACTGGTCGAACGCCTAAGACAGAGACCCGTAGCCAAAGTTATGCTCGTTTTCATAAAACACCCTTGGAAGCTCGATCATGGGCCTCCAGAAATGTCATGGCTTGATCTTCAACACTTGTGCCTGCATCGGTCACCAATAATCGATGTTAGGGTTTGAGTTGTAATTTTTCTGGCTCCTATTGGAATCCTCAGCTTAAGAGGTGAGAAGTCTTTCTTCAACAAATTTTCAATCCTCTTATTTAGCTGTTATTAAATAAATAACTGAGTTTGTGATTTCATAATTTGAAGTTTGTAACATCAAAATTCCTTATTTCTTTCAAATAATGCAACATGTTCTTTATGGATTTTCATCACTAATTGTGTTATTAATATGCTCTCTTGGTTGGTTAAATAATAGCTTGATATAGAATGTAAGTTTAATTCTCTAGTGATGGTGAAGTTGATTGTGGAACGCGTCATTATGAGTGACACGTTTTAAAGACCTTGGTGCCAGGTGTCACTCTCAGATTGGACGAATGGCAACGTGTCACTCTCTGATTGCTCGTGACACGTTGGTGGTTGATTGTAATAAAGAGAGTCTAGGTGGAAAAGTATTTCAAATGAGTCGATCCTAGTATAAATATGATATCGGGTGCCCTATAATACATATGAGTCAAGCATAGAGTAACGCACAGAGGTGGAAGTACCGAGAGTGAGTGAATCGAGCATTGAGAGAAAAAAAAGGTTTGAAATCATCGATTCAAAAATTAGGAAAGATCGATCCAATTATGAGCAAGATTAATGCAGGAGATTTGGTCTCGGAAAAAGTTCGCCATCGGTAAGCCCTGCTGAGCCAGCCCTTTAAAGAATTGCTATATCAATTTTCTGCAGTGCATCCATCCTGGATCTCCTTTTGATGCAACTGAAGCCAATAATTTTTAACGTTTTGACTACGAATGTTATTATTTTGAACTTCGATGTTGTTTTATGTGCAGGATGGTAACATATTCGAATCTTTGGGCACAATCACAAAGTTTGATGATTTGCATTTTGTCGAGAAAGACCCGTGGTTCAAACCAAGGTCAAATCTTCTTACACCTATGTGTTTCCCTTGTACAATAGATGCATGGGAAAATCATCGAACAGTACGTCACACATGTAGCAAGGTACATCAAATATTCTCCATGAAATATAAATTAATGTTTCAATGGTTTATTTGGTAAGTCCTTTTAATTCATTGAAGTTTAATGTTGTAATTTTAATTTATCAGGATGAGGCTTCTGCTTTCACTTCTGCAGTGATTGCAAGGTAATACTTTATTTTAATAGCTCTCTATATATGTATATATTTACCCACACTTAACTTATTTGTTATATTAACAGTATTGAACAAGAAACAAGTGTTGAGAAATTTCGGCAAAGGTTCGTCTTGGAAGAGTGCTTGGATCCAATGGTACTTGGTGAAAAAGATGAAGAATTTGTTCTTGATTCAGTACCCTTAATTGAACAAGAACAAGAATCAGAATGGAATAATAATACAGATTCTACTATGATGTCTGAGGGTGTACAAAATCAAGAAACGCATCCGGATGAAGAGTGTACAACAACTGGGCAGACAGTGGTATTAGAAATGATATCGGTTGATAACATAATGCTTAAACCTAGTCCAAACAAAAGTCAACTGTCACTTTTTGAAGCCGGAGGGAGATGCTGACCATTCGGGGTCTAATTTAACCAGCAAGTTAGATACCAACGATTTAGTTACTGAAAATTAAGAAAATGTAGAATCAAAACCTATGTGTTTTCCTAACCGTGAATTCGGAGTTCATCTCATAATGCTTTACAAGTAAGAATCACAGCTTAACCGGATTGAAACACTTTCGTATGGAGTTTGCTTCAAAAGTCGTGACTTTGCAAACAAGCACAACCTCCAAAAGATAACCGGGATCATTCATCTCATTGTTCAAAGACAAGCTATAAGGAACACTTGAGCATGATTCTTGTGTCATACTTCAAATCTATGTTTTTATATTTACAAAGGTTTTTTTTTTTGTAGCTAACGTCTTCTCTAATTATATATATATAATAATAGGATAGTCTAAATACAAATTTCTAATTAATTTTTTTGGTAAAATTTGGGCCTAATTTTTTCGTCCCAAAGCCTGCTGTTCTATTCCATCAAATTGCCAGCCCAATAAGGATTAACTTAGTTTTCATTTTCAGCCCAAAACAGATTAATAATAACCCGTGTGTTCTCCATATAGCAAGAGCACCATAAATATATATTTTTTTCTTCTTTTAATAGTGTGAGTTTGTTATACGAATCAAAATGAATTGTAAAGTATTAATTTCCTCTAAATTTTTTAATAGTTTGGTTTTAAATTTAATGAAACTGTAGTGCATAAAAATGTGGTCAAAGTTTGACTCATATTGCCTCTTTTAAGTTATTCGTCTAATTGAAAAACAACTTAAAACAACATTATAAGTGAAACAGGACCAGAATTGATCTCCCATGTTGCGGGTCAGCTTTTTTTAATGTAATTTGAGCATATTATATATATATATATATATATATATATATTATATAATATATTAGTAATTGTTTTGAAGAAAAAATAATGAGTAATTACATTTTCAACCCTTTAACTACTTTCAAAGTTATTTAAGAAATTAATTGTAGTTCGATCTCATGGTATGTTAATATAGTTAACCCATATCTTACCGCAATTTTGTATTTATTAATCATAGTTGGATTTCATGAAACATTTCGAATTGAACTTTTTAATTAATTATAGACTTTTAGTAAATATACACACAACACAAATACTAAACCTATATGAATTTATAAAAATTAATTCTATTAATTATTTATTTATTATAAACCCATACAAGCTTTCTTGACATTTGTTGTGTGTGTGGTGGGTGAGTGGGGGGTTAATTTGTTGAAAGGTGTATTTCAAATAAATAGAGAATATACGAACTTTACAACAATATTAATTTAAAATTTTCATGTTATAAATATGTATGAATTTAAAGATGATATCATGTTTCACATATTTAAATATGATTGTATTACCGAGTCACCTACATGTCAATACAGTAGACACTATAGCTAACGAATTCTCTAATTATATATATAATAATAACATAGTCCAAATTGTTGTGAAACAACGGTCTATTAGCCACTAATATATATGTATTATAAACATGAGAGCTAGACTATGAAATCATGTAGAGAATAGAACATAGAGAATTCTTATTCATTCATTAACATCATATACAAATGCCATTATATATAGGCACTCACATTAGTACAATAGTAAATAAGAGAAAGGGGTTATATATGTGGAAGGTCACTACATAATGGATGCATTCATAGATATGGGTTATACATGTGGAAAGTCACTACATAATGGATACATTCATAACACTCCCCTTTGACTATCCACAAATGGAATACTATTCTTTAATACGTTTAACGATGTTGCCTCATTAAAACCTTGCTAGGAAAACCAAATGGGACAAAACCTCAGCTAAGGGAAAAAGAGTGCAACGCGTATTATCTCCCCCTCAATATAAAATGTATCATTTCAAGTAACAAGTGTCAATCTTCTATGAAATTGTTGAAAAACCTTTGTAGTGAGTGATTTGTCGCTTGATGTGCAATCTATTAATGAACTTTATGTATGATCTTCATGTAAAACTTTAATTACCTCCTCTTGTAAGTAGATACCATAAGATCCATGAATGTGTTTTGTTATAGTCCTACCAAACTTGTTGATGGGTTAGTAAAATATGAACCCATACCTTTCGTACCTTAAGGGTATAGAAAATAAATGTTTTACTCATTACACGATCTCCTCGTCGTACACGAGTTAAATCTTGCCAATGAATTTAATGGTATATGTTCGTGTATAGCTAACAAGATATATTAATATAATTTGTATTGAATTATGGTACTTCATGACAATGATCTTTGCTTCTTTGATAGAAGATGATAAAAGTCATTTTTATCTATATCAAATATTTGAACATCATTAAATGTACTTATACCAAAAGCTTTGTCCATATGAAAATGTCCAACATTTTCTAGATGTATTATGATTGATGGATTATAATATAAACGTAATGTCCTACGTATCGAGCCATAAATTTGCAATATTGTATTTCAGTTGCAAATTCTTGCTTAAATGTTTGAGCTCTTTTTTTTTCTCTTCGGGAGATTCAATGACATCATCAACATATATTGCAATACTTGTAAACCTCATATCGTTCTTTTAATGAAAACAAATGGACCAACTTCACCATATGTATTTTTCGTTTTCAAGCTCACTGGTGAGTCAATTATATCATATTTGACTTGACTATTTTAGTCCACACATATTTTGTCAACTTCATATAGTATGTTCTTGAGGTTTTGACATCAATGCTTCTAGCATTATCCATCCATAGGGAATTCGTTCCATCTTATCATATATGCATGTGCTTTCACTTCAGGAGTTTTGCAATATAAATTTTGCCCATTTAACACATAGATATCTATATCATGTAAAAGTGTCATGAACACTTGCTTTTATCTCCAAAATCCATATTGTACCATGCGTGTACACTATTTATTGAGATACATAATCACTGGTACAAGTTTTCAATGTATGTTTATTGGTGCACAAGAATTACATCATTAAGATGTTTTGATTCACCTTTAAAGAACTCAATTGCTTTAAAAAACTCATCAGGAGTTCAATCATATTAAAAAAATGAATCTTATACAACGATCATATTGTTCTTGAGAACTTACTTTACATGAATTACATAATTTAAATCCTTCAAGACTTGCATGTAAACTTTAGTACCTAAATGATACTAACATTTATAAGACGCATATCAATTCTCTCTTTATATTACCAGACTAATTAAATACTTGAAAGCTATTGCATCCACCACTGGAAATACGTCTCCTCATAATTAATCATAGGTCTTTGCGAAATCCTTGTGCCATCAATTGTTGATCCACATAGAAGACCTAATTATATTAAATATATTTTACAACTTTTTTTATAGACTACTGGCTGTAAGCTTTCCATTTTAATAGAAAATTCAACTCTGCTCATTTGCGTTGTTCCATTTTAGCCAATCATTTCTTTGTATTTATTCATAGGCAGATTTTAAATCTTGAATCCTCATCATTTCATCTTTTCAAGCGCTATATATACAAAAGTATAAGGACGTCGATTTTGTTTCGATTCCATACACTTCTAGACATGATATAATTTACTAGAGCTCTTTATTTTCAGGTACCCAAGGTTCTTCCAGAACCATCATGTCTAATGTCTCTTCAAGAAACCATTTTTTTACTATAACCTCGACTTGACCATCTTCTTCATTACTTGCTCCAATTTTTCGAGGAATTTTTATTTTCTTGGAATCGACTTGTCTACCATGCTTCAGGCGTGCAATAGACTCGTTAATATATGGTTTGCCTACTAGGACAATTAACTTAATTGGAGCATTAGCAGTTGACTACGTGACTTACTTAGTCACTGTATTTAGGTCAGTTAACATGTCTGGTGAGTGATTCTTTAATCTAGGTAACGAATTATCTTTTGAACTTCTTGTTCACACAATTTCGTTTGAGAATCAATGATAATTCATGCATACCCATTCCTTTTTCATCTGCCATTAATCTCCCCCTAATGTTGAAAATGTTAATTTACTTAAAGTAAGATTTAACGAGCCATAAATAAATCTCTCGTTAATTGCTCTAAGTTTGTAATCATAAATAGTATTTTCATCCAACATATATTCCCAACATTATTTGAGTTTCAATCTTTATTTGTTGTGGTGGATAATTCCAATGTATACCGCATAATATAAGGTTTGATGGGAAATATTTGGTTCCTGACAAAACCAACTATAATGGGGAGAAACTATTACAACATCTTGGCTTGATGTGAAATAATGTTACCGCATGTAAAATCACATGTGCTCAAATATGAACTTTTGCTCTCTTGATTATTGGCTTTGCAATCAATTTGTAGACGTTTGGTCATCGTCTTCAACAAAAGCAATTTGTGTCTTAAGCATTTAGAAAGTTCAATACTTATTCCAATAATCATTAGTAACATTTATACTAAATTCAATGTTATAACCACCGATAATATGGATTAATATGCTTGCTATCTCATTAGCTAAGCTACACATAACTTCAAGTTGTAAATTTGATGACCATTTAGACGATGCATCGATTTAAAAACATTAAACGGTATCATGTTTGGATATATACATCCTTCATTCATTCCATAATATTTTAGGGATTTTACCATCAATTGGCAAATAAATAATTTCTCTTAAAGCAAACATAATATGCTATCAACTAGAAGAATCTTCAAGTTCTTCATTATATTTCACATCATCATTGACTCGGTGTGGTCTAACCGGTCATACCAATAAAGTAAATAATCATGATCCATAAACTTATGGTTTATGATATTGTATATGTATTACTTGCACGTATGTAATACAAAACATAAGATATGAAAGAATGTATTATAACTTCAAAGTTCAAACCATCGTGTTATGTAATCACTAGTTTACCACTTTTGGTGGTCGATCTCATCATGACTATCATTATAATATTGATTTTCGATCTATTATTAGCTTGACTATTCTTATAATTTCTGATAGTTTGATCTCTTATAACATGATGATGTTGCACTTCTAATGGTCAATCTCATTATTAATATGATCATGATTACAACTTTCTCAATGATGCCAATGATCAATATATATTCACTTCCCATGCATCATAGTACAATTTTTACGATTTTCCATTATTTTATCGAACATATAGATATACAGTCGTTTCAAACCGTTCATACCCATTAAATGATATTGCTACTTCAGGAGTATATTTGAGGTTTGACAAACAAAATTTGTTTTTATCCGATTTCCCTTATAAATAAACTTCTCTTCGTATAACGTCAATTGAGAAGTAATTATTTGTCCGAGTCATATAATTTTTCTTTTATACTTGATAATGAGATACAAGGAGTTGACACTTTAGGTGTCAAATCGAAGCCTATTTCTACTTTTTCATGAGAATGACAATAAACCACAACTTTGGTAGTCGTTCATATCGGTTATCACAAAACAGTTGTAGCATAATGAAATTACAGTTATAATAAAAATCTCAGTACTGCTATAATGTTCTATAAACAATTTAACGGCCTTATAATAATAAGAAACCTTTTACATATAACAAACGCATAATTTATAAACAATAAAAAAATAAATTATAATAAAATATTAAATAAGCATTGCGTTTTGAACGGTTTCAGCGTTCAACAAACACCCAGCTTACCACTCCGTCACTTGACTTCTTTGTTATAATACTGAAACAAATAATATTTAAATTAAAAGTCGAAATCAAAATCCGGACTTCAGCGCGGCAGAACTCGCAATCACCGGAAATTCCTGCAATCCGCGAGTTTAGCCATTTTCCTTTTGACTATAACGTTATAACCGACTTCGACATCGGTTATAACCGACGTCTATCAATCAGCTGCGGTCGTAACCGCCGGAAAAGTTTTGACCGCGAATCAAGACCAATTTCGGACTAAATACATTCTGTTTCTTCCCTATAAATACCCACCCAAACCTCTGGTAATCTTTTCGCTCAAAATCTCACAAACTCTCGAAGCTTTAGCACTCGCCGGAGAAATTTTACAGTCGCCGGACTTTCACCGGAAAACCGAGACTTACTTCAAATCGGTAAAATTCTCGACTCTTTTGATTTCAATCCATTATTAGACAAGTATTAACATAAATCGTTCAACCAGAATATGTCTCAGACAACGTTACCGGGAATTCCTACACTCGCCGGAAAAATCACTGAAAATTCCGAAGTTTCGCTGTGAATCGGTACAATCATCTAAACCCCCTGATATCCTTTGTTTAGTACCTTAATTGCACAACCCATCGATCAAAACCGTTGATTGATTCACTCAGACGGAGACACCAATCAGAGCCGACGCCCCTTGCCGGAAATCTGAGAAAAAGCAACTGTTCGGTACAACAACCTTAAATCCTTTCCGGTTTAAATTATTTTCGTTATCAGTAATAATCGATCAACTAATTCAATAAGAATGATTGATTAAACAGTCGGGTTGATCCTCTGGTTTCATAAATTGAAGAAGATGAAGTCGGAATGTATTTAGAGGAAATTAAAATCGGTAAATATACCGGGTTAGACACACAGTCCAGTGGTGGACTGTGTGCAAATTTAAAATCATGGTCCCGAGTTCGAGTCTTAACACGCTGCCCGATTCTTACAAATTTCCAACCATTTTTAATACTTATATATATTAAGACGCAGATAGTATATAAATGTAATTAAAATCGCATATCATTCGGGTTAGACACACAGCCAGTTGGTCGGGTTGTGTGCAATACAAGGCTATGGGCGCGGGTTCGAGTCCAGGCTCTCACACCGGTTCAATGATCTTAAAAACCTTTTTAATTAAATAGAATTCTGAATAATCTAAATAGTATATAAATATAATTAAAATCAGAAATATTTCGGGTTAGACACGTAGCTCAGTTGGTAGAGCTGCGTGCACGTATACGAGAGGTCTCGGGTTCGAACTCACT
This sequence comes from Scalesia atractyloides, assembly GCA_947069175.1. Lineage (NCBI taxonomy): Eukaryota > Viridiplantae > Streptophyta > Magnoliopsida > Asterales > Asteraceae > Scalesia > Scalesia atractyloides. The sequence goes on along the minus strand of CAMTDV010000028.1, from coordinate 84,523,052 downwards.
CAGCGCATGAATAAACTGAATCCGAACCGGTCAACGGTCAAAGTCAAAAAGTCAACATTTTTATAATTTTATTTATTTATTTAATCAGAAAATTATTTAAAAATACTTAAAAATAATATTTTTAAAGTTAGAAAATGTCCTTAAACTCACAAAAATAAATCTAAAAATCCTATTAAGATTATGAATTAAAAGAATTAATCTCAAATAAAATCCATTTATTTACCGAACCATTTCGTTATTATGTCAGGTTAGTTTTCCTCGTCGATCAAATCCAAAACTCGTGCGCATCCAACGTCATCAAAAGAACGCACCCAATGTGAGTGAATCTCTACCAATTCCCGTTTTAATCACATTTTGGGGTGTATCATGTGTCGTTTAATTCCTTATTATATTTAAACACTTGTGCATCCATCATATCCGTGATCAAATGTGTATTCAATATGTATCAATTGTTGTGTGAATTATGCTTAGATTTAAGTTATCATTTTCAGTACACGCATTTCATTAGGCCATCAGCTCCCTGTGGGATACGGGTTGAGTACAGGTGCCTCATTCGATCGGCTCCGTTTGATTGAGCCTTGATCTCACATACATCATCATTCATGTCATACGATCGGCTCCGTTGGATTGAGCCTTGATCTCACAGTCATCATCATTCATATCATATACTCATTCAAAGTGGTTTGTGTTTGCTATATATATATGTTTGCTCACATGTGATTGTTGCACAAATTTTCAATATTAAATACAACAAGAAATTATTAACAATGTTTTATCAAGGTTCACTCGCCAACTTTTGTTGACCCAAAATATTCCCCCGTTTTACACATGATACAGGTGATCCAGTTGAGGCAAGAAACACATAGGAAGGCTTAGAAGAATAAATCAGTTTAAGCTTTGGATTGTTTTACTTAGTTTCAATTTCCTTGTAATTGTATGGATTTGATTTGAACATTTAAGTTGTAATTTGATTTTAATAAATATGAAACATTTTAGTAAACATCATGAGCTTTGGTGATAACCCAATTATGCCCGACTCTTATTCCGCTGCGGGTCGGGGTGTGGATAGATTGGTATCAGAGCCATGACTATAGGGATATAGGATAGGTTATTAGACCCTTAGAGCCTATACTATAGTTGATTAAAATTTTAAATTGTTTATGCGTTACATACAAAATTCATGATGTTTATATGCTTTATGTTTATTGTTACATTCAAAGTTATGCAAGCATGTTCATAAGTACATATTATTATACAGTGCTCATTATGAATCATATCCTCATAACATATCATATCCATGAGAGCACACACCTCACAATTCCATGATTTTTGCAACGTTTTTGTATTTTCAAATCACATCAAAGTAAGTTCTCATGACGGGCATGTAGTAAACTGGAAGGTACGAGTACGGTAGTCGGAACGTCCTGTCTAGGCTTGGCATTCGTATAAATCCAAAATAAAGGACCAGTTTGCCTACCTGGGGACTAACGATGAGAGTACGAAGGACCTATTAGGCCAAAGCATGCTATACCAAACGTCGTGTGAGCTAACCCCACTTTGAGTTGTCATTGTGTCTACACTGGACACCCTCCTACCATACATCTCGCAATCATATTTCATGGTTTTCATTCGGGTGATGCGAGTGTTAAACCGCCAACACCAATGTGAATCTTACTAAGCCAATAGTCATGGGGGCCCACATGACTATACAGGCGATGGTATGGGGGACATTGGAGGCCCAAACATGAGCAAACCCAAGACATCCTATGGATGTAGTTGCATTATTGATAATTATGTTATTTTTATTCTTTTGACGACACATGACACCTAAAAACTTCTTAAACTCACAATCTTCCTATGTATGTTCCTGTAGATGTCGGCTAGGCAACTAGTGGAGGTAGAAAGTCAGGAAGATCAAACGAACGCTTGGTCACTCAGATTGCTAAACAAATGGCGCGGTACTTCTGACATCGTAATCCAAGTCCAACAAGCTCTCACCGCAAATCCTATCAACCCTCCCAATCAAGAAGACCAGAGCGTCGCCAACCCTCCCTCCAAAAAGTGCTCCTACAAACACTTCAAATCTTGCGATCCCCAAAGTATGAAGGGACCGAAGGTGTTACAGCTCTCCTCCACTGGTTTGAAGAAATGGAGAACACCTTCCTCAATTGCGATTGTCCCGAGGATCGCAAGGTACGTTACGCAACTGGGAGACTGTTTGGGGTAGCCCTTACCTGGTGGAACACAGAAAAGGGTAAGAGAGGAATCGAAGATGCTATGGCCTTAACATGGGAAGAGTTTTAAAGGGGAATCATGACGAGACGCTTCTGTCCAAGAAGCGAAATCAAAAAGTTGGAAGATGAATTCCACTCGCTAAAACAAAAGGAAGGAGATCATACTTCCTACAACAAAAGATTTCTTGAGCTGAACAATGATCCCTAATCTGTTCACCCCCGTGTACCGCTGGTTGAACACTACATTCGAGGACTCCCCTCGAACATCCAAGATTCGGTTCTAAGCACTTCTCCTGCAACACTCGAAGCCGCAATGGAATTAGCCACAGAACTCACCGAGAATCGCATCCGAAATGGCAAATTCAAGGATGAGAAAAAGAAAGCCCCCATTGAGGCCCAAACCCAAAACATTCCGTCTCCTCTTCGAAATTTGCTGGTAAGAGGAAACGAAACAACAGAAATTTTGCTGTCACACAAACAAACCCTCCAATCATTGCCGCACCAATTACCCAAATTGCTCCCACAGCGGCACCATATAAAAAGCCATACTCCGGCCCATACCCAAATGCAACCGTTGTCAATACATCACCTTCTTGAACAACCCTGCCAACATTGCACCAGCTGTGGCCGTGCGGGTCACACCATCCAAACCTGTCGCACACTCCAGCGAATGAACCGCAATCAACCTCAACCCAAACCCAACATCAGATAGTGGGTCAAGCCCAACAACCTTTACTCCTCCCACCTGCCCAACATATAGCCCAATCCTACTACCAACCCAACTACCCCATGATGCAACCTATGCGAGCTTGTTACAACTGTGGAGACCCAAACCACTTCAGGAACACATGTCCCGTTTGGTAAACATCATCCATGCTCAAGCTCAGGCGAATCCGGTAAACCAAGCTAACCAAGCTCCTCCACCTGCTAGAGGAAGAGCTTTCAACATCAATGCCAACCAAGCTAGTGCTGACAACAACGTGGTTAACGGTACGTTTCTCGTCAATGGTAGTTATGCATCCATGTTATTCGATACTGGCGCGGATAAGAGTTTTGTGTCCTTAGAATTTGAACCTATCCTCAACCAAACTCGTGATAATCTCATGGAATCATTAACGGTGGAAGTTGCTGATGGAAAACCAGTCTCATTAAACTCTATTATACGAAATTGTACCCTCACTCAAAACGATCACGATTTTCAGTTGACCTCATTCCTATGAAGTTGGGAAGTTTCGACATTATAATCGGTATGGACTTGCTCAGCCAACATCACGCTGAAATAGTATGCCGCGAAAAGTTCATTCGCATTCCTCTTGCAGACGGTCAGACCTACGAATCTTCGGAGAAACCCCTTCGAAAGGACTCAAATTGATGTCTTGCCTTCAAGCCCGAAAATATCTCCACATGAACTATGTCGCATTCCTAACTCACGTCGTCAAGAAGGGCGACAAGGAGAAGAAACTCGAAGACATACCTGTAGTGAAAGAATTCCCACAAGTCTTTCCCGACGACATCTCAGGACTTCCTCCGTGAGAGAAGTCGAATTCCGCATTAATCTTATACCTGGCGCTAAAACAGTCGCAAAATCTCCTTATAGGTTAGCCCCATCCGAAATGCAAGAGCTGGCCAGTCAACTGCAAGAGCTGACTGACAAAGGATTCATACGTCCTAGCTCATCGCCTTGGGGTGCACCTGTTATTTTTGTGAAGAAGAAAGATGGAACGTTTCGCATGTGTATCGACTACAGAGAACTCAACAAGTTAACGGTTAAGAATCGCTACCCACTACCTCGCATCGATGACCTCCTAGATCAACTTCAAGGTGCCACCTGTTTTTCAAAAATCGATCTTCGTTCTGGTTATCATCAACTCAGAGTACATGAAGAAGACGTCCCAAAGACCGCCTTCCGGACTCGTTATGGTCATTATGAATTCATGGTCATGCCATTCGGTTTAACCAACGCCCCAGCTGTCTTCATGGATCTAATGAATAGGGTATGCAGACCCTACCTCGACTGTTTTGTCATAGTCTTCATCGACGACATCCTTATCTACTCCAAGTCTAAAACCAATCATGAACGACACCTTCGACTCATCCTTACACTCTTAAGGACTGAGAGCTCTACGCTAAATTCTCAAAATGCGAATTCTGGTTAAGAGAAGTACAATTCCTTGGTCATGTCGTTAACGACAAGGGAATACATGTCGATCCTTCGAAAATCAAGGCAGTACAGGAATGGCAAGCGCCACGTACCCCTACCGAAGTAAGGTCATTTCTTGGTTTGACTGGTTTTTATCACGCTTCATTGCCAATTTTTCCCGTATCGCTGTACCCCTCACGGCTTTGACTCATTAAGGAAAACCTTCATATGGGGACCTAAACAAGAAGAAGCCTTCCAAACTCTAAAGCAAAAACTTTGTGACGCACCTATCCTCACACTTCCTGAAGGTTGCGATGACTTTGTAGTATATTGCGACGCATCAGGGGAAGGGCTAGGCTGCGTATTAATTCAAAGAGGAAAAGTGATAGCCCATGCTTCTAGGCAACTCAAGGTTCATGAAAAGAATTACACCACCCACGACCTGGAACTTGGAGCGTTGTGTTCGCTCTCAAGATATGGAGACATTACCTCTACGGTACCAAGTGTGAAATATACACTGACCACAAAAGTCTCCAACATATCTTCAACCAAAAGGAGTTGAATATGAGGCAACGAAGATGGATCGAACTTCTTAACGACTACGACAGTGAAATTCGGTACCACCCTGGCAAGGCAAACGTGGTGGCCGATGCGCTCAGTCGAAAAGGTTATGCGAACTCCATTCGTCTTCTATGTTCGCAAATCATAACCGACATCAAAGATCGAATCCGAGAAGCTCAACATGTTTCTGTAACAGAAAACGACGTACGCGATGAACTGTCATGTGGAGCGGAACTCAAAATCGAAACCAAATCCGACGGTATTCTATACTATTTAAACGCATATGGATTCCGATCGCGATAACCTTCGTAATTTTCTTAGGAATGAGGCCCACAAAACACGGTACTCTGTACACCCAGGAGCCGACAAGATGTTCAAGACTACGATACACCTACTGGTGGCCGGGCATGAAAAAGGATATCGCTATTTTGTTTCCAAGTGCCTTACCTGTTCCAAAGTAAAAGCTGAATATCAAAGAACTTCAGGACTTCTAACCCAACCAGAAATACCTGTATGGAAGTGGGAAAAGATAACCATGGACTTCATTACGGGTTACCTCGCACCTCCAGTGGGTATGACACCATATGGGTAATCATTGATCGTCTTACAAAATCAGCTCACTTCATTCCAATTCGCGAGGACTTCAAGAACGAGAAGTTAGCTCGTATCTACATCAGCGAGATCGTAAGCCGTCATGGTGTACCTTTAAGCATCATTTCAGACGTGATGGTCGTTCACTTCACGAACATGGCGAGCCGTACAAGCCGCCTTGGGTACACGATTAGACCTCAGTACCGCTTTTCATCCTCAAACTGATGGACAATCTGAACGCACCATCCAAACTCTTAAAGACATGCTTCGAGCATGTGTCGTAGACTTCAAGGGAAATTGGGACTCTCATCTTCCATTAGTTGAATTTTCGTACACAATAGTTATCACTCAAGTATCGGCATGGCTCCTTTCGAAGCTTTATATGGTCTAAGTGCGATCTCCAGTATGTTGGCACGAAATTGGGGAAGCACAAATCACCGGTCCAGAATTAATTCAAGAAACAACAGACAAGATCCATCAAATTCGAAACAATCTTCTAGCGGCACAAAGTCGTCAAAAGAGTTATGCAGACAAACGACGAAAGCCCTTGGAGTTTAACATTGGTGATCAAGTACTTTTAAAAGTATCACCGTGGAAGGGAGTAGTTCGTTTTGGCCAGAAGGGCAAGCTAGCACCACACTACGTAGGACCTTTCAAGATACTCGAAAGAGTAGGACCTGTAGCATACAAGCTTGACCTACCAGAAGAATTCAACAGAATTCATCCCACATTCCACGTATCAAACTTAAAGAAGTGCCTCGCCGATGAAAACCTCCATATTCCCTAGAAGATATTCAGATCGATGAATCTATGCACTTCATTGAAAGACCAGTAGAGATCATGGACTTCGGAGAAAAACGTTTAAGACGGAGTGTATTCCAATTGTCAGGGTACGCTGGGAGTCAAAACGAGGACCTGAGTTTACTTGGGAACGTGAAGACTCAATGCGCGAGAAATACCCACATCTTTTTCCTGCTACCACTACTACTTAAATTTCGGGACGAAATTTCTAAAAGTAGGGGATACTGTAACATCCGTCGAAAAACGGGTTTCCAAAACCCGCTTCGTCTATTAATCGAATATTTCAGTTATAATTTTCGTTGCGTATTTAATGTTCGTATTAATTTTAAACGATACATAACTAATAAACATTGTTAGAATTATAAACCATAATTAATAAAAATAAAAAAATAAGTGAATAAAAATAAATAGGGCTGCCGGGTTTCGAACCCGGGTCAGCCGCTTCAACAAACACCCAGCTTACCACTCGTCACTTGACTTCTTTGTTATAATACTGAAACAAATAATATTTAAATTAAAAGTCGAAATCAAAATCCGGACTTCAGCGCGGCAGAACTCGCAATCACGGAAATTCCTGCAATCCGCGAGTTTAGCCATTTTCCTTTTGACTATAACGTTATAACCGACTTCGACATCGGTTATAACCGACGTCTATCAATCAGCTGCGGTCGTAACCGCCGGAAAAGTTTTGACCGCGAATCAAGACCAATTTCGGACTAAATACATTCTGTTTCTTCCTATAAATACCCACCAAACCTCTGGTAATCTTTTCGCTCAAAATCGCACAAACTCTCGAAACTTTAGCACTCGCCGGAGAAATTTTACAGTCGCGGACTTTCACGGAAAACCGAGACTTACTTCAAATCGGTAAAATTCTCGACTCTTTTGATTTCAATCCATTATTAGACAAGTATTAACATAAATCGTTCAACCAGAATCTGTCTCAGACAACGTTACGGGAATTCCTACACTCGCCGGAAAAATCACTGAAAATTCCGAAGTTTCGCTGTGAATCGGTACAATCATCTAAACCCCTGATATCCTTTGTTTAGTACCTTAATTGCACAACCCATCGATCAAAACCGTTGATTGATTCACTCAGACGGAGATCACCAATCAGAGCCGACGCCCTTGCGGAAATCTGAGAAAAAGCAACTGTTCGGTACAACAACCTTAAATCCTTTCCGGTTTAAATTATTTTCGTTATCAGTAATAATCGATCAACTAATTCAATAAGAATGATTGATTAAACAGTCGGGTTGATCCTCTGGTTTCATAAATTGAAGAAGATGAAGTCGGAATGTATTTAGAGGAAATTAAAATCGGTAAATATACCGGGTTAGACACACAGTCAGTGGTGGACTGTGTGCAAATTTAAAATCATGGTCCGAGTTCGAGTCTTAACACGCTGCCCGATTCTTACAAATTTCCAACCATTTTTTAATACTTATATATATTAAGACGCAGATAGTATATAAATGTAATTAAAATCGCATATCATTCGGGTTAGACACACAGCCCAGTTGGTCGGGTTGTGTGCAATACAAGGCTATGGGCGCGGGTTCGAGTCCAGGCTCTCACACACGGTTCAATGATCTTAAAAAACCTTTTTAATTAAATAGAATTCTGAATAATCTAAATAGTATATAAATATAATTAAAATCAGAAATATTTCGGGTTAGACACGTAGCTCAGTTGGTAGAGCTGCGTGCACGTATACGAGAGGTCTCGGGTTCGAACCTCACTCAGCGCATGAATAAACTGAATCCGACCGGTCAACGGTCAAAGTCAAAAGTCAACATTTTTATAATTTTATTTATTTATTATAATCACAAATTATTTAATATACATCAATTAAATTTTGTAAAGTTAGAAAAGGGGTTTCTTGAAGTCACACATAATGAAATCATAGATATTATTAAGTGAAAGTCGTAATAAGTAATTAACCAAATACAAATTCAATTTTTTGTAAAATTTGCTTTTATGTCAAGCTGTGTTTCTCATTCATCAAATCCACCATCAACTTAGTTTCATTCAGCCCAACAGATAATAAGAACCGGTTCTCCAATGAGAAGAGAATAAATTTTTTTTATCTATTATTGTGGGTGTATCATCAAATGTTGTAGTATTAATTCCTTAATTTTTAACATTTGCATATGCACATATTGGTTGATAAAATGATGATAACTTAGTGCATAAAAAGTTTGTTGTGAATTAATTGTTTAACTTTAGGTTGTCATTTTAGTTCGTTTTCATTAGCACATTATGATAATGATCAATGTACCTATTTGATAAGTATCATACTTGATTGATTAGATTCAACTTCCAATTTATCTTTTTTTCATTTCCAGGAAAGCTAGGTTGAAATTCGAGGTGATCTCACGTTAACGGCATTTAATTTTTAATATTCTATACTGCCTCAAATGGTTTTGTTATCTATATTCAATGGTTTCTTCATATGGCAACAAATTTAATATTTGAATATACGAATTAACAAATTTAAAGTGTTCATGATCAATTTTTGTTAACACAAAATTCCTGTTTTTACAATAATGACATTCGTTTGAGATTAGTCATCAGGAATTGAAGATTAATAGCTTTAGCTTGGTTATTGTTTTATGTAGTTTAATTTCTAGTATTGTAAGGTTGATTGTGGAACCATTTGAGTGTAATTGTTTTCAAAATTGTGCAAGGTTCGTTTAGATTCTCTCGCTGTTGGCCGCATAACCCTATTATGGATCTTATTGCTGCGGGTCGGGGTGTGATAGATTGGTATCAGAGCCATGACTATAGGGATATAGGATAGGTTATTAGACCCTTAGAGCCTATACTATAGTTGATTAAAATTTTAAATTGTTTATGCGTTACATACAAAATTCATGATGTTTATATGCTTTATGTTTATTGTTACATTCAAAGTTATGCAAGCATGTTCATAAGTACATATTATTATACAGTGCTCATTATGAATCATATCCTCATAACATATCATATCCATGAGAGCACACACCTCACAATTCCATGATTTTTGCAACGTTTTTGTATTTTCAAATCACATCAAAGTAAGTTCTCATGACGGGCATGTAGTAAACTGGAAGGTACGAGTACGGTAGTCGGAACGTCCTGTCTAGGCTTGGCATTCGTATAAATCCAAAATAAAGGACCAGTTTGCCTACCTGGGGACTAACGATGAGAGTACGAAGGACCTATTAGGCCAAAGCATGCTATACCAAACGTCGTGTGAGCTAACCCCACTTTGAGTTGTCATTGTGTCTACACTGGACACCCTCCTACCATACATCTCGCAATCATATTTCATGGTTTTCATTCGGGTGATGCGAGTGTTAAACCGCCAACACCAATGTGAATCTTACTAAGCCAATAGTCATGGGGGCCCACATGACTATACAGGCGATGGTATGGGGGACATTGGAGGCCCAAACATGAGCAAACCCAAGACATCCTATGGATGTAGTTGCATTATTGATAATTATGTTATTTTTATTCTTTTGACGACACATGACACCTAAAAACTTCTTAAACTCACAATCTTCCTATGTATGTTCCTGTAGATGTCGGCTAGGCAACTAGTGGAGGTAGAAAGTCAGGAAGATCAAACGAACGCTTGGTCACTCAGATTGCTAAACAAATGGCGCGGTACTTCTGACATCGTAATCCAAGTCCAACAAGCTCTCACCGCAAATCCTATCAACCCTCCCAATCAAGAAGACCAGAGCGTCGCCAACCTCCCTCCAAAAAGTGCTCCTACAAACACTTCAAATCTTGCGATCCCCAAAGTATGAAGGGACCGAAGGTGTTACAGCTCTCCTCCACTGGTTTGAAGAAATGGAGAACACCTTCCTCAATTGCGATTGTCCCGAGGATCGCAAGGTACGTTACGCAACTGGGAGACTGTTTGGGGTAGCCCTTACCTGGTGGAACACAGAAAAGGGTAAGAGAGGAATCGAAGATGCTATGGCCTTAACATGGGAAGAGTTTTAAAGGGGAATCATGACGAGACGCTTCTGTCCAAGAAGCGAAATCAAAAAGTTGGAAGATGAATTCCACTCGCTAAAACAAAAGGAAGGAGATCATACTTCCTACAACAAAAGATTTCTTGAGCTGAACAATGATCCCTAATCTGTTCACCCCCGTGTACCGCCTGGTTGAACACTACATTCGAGGACTCCCCTCGAACATCCAAGATTCGGTTCTAAGCACTTCTCCTGCAACACTCGAAGCCGCAATGGAATTAGCCACAGAACTCACCGAGAATCGCATCCGAAATGGCAAATTCAAGGATGAGAAAAAGAAAGCCCCCATTGAGGCCCAAACCCAAAACATTCCGTCTCCTCTTCGAAATTTGCTGGTAAGAGGAAACGAAACAACAGAAATTTTGCTGTCACACAAACAAACCCTCCAATCATTGCCGCACCAATTACCCAAATTGCTCCCACAGCGGCACCATATAAAAAGCCATACTCCGGCCCATACCCAAAATGCAACCGTTGTCAATACATCACCTTCTTGAACAACCCTGCCAACATTGCACCAGCTGTGGCCGTGCGGGTCACACCATCCAAACCTGTCGCACACTCCAGCGAATGAACCGCAATCAACCTCAACCCAAACCCAACATCAGATAGTGGGTCAAGCCCAACAACCTTTACTCCTCCCACCTGCCCAACATATAGCCCAATCCTACTACCAACCCAACTACCCATGATGCAACCTATGCGAGCTTGTTACAACTGTGGAGACCCAAACCACTTCAGGAACACATGTCCCGTTTGGTAAACATCATCCATGCTCAAGCTCAGGCGAATCCGGTAAACCAAGCTAACCAAGCTCCTCCACCTGCTAGAGGAAGAGCTTTCAACATCAATGCCAACCAAGCTAGTGCTGACAACAACGTGGTTAACGGTACGTTTCTCGTCAATGGTAGTTATGCATCCATGTTATTCGATACTGGCGCGGATAAGAGTTTTGTGTCCTTAGAATTTGAACCTATCCTCAACCAAACTCGTGATAATCTCATGGAATCATTAACGGTGGAAGTTGCTGATGGAAAACCAGTCTCATTAAACTCTATTATACGAAATTGTACCCTCACTCAAAACGATCACGATTTTCAGTTGACCTCATTCCTATGAAGTTGGGAAGTTTCGACATTATAATCGGTATGGACTTGCTCAGCCAACATCACGCTGAAATAGTATGCCGCGAAAAGTTCATTCGCATTCCTCTTGCAGACGGTCAGACCTACGAATCTTCGGAGAAACCCCTTCGAAAGGACTCAAATTGATGTCTTGCCTTCAAGCCCGAAAATATCTCCACATGAACTATGTCGCATTCCTAACTCACGTCGTCAAGAAGGGCGACAAGGAGAAGAAACTCGAAGACATACCTGTAGTGAAAGAATTCCCACAAGTCTTTCCCGACGACATCTCAGGACTTCCTCCGTGAGAGAAGTCGAATTCCGCATTAATCTTATACCTGGCGCTACACCAGTCGCAAAATCTCCTTATAGGTTAGCCCCATCCGAAATGCAAGAGCTGGCCAGTCAACTGCAAGAGCTGACTGACAAAGGATTCATACGTCCTAGCTCATCGCCTTGGGGTGCACCTGTTATTTTTGTGAAGAAGAAAGATGGAACGTTTCGCATGTGTATCGACTACAGAGAACTCAACAAGTTAACGGTTAAGAATCGCTACCCACTACCTCGCATCGATGACCTCCTAGATCAACTTCAAGGTGCCACCTGTTTTTCAAAAATCGATCTTCGTTCTGGTTATCATCAACTCAGAGTACATGAAGAAGACGTCCCAAAGACCGCCTTCCGGACTCGTTATGGTCATTATGAATTCATGGTCATGCCATTCGGTTTAACCAACGCCCCAGCTGTCTTCATGGATCTAATGAATAGGGTATGCAGACCCTACCTCGACTGTTTTGTCATAGTCTTCATCGACGACATCCTTATCTACTCCAAGTCTAAAACCAATCATGAACGACACCTTCGACTCATCCTTACACTCTTAAGGACTGAGAGCTCTACGCTAAATTCTCAAAATGCGAATTCTGGTTAAGAGAAGTACAATTCCTTGGTCATGTCGTTAACGACAAGGGAATACATGTCGATCCTTCGAAAATCAAGGCAGTACAGGAATGGCAAGCGCCACGTACCCCTACCGAAGTAAGGTCATTTCTTGGTTTGACTGGTTTTTATCACGCTTCATTGCCAATTTTTCCCGTATCGCTGTACCCCTCACGGCTTTGACTCATTAAGGAAAACCTTCATATGGGGACCTAAACAAGAAGAAGCCTTCCAAACTCTAAAGCAAAAACTTTGTGACGCACCTATCCTCACACTTCCTGAAGGTTGCGATGACTTTGTAGTATATTGCGACGCATCAGGGGAAGGGCTAGGCTGCGTATTAATTCAAGAGGAAAAGTGATAGCCTATGCTTCTAGGCAACTCAAGGTTCATGAAAAGAATTACACCACCCACGACCTGGAACTTGGAGCCGTTGTGTTCGCTCTCAAGATATGGAGACATTACCTCTACGGTACCAAGTGTGAAATATACACTGACCACAAAAGTCTCCAACATATCTTCAACCAAAAGGAGTTGAATATGAGGCAACGAAGATGGATCGAACTTCTTAACGACTACGACAGTGAAATTCGGTACCACCCTGGCAAGGCAAACGTGGTGGCCGATGCGCTCAGTCGAAAAGGTTATGCGAACTCCATTCGTCTTCTATGTTCGCAAATCATAACCGACATCAAAGATCGAATCCGAGAAGCTCAACATGTTTCTGTAACAGAAAACGACGTACGCGATGAACTGTCATGTGGAGCGGAACTCAAAATCGAAACCAAATCCGACGGTATTCTATACTATTTAAACGCATATGGATTCCCGATCGCGATAACCTTCGTAATTTTCTTAGGAATGAGGCCCACAAAACACGGTACTCTGTACACCCAGGAGCCGACAAGATGTATCAAGACTACGATACACCTACTGGTGGCCGGGCATGAAAAAGGATATCGCTATTTTTGTTTCCAAGTGCCTTACCTGTTCCAAAGTAAAAGCTGAATATCAAAGAACTTCAGGACTTCTAACCCAACCAGAAATACCTGTATGGAAGTGGGAAAAGATAACCATGGACTTCATTACGGGTTACCTCGCACCTCCAGTGGGTATGACACCATATGGGTAATCATTGATCGTCTTACAAAATCAGCTCACTTCATTCCAATTCGCGAGGACTTCAAGAACGAGAAGTTAGCTCGTATCTACATCAGCGAGATCGTAAGCCGTCATGGTGTACCTTTAAGCATCATTTCAGACGTGATGGTCGTTCACTTCACGAACATGGCGAGCCGTACAAGCCGCCTTGGGTACACGATTAGACCTCAGTACCGCTTTTCATCCTCAAACTGATGGACAATCTGAACGCACCATCCAAACTCTTAAAGACATGCTTCGAGCATGTGTCGTAGACTTCAAGGGAAATTGGGACTCTCATCTTCCATTAGTTGAATTTTCGTACACAATAGTTATCACTCAAGTATCGGCATGGCTCCTTTCGAAGCTTTATATGGTCTAAGTGCGATCTCCAGTATGTTGGCACGAAATTGGGGAAGCACAAATCACCGGTCCAGAATTAATTCAAGAAACAACAGACAAGATCCATCAAATTCGAAACAATCTTCTAGCGGCACAAAGTCGTCAAAAGAGTTATGCAGACAAACGACGAAAGCCCTTGGAGTTTAACATTGGTGATCAAGTACTTTTAAAAGTATCACCGTGGAAGGGAGTAGTTCGTTTTGGCCAGAAGGGCAAGCTAGCACCACACTACGTAGGACCTTTCAAGATACTCGAAAGAGTAGGACCTGTAGCATACAAGCTTGACCTACCAGAAGAATTCAACAGAATTCATCCCACATTCCACGTATCAAACTTAAAGAAGTGCCTCGCCGATGAAAACCTCCATATTCCCTAGAAGATATTCAGATCGATGAATCTATGCACTTCATTGAAAGACCAGTAGAGATCATGGACTTCGGAGAAAAACGTTTAAGACGGAGTGTATTCCAATTGTCAGGGTACGCTGGGAGTCAAAACGAGGACCTGAGTTTACTTGGGAACGTGAAGACTCAATGCGCGAGAAATACCCACATCTTTTTCCTGCTACCACTACTACTTAAATTTCGGGACGAAATTTCTAAAAGTAGGGGATACTGTAACATCCGTCGAAAAAACGGGTTTCCAAAACCCGCTTCGTCTATTAATCGAATATTTCAGTTATAATTTTCGTTGCGTATTTAATGTTCGTATTAATTTTAAACGATACATAACTAATAAACATTGTTAGAATTATAAACCATAATTAATAAAAATAAAAAAATAAGTGAATAAAAATAAATAGGGCTGCCGGGTTTCGAACCCGGGTCAGCCGCTTCAACAAACACCAGCATTACCACTCGTCACTTGACTTCTTTGTTATAATACTGAAACAAATAATATTTAAATTAAAAGTCGAAATCAAAATCCGGACTTCAGCGCGGCAGAACTCGCAATCACGGAAATTCCTGCAATCCGCGAGTTTAGCCATTTTCCTTTTGACTATAACGTTATAACCGACTTCGACATCGGTTATAACCGACGTCTATCAATCAGCTGCGGTCGTAACCGCCGGAAAAGTTTTGACCGCGAATCAAGACCAATTTCGGACTAAATACATTCTGTTTCTTCCTATAAATACCCACCAAACCTCTGGTAATCTTTTCGCTCAAAATCGCACAAACTCTCGAAACTTTAGCACTCGCCGGAGAAATTTTACAGTCGCCCGGACTTTCACGGAAAACCGAGACTTACTTCAAATCGGTAAATTCTCGACTCTTTTGATTTCAATCCATTATTAGACAAGTATTAACATAAATCGTTCAACCAGAATCTGTCTCAGACAACGTTACGGGAATTCCTACACTCGCCGGAAAAATCACTGAAAATTCCGAAGTTTCGCTGTGAATCGGTACAATCATCTAAACCCCTGATATCCTTTGTTTAGTACCTTAATTGCACAACCCATCGATCAAAACCGTTGATTGATTCACTCAGACGGAGATCACCAATCAGAGCCGACGCCCTTGCGGAAATCTGAGAAAAAGCAACTGTTCGGTACAACAACCTTAAATCCTTTCCGGTTTAAATTATTTTCGTTATCAGTAATAATCGATCAACTAATTCAATAAGAATGATTGATTAAACAGTCGGGTTGATCCTCTGGTTTCATAAATTGAAGAAGATGAAGTCGGAATGTATTTAGAGGAAATTAAAATCGGTAAATATACCGGGTTAGACACACAGTCAGTGGTGGACTGTGTGCAAATTTAAAATCATGGTCCGAGTTCGAGTCTTAACACGCTGCCCGATTCTTACAAATTTCCAACCATTTTTAATACTTATATATATTAAGACGCAGATAGTATATAAATGTAATTAAAATCGCATATCATTCGGGTTAGACACACAGCCCAGTTGGTCGGGTTGTGTGCAATACAAGGCTATGGGCGCGGGTTCGAGTCCAGGCTCTCACACGGTTCAATGATCTTAAAAAACCTTTTTAATTAAATAGAATTCTGAATAATCTAAATAGTATATAAATATAATTAAAATCAGAAATATTTCGGGTTAGACACGTAGCTCAGTTGGTAGAGCTGCGTGCACGTATACGAGAGGTCTCGGGTTCGAACCTCACTCAGCGCATGAATAAACTGAATCCGACCGGTCAACGGTCAAAGTCAAAAGTCAACATTTTTATAATTTTATTTATTTATTTAATCAGAAAATTATTTAAAAATACTTAAAAATAATATTTTTAAAGTTAGAAAATGTCCTTAAACTCACAAAAATAAATCTAAAAATCCTATTAAGATTATGAATTAAAAGAATTAATCTCAAATAAAATCCATTTATTTACCGAACCATTTCGTTATTATGTCAGGTTAGTTTTCCTCGTCGATCAAATCCCAAAACTCGTGCGCATCCAACGTCATCAAAAGAACGCACCCAATGTGAGTGAATCTCTACCAATTCCCCGTTTTAATCACATTTTGGGGTGTATCATGTGTCGTTTAATTCCTTATTATATTTAAACACTTGTGCATCCATCATATCCGTGATCAAATGTGTATTCAATATGTATCAATTGTTGTGTGAATTATGCTTAGATTTAAGTTATCATTTTCAGTACACGCATTTCATTAGGCCCATCAGCTCCCTGTGGGATACGGGTTGAGTACAGGTGCTCATTCGATCGGCTCCGTTTGATTGAGCTTGATCTCACATACATCATCATTCATGTCATACGATCGGCTCCGTTGGATTGAGCCTTGATCTCACAGTCATCATCATTCATATCATATACTCATTCAAAGTGGTTTGTGTTTGCTATATATATATGTTTGCTCACATGTGATTGTTGCACAAATTTTCAATATTAAATACAACAAGAAATTATTAACAATGTTTTATCAAGGTTCACTCGCCAACTTTTGTTGACCCAAAATATTCCCCGTTTTACACATGATACAGGTGATCCAGTTGAGGCAAGAAACACATAGGAAGGCTTAGAAGAATAAATCAGTTTAAGCTTTGGATTGTTTTACTTAGTTTCAATTTCCTTGTAATTGTATGGATTTGATTTGAACATTTAAGTTGTAATTTGAATTTAATAAATATGAAACATTTTAGTAAACATCATGAGCTTTGGTGATAACCCAATTATACCCGACTCTTATTCCGCTGCGGGTCGGGGTGTGACAACTTTGGTTTAGTCGTTCTATTCGGTATTATCGATGCAAAGAAGTGATAGCATATAGAATACAAGGTATAAATAGCAACAAATCATACAATATATGACCTTATAGCATGTCATCATATAAAAACAACTTATGATGGGCCTTTATAAAATAAGAAACCTTTTTATCACTAATAAGCAAACGCATATAATTTATGTAATAACTTATCATGGTATAACCAAACATAACATCTTATATATTTTGAACACTTACTTTAAAACTTAAACATATATCTCTTTCAAGTTCTCAGATCATTTATTACTTGTATTTGAAATTTTTATTTGAAAAACTGTAATACTGATGAATTACATAACATACTCATTTTTTCTCAAATATTGATATTTAAACAAACTGATGACATCATATAAGCAATCTATACATTGTACATATGAATCAATATCAATAGTCACTATTTTATACTAGCAATAGTAATAGTTAATATGCAAATACATTGTTACACATTGTGACATGACATAATGAATGCATGAGAGGTACCGACATCGCAAGAAAATGTTTTTTCTAAAAACAACTAATGATGTCTAGCAATATTAATCTATTATATGTTATATGAAAAATTTGTTATAGCATTAACCTTAGTATAAGTACCAAACGATATTTGCATAATCATATTATAATAATAATAAAATAATAATAATAATAATAATAATAATAATATATTGCAATATAAGTTGTATAGTTTATTTAAAACTAAATCAATTGATGTTTACTCACATAACTCATTTATATCTAATTATGCAAAAGTCTTTTAGCATGCTATGTATTAACAATGACTAATGAAAAACAATTAATTATAGAATTCATATCCATTTAAATTATAAACTATACAAAATAAAAATCTAGTACATACATCATGTATATATTACTACCAATACAAGCATATATATCTAATATAATTGCATTGTTTAGTCCATAAATATCGAGTTCTATACTTTGTAATATTGAATATTTAATATTGAATTTAATTGTTTCTCATTGATTCTAAAAGCACATATAATATTCTCTAGATTGCAAATTAACTTCTCAAATCAAATAATTCAACAATTTTATTTATAACTTGATAAGGTTAATAAAGAAGCATAAATATATGATTATGATGGCTCAAAGAATATGTAGATGAGCATCACTAGATTGTAAGAGTCCTAAACAACATATATTAAATTAACTAATTAAATGATAATCCAGCCAATTTAGAATAATAGAAAGGATCATTTGTAAAAGAGAAAAATAAAATAAATATTCGTAATATCGTCGTCAACAAAATCTATAGTTATTCAATTAATAATGAGTATTAGAAAAAGATGAATTAGTCAATTGTAACGTCATAATTTATGATGTAACATCTAAATCCTGATGAATACCTACATGCTAATATATATATAATAACTTCTAAAACTAAATGAAAAAATAGATAGATAAGAGTTCAATCATGAGACTACATTCTAGAATTTATAGTAATGATCAGTTTAAGTTTATATATGTATATTAATAAGTGTTACCAGTAAGATTGATGTATCATCATCAAATATAATATAAATAATCATACGAAGAATCATACCTTTATTAGTAGAGATAGTTTCATAATTATTGGGTTGCTTTCTCAACATGCGAGATTGAGTCAGGTTGGAAAAATAATGCACATCAAAGGCAAGGAAAAAGGGATATCAAGGGTGGCAAAATACATAGAGCACGTTCGTGCTGATAACGTGTTGTGAAAACAACGGTCTATTTCCACTAATATATATGTATATAAACATGAGAGCTAGACTATGAAATCATGTAGAGAATAGAACATGGAGAATTCTTATTCATTCATCTAACATCATATACAAATGCTATTATATATAGGCACTCACATTAGTACAATAGTAAATAAGAGAAAGAGGTTATACATGTGGAAGGTCACTACATAATGGATGCATTCATAGATAGGGGTTATACATGTGGAAAGTCGCTACATAATGGATACATTCATAACACAAATACAAATTTGTAATTAATTTTTTTTGGTAAAATTTGGGCCTAATTTTTTCGTCTCAAAGCCTGCTGTTCTATTCCATCAAATTGCCAGCCAATAAGGATCAACTTAGTTTTCATTTTCAGCCCAAAACAGATTAATAATAACCGTGTGTTCTCCATATAGCAAGAGCACCATAAATATATATATTTTTTCTTCTTTTAATAGTGTGGGTTTGTTATACGAATCAAAATGAATTGTAAAGTATTAATTTCCTCTAAATTTTTTAATCTGATTAAATGCAAGTATGCAACCATTTGGTTTATATTTAATGAAACTGTAGTGCATAAAAACGAGGTTTGATCTATTGACCATTTATATTTTTAACATTTAGTCTTGTCTTTTTATTTTAGTTCGTTTTCATATTAGCACATTATGATAATATCAATGTACCAAATATTTGATAAGTATACAAATAAACTTATATCAAATACAGATATCAAACCTTCCAAATTTATCTTTTTTTTTTTCGCCCAGAGAAAAGCTAGAGTATAAAAATCATAATCAATGTGTTACTTCCATTGCATACGTTAACGGCCATTTAAGCTTTTAAATATTTATACATGCCTCACCCGCCAATGTTTTGATAATCTTAATTCAAGGTTTCTTCAATGGCAACAATACTAATGAGCTTGTGATTATACGCTATTAACAAACTTAAATGTTAGTGATTTCATAATTGGAAGTTTGTAACATCAAAATTCCTTGTTTCTTTCAAATAATGCACCATCTTCTTTGTGGATTTTCATCAGGAATTGTGTTATTAATATGCTATCTAGGTTGGTTAAACAATGGCTTGATATAGAATGTAAGTTTAATTCTCTAGTGATGGTGAAGTTGATTGTGGAACGCGGCATTGTGAGGGAAACGTTTCAAAGACCTTGGTGCAAGGTGTCGCTCTTAGATTGGTCTCTCCCGCGTGGCGCGACAACAACCTATT
Organism: Scalesia atractyloides; assembly: GCA_947069175.1. Lineage (NCBI taxonomy): Eukaryota > Viridiplantae > Streptophyta > Magnoliopsida > Asterales > Asteraceae > Scalesia > Scalesia atractyloides. The sequence goes on along the minus strand of CAMTDV010000028.1, from coordinate 84,502,875 downwards.
ATGGTTAGGTCAGCTTTGTCACCTACATAGCCTTATCACTTGCCGCGAAACGGTGCCATGTAGTCTGGTACTCTCCCACGCATCGCGAGAGATGCATGGGATTCTCTAGCGTGGCTTGGGATGTCAAATATTGAATTTTTTGTTTTTCGTGTTGGGTCTCATCGTGCGTGTTCGGGGTTTGGATCAGGGTTCTTTCTAGGGTATTTTGAGAGTTGTTACAGTTTACCACCGCCCGTGCCTTCCAGGCACGCCCCATGCCTTCCAGGCACGCCCCATGCCTCGCGAACCAGTTGTAACAGGTCACTTGGGTAGGCACACGGCGTGCTTCGACCCCAGCAGCCAATAAATATATGCCATTTCCACCATTTTTCTTTACTCATCTTCTCTCCTCTTCTCCACTACACACTTTTCTTCTAGCCCACTACCTTGTCATTGTAATTATTAGGAAATATTCAAGAATCATTAGTATAATCAATCTTTTTATGATTTATATAATCTTTGGTAACAACAAGTTCCATGGCCATTCTTGGCTAGATTTTTGAGAGTGTTTGGGGGGAAACTTACCCCCTTGAAGTTGAGTGAAACTAAAGAAAATCATGGGTGAGCAAGGTGTGTGTATTAATGACTTTAATTAATTAATAGTTTATTGAAAGTGAGTGAAATGGGTCATTTGTATTTCATCCTAATCCTTAAAATCTACCAATAATCTTGTGACACCATTAACTTGGGCCGTTTATGTAGTCTATGTAGAGTCAAAACATGTTGATGCTCTTAGTGGAGGTTAAATGTTTTGAATGGGACTTTGGGATGGTGAAGCACTTGTCTTTGGCAGAGATAACTCCAAAATGTAAAGGACTTGGTTTCTATAAAAGTAGCTACCTTAGGGAAATTGATGACTTACTGATAGACTAATAGAGATAAGTAATTTAAACCCCTTAATCTATCTCGTTTGTTAATACTAAAATCGGCCTCGAGTAGTGTTTTCTTGCTGATTCAAAGCGACAAGTTTGAGTGTGTTAGGATTTCGACCTAGATGCTTACAACATTATGCATTAAACACATTGTCTCTGACAATCGAGCCCTTGTTACCCTATGGTAAGAGCTAGTTGACGAAGCACCAAGAGGTATGTTGATCCTAAACACCCCTTTTTCCTATAATTTATTGCTACCTTTTTATTTTTCTCTTAGCCATTTTAAAACTTTTACTTATGGTTTGACTAGACATTAACAAAGACACGGTACTAGAACTCCTGTGCCTTTGGATGACCTAGGTATCTTACTATCGCTATATTATGCCAACGATTGGTGTACAACATGACTTGTAGTGTGATAGTATTATATTGTGTTTTTATAAATGTTAAAACTTTAACCGGTGCATAAAACAACAAAAGTAGCCATCTTTTTATAAGCACACTGTATCATGTCAATATCCCCGCCACTAGTCCCACCTTTAAGACTATTTTTTCTTATTGGGCTTTCGTTATAAAAAATCTAACGTCCTTTTTTTTTAACTACCGAGAAATACACATAGTGTGGAATAGTCGACTAGCTTGTGTATGGTACCAGAGGGTAAGAGTGGGTAGAATGGGCATCCAAACATACGTAAGTGGTCATACGATGGTGACGGATTATAGAGATGAGGGTCGGTAGGGAATTTTGTAAAACTTCACTAAGTGGAATGTTGAGAAGATAAGTAGCATGTTCTAATGCATGATGCCACAAATTAGTTGGAGCCGCTGAGTGGGATATAATGGTACGTATAATGTTTTTAATTAAGCAGATTTTTCATTTCTCTTTGCCATTTTGAGAAGAAGCATAAGGACATGTGAAATGGAAAAGCATGCCAGTGGTATTGCAAAAATGATGAAAAAGTTGTTATTGTAGTCTCGTCTATTGTCACAATGAAAACACTTAATGGAAGACTTGCAAGACAGGATTTTTAAAGAGTTGAATTGATTGTTGATTATGTTATGAAATTTGATGAAGGTCGGAAAGACTTGGGATTTATTTGCAATAGTGTAAGTCCATAAAAAAGTTTGTTTTATCATAAAAAACAATATGTTGTATCGACAACTGTTAGATGATAACCCGGGTGCTGTCCAAAAATAGCTATGAACTATATCAAAAGGCAAATAATTACAAGACAGGATTTTTAAAGGGAAACTTTATTTGCTTTCCAAACACACATCTTTGGCAAACATGATTATTATGCATGGAAGTTATAGAATTAAGAGACAAACAATTCTTTAAGGAACTTAAAATATTTAAATTAGGGTGACCAAGACAATGATGGTGCATCATATGGCATATCACCATACCAGATGTTTCAAGATGCGAGTGAGCCTCACATTGCGATGCGCCCGGAGAATACTTAGAATTTCTAGAAAATACTTTCCTACAATGTTAAAAAAAATTCCAAATACGTTCCTACAATGTTAAATAAATACATAAGACATTTATTTTTTAGTATTCACATGATTGTTATAAAACAATTGTTTATAGTGAATTGGTTTTTAATAGGTATGAAGTAAATAACCAATATCTACTTGGTACTTACGTTTCATATTCGCAATTTGTATAACAAAAAATCTATATTTTCAAGGCAAATTGGATTTGAATAATCCGAACTGGCTGCTTTTTGGCTAATAATAATCCCAACCGAGTTATCCCGACAGTGGCCCCAACTTTTTCATTTTGTTTGTATTACGGTCCGGCGTTAAAAAAACATAACAGAGTTAAACTTTTTTTTCCACTTTACAAACTGATATTTTCGGGTTTTTGATCAATAGTTTTCAATAGTCTTTGATGTTAAATCCATCGAACTTGAGTTTAAAACTGATTAATGGATTAATCATCATCCATAATGTGAAATATTAAGATAAACATGTCACCAAGTATGTTATCAAGTTATGTTTTCTAACAATTTTTTTTTTCTAAAAGAGTGTATCTATAAAACTTTTTGCCAAATAGGTATATCTATTAAATAATTAACTGACTTAAATGTTTGTGATTTCATAATTTGAAGTTTGTAACATCAAAATTCCTTATTTCTTTCAAATAACGCAACATGTTCTTTATGGATTTTCATCAGTAATTGTGTTATTAATATGCTATCTAGGTTGGTTAAATAATGGCTTGATATAGAATGTAAGTTTAATTCTCTAGTGTTGGTGAAGTTGATTGTGGAGCGCGTCATTGTGTGGGAAACGTTTCAAAGACCTTGGTGCAAGGTGCCGCTCTCAGATTGGACGAATAGCAACGTGTCACTCCCTGATTGCTCATGACACGTAGGTGATTGATTGTAATAAAGAGTTGATCCTAGTATAAATATGATATCGGGTCCCTGATAATACATATGAGTCAAGCATAGAGTTACGCATAGAGGTGGAAGTGTCGAGAGTGAGTGAATCGAGCATTGAGAGAAAAGAAAGGTTTGGAATCATCGATTCAAAAATTAGGAAAAATCGATTGATCCATTACGTACATGGATCATAGATTGATCATCAATAGAGAAAAAGATTAATGCTAGAGATTTGGTCAGGGAAAAAGTTCATCATTTTTCTTGGTGGCTGAGAATCATTTACTCTCATCGACAATTTTCTATAGCCGTTAATTTTTAATGTTTTGAGTACAGATGTTATTATTTTTAACTTAGATTGTTGTTTTATGTACAGGATGGCAAGAGAGTCGAATCTTTGGGCACAATCATAAAGTTTGATGATTTGCATTTTGTCAGAAAGACTTGGCGTTCAAACCAAAGGTCAAATTTATAAACCATTTAAGTATCAATTGCTGGTGCAACGTGTCACTCTATAATTGAATGAACAGCGTCATGTCACTTTTTGATTGCACATGATGAGTTGGCAATTGAATGTGGAACGTGTCATCGTCAATGAAATGTGTCAAAGTCCCTCGTGCGATATGTCACTCTACGATGGCACGAGTTGCAACGTGTCACATTTGATTAGAACAATGCGTTGGCAATTCATTTTAATAAAGTGTCTATGTGGAAAAGGTTTTCAAATTAGTTTTTCTTGGTATAAAACATGAAATTAGGCTGCCATGATAATACACATGAGTTTTTCATAATTAATTCTAATAAGGAATCTAGGTGGAATAAATTTATACAATAGCAACTCTTATTATAACATATATTATATCATGTTACATCATATCATATCATACCATACAAACTCTTATTACATCAAGCAAATCATATCATATTACATTACAGTAGATCATAGTACAACACATCACATCAAATCATATCATACTATATCGTATAATATCATATCATAATATATAGTAATACTAAAACTAACGCCTAAACTTACATTTTCACTAAATTTAGTCATGCATGTTATCACATCAATGATATCTTATTCATTATCTCATTTTTACCTCACCAATTTCAATTGTATCAGTTATCATTTAAATAAAATTATTTTTTTTCAAAACACTTTTTTCTAATAAAATTATCTTATATAATAAATTATCTTATATAATGACAAAACCAACAACATACGATTGTTGTTTTAAATAAATATTGATAATTTTTGAAGTTTTTTTATTTGAAATAATTTGAAAAAAATGTTTTTATATATTTTTTTATCAAAAATTTTCTCTTTTTTTTAATATTTTTTAGCAAATTGGATTCTATTAGTTCCAATCTTTTCTTTGTTGGTCAATAATAACCTGAGACCATTTAATATATCAATTTAATGCCTATTTTAAGATTGTTTTCTTAAAAATATTAGCAAATTACTTCTAATTTTGTTTACTTTTGATTTTCAGGGTAATTGAGTTGCAAAATGACAAATAAGCGAAAAACAAAGAAAAATCAATAGAAATGTCAATTTGCATCTCAAAACACGAGTCATGCCTACATGACACGCCCCGTGCATAATCTACATGTCATGTAAACGTGTTAATATCCTTAAGACAACACAAAATGGTGGTCCCCTAGCCAACTAAATGTCAATGGTACAGCCAGAAAAGCTCAGAACCTTGCAAAAACATATATTGGGCTTGGAAACGAGTTACGGGGATTATAATATATGAATCTTAAGTAGCACGACAAGATGAACCAAAAAATGGTTTTCATGGTTAAAATACTTGAGTCATAGGCCGTGCCTCGACCACAAAACGGCAAAAAGATTTCCTGAAAAAAGCAGGGCCTAAAAAGATTATGTCACAACCTCGTCCCTACCCTGGGCAGGAGCTGTGAGCAGATACAAGTGGTACCAATTTTTATTAAAATTATCGGAACAGAAATTTCTTTAGGACCAGATGTCAGAAAAAATATCAGAGTTTTCAAAACACCGTAGTTGTCATTTCATAAACTGTGGGATAAAACCCATATTTACATAAAGGATTTTCATATGGATAAACCCTTAATTTACAAAACACATTTTATTCAACTTAGATAGCAACTTATTTAAGCTTGAGTGTCTTATAACACTTTTTCTTCTATTCACAGTAAATCACCTAAACACGTTTAAAACATTTTATCAGTGAAAATACTGGTGAGTTCATTCCATTTGTATAAAAAGACACATTATTGTAATTACAACATTAAGAGTTTTTATATTTGTTTATATCTTTCAATTACCCACAGTACTTGTCACGCCAGTTTGGTGACTGTGGTCATATCACTATTGGCTAACTTTTTATCTAATAGTAAAGCTTATCAAGTAATGTATACAAAACCTCATATATCGCTGTAATTTAAGAATACAAAGACTTAATAACTATACAAACAACTAGAAAACATTTAGGGTTTTGAAAGTGTTTTGATAAAAAGAAAATGACTCACTTTGTAGATTTAGGGTTTTCAGTAATCGCCTCCTGGTCTAAGTCTTGGGTTCCTAATTAAATACACAATGCAACACGTATTAGTGTATTAACCCAATTCAAGCTTTAACGATAATCACGAGATCAAAACATCAACGTAGTTAACAAAGTATAGCCTTATTCAGGTAGCACTTTGACATTCGTTGATTTGGTTTTTGTAACACCCTGTAAAATCGTGTCCAATAGTATAGTGACACGTGTTGAATTTTTAAATATAGTTTGTTAAAGACCAATAAGGACTAAAGGTGTCAAGATGCTCAATCAGAGCCTCTGAGTGACGATCCGATGTCAACATTCTTGAAATTTGGCCTCTGAGTGACTGATATGTCAACATGCCAGCCTCTGAGTGACATCGGAATCAACATGCGTATCATAAGCCTCTGAGTGATCCTTTATGAAGTTCTAAACTCTCATACGTGCCATTTGTTGGACGAGAGAGTTCAATTTTGTAAATATGTGAAAGTTGGATGATGGAGGGATTAAAAGTGTCAACATGTTAATTTATACCTTTTAGTGACCTTTTAATGAACCGAGAGCTCGACAATGTTCGGGCATAATCCCGGGTATGCCAAGTATTAGCTACAGAGGGCTAAAAGTGCCAAAAAGGTATTTAAAAAGGTTTTTAGAAGCTTTAATAAGTTAAGGGGTTAAAAGTGTCAAACTTTGAAACTGGCCGTGGGGCGGTCGCGGGCCGCGAGAGACCAGGCCTGGGTCTCTCGCGGGGCGCGAGAACAGGCCTGTTGTAGAAAGTTTTGTTTGGAGACCAAGCAAAACTCCAAAACCATTAATTCGAAACCATGGCTTCTCTAAACTGCTATGCCACGTTTTGAGACAATTGTAAGCTTCTTCTTACACCCCTAAACACCTGGCTTCACCTCCTTTGAGTTCTCCAACTATAAATAGGTGTTCAAGTGCCTCATTTGAACTTGCACCTTTCTAAATCATAACTCTTCTCCCTCCTCTGGAAGTTCCTAGCTGAAAGGAGCATCCAACTTAGTTCTCTTGCATTCTAGGAACCTCTTGTAAGTGTTCCTTGCTCTTGCATTTTCGTTTATAGGCTTTTATAGCCAAAAGTCAAGCGTTTTTCAGAAAACGCTTTGACTCTCGGTTAGGACCATTATGGTCCAGCCATTGTTCGGAATGAACATGGCTAAGTGATCGTAATAAGGTAGGTGTTAGTCCCTATAAAGGGCACCTCCTGAAGATCGTATTTGCTAGACCAATTGACGGGTCAAAGTTATGATATTAAAAAGTCAAACAGACCAGTTTTCGGAAAAACTATAAATTGATCTTATATATGTTATGAAACCTGTTTTGACGCTTAAACAACTTGGTGATAATTATTAGAACAAGTAGGAACATGTTCGACTCGTCAATTTCAGTTCTAGGGCCGGTTCGCAACCGAAAGTCGCGAAGTTTGACTTCTGCTTTGACTTTCGATTCTGACCCGATTTAGATTAGTTACTTATTGATCTAAAGTTGCATTATGATCGTAATATAATGTAGCATAACCCTCTGAGGTTATATTACATGATCATAATCAGAATCCAAGTTTATACGCAAGTTTCATAATTATGCCATCTTTGACCAAAATGCCCTTTTTACATGAATCAAGGTTTTAATGATAATAAACTTGAAAATGAGTTTCTTACTAATGTAATATTATAAGTAGGATTATTTGGATATTAAACCAAGTTATAAAATGAGTTTCCAAACAGGTCCTTAAACTATGTCGATAGATGACGGTTTTAGCCCTTGTGGCTTATAAAATAGTTTTAATCAAATATTTTCAAGGTAAATCATTTACCTACTGATATGTTATACTAAATAACACATTTTAAACATTTTAATCTGACTTTAACATCAGTTTTCATAAACATCAATTAAAGACGTCATTTTACGACATAAGCGCCGTTTCGGCGCATAGTATGGTTTTAAACCATATTATTGACCAAGACTTGTTAACTATTGATTTTAAAAACTTATTTTAAACATATTTACGGTAGGTACATGTTATAAACTCAGAATCCCAAATAATTCATAAACTACGTGTAAAATGACCAAAATGCCCCTTCGGCGCATAGTTTGGTCATAAAAGGTAAATTACACATGTAGTTGGTATTCTACTGATATTATATCATAAATAAAATATTTTTCCAGAATACTTATGATGATAAACTTAAGATATATTCAAGTTCCTTTTATACGGTGTATAAATTACCGAAATGCCCTTATGAGGCATAATTTCATTTTAAAACCATAACGGGCATATAAGTTGATATCCTACTGATATCTTAACTTATTTAAAATATAATGACATATAGAACTTGTCCATGAGTTATCCGTTTACCCGATATCGCTAATTTGCGCACGGTTACGTATATGTAACTATTTTTCAGAAATTAACCGAAACGGGTTTAACCTTGTCATTTAAGCCTCAAAATCTAGAATTTTAATAGTTTACCCATATTAAACAAGTCAAGGTACTTGTTGGGATTAAACTACATTCTATCTAATCATCGTTTAATCTAGCGTCATACGTTTTGATCAAGTACGCTAGTTGGTCTAAGTCTGTGACTTAAATAAAGACCGTTAGTATTTAATTGGTTAGTTTATGCCATAATCCAGACTAGAGACTTGCCAGTAAATGCTATCTGCACTTAGTCCTTTTTGTGTACGGCTGAGTTATTAAAAATTAAAGAAGACTAGCTCAGGTAAATACGCTCGACTTATTTCCCCTATACGGGCTTAGGTTACGGTAAATTATTACCGCTTGGTCGGAAATGGGATTCAATCAAACACCGGTTCAGAGATAATAAATCCGCATATTCTGTTTTAATCAGTTTTGTTTGATAATTTAAACATTAGGGGTTAACTACCGTGTCCTGGATATCCTCGGCTCATTACAATAGAAATGGCCACGACCTTAGCGCGGGTGTAGGCATACACCCGATAGACGCTCAATAATGCATTCCCACAAGGTTGGGAGGAATTGACTCCTTCGTGAGTCCAAAGTGGTGTGTACGTTAATTGTGTCTCGGTCAAGGTACCGAGCCCCGTATGTATGACAAACATGTGAATCTGTTAACAAGGTTGGACGGTCAATTAACCCAAGTTATAAAAAGAATTTTTGTGCTGATACACACTTAAAACATTTTTGAAATGTTTTCAAAACGAGTCGGTTGGGTGTATTTACCAGCGAAAGCTGACGTATTTTCAAAAGACTAATCTGCATGTACAATACGAAAAATAGGCCGGAAGTGCTCGGTAGTGATAGAGGATCTTGCAAATCCCAAATCTGCCCAAAGTCTGTTTTATATTCTTTCCATGTACAATTTATGATCCGCTTGTGGATCTTCTATTACGAGCCTATATATTATTTTGTATTTTTCGAACATTCGGTTTGTAATAGTAATTTTACTCCAAGACTTCCGCAGTGCCGTGTTTAATTGACTATGATGATCATCAACTGACGTCACGATACTCCCCACCCGGGCCTACCAGTGTATGGATTTCGGGTTGGAAATCCGGGATGTGACAGGTTGGTATCAGAGCCAACGTTTGAGAAAATTAAACACTAGCCTTTTATGTTTAGTCTCAAACTTGCAGGAGCACATTCCTTAGACTTCCGAGTCTAGGCATTGACCTAGGATTACTCATTTCATTATTAAGTTATTAGTATGTTTTTAAATTGATTTTTAAACAGTAAAATGCCGCCACGTGTACAAGGACAAAGTGGAAGAGGAAAAGGTCCAATGAGGGGAGGACCATCGGGGCGTATTCCTCATCAACTTCATAATTCAGATGCTTACCAAGAATCAGGAGATTCGTCTCCTTGGCAACCAGCGAGACGTTCCGTCTCTAATAGACATTCACCTTCACATTCCCAAAATTCTTACCACTCACACCATTCTTAGCATTCTCACCATTCCCAATTTATCACTCCTACCATGAGGAATTTAACCCCAACCATTATCTTAACACGCCACCAACCGACCAAAATCAGTTGGACCAGCCACATCCTACGGACGAGGACTCCGACCCGGAGATGCCGCCGCCGGGATCTAATATGCATCCCATTGAAATTTCGAGCAATTCAAACTCATACGCTGGATCGCCCTACCAAGGTCCTAATGAGTGAAACCAATACTGGTGTAACATTCGTCAAAAAACATGAATGAATCCTAAAACCCGACCTATTTTTGTAACTCGATCCGTTTTCATATTCCACGTAATTTTGTTTAATGTTTAAGCAATAAAATGTCTTGGATTCTATGTTTTGATCATACATGTTATCATATCTGGTGATTTATAGTCTTATACATGTTTTGGACAACCTTGTAAATTCATTTCCATGTATTTTGAAGCAACCCTCTATATCTCAAGGTCTAAAACTAAGGTTTTCCTTAAGTTAATCAAAAACTTTAGAGACCTCGTGAACATACCTAACACATCACATCCTAACCTTGTTATCATTCAAACTTCATTATATACACGCCTTAAGATAGGACATTGTGTTTTGGAGAGTTTAGATGTAAATGATCACAAGTAAAAAGCTCTACATGTTGTATTCTTAGTTTTGTCATAATATGACTTTCGGGTGACTTTCTTGCTAACTTTTCTCCATCCTTGAGCTATCATTCTGGTCCATTCAAAGCTCCAAGATATACTTGGTATACTAAGGATCAAGTAGGTTTAAATGGTGCATAAAACTGAGCTCCAACATAACGGGAATCACAAACACAAGTTTTAGAACATACCCCTCGACCCGCATCAAGACCCAAGGTTTAAGCCCAATTCTTGACACCATGGATGTTGGATTACTCTCTTCCATATGATAGTACTCTGAAAATAATGAACGTAGGCGAAAACCGTGCGCAAAACGGAGTTATAACGAAGCGGAAATCGCGAAAACAAGTTTGGTGTTTGTTGCTGATTTGAAAGACACGAAAATCTTGTTTTAAAGTTATACCACATCGCCCCAATCACCATTTTGTGCTTTATTTCACACCTATAAATACCCTTGCTTGGTTCTTTATAGCTTGCAACTCCTAGTTTGAGTATAAACAAGTGGAATAACCAAATTTGGTGGCTCCACAAGCACAATACCCCTTTGGGTGTGGTGTGTAGTAGTTTTTATTTCCGCTTTCGACGAGGAGGTGCTGCCCTTCAAGCTCTTCTCATTTTGTAAAGTTCTTCTTCGAGGTAATCTTCCTTTCTTTGTTTTTTGTTATTTTTTTTAATATTCATTTATTTATTGCTTTCTTAGTTTAATTAGTTTAGTTAGGTTCTTAGTTAAGGAGCACTAGGCTCATTAAGGTAGCCTAGTTTAGCCTCGCCTTTAGGCTTTTCATAGCCTTGTAGAGGTTCGTTAGGTTGTGTTCGTAATTGTTTATATGAATTATTTGTATTGTGAGACACATGATATGAATTAGTGAATATTTAAAACAAGTAATAGCAAGTCATAAGCTCTCGAGTTAACCCAATCATGCCCCGATCACCTATTCCGCTGCGGGTCGGGGTGTGACAGATTGGTGTCAGAGCCATTGACTTTAGGGATATAGGATAGGTTATTAGACCCTTAGAACCTATACTTTAGTCAACTAGGACCTATGTGCTTATGTGATTTCATGTTTTGTTTGACTTATGATTTGCTATTGCCCAGACATTTAAATTCCTTTCATTTCACACAGAAATGCATGCAAGCACTCTCTTTGTTACTTGATTATGTGATACGTGCAATGTGTTATAATTATGTCATGAAGTCTACATATATGTTACATATATACATATCACTCCACCTGAAATGTACCATACGAAACTTATGAAACCCTTATTTATAAGTTCTCGATTTCCTTTAAATTTTTGAAACATTTCTCTTCATTTTCCAAATACTTATTTTTATGTTATTCAAACTTTTGTGATGTTTTTCGTTTTCAAAATTTATCAAGGTGAGTTCATATGACGGGCATGTAGTAACTGGAAGGGTTCGAATACCGGTAGTCGGGATGTCCATCAACAGAATCTCACAATCTCGTTTGCGTGAATTCCTGTAGATGTCCTTTAGGCACCTTTTTGGAGGAAAAAGAACCGGAAACTCCAGTAGACGCATGGCTGCCCAAATTGCCAAGCAAATGGCCGCCGTGATTCCTAACATTGTGATCCAAGTTCAACAAGCCCTCACTAATAACCAAGTCAATCAAGTCAAACCAAATGTTGTAAATGTTCCCGCAACTACATCCAAGTGCTCCTATAAGCACTTCAAGTCTTGTGACCCCCCCCACAAATATGAGGGAACAGAAGGGGTCACTACACTCCTGTGATGGTTCGAGGAAATGGAAAGCACCTTCCTAAATTGTGACTGCCCTAATGATCGCAAGGTTCGTTATGCTATCGGTCGTCTCATTGGGGCAACTTTAACCTGGTGGAACGCTGAAAAGGGTCGAAGAGGGGCTGAAGCTGATGTGGCCCTAACTTGGGAACAACTCAAGGAACTAATGACTAAACAGTTCTGTCCTAAGAGTGAGATCAAGAAGTTGGAGGACGAATTCTACCGCTTAAAGCAAAATGATGGAGACCATATGGCCTATAACAAGCGATTCCTCGAGCTGAACCAGATGGTCCTAAATATGTTCACTCCTCCTTACCATCTCATTGAACATTACATAAGGGGTCTTCCTTCTGGTATCCGGGATTCCGTGATGAGCACTGTACCCGCAACATTGGAAGCTGCAATATAATTAGCCACCGAACTCACCAAAAACCATATCCGAAATGGAGACTTTAAAAAGAAGGGCACAACTGACAAGGTTTCAGTGGAAGAGCCAAAGACAACCAAGATCGAAACATTCTCCCGTTCCGATACCAAACGAAAGCGTGACAGTAAAACTACGCTATTGCCTCGACTAACCCAACTTCACAATCCGTACCACTCCAAGCCATCCCAATCACCCAAATGGCACCTAACCCAGCTTACCCAAACAAGAACCCTACACTGGTCCCCACCTTCAATGCAACACCTGCCACTATCACCACCAACTCACCGTACCCTGTCGTCTGTGTGCCAATTGTGGGCATTATGGCCATTTGAGTAACACGTGTCGCACTCCTCAATACCAAGTTTCACCTCTTGCCCAAAACATGATCCAGCCCTACCAACCACCGCATTACCCCATGGTGCCATATGTTCGAGCTTGCTTTAATTGTGGTGATCCTACTCATTTCAGAAACACGTGCCCTAGGTTGGTTAACATCATCAAGGCTCAAGCCCAAGCAAATCCAGTTAACCAAGCGAACCAAGTGAACCAAGCGAACCAGGCAAACCCAACACCCCCACCAGCAAGAGGGAGAGCCTATACGTCAACGCAAACCCAGTTGAGGTCAACGACGGTGCGAACGAACAACCTAACTAGTCTTTCTCCCATCATGAAGACTCCAAGACTCTGCTCCAGTTGTTTATTTTATTTTTATTCCCAATCCAAGCTTTAATAAATTCCGTTTCTTGTCCTGACTATTCAAATTACCATTGTTTTCAATTTGGGTAATAATGTTTCAAGATTTCATTATTTCATATTAATGCCATTAATGCAATTTATATCACGCTATGCCAATTTGTTTCATTACATGTAACATCCGTCGAAAAACGGGTTTCCAAAACCCGCTTCGTTTATTAATCGAATAGTCAGTTATAATTTTTGTTGCGTATAAATGGTTCATTTTAATTTTAAACAATACATAATTAATAAACATTTTAGAATTTAAAAACTATAATCATTAAATGGTAAAAACAAGTGCAAAAAAAATAAAATTCAAGCTGCCGGGTTTCGAACCCGGGTCAGCCGGATCAAACAAACAAACATCTCACCACTCCGCCACTTGACTCGTTTGTGATAACTATTAAAACAAATAATATTTATAATAAAACTCGAAATCAAATTCAGTAATCAGCGCGCCCAATCCGCAGTAGCCGGAATTACCGACGATTTCACGAGACTTCGACCGTTTCCTTTGACTGAACGCGTGTATTAACTTCGACATCGGTTATAACTGATGTCTAATCCCGCAATCCCAGTCATAACCGCCGGAAAAGTTTTGACCACGGATCAAGATCAAATTCGGACTCGATTCATTCTGTTTCTTCCCTATAAATACACACCCAAGTCTCTGGTAATCTTTTCGCTCAAAATCGCACAATTTATCGAAGTCTTAGCACTCGCCGGAGAAATTCTGCACTCGCCGGACTTTCACCGGAAAACCGAGACTTACACCAAATCGGTAAATTTCTCGACTCTTTCGTTTTCAATCCATTGTTAGACATATACTAACTTCAATCCTTCGACCAGAATCGGTTCCAGACGACGTTGCCGGAAATTTTGCACTCGCCGGAAAATCTCTGGAAATTCCGAAATCACACTGTAAATCGGCACAATCATCTAAAACCCCTGATATCTCTTGTTTAGTCACTTAATTTCACAACTCATTGATCAAAACTGTTAATTGATCCACTCAGACGGAATTCACAAATCAGAGCCGACGACCCTTGCCGGAATTCTGAGAAAAACATCCTGTTCGGTACATTCGAATCCGTAACTCTCCTTATCCATTACATTTCAATCAATTATATGTTCGTCGAACGATTAAACAAGAACAGTCGAACATCTTTGTCTGTGTCTTCATGAATGAAGAAGACGAAGTCAAACATTGTGTATAAGTTTAATTAAAACAGGATATTAAACCGGGTTGGACACACAGTCCAGCGGTGGACTGTGTGCAATCACACAGCGCACGTCACGAGTTCGAACCTTACAACGCACCGACTTTCCGAATTAAAACCAAAATTTTTAAAACTGAATCAGATCAAGTCACAGTAAGTTTATAAGAATAATATAAACCATAAGTTAAACAGATTAGAAACACAGCCCAACTGGTTGGGCTGTGCGTTTACAAACCGAAGGACCCGAGTTCGACTCCGGGTCCCTGCAACCGGTTCAACATATAATGTCACACCCCTACCCGCAGCGGAAAAGGTGATCGGGGCATGATTGGGTTATCATCAAAGCTCATGACATTTATTAAACGTTTCATATTCATTAATACAAATTAAATGGAAATTTACAATAATGTTACAACATGATCTAACTAACAATCTAACTTCTTTGTTCTCTTCTAAGGCATATCCTATGTTATCCTTGCTTCAACCTGTTCACCTGTATCATGTGTAAAAAGGTTTTTGGATCAACATAATGTTGGCGAGTGAATCCTATGGAAAACATTTGAACAATTTATTTAACTTGATTATGAAACATGTGCACAACCAAAACATGAGTAAAAATAGATGTAACTTAATCAACAATCATAAGATGTTAAATGAAACACTCATGAACAATAATGGAACAATTAAAGGCACGCGATGCTCAACTCGTCTCTCACGAGGAACTGAGGGGCCTGATGAATGAATTGCATAAACATGATAATATGAATGACACAACTACAAACAATACAAACTCAATGATATACACATAAACAATAATGAATTTGAATTGAAGCACGCGATGTTCTACTCGTCTCCCACGAGGAACTGATGGGCTTAATGTATGAGTTTCATATAATTTGACAAAAGGAATATAAGTAAATCACAACAATAAAAACAATCTAAGTTTAAGTCATGATGTGGTATGGCACAAGTTTAAATAAATAAATTAGTTATTTTCATAACACATGACACACCCCCAAAGGGGGAATTGTAAGATTCACTCACAGTGGGTGCGTTCGGTTGATGACGTTGAATGCACGCGAAGTGGTTTTAACCACGAGTGAGATTTAACCTAGATAAATCGCATTATGGTTTGGTAAGTAAACGGATTTTATTAAACTATTTTAGTAGGATTGTTGGGTGTATTTTTGTGAGTTTGAGGCTATTTTCTAACCTTAAAAATGTTATTTTTAAGTATTTATAATTGATTTTTAATTAAAATAATTAAATAAAAATAATAAAAAAATTTATTTTTTTCTGACCGTTGACCGGCCCGTTGACCGTTGACCGGTTCGATGGCATATTATTGTGCGCTGAGTGAGGCTCGAACCCGAGACCTCTCGTACGCGTGCACGCAGCTCTACCAACTGAGCTACGTGTCTAACCCGTTATATATCTGATTTTAATTATATATATATACTAATTAGTTTAAACTGAAAATCATTTTATTTTAAAAATAGTTTTAAGCGAACCGGACATGCACTCCACAGGTCTCGAACCCGGGACCTGTGGTTTAATCTAACACACAGTCCACCGCTGGACTGTGTGTTCAACATGTTATATAACTCGATTTTTATAATACTTAAATACTAATTAGTTATTTCCTTTTCTGCCTTATTTAAAAAGTAGAGATAATTGTCCGAGTCGGTGCTGAGGACCGGACTCGAACTCGTGACCTGTGATATAAACAAACACACAGTCCACCGCTGGACTGTGTGTCTAACTTGGTTATTATTCCGGTTATTAATATACTTAACATATACCAGTATCGACTCCGGTTTAGTTAAACAAAAAATTTGATTTTTATTAAGGCAGCGTGCGTGAAACCGGAATCGAACTCGAGACGTTTGTGTTATGTGTGCACACAGTCCACCGCTGGACTGTGTGTCTAACCCGAGTAATATCCTGATTTATATTATACATATAAGATACGGATACATCGTCTTCCTCGTCAGGTTATAACCAGAAATCGTGTCTGACTGGTTCGAGTTTTTATTCAAGTTTCATTAGTGTTTTAGGTTAATTACTGGTAAGATAGAAGTAAAAAGAAAGGAATATAAGCGTGAGGTATACCGACTCGCTTTCCTCTGTTTTCCGGCAGAACTCCGGCGACAGAAATCACCTCCGGCGATGAGTTTCTCGTAGCAGCGAGTCTCCAAGAAGCTTAGAAAGGGCGTGGGTATCTCCGGGATAAACTCAGGGGCTCAGTAAGGCTCGGCAATGGAGAAAAAGGTTTTCCGACGATGAGCAGAGAAATTCCGGCGAGCGGAATTACGCCGTGAAAAGATGTGTTTTTGAGCGAAAAGGTTTGTCGTCGGTTGTGGGTCAATTTATAGGAGAAAAACGAGATGTATTTGGTCTGATTTCGGACTGTGTTCGTTTATTTAAATTTTCCGGCGGTTTTGATTTTGGTCGCGGACTTCAAACATCGGTTATAACCGATATCTGGTTAATGGTTTACGTTATAACGTAAATTGTAGTTAAGACTCGCGAGTTTACCGGGATTCCGACGACTGAACTGTTTGGGCGCCGGTTTTGAATTCGTAACGACACTTTATCAATTAAATGATTCTATTATATAACAAACAAAGTCCGCGGCGCAGTGGTTTGTGTGTGTGAGTTAAATCAGTTGGCTGATTCGGTACAGACCCGGGTTCGAAACCCGGCAGAATACTTTCATTTTTATTTTGCGATTTCCAACAGTTTTTCAAAAACTAAATATATATTCCAGTACAATAATTGATTACGGATCGTTTAAAAATATTTTGGGCATTTAATTCGCAACGAAAATTTTGACTGACTGTTCGGTTGATAAACGGAGCGGGTTTGGTAAATCCGTTTTTGACGGATGTTACAGTATCCCCTGCTTTTTAGAAATTTCGTCCCGAAATTTAAATAATGATATATTTTGACTAAAAGGATGGTGATGTTTTGTTTGACAGTTGTATGCTTAACAAAACAAGGGCTTAAGTTTTTTTGTTCGAGGCGGTAACGTTCCTTGTAAGGGTTAAGTACCCTATTCAGGAATCGCTTTTTGTTGCCTACTGTATAAGTATTGATAAGCAGAAATGATTTGCTAAAATGATATCATGCATAAGAGTTTAGATACGTTTGGGAAAGTATGGTTATATCCTAAGACAAAAACTTCTAACACTACAATCTACATGGAACATAAATAAAAACGCAACATCTGATATTTGAACATAAGTAAGCACAACAGCTAATATTCAAACATGAATGAACACATCAGCAAATATTTGAACATGAATAAACACATCAGCAAATATTTGATCATGAATAAACACAACAGCAGATATTTGAACATGAATAAACACAACAGCAAATATTTGAATCCACATTCTGATAGCATATATGTTTGAATGGTGGAAGTTCCTCTCTCGTTTGTTATGATGGAGAGGTTAGTTTATGTAGAAATGGAACACATTCCAATCTCTTTAAATAACATAATGATATAAATGTAACACAAATTCCAACCAAGGCAATACTAAATCCTACATGGAACTTCTCATAACCGCCTGATAATGCCTCTGATCCTTTGGCAAGAATACTTATATATAGGAAGTACCAGCGGCGTATCCACCATATTCTTGCCAAATTTTCATTAGTTTTATCCACAAGTTATGATTGGTTACCAAGAAACTAATAAATCCTACATAGAACTTCTCATAACCGTCCGATAATGCCTCTGATCCTTTGGCAAGAATACTTATATATAGGAAGTACCAGCGGCGTATCCACCATATTCTTGCCAAATTTTCATTAGTTTTATCAGTGAATTATGATTAGTCCTACAACTTTACAACCAATACAACAAACATAAAATACTGAAATGAAATATATCTGTGCGATCAAGGCTCAATCGAACGGAGCCGATCGTATTGCATGTACTGAAAATGAAATGGATGTGCGCTCAAGGCTCAATCAAACGGAGCCGAACGTATTGAATGAACTGAAATTGAAATTGTATGCTCAAGGCTCAATCGGGTGGAGCCGAGCGTATTGCATGTACTGAAAATGAATAACTTAACCACACAAACAGCCTATGCATGGAACCTCTCATAACCGCCTGATAATGCCTCCGATCATTTGGCAAGAATACTTATATATAGGAAGTACCAGCGGCGTATCCACCATATCCTTGTCAAATTTTCATTGACTTTATCCGCAAGTTATGGTTAGTTCGATGCGACTCTACTACAAACACCACAACCACAAGATACTGATAATGAAATTGTCTGTGCGCTCAAGGCTCAATCGGGTGGAGCCGAACGTATTGCATCTATTGAAATGTAAAATGAAATAACAGATCAAGGCTCAAACAAACGGAGCCGATCGTATTGAATGTACTGAAAACAATATATAATATATAATATCCAATAATTTCTCTAACAGTCTACACATGGAAAAACATAAAACTAAACGATAGGAATTGAATCTGGATCTTCGGCGAAGAGGACTAGCTGAGTATCTTCATTTGGGCCGTCATTATCTTCGACAGGATTGGCGTTGATATTGAAGACTCTTTCTCTTGCTAGTGGCATAGTGGTTGGGTTTTCTTGGTTTACTTGGTTAACTGGGTTTGATTGGGCTTGAGTGTTGATAACGTTAACCAATTGAGGGCATGTGTTTCTAAAGTGGGTAGGATCGCCACAATTGAAACAGGCTCGCGCATATGGGAACTTGGGGTATTGGGGTTGGTGATAAGTTTGGGCCATGTTTTGAGTAGGGGAAAAGGTTTGGTTTTGAAAGGTGCGACAAACATTGCTCAAATGACCATAGCGTCCACAAGTTGTACATAGACGACAAAGTAGGGTATGGGGATGGTGATAAAAACAATTGTTGCATCGAGGGTGAGGTCCAAGATATGGTTTCTTATCTGGGTAAGCTGAGTTGGGTGCCACTTGGGTGATTGGGATAGCTCGAATGGGTATGGCGTGTAAAACTGGTTGATTTCGTTGGGTAGCAGCGAAAAGTCGCCCGACTCTTCTTCTCTTAGGATTGGGTTGAGAAGGGGATTCGGTTTGAGTGGAGTCGGAGGTTTCAGTCGATTCTTTATCCTTCTTCTTCTCCTCCTTGAAGTCTTTGTTTCGGATTCGGTTCTCGGTGAGCTCTGTTGCTAGCTCCATTGCTGCTTCCAAAGTTGCAGGCTTGGCACTTATTACAGGGTCTTGAATCTTTGACGGAAGACCACGAATGTAGTGCTCGATCAAACGGTAGAGGGGAGTGAACATGTTGGGAACCATTTGATGTAACTCGAGGAATCTTTTGTTGTAGGTGATGTGGTCTCCTTCCACTTGCTTCAATGAGTAGAATTCATCTTCTAACTTCTTGATTTCGCTCCTTGGGCAAAATCGCTTGGTCATGATTTCCTTCAATTCGTTCCAAGTTAAGGACATAGCATCTTCCACACCTCGTTGGCCTTCTCTGTGTTCCACCAAGTAAGTGCTATCCCATATAGTCGACCGGTAGCATAACGCACTTTGCGATCATCAGGGCAATCGCAATTTAGAAAAGTGTTCTCCATTTCCTCAAACCAATGGAGGAGAGCGGTGACGCCTTCAGTCCCTTTGTACTTCGGAGGGTCGCATGATTTAAAATGCTTGTAGGTGCATTTAGTGGTATTTGGGGGAGAGTTGAAGATGTTTTGGTTTGCTTGATTGACAGGATTATTGGTAAGTGCTTGTTGAACTTGGATTACAATATTGGGTATTACGGCAGCCATTTGTTGAGCGATTAAGGCAGCCATGCGCTCGCGGGCTTTTCTTGCTCTCGTCTTCCTACGGGCGAGGTTAGAAGACATCTACAATGAATACATGACAAGAGTATGAGTTGGATGCTTTTGGGATCATGGGTCGCATTCAAGAACGAACATTCATAAAATAATTATAGATAAATAAATTACTACATCCATTGGATGTCTTGGGTTTTGCTCGCTGTTAGGCCCTTCATGCCGCCATACTTTACCTGTGTAATCATGTGGGCCCCCATGAATACCGGTTTTTCATATGGTTCGCACGGTTTCTGCCTGGTTGCGTACACAAAAACCCGGAGAAAATCGAGAAGTATGTATACAACGTGTGATGTTCGGAATGTGTCCAGGTGTAGACACGGTGACAACTCAAAGTAGGGTTAGTTCGAACGACGTTTGGTGTGGCATGCTTTGGCCTAATAGGTCCTTCGTACCCTCATCGTTGGTCCCCAGGTAGGCAAACTGGTCCGTTATATTGGTTTATACGAATGCCAGCCTAGACAGGACGTTCCGACTACCGGTACTTGTACCCTTCCAGTTACTACATGCCCGTCGCAGAACTTACTTTGATGAGAATTGAAAATTGCACAAAATCTTTGGATAATGAGAGTATGAAAATAAATTGAATACATGAACATCGATCTATGTATAATGAATATGTATATATGTATGATGAATATGTATATAAGCATGTATGTTTGACTGAAGTGTAAACAAATATGAAACAAATAAATATCATAAGTTTGTATGTAACCACCTAATCAATTAAAATTTAGGCAGACTATAGTATAGGCCTAAGGGTCTAATAACCTATCTTATATCCCTATAGTCATGGCTCTGATACCAATCTGTCACACCCCGACCCGCAGCGGAAAAGGTGATCGGGGCATGATTGGGTTATCATCAAAGCTCATGACATTTATTAAACGTTTCATATTCATTAATACAAATTAAATGGAAATTTACAATAATGTTACAACATGATCTAACTAACAATCTAACTTCTTTGTTCTCTTCTAAGGCATATCCTATGTTATCCTTGCTTCAACCTGTTCACCTGTATCATGTGTAAAAAGGTTTTTGGATCAACATAATGTTGGCGAGTGAATCCTATGGAAAACATTTGAACAATTTATTTAACTTGATTATGAAACATGTGCACAACCAAAACATGAGTAAAAATAGATGTAACTTAATCAACAATCATAAGATGTTAAATGAAACACTCATGAACAATAATGGAACAATTAAAGGCACGCGATGCTCAACTCGTCTCTCACGAGGAACTGAGGGGCCTGATGAATGAATTGCATAAACATGATAATATGAATGACACAACTACAAACAATACAAACTCAATGATATACACATAAACAATAATGAATTTGAATTGAAGCACGCGATGTTCTACTCGTCTCCCACGAGGAACTGATGGGCTTAATGTATGAGTTTCATATAATTTGACAAAAGGAATATAAGTAAATCACAACAATAAAAACAATCTAAGTTTTAAAGGCATGATTTGGGATGGCAAAAAGTTAAAAAAATAAAATTTTTTTTTTTTCATAACAAAAAAAACACACCCCAAAGGGGGAAATTTTAAGATTTACTCACAAAGGGTGCGTTCGGTTGATGACGTTGAATGCACGCGAAGGGGTTTTAACCACGAGTGAGATTTAACCTAGATAAATCGCATTATGGTTTGGTAAGTAAAGGGATTTTTATTAAACTATTTTAGTAGATTGTGGGTGTATTTTTGTGAGTTTGAGGCTATTTTCTAACCTTAAAAATGTTATTTTTAAGTATTTATAATTGATTTTAATTAAAATAATTAAATAAAAATAATAAAAAAATTTATTTTTTTCTGACCGTTGACCGCCCGTTGACCGTTGACCGGTTCGATGGCATATTATTGTGCGCTGAGTGAGGCTCGAACCCGAGACCTCTCGTACGCGTGCACGCAGCTCTACCAACTGAGCTACGTGGTCTAACCCGTTATATATCTGATTTTAATTAATATATATACTAATTAGTTTAAACTGAAAATCATTTTATTTTAAAAATAGTTTTAAGCGAACCGACATGCACTCCACAGGTCTCGAACCCGGGACCTGTGGTTTAATCTAACACACAGTCCACCGCTGGACTGTGTGTTCAACATGTTATATAACTCGATTTTTATAATACTTAAATACTAATTAGTTATTTCCTTTTCTGCCTTATTTAAAAAGTAGAGATAATTGTCCGAGTCGGTGCTGAGGACCGGACTCGAACTCGTGACCTGTGATATAAACAAACACACATCCACCGCTGGACTGTGTGTCTAACTTGGTTATTATTCCGGTTATTAATATACTTAACATATACCAGTATCGACTCCGGTTTAGTTAAACAAAAATTTGATTTTTATTAAGGCAGCGTGCGTGAAACCGGGAATCGAACTCGAGACGTTTGTGTTATGTGTGCACACAGTCCACCGCTGGACTGTGTGTCTAACCCGAGTAATATCCTGATTTATATTATACATATAAGATACGGATACATCGTCTTCCTCGTCAGGTTATAACCAGAAATCGTGTCTGACTGTTCGAGTTTTTATTCAATTTCATTAGTGTTTTAGGTTAATTACTGGTAAGATAGAAGTAAAAAGAAAGGAATATAAGCGTGAGGTATACCGACTCGCTTTCCTCTGTTTTCCGGCAGAACTCCGCGACAGAAATCACCTCCGCGATGAGTTTCTCGTAGCAGCGAGTCTCCAAGAAGCTTAGAAAGGGCGTGGGTATCTCCGGGATAAACTCAGGGGCTCAGTAAGGCTCGGCAATGGAGAAAAAGGTTTTCCGACGATGAGCAGAGAAATTCCGGCGAGCGGAATTACGCCGTGAAAAGATGTGTTTTTGAGCGAAAAGGTTTGTCGTCGGTTGTGGGTCAATTTATAGGAGAAAAACGAGATGTATTTGGTCTGATTTCGGACTGTGTTCGTTTATTTAAATTTTCCGCGGCGTTTTGATTTTGGTCGCGGACTTCAAACATCGGTTATAACCGATATCTGGTTAATGGTTTACGTTATAACGTAAATTGTAGTTAAGACTCGCGAGTTTACCGGATTCCGACGACTGAACTGTTTGGGCGCCGGTTTTGAATTCGTAACGACACTTTATCAATTAAATGATTCTATTATATAACAAACAAAGTCCGCGGCGCAGTGGTTTGTGTGTGTGAGTTAAATCAGTTGGCTGATTCGGTACAGACCCGGTTCGAAACCCGGCAGAATACTTTCATTTTTATTTTGCGATTTCCAACAGTTTTTCAAAACTAAATATATATTCCAGTACAATAATTGATTACGGATCGTTTAAAAATATTTTGGGCATTTAATTCGCAACGAAAATTTTGACTGACTGTTCGGTTGATAAACGGAGCGGGTTTGGTAAATCCGTTTTTGACGGATGTTACAGTATCCCCTGCTTTTTAGAAATTTCGTCCCGAAATTTAAATAATGATATATTTTGACTAAAAGGATGGTGATGTTTTGTTTGACAGTTGTATGCTTAACAAAACAAGGGCTTAAGTTTTTTTGTTCGAGGCGGTAACGTTCCTTGTAAGGGTTAAGTACCCTATTCAGGAATCGCTTTTTGTTGCCTACTGTATAAGTATTGATAAGCAGAAATGATTTGCTAAAATGATATCATGCATAAGAGTTTAGATACGTTTGGGAAAGTATGGTTATATCCTAAGACAAAAACTTCTAACACTACAATCTACATGGAACATAAATAAAAACGCAACATCTGATATTTGAACATAAGTAAGCACAACAGCTAATATTCAAACATGAATGAACACATCAGCAAATATTTGAACATGAATAAACACATCAGCAAATATTTGATCATGAATAAACACAACAGCAGATATTTGAACATGAATAAACACAACAGCAAATATTTGAATCCACATTCTGATAGCATATATGTTTGAATGGTGGAAGTTCCTCTCTCGTTTGTTATGATGGAGAGGTTAGTTTATGTAGAAATGGAACACATTCCAATCTCTTTAAATAACATAATGATATAAATGTAACACAAATTCCAACCAAGGCAATACTAAATCCTACATGGAACTTCTCATAACCGCCTGATAATGCCTCTGATCCTTTGGCAAGAATACTTATATATAGGAAGTACCAGCGGCGTATCCACCATATTCTTGCCAAATTTTCATTAGTTTTATCCACAAGTTATGATTGGTTACCAAGAAACTAATAAATCCTACATAGAACTTCTCATAACCGTCCGATAATGCCTCTGATCCTTTGGCAAGAATACTTATATATAGGAAGTACCAGCGGCGTATCCACCATATTCTTGCCAAATTTTCATTAGTTTTATCAGTGAATTATGATTAGTCCTACAACTTTACAACCAATACAACAAACATAAAATACTGAAATGAAATATATCTGTGCGATCAAGGCTCAATCGAACGGAGCCGATCGTATTGCATGTACTGAAAATGAAATGGATGTGCGCTCAAGGCTCAATCAAACGGAGCCGAACGTATTGAATGAACTGAAATTGAAATTGTATGCTCAAGGCTCAATCGGGTGGAGCCGAGCGTATTGCATGTACTGAAAATGAATAACTTAACCACACAAACAGCCTATGCATGGAACCTCTCATAACCGCCTGATAATGCCTCCGATCATTTGGCAAGAATACTTATATATAGGAAGTACCAGCGGCGTATCCACCATATCCTTGTCAAATTTTCATTGACTTTATCCGCAAGTTATGGTTAGTTCGATGCGACTCTACTACAAACACCACAACCACAAGATACTGATAATGAAATTGTCTGTGCGCTCAAGGCTCAATCGGGTGGAGCCGAACGTATTGCATCTATTGAAATGTAAAATGAAATAACAGATCAAGGCTCAAACAAACGGAGCCGATCGTATTGAATGTACTGAAAACAATATATAATATATAATATCCAATAATTTCTCTAACAGTCTACACATGGAAAAACATAAAACTAAACGATAGGAATTGAATCTGGATCTTCGGCGAAGAGGACTAGCTGAGTATCTTCATTTGGGCCGTCATTATCTTCGACAGGATTGGCGTTGATATTGAAGACTCTTTCTCTTGCTAGTGGCATAGTGGTTGGGTTTTCTTGGTTTACTTGGTTAACTGGGTTTGATTGGGCTTGAGTGTTGATAACGTTAACCAATTGAGGGCATGTGTTTCTAAAGTGGGTAGGATCGCCACAATTGAAACAGGCTCGCGCATATGGGAACTTGGGGTATTGGGGTTGGTGATAAGTTTGGGCCATGTTTTGAGTAGGGGAAAAGGTTTGGTTTTGAAAGGTGCGACAAACATTGCTCAAATGACCATAGCGTCCACAAGTTGTACATAGACGACAAAGTAGGGTATGGGGATGGTGATAAAAACAATTGTTGCATCGAGGGTGAGGTCCAAGATATGGTTTCTTATCTGGGTAAGCTGAGTTGGGTGCCACTTGGGTGATTGGGATAGCTCGAATGGGTATGGCGTGTAAAACTGGTTGATTTCGTTGGGTAGCAGCGAAAAGTCGCCCGACTCTTCTTCTCTTAGGATTGGGTTGAGAAGGGGATTCGGTTTGAGTGGAGTCGGAGGTTTCAGTCGATTCTTTATCCTTCTTCTTCTCCTCCTTGAAGTCTTTGTTTCGGATTCGGTTCTCGGTGAGCTCTGTTGCTAGCTCCATTGCTGCTTCCAAAGTTGCAGGCTTGGCACTTATTACAGGGTCTTGAATCTTTGACGGAAGACCACGAATGTAGTGCTCGATCAAACGGTAGAGGGGAGTGAACATGTTGGGAACCATTTGATGTAACTCGAGGAATCTTTTGTTGTAGGTGATGTGGTCTCCTTCCACTTGCTTCAATGAGTAGAATTCATCTTCTAACTTCTTGATTTCGCTCCTTGGGCAAAATCGCTTGGTCATGATTTCCTTCAATTCGTTCCAAGTTAAGGACATAGCATCTTCCACACCTCGTTGGCCTTCTCTGTGTTCCACCAAGTAAGTGCTATCCCATATAGTCGACCGGTAGCATAACGCACTTTGCGATCATCAGGGCAATCGCAATTTAGAAAAGTGTTCTCCATTTCCTCAAACCAATGGAGGAGAGCGGTGACGCCTTCAGTCCCTTTGTACTTCGGAGGGTCGCATGATTTAAAATGCTTGTAGGTGCATTTAGTGGTATTTGGGGGAGAGTTGAAGATGTTTTGGTTTGCTTGATTGACAGGATTATTGGTAAGTGCTTGTTGAACTTGGATTACAATATTGGGTATTACGGCAGCCATTTGTTGAGCGATTAAGGCAGCCATGCGCTCGCGGGCTTTTCTTGCTCTCGTCTTCCTACGGGCGAGGTTAGAAGACATCTACAATGAATACATGACAAGAGTATGAGTTGGATGCTTTTGGGATCATGGGTCGCATTCAAGAACGAACATTCATAAAATAATTATAGATAAATAAATTACTACATCCATTGGATGTCTTGGGTTTTGCTCGCTGTTAGGCCCTTCATGCCGCCATACTTTACCTGTGTAATCATGTGGGCCCCCATGAATACCGGTTTTTCATATGGTTCGCACGGTTTCTGCCTGGTTGCGTACACAAAAACCCGGAGAAAATCGAGAAGTATGTATACAACGTGTGATGTTCGGAATGTGTCCAGGTGTAGACACGGTGACAACTCAAAGTAGGGTTAGTTCGAACGACGTTTGGTGTGGCATGCTTTGGCCTAATAGGTCCTTCGTACCCTCATCGTTGGTCCCCAGGTAGGCAAACTGGTCCGTTATATTGGATTTATACGAATGCCAGCCTAGACAGGACGTTCCGACTACCGGTACTTGTACCCTTCCAGTTACTACATGCCCGTCGCAGAACTTACTTTGATGAGAATTGAAAATTGCACAAAATCTTTGGATAATGAGAGTATGAAAATAAATTGAATACATGAACATCGATCTATGTATAATGAATATGTATATATGTATGATGAATATGTATATAAGCATGTATGTTTGACTGAAGTGTAAACAAATATGAAACAAATAAATATCATAAGTTTGTATGTAACCACCTAATCAATTAAAATTTAGGCAGACTATAGTATAGGCCTAAGGGTCTAATAACCTATCTTATATCCCTATAGTCATGGCTCTGATACCAATCTGTCACACACCCCGACCCGCAGCGGAAAAGGTGATCGGGGCATGATTGGGTTATCATCAAAGCTCATGACATTTATTAAACGTTTCATATTCATTAATACAAATTAAATGGAAATTTACAATAATGTTACAACATGATCTAACTAACAATCTAACTTCTTTGTTCTCTTCTAAGGCATATCCTATGTTATCCTTGCTTCAACCTGTTCACCTGTATCATGTGTAAAAAGGTTTTTGGATCAACATAATGTTGGCGAGTGAATCCTATGGAAAACATTTGAACAATTTATTTAACTTGATTATGAAACATGTGCACAACCAAAACATGAGTAAAAATAGATGTAACTTAATCAACAATCATAAGATGTTAAATGAAACACTCATGAACAATAATGGAACAATTAAAGGCACGCGATGCTCAACTCGTCTCTCACGAGGAACTGAGGGGCCTGATGAATGAATTGCATAAACATGATAATATGAATGACACAACTACAAACAATACAAACTCAATGATATACACATAAACAATAATGAATTTGAATTGAAGCACGCGATGTTCTACTCGTCTCCCACGAGGAACTGATGGGCTTAATGTATGAGTTTCATATAATTTGACAAAAGGAATATAAGTAAATCACAACAATAAAAACAATCTAAGTTTAAGTCATGATGTGGTATGGCACAAGTTTAAATAAATAAATTAGTTATTTTCATAACACATGACACACCCCAAAGGGGGAATTGTAAGATTCACTCACAGTGGGTGCGTTCGGTTGATGACGTTGAATGCACGCGAAGTGGTTTTAACCACGAGTGAGATTTAACCTAGATAAATCGCATTATGGTTTGGTAAGTAAACGGATTTTATTAAACTATTTTAGTAGGATTGTTGGGTGTATTTTTGTGAGTTTGAGGCTATTTTCTAACCTTAAAAATGTTATTTTTAAGTATTTATAATTGATTTTTAATTAAAATAATTAAATAAAAATAATAAAAAAATTTATTTTTTTCTGACCGTTGACCGGCCCGTTGACCGTTGACCGGTTCGATGGCATATTATTGTGCGCTGAGTGAGGCTCGAACCCGAGACCTCTCGTACGCGTGCACGCAGCTCTACCAACTGAGCTACGTGTCTAACCCGTTATATATCTGATTTTAATTATATATATATACTAATTAGTTTAAACTGAAAATCATTTTATTTTAAAAATAGTTTTAAGCGAACCGGACATGCACTCCACAGGTCTCGAACCCGGGACCTGTGGTTTAATCTAACACACAGTCCACCGCTGGACTGTGTGTTCAACATGTTATATAACTCGATTTTTATAATACTTAAATACTAATTAGTTATTTCCTTTTCTGCCTTATTTAAAAAGTAGAGATAATTGTCCGAGTCGGTGCTGAGGACCGGACTCGAACTCGTGACCTGTGATATAAACAAACACACAGTCCACCGCTGGACTGTGTGTCTAACTTGGTTATTATTCCGGTTATTAATATACTTAACATATACCAGTATCGACTCCGGTTTAGTTAAACAAAAAATTTGATTTTTATTAAGGCAGCGTGCGTGAAACCGGAATCGAACTCGAGACGTTTGTGTTATGTGTGCACACAGTCCACCGCTGGACTGTGTGTCTAACCCGAGTAATATCCTGATTTATATTATACATATAAGATACGGATACATCGTCTTCCTCGTCAGGTTATAACCAGAAATCGTGTCTGACTGGTTCGAGTTTTTATTCAAGTTTCATTAGTGTTTTAGGTTAATTACTGGTAAGATAGAAGTAAAAAGAAAGGAATATAAGCGTGAGGTATACCGACTCGCTTTCCTCTGTTTTCCGGCAGAACTCCGGCGACAGAAATCACCTCCGGCGATGAGTTTCTCGTAGCAGCGAGTCTCCAAGAAGCTTAGAAAGGGCGTGGGTATCTCCGGGATAAACTCAGGGGCTCAGTAAGGCTCGGCAATGGAGAAAAAGGTTTTCCGACGATGAGCAGAGAAATTCCGGCGAGCGGAATTACGCCGTGAAAAGATGTGTTTTTGAGCGAAAAGGTTTGTCGTCGGTTGTGGGTCAATTTATAGGAGAAAAACGAGATGTATTTGGTCTGATTTCGGACTGTGTTCGTTTATTTAAATTTTCCGGCGGTTTTGATTTTGGTCGCGGACTTCAAACATCGGTTATAACCGATATCTGGTTAATGGTTTACGTTATAACGTAAATTGTAGTTAAGACTCGCGAGTTTACCGGGATTCCGACGACTGAACTGTTTGGGCGCCGGTTTTGAATTCGTAACGACACTTTATCAATTAAATGATTCTATTATATAACAAACAAAGTCCGCGGCGCAGTGGTTTGTGTGTGTGAGTTAAATCAGTTGGCTGATTCGGTACAGACCCGGGTTCGAAACCCGGCAGAATACTTTCATTTTTATTTTGCGATTTCCAACAGTTTTTCAAAAACTAAATATATATTCCAGTACAATAATTGATTACGGATCGTTTAAAAATATTTTGGGCATTTAATTCGCAACGAAAATTTTGACTGACTGTTCGGTTGATAAACGGAGCGGGTTTGGTAAATCTGTTTTTGACGGATGTTACATATAAACCCTTGTTAATATAAACCAAATAAATTAACATTTAAGTAATATATATATATAATTAAAACATAGAATATTTCGGGTTAGACACGTAGCTCAGTTGGTAGAGCTGCGTGCACGCGTACGAGAGGTCCCGGTTTCGAACCTCACTCAGCGCACAACATTTCCACAGTCCGAACGGTCAACGGCCGGTCAACGGTCAAAAAGTCAAAATTTTTATTTTCTTTTTATTTATTTATTTAATTTAAAAATCAATTAAAAATACTTAAAAATAATATTTTTAAAGTTAAAAAATGGCCTTAAACTCACAAAAATAAATCCAAAAATCCTATTAAGTTTGTTAATTAAAAGTATTAATCTCAAAAAAATCCATTTATTTACCGAACCATTTCGTTATTATTTTAGGTTAGTCTTCCTCGTCGATCAAATCTCAAAACTCGTGCGCATCCAACGTCATCAAAAGAACGCACCCAATGTGAGTGAATTCTTACAAATTCCCCTTTTTATTCATGTTTTGGTGTGTATCATGTGTCGCTTAAATTAATTCGCTTATTCAAACTCGTGCTATTACCATTATTGATCTAAACTTATAATGTAAATATTGTTTGTTGTAATGTGTGTTTACATTTAGTCAAGTTGCGTGCAAATCAATACATTAGGCCCATCAGTTCCTTGTTGGAGACGGGTTGAACAACGCGTGCCTCAAAATCATTCATTAGGCCCATCAGTTCCTCGTGGGAGACGAGTTGAACAACGCGTGCCTCAAAATCAATCATTTGGTGTATATGTGTGCAATAATTAATATTATGTGTTTTGTGATTAAATTTACATTTACGTTTACTCATATGTGGTTATGCACTTTATTTTATAATCGATACAATAAACACGTTTAAATGTTTTCATAGGATTCACTCGCCAACTTTTTGTTGACCCAAAACCCTATTTTTACACATGATACAGGTGGACAGGTTGAAGCAAGGAACACGTAGAAATTGCCTTGAAGAAAAATAATGAAGTCTTGAAAAATGTATAGAACATGTTGTACTTGTATGATTGATTGTAATGTTTTCCTTTAAAAAGAAATAATAAATAGAAACTTTATATTAATGTCATGAGCTTTGATGAAAACCCAATCATGCCCCGATCACCATTTCCGCTGCGGTCGGGGTGTGACATTACATGTCTCTATACATCGATTAAATTTCATGTTATTCGTGTCATCATACATCACGACGAACCCCGTCTCATCATTTAGGGAAGTTGGGTCGTGTCTCACTTTTTCATAGACTGACCACTTCCTCATAACACATGAGAGAGGTACCGCCGTCATTTAGTCTTGCTCTCTTCGGATTCGAGATTCAAGCATGGGTTGTTGTGTTTGTTTATGTTTGGTAGATTTTAGGATGAGTCACATAGAACTAATCGTGACTTAATAACAAGGCCAATGAAAATTTGACAAGGACATGGTGGATACGCCGCAGGTACTTCCTATATATAAGTGTTCTTGTATGGTGATCAAAAGCATTGTTAGACGGTTATGGGAAGTTTTGCGTAAGTAGTGTCAATCTCAATTTGGGATAACGATGTGGTTGATGATTTCATTTTGTGATGTAACTTTATCATTATGACGCTTTGATTTTCTCAAAACCCCTTATCATGAGACAATATCCAGTTAGCCATCTCGTGTTACAACACTTTCATTTTTACACCTCATGTATCAAAAAGCGATTCATGTAGCAGGGTATTCAACCTTACTAGGAACGTTACCGCCTCAATCAAAATCCAAACTTCACACTCACCTGGTTATATATATCCTTAGCATCATCGACATTTTTATTACCTAGCATACTCGAGATCCAATCTATAAGAAACCCTATTAACTAACCCTCAAGAACGGTTCCCTCCTAATTTTGGAACGAAATTTCTAAAAGTAGGGGAGACTGTAACATCCGCCAAAAACGGGTATCCAAAAGTCCACCCACTTTGAAATCCGGATCATAACCTTTAAACTTCGGAAATTTTCACGAAATAAATAACCGTTGAAAGATTTTATCTTTAATTTAAATTCATTTATTACTTATTTATTTATTAATTTAATTTAATTAATATCACAATTAAAATCATTAACAAAATCTAGTTAGTTTTGTTAGGTTTTAAAGTGAGTTTTAAGGTAATATGAGTTAGTAGCCAAGTTAGTCGGATAGTAGAGTTAAGGGGTCTGATTTCTAACATTCAAAACTTTAAATTTAAAAAAGAAATATAAAATAGTAGACCAGGGATTCGAACCCGGTCTCACCAACAAACAAAACACTTGAGCCACTCCACCACATCAAACCTTTGTTAAAATTTCTATTTCCAAAATCCTTAAACACTGCAATCCCTTTTGAATTACCTTTACCCCCCAAATGTTAAAGAGCTAAATGGTTACCTCCTAATTTCGGGACAAATTTCGTAAAGTAGGGGAGACTGTAACATTCGATCAAAAAAATGAATGAATCGTAAAACCCGACCTTTTTTGTAACTCGATCCGTTTTCATATTCCACGTAATTTTGTTTAATGTTTAAGCAATAAAATGTCTTAGATTCTATGTTTTGATCATACATGTTATCATATCTGGTGATTTATAGTCTTATACATGTTTTAGACAACCTTGTAAATTTATTTCCATGTATTTTGAAGCAACCCTCTTTTATCTCAAGGTCTAAAACTAAGGTTTTCCTTAAGTTAATCAAAAACTTTAGAGACCTCGTGAACATACCTAACACATCACATCCTAACCTTGTTATCATTCAAACTTCATTATATACATGCCTTAAGATAGGACATTGTGTTTTGGAGATTTAGATGTAAATGATCGCAAGTAAAAAGCTCTACATGTTGTTTCTTAGTTTTGTCATAATATGACTTTCGGGTGACTTTCTTGCTAACTTTTCTCCATCCTTGAGCTATCATTCTGGTCCATTCAAAGTTCCAAGATATACTTGGTATACTAAGGATCAAGTAGGTTCAAATGGTGCATAAAACTGATGCTCCAACATAACGGGAATCACAAACACAAGTTTTAGAACATACCCCTCGACCCGCATCAAGACCCAAGGTTTAAGCCCAATTCTTGACACCATGGATGTTGGATTACTCTCTTCCATATGATAGTTCTATGAAAATAATGAATGTAGGCAAAAACCATGCGCGAAACGGAGTTATAACGAAGCGGGAATCGCGAAAACAAGTTTGGTGTTTGTTGCTGATTTGAAAGACGCGAAAATCTTGTTTTAAAGTTATACACATCGCCCCAATCACCATTTTGTGCTTTATTTCACACCTATAAATACCCTTGCTTGGTTCTTTTTAGCCTGCAACTCCTAGTTTGAGTATAAACAAGTGGAATTACCAAATTTGGTGGCTCCACAAGAACAATACCCCTTTGGGTGTGGTGTGTAGTAGTTTTTATTTTCGCTTTCAACGAGGAGGTGCTGCCCTTCAAGCTCTTCTCATTTTGTAAAGTTCTTCTTCGAGGTAATTTTCCTTTCTTTGTTTTTTTTTATTTTGGTTAATATTCATTTATTTATTGCTTTCTTAGTTTAATTAGTTTAGTTTAGGTTCTTAGTTAAGGAGCATTAGGCTCATTAAGGTAGCCTAGTTTAGGCTTACCTTTAGGCTTTTCATAGCCTTGTAGAGGCTCGTTAGGCTCAACGGGTCTAACATATCATGTTCGTTCATTTAGCTATGCCTAGCATAACGTTTACTTTTTTTGTTTCGTTCGTTTGTCTAGCTTAAATCACGCTTATCAATTGGATTTTCTCCTTATTCTCGTGCGGTTTTTCACTAAGGATTAAAAACGCAAACACTGTGAGTGAATCCTTACAAATTCCCTTTTTTATTCACGTTTTGGGGTGTATCATGTGTCGTAGTTTACTTTATTTATACAAATACATGTGCTACCACCATTATATGATCTAATGTGTATATTTGTTTGTTGTGGTTATGTGTGGTTACATTTTATCATTTCAGTGCAATCATTCATTTAAGGCCCATCAGTTCCTCGTGGGGTATGAGTCGAGCATCAGGTGCCTCATTAGATCGGCTCTGTTTGATTGAGCCTTGATCTCAAGTTCATCATTCATCATGTTCATATGTTCATTCTTGATATTATGTGATCTAATGTGTATATTTGTTTGTTGTGGTTATGTGTGGTTACATTTTATCATTTCAGTACAATCATTCATTTAAGGCCCATCAGTTCCTCGTGGGATACGAGTTGAGCATCAGGTGCCTCATTAGATCGGCTCCATTTGATTGAGCCTTGATCTCAAGTTCATCATTCATCATGTTCATATGTTCATTGTTGATGTTATGTGGTTTATGATTTAATTGTATATACATATGCTCATATACGGTCCATGCATATTTTTATTGAAATAACCAATTTAACAAACTGTTTAAATGTTTAACTTAGATTCACTCGCCAACCTTTGTTGACCCAAAACCATTTTTACACATGATACAGGTGAACATGTACGAAGAAAAGATTGGACATAGGATGGGCCTTAGTTAACAAGAAACGAATTAGTGCAATATACTTGTTATAAACATCGTCTTGTGTTTGTAATTGTTTATATGAATTATTTGTACTGTGAGACACTTGATATGAATTAGTGAATATTTAAAACAAGTAATAGCAAGTCATAAGCTCTCGAGTTAACCCAATCATGCCCCGATCACCTATTCCGCTGCGGGTCGGGGTGTGACAACTGGAACCAATTCACTTTCGCCCACACTCCTTCTCACCACTCTCAACCACCCCCGATACAAGAAGATGTCCACATGGAACCGGTGGACCAACCTCAACCACCACCTGAATCGCCAAGAAGGAAACGTGGTGCACGTATGTCGGTACGTGCAGGACAAAGGTCGGGATCGCTGCCACCTTTGCCCAACTCCTACCCCACAATTCAAGAGGATCCACAGATGGGTGGGCCCTCTAACACCTCACCTGTAGTTGAACCAACACCAACACCAACACCCACACCTACAGTTCAACCACCACCATCGGGTTATACTAACCCAATCCCCACATATCCAGAAACGTCTGGATATGATCCTTTTAACCCATCTACGCCGGTAGACTATCAAGCGTCGTCGCAAGACCCATACATGCAGGCGGTTATGCACAATGCACTTTACCCGTCTCATTTCCCACCTACCTATCCACCGACTGGATATCCAACTTATGGGTACCAGTATCCGGTTATGCCACAACCTCAACCACAACCTCCGCAACCACTTGAGGCCATTAATGAGGCCTTAGAAAGAATGAAGGAAATGCAACAGCAGGCGGAGAAAACGGAGAAGAAGACAAATAAGTTCTTCAAGAAACTCTCCAAATTGGTCAAAGGAAAGAAGGACGAGTGAAGTCTCTTCTAATTATATGTAGTCCCTGTGAGGACATTGTTATTTCTTTTAGTCCATGTGTGGACATGTTTATTTCCTTTAAGTCCTTGCATGGACAAGTTTATTTCATTTTCTAGTATTGTAATTTCTAATCAAAATTTAATGAAGTACTTTTGGAATTATATATATATATATATATATGCCAATCATCCTCTTGAAAACGAGCATCTCGATTTTACTTGGAATTTATGCTCTGCTATATAATTCCAAAAGATCTTAATAGATTGATTATGCCAAGTGGCGTAGACCACACATTGGCCAAGAAATGGTAGTTAAGTATGAAGGGGTCTTCTATCAGGATAGTTAAGGGAAGTTATCCTTCTATCCAGGAGTAAGGGACTAGGTCCAAACCTCCAAGGTCGTTAAGGTCGAAGGTGACCGGGACAATTAATCAATTATTAAGGTACTCTTATGCAACATTAAGAAATTTTCATACGCTTGGTAGTGTGGCTTGGGGAACCACACTAGCCATCAGGCCAATGTGCCCAATTAAGTGTCCAACGAGACAGGCTGATATGCCATATACAACTGATATGATGTAGGCCAATGTGCCTAATTATTGTCCAGCGGGACAGGCTGATATGCCATATACATCTGATATGATGTAGGCCAAGGTGCCCAATTAATACTCTAATACGACAGGCTGATATGCCGTACGTATTATGTCCTAAGTGACAGGCTGATATGCCATGCACATCTGATATGATGTAGGCCAATGTGCCCAATTAATTGTCCAACGGGACAGGCTGATATGCCATGTACATCTGATATGATGTAGGCCAATGTGCCCAATTAATTGTCCAATGGGACAGGCTGATATGCCATGCACATCTGATATGATGTAGGCCAATGTGCCCAATTATTACTTCCATTAAGGACAAGCCTATGAGCTATATAATGGTCAATGATGACAATGACAGTTGTGATATTGCGATCCACTGTCCAATAATATATGGACTACGTCCAAATTGTAATTTGCCTATGATGGTCCTATTTAAGACCTAGGCCAAATATAGATATGTTAAGCCTAAGAGTTATGATGTTATTCACACTAGTATAGGCAATGGATTGTTATATCCAATATTGAAAGCCGATATGGTTGATGCGCCATGGCTAAATAAAGTTTTATTGGTATATAGAAACCAAGACTTAAAGATGGCTAACTCAAACTAAGCATAAAGTAGCCACATGAATGCTGAATCTAACAAAGCTGAAAACAAAAATATATATGATGAAAATTTTCAAGCTCGCATTGATGCGGCTGTTGAAAAAGCCATGGGAAAGGCCATAGAAAGGCTTAGAGAGTTGAGTGTCACTCGCTCTAGACCTCTATCTATTCCACCATCTTCAGCTCATAGGGAGAGCTTTGTTCACTCTTCAAATGCGAAGAGTGAACCAAAGAAAATATATCTTATTGAAAAGGACGGTACTTATAAGTATTTTGTCTCATGCAAGCCACGAGACTTTAACGAGGAGAAAGGAGCGGTAGAAGCCCTAAAGTGGCTAGATGAGATGGAAACGATTGTAGACATAGCAATTGTGCTGATAAGGATGTGGTCAAGTACGTATCACAATCCTTCAAGGGCGATGCCTAATATGGTGGAAAGCCATGATTCAATCAACAGGTAAGGTACGCCTGTACAACTTGGGATGGTCCAAGTTTGTTGATTTGGTAAAGGAAACTTACTGCCCAACCCATGAGGTGGAGAAGCTAGAGACAGACTTCTTGTCTCTATCAATGAAAAACCTAGACTGTCGGAAGTACGTCTCCGATTTCAACTCCCTATCTAGGTTAGTATCCTATTTGATCACCCCCGAATCCAAACGCATTGCGTGTTTCATAAATGGGTTGGCGCCCAAGATAAAGGGCATGGTAAAGGCTGCACAGCCTAATACCTATAGATCTGCTATAGACCTATCTCTTTCCCTCACCCTAGATCTGGTAAGACAAAAGTCAATTAGGACTGAAACTGACGGAAAGAGGAAACGGGAGGATAATAACTCCCAAGGATTTAAGAAGAAAGGAAATTTCGGGTTTAAGAAGAACCAACACGTGTCTAGTGACAAACCTCTGTGCAAGAATTGTAAATATAGGCACTGGGGACAGTGTAGTATAAATCCACAAACCAAACCCTGTGGTATCTGCAAGAGAAAAGGGCATAAGACCTTAGATTGCAAGGATCTCAAGGATGCAGTTTGCTAATAACTTTAACGAAAAAGGGCATATAACATACAATTGCCCCAAGAAAACCAAAAGTAATGAGGCAAAGCCTGGAGAGGCCAAGAAGGGAAATGCCCGTGCCTTTCAAATGAATGCCAGGGAGGCCGTTAATGACAACAACCTCATAACAGGTACTTTCCCCATTAAAGATATTTATGCTAGAATTCTATTTGATTCGGGTGCAGATAAATCATTTGTTGACCATAAGTTTAGTAAACTATTAAACTTACCCATAAGAACTCTAGACAAAATTTATGAGATAGAACTCGCCGATGGAACCTTAGAAATTGCTTCTTCCATTCTTGATGGATGCTCTATATTCATTAAGAATCATTCCATCCCTATCTCTCTTTTGCTAATGAAATTGGTGGGGTTCGATGTTGTCTTAGGCATGGATTGGTTATCTCATAATCAAGCCCGCATTGCCTGTGATAAAAAACTCATTGAAATCAAAACCCCATCTGGTGAAATGATCACCATACCTGGAGACTCACACTATAGATTGCCGGACAAGGTGTCATTATTTAAGGGATCTAAGTGTTTGAGAAGAGGCTGTGTCATCTATATGGCGCAAGTTACCATAAATGAACCAAAGCAGAACCTTGAAGATCAACCAGTTATCTCGGAGTATCCCGATGTTTTCCCTGAAGAATTACCAGGCCTACCTCCAGATAGGCAAGTGGAGTTCAGAATAGATATCATACCAGGATCAGCACCCGTAGCTAGAGCTCCATATAGGCTAGCTCCAACCGAAATGAATGAGTTAAGAGTTCAATTGGACGAACTCTTGGAGAAAGGCTTTATTGAGCCTAGTTCCTCGCCTTGGGGAGCTCCAATCCTCTTCGTTAAAAAGAAAGACGGATCAATGCGGATGTGCATTGACTATCGGGAGCTGAACTAGCTAACAATTAAGAATAGATATTCTCTGCCCAGGATCGATGATTTATTCGCCCAGGATCGTGATTTATTCGACCAGCTTCAAGGGCTAGTTACTTTTCTAAAATTGATTTGAGATCAGGATATCATCAACTGAAGGTTAGAAGTGAAGATGTTCCTAAGACAGCCTTCAGGACCCGCTATGGTCATTTTGAATTCTTAGTGATGCCTTTTGGGCTCACAAATGCACCATGGATCTCATGAATAGAGTCTGCAAACTGTATTTGGATAAGTTTGTCATTGTCTTCATAGACGACATACTTATCTATTCTCGTAATCAAAATGATCACGAGAAACATCTTCGGTGCATCCTAGAATTATTGAGGCAGGAGAAACTTTATGCAAAGTTCTCTAAATGCGAATTTTGGCTTAGAGAAGTCCAATTTCTTGGACACATGGTAAGTGAGTGTGGTATCCAAGTGGATTCCGCCAAAATTGAGGCCATAATGAATTGGGAAGTGCCCAAGACCCCAATGGAGGTTCGTAGTTTCTTGGGATTGTCTTGTTACTATAGGAGGTTCATTGAGAACTTTTCAAGAATAGCCACTCCTTTAACTTCCTTGACCCGTAAGAATATTAAGTATAATTGGGGTCCAAAGCAACAAGAATCTTTTGAGATTCTTAAACACAAGTTGAGCAACGCTCCTGTGTTATCTCTACCTGAGGGTATTGAGAATTTTGTTGTTTATTGTGATGCATCACACACTGGTATGGGCTGTGTGCTAATGCAAAATGGCAAGGTAATTGTCTATGCATCACGACAATCAAAGGTGCATGAAAGAATTACACCACCCACCGATTTGGAACTGGGTGTCGTTGTATTTGCACTAAAACTGTGGAGACATTACTTGTATGGCACAAAGTGTGTTATATACACAGACCATAAAAGTCTCTAGCATCTGTTCAATCAGAAAGAATTGAACATGCGACAACGCCGTTGGATGGAAACTCTTATTGATTATGATTGCGAGATTCGCTACCATCCAGTCAAGGCAAATGTAGTTGCCGATGCCTTAAGTCGCAAAGAAAAGGTTAAAACTATTAGGATTAACGCCAAGAGCATTGAGCTCATAAATAGCTTGAGTGAAAAGCTACTAGATGCGAAGAAACAAGCTCTATTAGAGGCTAATATTCCTAATGAGGGATTAGGCAGAACTGTTGATCAATTAACGCTTGGAAATGATGGAATCCTAAGATTTAATGACAGAATTTGGGTTCCTATCTTTGGAGGACTTAGAGATCTAATCCTCTAAGAAGCGCACAATTCAAGATACTCGGTTCACCCGGGAGGTGACAAGATGTATCAAGACTTGAAGAAGAATTATTGGTGGATGGGTTTGAAGAAGTCCATAGCCACTTATGTAGCTAAGTGTCTGACGTGTTCGCAAGTTAAGGCCGGACATCAGAAACCGTCAGGACTTCTACAACTACTTGAGATTCCCACTTGGAAATAGGAAATGGTAACTATGGATTTAATTACCAAGTTACCCAAGACCAAAAGTGGTAACGACACTATTTGGGTCATAGTGGATAGGCTGACCAAGTCAGCACATTTCTTGCCAATTAAGGAAACGTATAATTCAGATAAATTGGCTAAATTGTATGTGGACAAGATAGTGTCCCTACACGGTGTGCCAGTATCTATTGTATCCGATAGACACACGATTAAATTTCAGTACGGCTTAAATTCAGTACGGCTTAAGTATGTGGACACATCTGACTTTTGGAAAAGTTTCCAACAATCGTTAGACACACGATTAAATTTCAGTACGGCTTACCATCCGCCGACTAATGGTCAAAGTGAGCGTACTATTTAGACTTTGGAAGACATGCTTAGGGCATGTGTGATTGATTTAGGTGGAAGTTGGGATGACCACTTACCCATAGTAGAATTCTCCTACAGTAACAGTTATCACACTAGCATCAAGGCTGCTCCTTTTGAGGCCTTGTATGGGAGAAAATGTAGAACACCCGTATGTTGGGCAGAAGTTGGGGATGCCCAACTATCAGGACCTTGGATTGTCCTGGAGACCACGGAAAAGATTATGCAAATCCGTGATCGTCTCAAAGCTGCCAGAGACAGAAAAGCTGTGCTGACAAGAGGCGTAAACCTCTTAAGTTCTAAATAGGGGACAAGGTCATGCTGAAGGTATCACCCTGGAAAGGTGTGATGCGTTTTGGAAAGAAGGGCAAGTTGAGCCCAAGATAGATTGGACCATTCGAGATAGTCGAATGTGTCGGCACTGTGGCTTATAAGCTCAGATTGCCAGAGGAGCTTAGTGGAATCCATGATGTATTCCACATATCTAATCTTAAGAAATGTCTAGCCGATGAGTCGCTAGCAATGTCGCACAAAGATGTGCAGATAGATGAAAACCTGAGGTTCGTTGAGAAACCAATTTCGATCGAGGATCGACAAGTTAAGAAGCTCTGAAGAAAAATGATACCTATAGTAAAAGTTAAGTGGGCGCTTTTAGAGGTCCTGAGTATACATGGGAGGTTGAGTCCAGTATGCGACAAAAGTACCCCCATCTTTTTGAATAAAACCTCGAGGTCGAGATTTCATTTAAGGGGGTGAGGATGTAACGCCCTGTAAAATCGTGTCCAATAGTATAGTGACACGTGTTGTATTTTTAAATATAGTCTGTTAAAGACCAATAAGGACTAAAGGCGTCAACATGCTCAATCAGAGCCTCTGAGTGACGATCCGATGTCAACATGCTTGAAATTTGGCCTCTGAGTGACTGGTATGTCAACATGCCAGCCTCTGAGTGACATCGGAATCAACATGCTTATCATAAGCCTCTGAGTGATCCTTTGTGAAGTTCTAAACTCTCATACGTGCCATTTGTTGGACGAGAGAGTTCAATTTTGTAAATATGTGAAAGTTGGATGATGGAGGGATTAAAAGTATCAACATGTTAATTTATACCTCTGAGTGACCTTTTAACGAACCGAGAGCTCGACAATGTTCGGGCATAATCACGGGTATGCCAAGTATTGGCTACGGAGGGCTAAAAGTGCCAAAATGTATTTATAAAGGTTTTTAGAAGCTTTAATAAGTTAAGGGGTTAAAAGTGTAAAACTTTGAAACTGGCCGTAGGGCGGTCGCGGGCCGCGAGAAACCAGGCATGGGTCTCTCGCGGGGCGCGAGAACAGTTCTGTTGCAGAAAGTTTTGTTTGGAGACCAAGCAAAACTCCAAAACCATTAATTCGAAATCATGGCTTCTCTAAACTACTATGCCACGTTTTGGGACACTTGTAAGCTTCTTCTTACACCCCTAAACTCCTGGCTTCACCTCTTTTGAGTTCTCTAACTATAAATAGGTGTTCAAGTGCCTCATTTCAACTTGCACCTTTCTAAATCATAATTCTTCTCCCTCCTCTGGAAGTTCCTAGCTGAAAGGAGCATCCAACTTAGTTCTCTTGCATTCTAGGAACCTCTTGTAAGTGTTCCTTGCTCTTGCATTTTCGTTTATAGGTTTTTATAGACAAAAGTCAAGCGTTTTTCAGAAAACGCTTTGACTCTCGGTTAAGACCATTATGGTCCAGCCATTGTTCGAAATGAAAATGGCTAAGTGATCGTAATAAGGTAGGTGTTAGTCCCTATAAAGGGCACCTCCTAAAGATCGCATTTGCTAGACCAATTGACGGGTCAAAGTTATGATATTAAAAAGTCAAACAAGCCAGTTTTTGGAAAAAAAACTATAAATTGATCTTATATATGTTATGAAACCTGTTTTGATGCTTAAACAACTTGGTGATATATATTAGAACATGTAAGAACATGTTCGACTCGTCAATTTTAGTTCTAGGGCCGGTTCGCAACCGAAAGTCGTGAAGTTTGACTTCTGCTTTGACTTTAGATTCTGACCCGATTTAGATTAGTTATTTTTTGATCTAAAGTTGCATTATGATCGTAATATAATGTAGCATAACCCTCTGAGGTTATATTACATGATCATAATCAGAATCCAAGTTTATGCGCAAGTTCCATAATTATGACATCTTTGACCAAAATGCCCCTTTTACATAAATCAAGGTTTTAATGATAATAAACTTGAAAATGAGTTTCTTACTGATGTAATAATATAAGTAGAATTATTTGGATGTTAAACCAAGTTATAAACTGAGTTTTCAAACAGGTCCTTAAACTATGTCGATAAATGACGGTTTTAGCCCCTGTGGCTTTTAAAATAGTTTTAATCAAATATTTTCAAGGTAAATCATTTACCTGCTGATATGTTATACTAAATAACACATTTTAAACATTTTAATCTGAC
Source organism: Scalesia atractyloides (assembly GCA_947069175.1). Lineage (NCBI taxonomy): Eukaryota > Viridiplantae > Streptophyta > Magnoliopsida > Asterales > Asteraceae > Scalesia > Scalesia atractyloides. Next base: position 84,459,781 of record CAMTDV010000028.1, on the reverse strand, counting down.
TTTAACATCAGTTTTCATAAACATCAATTAAATACGTCATTTTACGACATAAGCGCCGCTTCAGCGCATAGTATGGTTTTAAACCATATTATTGACCAATACTTGTTATCTATTGATTTTAAAAACTTATTTTAAATATATTTACAGTAGGTACATGTTATAAACTTAGAATCCTAAATAATTCATAAACTATGTGTAAAATGACCAAAATGCCCCTTCGGTGCGTAGTTTGTCATAAAAGGTAAATTACACATGTAGTTGGTATCCTACTGATATTATATCATAAATAAAATATTTTTCCAGAATACTTATGATGATAAACTTAAAATATATTCAAGTTCCTTTTATACGGTCTATAATTACTGAAATTCCCTTATGAGGCATAATTTCATTTTAAAACCATAACGGGCATATAAGTTGATATCCTACTGATATCTTAACTTATTTAAAATATAATGGCATATAGAACTTGTCCATGACTTATCTGGTTACCCGATATCCTTAATTTGCGCACGGTTACGTATATGTAACTATTTTTCGGAAATTAACCGAAACGGGTTTAACCTTGTCATTTAAGCCTCAAAATCTAGAATGTTATTAGTTTACCCATAGTAAACAAGTCAAGGTACTTGTTTGGAATAAACTATATTCTATCTAATCATCGTTTAATCTACCGCATACGTTTTGATCAAGTAAGCTAGTCAGCCTAAGTCTATGACAGAAATATAGATCGTTAGTATTTAATTGGTTAGTTTATGCCATAATCCAGACTTGAGACTTGCCGGTAAATCCTATCTGCACTTAGTCCTTTTTGTGTACGGCTGAGTTATTTAAAATTAAAGAAGACTAGCTCAGGTAAATACGCTCGACTTATTCCCCTATACGGGCTTAGGTTACGGTAAATTATTACCGCTTGGTCGGAAATGGGATTCAATCAAACGCCGGTTCGGTGATAATAAATCCGCATATTCTGTTTTAATCAGTTTTGTTTGATAATTTAAACATCGGAGGTTAACTACCGTGTCCTGGATATCCTCGGCTCATAACAATAGAAATGGCCACGACCTTAGAGCGGGTGTAGGCACACACCCGATAGACGCTCAATAATGCATTCCCACAATTGGGAGGAATTGACTCATTCGTGAGTCCAAAGTGACGTGTACGTTAATTGTGTCTCAGTCAAGGTACCGAGCCCCATATGTATGACAAACATGTGAATCTGTTAACAAGGTTGGACGGTCAATTAACCCAAGTTATAAAAAGAATTTTTGTGCTGATACGTACTTAAAACATTTTTGAAATGTTTTCAAAACGAGTCGGTAGGGTGTATTTACCAGCGAAAGCTGATGTATTTTCAAAAGACTAATCTGCAGGTACAATACGAAAATAGGCCGGAAGTGCTCGGTAGTGATAGAGGATCTTGCAAATCCCAAATCTGCCCAAAGTCTGCTTTATATTCTTTCCATGTACAATTTATGATCCGCCTTGGATCTTCTATTACGAGCTTGTATATTATTTTGTATTTTTCGAACATTCGGTTTGTAATAGTAATTTTACTCCAAGACTTCCGATGTGCCGTGTTTAATTGACTATAATGATCATCAATTGACGTTATGATACTCCCCACCCGGGCCCACCGGTGTTTGGATTTCGGGTTGGAAATCCGGGGTGTGACAATTTTGGATCAATTAGAAATGGTATCGTACCAGTGATCAGGGTTAGTACGCTTTCTATGGAGCACGGTTTTGGGGTTTAGGGTTTTAGGTATTCGAACAATGTTTTGAGAGAGAAAAGTGTCGATTTTTCGATCGAATAGGTGCACTGAAGCTCGTCCCACGACTTGTCACACCCCGACCCGCAGCGGAATAAGAGTCGGGGCATAATTGGGTTATCACCAAAGCTCATGATGTTTACTAAGATGTTTCATATTTATTAAATTCAAATTACAACTTAAATATCCAAAACAAAATTCATACAATTACAAGAAATTGAAACTATATAATTATTCCAAAGCTTAAACTTGTTTATTCTTCTAGGCCTTCCTATGTGTTTCTTGTCTCAGCTGGATCACCTGTATCATGTGTAAAATGTAACATCCGCCAAAAACCGGATTTACCAAACCCGCTTCGTTTATTAACCGAGCAACCAGTTAAAAATTTCGTTGCGTATTTAATGCCCAAATTAATTTTAAACGATACATAATTAATAAGTATATTAGAATATAAAATCTATTTTTGAAAATGTATTAAAAATAGTGAATTAAAAACAATATGCTGAAGCCGGGACTCGAACCCGGGTCAGCCGAGAGCCTACAAAGCATTAACACACATCTCTACAACCGCTCCGCCACTTGATCTTTTTGTGAAGTTCTGGGAGCAATTAAATCATATGTTCAACTGAGAGTCAACCTGTTTCGCCAACTGAAACCGATATCGGCTTTCAAACCGACCAAGACGTTTGAGTGCTCGCGGAATCTTGATCATAACCGATAAAACCGACATCTTAAATCAATTCAGTCGTTAATGAACTTGAATTCAGGTGATGTTTGGTTTTTATAACCGAAAACTTTCATTCTGAAATTACTTCAACAAAACACTCATCTCGCGATTCAATTTCATTCCCAGAGCTTCTAATTTTGTGTTTATTCTATTTTCTGGTCGTCGGAATTGCTTTCTGATCATCGCCGGAATTCTCTGCAAGTCGCCGGAAAACACCACTCAACTCAAAACGGTAAAATACCTCGACTTTATTGTTTCAATCAATTGTTAGAACCTTACTAACATTAACCCATCGCTCAGAATCAACCACAGACGACATTGCTGGACTTTCTGTTTTCACCGGAAAACTTCTGGATTTGTCGAAAACTCGCTGTTAACCGGTATGATCATTCAAACATACTGATAATCATTACTCATTAGTTCAATTTCACATCTAATCCCTCCAGACTGTTAATTGATTCTAACAGCCGAAGGTTCCAAAACAGAGCCGACGAGCTTCGCCGGATTTTCTGAAGAAGACGATCTGTTCGGTACTTTCTTTCCCCAAACTCTTCGGTTCAATACATTTCAATTGTTCATCTTATTCATTAACTGAATTAATCAAGTAACAGTTAGATAACCGTTGTCTGAGTTTTGAACGAAGAATGTAATATCCGTCAAAAACGGATTTACCAAACCCGCTCCGTTTATCAACCGAACAGTCAGTTAAAATTTTCGTTGCGAATTAAATGCCCAAAATAATTTTAAACGATACATAATCAATTATTATACGGGAATATATATTTAGTTTTTGAAAAACTGTTAAAAATCGCAAAATAAAAATACTTTGTCCCTGCCGGGTTTCGAACCCGGGTCAGTCGCCGAGTCAGCTGGTTCAACAACTTAACTCACAACACTTGAACCACTGAGCCACTTGTATTATCTGTTAATTATTAAGATCATTTAATTCATAAAGTGTCCTTCCGAATTCAGAACCGGCGCCCAAAAGTTCAGTCGTCGGAAATCCCGGCAATCTCGCGAAACTTACCGTTTCTTTCAGTTATAACGTAAAACATAAACGCTACATCGGTTATAACCGACGTCTGAGTCCGCGACCAAAGTTATAACCGCCGGAGAAATTCAAACCAACGAATCAAGTCGGAAATCGGACCAAATACATCGACAACTTGCCCTATAAATACCCCCTCGAACCTCTGCAAACCTTTTCGCTCAAAACCGCACCTTTTTTCGGCGAAAACTCACTCGCCGGAAATACTCTGTTCGTCGCCGGAAAACCGGATTCTTCATTTCTGAGCCTTACTAAACCCTCTGAACTTATACCGAAGTCACCCACATACTTTGTAAGCTTTCTGGAGACTCGCTGCTGCAAGACACTCGTCGCCGGAAGGGATTGCTGTCGCCGGAGTTCTGCCGGAAAACAGAGGAAGCTAGTCGATATACCTCACGCCTAATTTCCTTTCTTTTTACTTACATCTCATCTGTAGTTAACCTAAAACGCTAAAGAATCCTGATTAAAACTTCGAACCAGATCGTCATTGTTCCTGGTTAAAATCTGACGAAGAAGACGATGAACCTGTAACATATAAGTATAATTAAAATCAAGTTATAACTCGGGTTAGACACACAGTCCAGCGGTGGACTGTGTGCACATTAAACACACAAAAGTCTCGAGTTCGAATCTTGTTCCACACACGCCGCCTTAATAAAAAACGCCTTTTTTTTAACCGAACCGGAAGTCACACTGTTATATGTTAAGTATATTAATAACCGGAATAATAACCAAGTTAGACACACAGTCCAGTGGTGGACTGTGTGTATGTTTATATCACAGGTCACGAGTTCGAGTCCGGGCTACTGCACCGACTCGGACAATTATCTATTTTTTTAAAATAAGACAGAAAAGGAAATGTTCAGTTTGTGTTTAAGTATAATAAAAATCAGTTAAGTTAACAAGTTGGACACACAGTCCAGCGGTGGACTGTGTGTTAGTATAAGCCACAGGTCCTGGGTTCGAGACCTGTGGAGCGCACCGTCCGATTCAATTAAATCGTTTTGAAAATAAAAAGATTTTCTGTTTAAATTAATTAATATATAAATATAATTAAAAACAGATATATGACGGGTTAGACACGTAGCTCAGTTGGTAGAGCTGCGTGCACGCGTACGGGAGGTCTCGGGTTCGAGCCTCACCCAGCGCACTTATATTCGCATTCGAACCGGTCAACGGTCAAGTCAACGGTCAAAGTCAAAGTCAACTGTAGCAAAAAAATCAAATTTTTTATTATTTTTATTTATTTATTTTAATTAAAAATCAATTAAATATACTTAAAAATAACATTTTTAAGGTTAGAAAATAGCCTTAAACTCACAAAAATACACCCAACAATCCTAGTAAAATAGATTAATAAAATCCGCTTACTTACCAAACCATAATGTGATTTATCTAGGTTAATCTCACTCGTGGTTAAAACCACTTCGCGTGCATTCAACATCATCAACCGAACGCACCCACTGTGAGTGAATCTTACAACTCCCCTTTTTAATTACACGTTTTGGGGTGTGTCATGTGTCTCAAATAATTAACTCGTTTATTTAAATTTGTGCCATACCATATCATGACCTAAACTTAGATTGTTTATATTGTCGTGATTACTTATTTCATTTTGTCAAATTATATGAAATTCATTCATTAAGCCCATCAGTTCCTCGCGGGAGACGAGTTGAACAACGCGTGCCTCAAAACCAATTCATTATTGTTTATGTGTGTATCATTGAGTTTATATTGTTTGTAGTTGTGTCATTCATATTATCATGTTTATGCAATTCATTCATTAGGCCCATCAGTTCCTCGTGAGAGACGAGTTGAGCAACGCGTGCCTCTAAATGTTCCATTATTGTTCATGTGTGCTTTATTTAATATCTTATGATTGTTGAATAAGTTTACATCTATTTTTACTCATGAGTGGTTGTGCACATATTTCATAATCAATTTAATAAACTTGTTCAAATGATTTTCCATAGGATTCACTCGCCAACTTTATGTTGATCCAAAACCTTTTTACACATGATACAGGTGAACAGGTTGAAGCAAAGAAAACATAGGAAATGCCTTAGAAGAGAATAAAGATGCTTAGATTGATAGTTAGAACATGTTGTAATATTTATTGTAAATTTCCATTAAATTGTATTAAATGAATATGAAACGCATAATAAATGTCATGAGCTTTGATGATAACCCAATCATGCCCCGATCACCTTTTCCGCTGCGGGTCGGGGTGTGACAAAGAAGACGAAGTAGTTATGTTATAAGATTATTTGAAATCGCTATTATAAACGGGTTAGACACACAGTCCAGCGGTGGACTGTGTGCGAACAAATACACATACGATGCGAGTTCGATTCCTGTCCCAACATCATTCGCTGTAATAAAATGCCTTTTTTTGTAAACTGAACCGGGTTAAATCCGTTAGATGTTAAGTATAATAAAAATCTGTATTTAAACCAAGTTAGACACACAGTCCAGCGGTGGACTGTGTGTAACATAAGTCTCGGGTCCCGGGTTCGAAACTTGTTGACGACACCGGTCCGATGATTTAAAACATTTTTGAAAATAAAAGAATTTTGAATAAACTGAGTTAGTATATAAATATAATTAAAAACAGAATTATTTCGGTTTAGACACGTAGCTCAGTTGGTAGAGCTGCGTGCACGCGAACGGGAGGTCTCGGGTTAGAGCCTCACCCGGCGCATACACTTACACAATAAAACCGGTCAACAAGTCAACGGTCAAAAAGTCAACATTTTTTTATTATTTTTATTTATTTATTTTATTTAAAAATCAATTAAAAATACTTAAAAATAACATTTTTAAAGTTAGAAAATAGCCTAAAACTCACAAAAATATATCCAAAAATCCTATTAAAGTTGTTAATAAAATCCATTTATTTACCTTACTTTTCTTTATTAATCAGGTTAGTTATTCCTCGACGATCAATCCTCTAAACTCGTGCGCATTTATCATCATTCACCGAACGCACCCACTGTGAGTGAATCTCTACAAATTCCCCGTTTAAATCACGTTTTTGGGGTGTATCATGTGTCTTACTATTTATTATATTTAAATCATGGTGCATACATCATATCATGAATAAATGTGTATATGCTTGTATAAACTGTTTGTGTGGTTATTGTTTAGATTTAATTTATTATTTTCAGTACATGCAATTTCATAGGCCGCCGCTCCCCATTACATTATGAGCGTTGAGCATGTTCCCCATTACATTATGAGCGTGAACCTGGCGTGCCAACATACGATCGGCTCCGTTTGATTGAGCCTTGATCGCACAGACATTAATCATTTTCAGTACATGCAATACGATCGGCTCCGTTTGATTGAGCCTTGATCGCACAGACATTTATCATTTTCAGTACATGTAATACGATCGGCTCCGTTTGATTGAGCCTTGATCGCACAGTTTCATTCATGTTATATATTCATGCAAGTTGATTTGTTATTGTATGTTGTTGGTTTGTTAATGTATGTTATTGTTTGTTGTGGTTTGATATTGTATGCTAATTGTTGTTAATGTATGTTATTGTTTGTTGTGGTTTGTTATTGTATGCTAATTGTTGTTATTGTATGTTTATTTACATTTGTTCATATATGAATATTGCACGATTTTTCCATATTAAATACAACCAGAAATAAATAATAAATGTTTTCTAACAAGGTTCACTCGCCAACTTTTTGTTGATCCAAAAACCATTTTCACATATGATACAGGTGAACAGGATGAAGCATGGAAAACATAGGAAATTGCCTTAGAAGAAAAATAATGAAGTTTAGAAGGATGAATAGAACATATTGTATTTGTTTGATATGATTGTATGATCTCTTTAAATTGAAATAATAAATATGAAACCTTATAATAAATGTCATGAGCTTTGATGAAAACCCAATCATGCCCCGGTCACCTTTTCCGCTGCGGGTCGGGGTGTGACATAAAATGGGGGATATTTTGGGTCAATAAAAGTTGGCGAGTGAACCTTGATAAAACATTGTTACTAATTTCTTGATTTATTTAATAAGGAAAATTGTGCAATAATCACATGTGAGCAAACATATATAGATAAACAAACACAAACCACTTTGGATGAGTATATGATATGAATGATGATGAATGTGAGATCAAGGCTCAATCAAACGGAGCCGATCTTATGAGGCACCTGATGCTCAACCCGTCTCCCACGGGGAACTGATGGGCCTAATGATGTGCGTGCACTGAAAATGATATCCAATCTACATATAATCCAAACAACAATTGATACACATTTGATACAAATTTGATCATGGATATGATGTATGCACAAGTGTTTAAATACGATAAAAGAATTATACGACACATGATACACCCCAAAACATGATTAAAACTGGGAATTGGTAGAGATTCACTCACATTGGGTGCGTTTTTTGATCACGATGAACGCGCACGAATTTGTGATTCAATCGACGAGGGAAGAACTAACCTAGATAATAACAAAATGATTCGATAAATAAATAAATTTTATTTGAGATTAATATTTTTAATTAGTGTTCTTAAATGGGATTTTTAGATTTATTTTTGTGAGTTTAAGGAAATTTTCTAACTTTTATAATCTTATTTTTAAGTATTTTTAAATAATTTTCCAATTAAATAAATAAATAAAAAGAAATAAAAAAAGTTGACTTTTTGACCGTTGACTGTTGACCGGGTCTTGACCGGTCACACTGTGTTTTCTATGCGCTAAGTGAGGTTCGAACTCGGGACCTCTCTTATACGTGCACGCAGCTCTACCAACTGAGCTACGTGTCTAATCCGAAATATTCTCTGTTTTAATTATATTTATATACTAATTAATTTTAAACTTATTTGGTTTTTATTAAAAATGATTTATATGGCCGAACCGGTCGCAGAGACCCGGAGTCGAACTCGGGTCCTTTGGTTCGAGTGCGCACAGCCCAACCAGTTGGGCTGTGTGTCTAATCTGTTTAACAAATGGATTTTATTACTCTTATAAACATTCTGTGACTTGATCTGATTGAGTTCTAAAAATGTTGGTTTTATTTCTGAAAGTCGGTAACGTGTGCGATTCGAACCCGGGACGTGTGTATTGTTTGTGCACACAGTCCACCGCTGGACTGTGTGTCTAACCCGTTTGAATATCCAATTTTAATTATACTAATACTTATATTCAACTTCATAACTCTTTTGACGACTTTGAGACGCTAGAAGATTGTTTCGAATTTGAATGACCTTGTCGGTTGTTTCTTGAATTAATTCTGGACCGGTGATTTATGATTCCCCAATTTCGTGCCAGCATACTGTAGATCGGCACTTACGACCATATAAAGCTTCGAAAGGAGCCATGCCGATACTTGAATGATAGCTATTGTTGTACGAAAATGCAACTAATGGTAGATGAGCGTCCCAGTTCCCTTTGAAGTCTATGACACATGCTCGCAGCATGTCTTCAAGGGTTTGGATGGTGCGTTCAGATTGGCCATCAGTTTGAGGATGAAAAGCGGTACGGAGGTCTAATCGTGTACCCAAGGCGGTTTGTACGGCTCGCCATGTTCGTGAAGTGAAACGACCATCACGGTCTGAAATGATGCTTAATGGTACACCATGACGACTTACGATCTCGCTGATGTAGATACGAGCTAACTTCTCGTTTTTTAAGTACTCGCGAATTGGAATGAAGTGAAATGACTTTGTAAGACGATCAATTATTACCCATATGGTGTCATACCCACTGGAGGTGCGAGGTACCCGGTAATAAAATCCATGGTTATGTTTTCCCACTTCCATACAGGTATTTCGGGTTGGACTAGAAGTCCTGAAGGTCTTTGATGTTCAGCTTTTACTTTGGAACAGGTAAGGCACTTGGAAACAAAAACAGCGATATCCTTTTTCATGCCAGGCCACCAGTAGGTGTATCGTAAGTCTTGATACATCTTGTCGGCTCCTGGGTGTACAGAGTATCGTGTTTTGTGCGCCTCATTCATGAGGAAATCACGAAGGTTATCGCGATCAGGAATCCATATGCGATTTAAATAGTATAGAATACCGTCGGATTTGGTTTCGATTTTTAGTTCAGCTCCACACGACAGCTCATCGCGTACGTCATTTTCTGTTACAGAAACATGTTGAGCTGCTCGGATTTGATCTTTGATGTCGGTTATGATTTGCGAACATAGAAGACGAATGGAGTTCGCATAACCTTTTCGACTGAGCGCATCGGCCACTACGTTTGCCTTGCCAGGATGGTACCGAATTTCACAGTCGTAGTCGTTGAGAAGTTCGACCCATCTTCGTTGCCTCATATTCAACTCCTTTTGGTTGAAGATATGTTGGAGACTTTTGTGGTCAGTGTATATTTCACACTTGGTACCGTAGTGGTAATGTCTCCATATCTTGAGAGCGAACACAACGGCTCCAAGTTCCAGGTCGTGGGTGGTGTAATTCTTCTCATGAACTTTGAGTTGCCTAGAAGCATAGGCTATCACTTTTCCTCTTTGCATTAATACACAGCCTAGCCCTTGCCCTGATGCGTCGCAATATACTACAAAGTCTTCGCAACCTTCAGGGAGTGTGAGGATAGGTGCGTCACAAAGTTTTTGCTTTAGAGTTTGGAAGGCCTCTTCTTGCTTAGGTCCCCATATGAAGGGTTTTCCTTTATGAGTCAAGGCCGTGAGTGGTACAGCAATACGGGAAAAATTGGCAATGAAGCGTCGATAATAACCAGCCAAACCAAGAAATGACCTAACTTCAGTAGGGGTACGTGGCGCTTGCCATTCCTGCACTGCCTTGATTTTTGAAGGATCAACATGAATTCCCTTGTTATTGACGACATGTCCAAGGAATTGTACTTCTCCTAACCAGAATTCGCATTTTGAGAACTTAGCGTAGAGCTTTTCAGTCCTTAAGAGTGTAAGGATGAGTCGTGTAACATCCGTCAAAAAACGGATTTACCAAACCCGCTCCGTTTATCAACCGAACAGTCAGTCAAAAATTTCGTTGCGAATTAAATGCCCAAAATATTTTTAAATGATACGTAATCGATTATTATACGGGAATATATATTTAGTTTTTGAAAAACTGTTGAAAATCGCAAAATAAAAATAAAAGTCCTCTGCCGGGTTTCGAACCCGGGTCAGTGACCGGTCCGGAAACGTCTTAACTCTCAACACACAAACCACTGCGCCACTTGCTTTGTTTGTTAAATAATGAAATCATTTAAGTCATAAAGTAACGTTACGAATTAAAAATCGGCGCCCATTAGTTCAGTCGTCGGAATCCCGGAAATCTCGCGAGTTTTTAACACCATTTTCAGTTATAACGTAAATTATTATTAGAACATCGGTTATAACCGACGTTTGAGTCCGCGACACTTTTTATAACCGCCGGAGAAATTTTAATCGATGAATCCAGTCGGAAATCAGACCAGGTTCTTCGACGTTTTGCCCTATAAATTCACCCACAACCCACTGCAAACCTTTTCGCTCAAAAACACACCATTTCTCGGCGAAAACTCTCTCGCTGGAATTTGTCTGTTCGTCGCCGGAAAACCGGTTTCCTCATTTCTGAACCTCACTGAGCCCCTGAGCTTATACCGAAGATACCCACACCCTTTGTAAGCTTCCTGGAGACTCGCTGCTACAAGACACTCGTCGCCGGAAGGAATTGCTGTCGCCGGAGTTCTGCCGGAAAACAGAGGGTCCAGTCGGTATACCTCTTCGATTATTTTCCTTTCTTTTTACTTCTATCTTATCAGTAATTAACCTAAAACGCTAATGAAACTTGAATAAAAACTCGAACCAATCCGACATTATATCTGGTTATCACTAGATGAAGAAGACGATGTATCCGGATCACATAAGTATAATATAAATCAGGATATTACTCGGGTTAGACACACAGTCCAGCGGTGGACTGCGTGCCCATTAAACATACAAACGTCTCGAGTTCGAATCCCGTTTCACACACGCTGCCTTAATAAAAATCGTTTTTTTTTTGTTTAACTGAACCGGAGTCGCCACTGGTATATGTTAAGTATATTAATAACCGGAATAATAACCAAGTTAGACACACAGTCTAGCGGTGGACTGTGTGTTTGTTTATATCACAGGTCACGCGTTCGAGTCCGGGCTACTGCACCGACTCGGACAATTATCTATTCTTTTTAAATAAGGCAAAAAAAGGAAATAACTAATTTGTATTTAAGTATAATAAGAATCGGATTATATAACATGTTAAACACACAGTCCAGCGGTGGACTGTGTGTTAGTTTAAACCACAGGTCCCGAGTTCGAGACCTGTGGAGTGCACGTCCGATTCGCTTAAACAGTTTTTAAAATAAAAATGATTTTCGGTTTAAACTAATTAATATATATATAATTAAAATCAGATTTATAACGGGTTAGACACGTAGCTCAGTTGGTAGAGCTGCGTGCACGCGTACGGGAGGTCTCGGGTTCGAGCCTCACTCAGCGCACTTGTATACACAATTCGAACCGGTCAACGGTCAGGTCAACGGTCAGAAAAATAAATTTTTTTATTTATTTTTATTTAATTATTTTAATTAAAAATCAATTAAAAATACTTAAAAATAACATTTTAAGGTTAGAAAATAGCCTCAAACTCACAAAAATACACCCAACAATCCTATTAAAATAGATTAATAAAATCCGTTTACTTACCAAACCATAATGCGATTTATCTAGGTTAATCTCACTCGTGGTTAAAACCACTTCGCGTACATTCAACATCATCAACCGAACGCACCCACTGTGAGTGAATCTTACAACTCCCCCCTTTTAAATTACACGTTTTGGGGTGTGTCATGTGTTACGAAAATAATTAACTTATTTATTTAAACTTGTGCCATACCACATCATGACCTAAACTTAGATTGTTTATATTGCTATAATTACTTATTTCCTTTTGTTAAATTATATGAAACTCATTCATTAAGCCCATCAGTTCCTCGTGGAAGACGAGTTGAACAACGCGTGCCACAAATCAAATTCATTATTGTTTATGTGTATATCATTGAGTTTATATTGTTTGTAGTTGTGTCATTCATATTATCATGGTTATGCAATTCATACATTAGGCCCCTCAGTTCCTCGTGAGAGACGAGTTGAGCATCGCGTGCCTCTAATTGTTCCAATATTGTTCATGTGTGTTTCATTTAATATCTTATGATTGTTGATTAAGATTACATCTATTTTTACTCATGTTTGGTTGTGCACATATTTCATAATCAATTTAAATAAATTTGTTCAAATGTTTTCCATAGGATTCACTCGCCAACATTATGTTGATCCAAAAACCCTTTTACACATGATACAGGTGTACAGGTTGAAGCAAGGAAAACATAGGATATGCCTTAGAAGAGAACAAAGAAGTTTAAATTGTTAGTTAGAACATGTTGTAACATTTATTGTAATTCTCCATTTAATTTGTAATAATGAATATGAAACGCATAATAAATGTCATGAGCTTTGATGATAACCCAATCATGCCCCGATCACCTTTTCCGCTGCGGGTCGGGGTGTGACAAGTCGAAGGTGTCGCTCATGATCGGATTTAGACTTGGAGTAGATATGGATGTCGTCGATGAAGACTATGACGAAACGATCGAGGTAGGGTTTGCATACCCTATTCATTAGATCCATGAAGACAGCGGGGGCGTTGGTTAAACCGAAAGGCATGACCATGAACTCGTAATGACCATAACGAGTCCAGAAGGCGGTTTTTGGGATATCTTCTTCGTGCACTCTGAGCTGATGATAACCAGAACGAAGGTCGATTTTTGAAAAGCAGGTGGCGCCTTGAAGTTGGTCTAGGAGGTCATCGATGTGAGGTAGTGGATAGCGATTTTTAATCGTTAACTTGTTGAGTTCTCTATAATCAATGCACATGCGAAATGTTCCATCTTTCTTCTTCACAAAGAGGACAGGTGCACCCCAAGGCGAGGAGCTAGGACGTATGAATCCTTTGTCAGTCAGCTCTTGCAGTTGACTGGCCAGCTCTTGCATTTCGGATGGGGCTAACCTATAAGGAGATTTTGCGACTGGTGTAGCACCAGCTACAAGATCGATGCGGAATTCGACTTCTCTCACAGAAGGGAGTCCTGAAATGTCGTCGGGAAAGACTTGTGGGAATTCTTTCACAACTGGGATATCTTCGAGTTTCTTCTCCTTGTTTCCCTTTTTGACGACGTGAGTTAGGAAGGCGACATAGTTCTTGCGAAGATATTTTCGGGCTTGAAGGCAGGACATTAATTTGAATCCTTTCTAAGGGGTTTCTCCAGAAATACGTAGGGTCTGAATGTCTGCAAGAGGAATGCGAATGAACTTTTCGCGGCACACTACTTCAGCGTGATGCTGGCTGAGCCAGTCCATACCGATTATAACATCGAAACTTCCCAACTTCATGTGAATGAGGTCAACTGGAAAATCGTGATCGTTTAGAGTGAGGGTACAATTGCGTATAATAGAATTTAATGAAACGGGTTTTCTGTTAGCAACTTCCACCGTTAGAGATTCCATGAGTTTAACACGAGTTTGGTTGAGGATAGGTTCAAATTCTAAGAACACAAAACTCTTATCCGTGCCAGTATCGAATAACATGGATGCATAACTACCATTGATGAGAAACGTACCGTTGACCACGTTGTTGTCAGCCCTAGCTTGGTTGGCATTGATGTTGAAAGCTCTTCCTCTGGCAGGTGGAGGAGCTTGGTTAGCTTGGTTTACTGGGTTCGCTTGGGCTTGAGCATGGATGATGTTCACTAAGCGTGGACAAGTGTTTCTGAAGTGGTTTGGGTCCCCACAGTTGTAACAAGCTCGCATGGGTTGCATCATGGGGTAGTTGGGTTGGTAGTAGGATTGGGCTATGTGTTGTGCAGATGGTAGAAGTAAGGGTTGTTGGGCTTGACCCACTATCTGATGGTGGGTTTGGGTTGGGGGCTGATTGCGGTTCATTCGTTGAAGAGTGCGACAAGTTTGAATGGTGTGACCCGCACGACCACAGCTGGTGCAATGTTGGCAAAGAGTTTCGGGAGGGTGATGGTATTTACAACGGTTGCATTTTGGGTGTGGGCCGGTGTATGGCTTTTTAAATGGTGCAGCTGAGGGAGCAATTTGGGTGATTGGTGCAGCGGTGATAGGAGGGTTGGTTTGAGTGACAGCAAAATTCTTGTTGTTTCGTTTCCTCTTTCCATCAAACTTTGAGGAGGAGACTGAGTGGTTTGTAGTTGAGGTCTCTATGGGTGCTTTCTTCTTCTCATCTCTAAATTTGCCGTTTCGGATGCGATTCTCAGTGAGTTCGGTAGCTAATTCCATTGCGGCTTCAAGTGTTGCAGGCGAAGTGCTTAAAACCGAGTCTTGAATTTTCGAGGGAAGGCCTCGGATGTAATGTTCAACCAAGCGGTACACGGGGGTGAACAAATTTGGGATCATCTGGTTCAGTTCTAGAAATCTCTTGTTATAGGAAGTGTGATCTCCTTCCTTTTGTTTTAGCGCGTGGAATTCATCTTCCAACTTTTTGATTTCGCTTCTTGGACAGAAGCGTCTGGTCATGAGTTCCCTTAACTCTTCCCATGTTAAGGCCATGGCATCTTCAACTCCTCGTTTACCCTTTTCCGTGTTCCACCAGGTAAGGGCTACCCCAAACAGTCTTCCAGTTGCATAACTTACCTTGCGATCCTCGGGACAATCGCAATTGGGGAAAGGGTTTTCCATTTATTCAAACCAGTGAAGGAGGGCGGTAACACCTTCGGTCCCTTCATATTTTGGGGATCGCAAGATTTGAAGTGTTTGTAGGAGCATTTTTTGGAGGGAGGGTTGGCGACGCTCTGGTCTTCTTGATTGGGAGGGTTGATGGGATTTGCGGTGAGAGCTTGTTGAACTTGAATCACGATGTCAGGAAGCACTGCGGCCATTTGTTTAGCAATTTGTGTGGCCAAGCGTTCATTTGATCTTCCTGACTTTCTACCTCCACGTAGTTGCCTAGCCGACATCTACAGGAACATACATAGGAAGATTGTGAGTTTAAGAAGTTTCTAGGTGTCATGTGTCGTTAAAAGAATGAAAAATAACATAACTGACAATAATGCAACTACATCCATAGGATGTCTTGGGTTTGCTCATGTTTGGGCCTCCAATGTCCCCCATACCATCGCCTGTGTAGTCATGTGGGCCCCCATGACTATTGGGCTTGGTATGATTCACATTGGTGTTGGCGGATTAACACTCGTACCACCCGAATGAAAATCGGAAAATATAATTGCGAGATGTATGGTAGGAGGGTGTCCAGGTGTAGACACAATGACAACTCAAAGTGGGGTTAGCTCACACGACGTTTGGTATACCATGCTTTGGCCTAATAGGTCCTTCGTACTCTCATCGTTAGTCCCCAGGTAGGCAAACTGGTCCTTTATTTTGGATTTATACGAATGCCAAGCCTAGACAGGACGTTCCGACTACCGGTACTCGTACCCTTCCAGTTACTACATGCCCGTCATGAGAACTCACTTTGATGTGATTTGAAAATACAAAAATCATTGCAAAAATCATGGTAATCGTGAGGTGTGTTCTCTCATGGATATGATATGTTATGAGGATATGATTCATGATGAGCATTGTATAATATTATGTATTTGTGAGCATGCTTGCATAACATTGAGTGTAACAATAAATATAAAGCATATAAACATCATGAATTTTGTATGTAACGCATAAGCAATTTAAAATTTTAATCAACTATAGTATAGGCTCTAAGGGTCTAATAACCTATCCTATATCCCTATAGTCATGGCTCTGATACCAATCTGTCACACCCCGACCCGCAGCGGAATAAGAGTCGGGGCATAATTGGGTTATCACCAAAGCTCATGATATTTACTAAAATGTTTCATATTTATTAAATTCAAATTACAACTTAAATATCCAAAACAAAATTCATACAATTACAAGAAATTGAAACTATATAATTATTCCAAAGCTTAAACTTGTTTATTCTTCTAGGCCTTCCTATGTGTTTCTTGTCTCAGCTGGATCACCTGTATCATGTGTAAAATGGGGGATATTTTGGGTCAACAAAAGTTGGCGAGTGAACCTTGATAAAACATTGTAACTAATTTCTTGATTTATTTAATAAGGAAAATTTGTGTAATAATCACATGTGAGCAAACATATATAGATAAACAAACACAAACCACTTTGGATGAGTATATGATATGAATGATGATGAATGTGAGATCAAGGCTCAATCAAACGGAGCCGATCTTATGAGGCACCTGATGCTCAACCCGTCTCCCACGGGGAACTGATGGGCCTAATGATGTGCGTGCACTGAAAATGATAAATCCAATCTACATATAATCCACACAACAATTGATACACATTTGATACACATTTGATCACGGATATGATGTATGCACAAGTGTTTAAATACGATAAAAGAATTATACGACACATGACACCCCAAAACATGATTAAAACGGGGAATTGGTAGAGATTCACTCACATTGGGTGCGTTCTTTGATCACGATGAACGCGCACGAATTTGTGATGCAATCGACGAGGGAAGAACTAACCTAGATAATAACAAAATGATTCGATAAATAAATAAATTTTATTTGAGATTAATATTTTTAATTAGTGTTCTTAAATGGGATTTTTAGATTTATTTTTGTGAGTTTAAGGAAATTTTCTAACTTTTATAATCTTATTTTTAAGTATTTTTAAATAATTTTCCAATTAAATAAATAAATAAAAAGAAATAAAAAAAGTTGACTTTTTGACCG
Organism: Scalesia atractyloides; assembly: GCA_947069175.1. Taxonomy (NCBI): domain Eukaryota; kingdom Viridiplantae; phylum Streptophyta; class Magnoliopsida; order Asterales; family Asteraceae; genus Scalesia; species Scalesia atractyloides. The sequence goes on along the minus strand of CAMTDV010000028.1, from coordinate 84,442,427 downwards.
TTGACCGTTGACCGTTGACCGGGTCTTGACCGGTCACACTGTGTTTTCTATGCGCTAAGTGAGGTTCGAACTCGGGACCTCTCGTATACGTGCACGCAGCTCTACCAACTGAGCTACGTGTCTAACCCGAAATATTCTCTGTTTTAATTATATTTATATACTAATTAATTTTAAACTTATTTGGTTTTTATTAAAAATGATTTATATGGCCGAACCGGTTGCAGAGAGCCGGAGTCGAACTCGGGTCCTTCGGTTCGAGTGCGCACAGCCCAACCAGTTGGGCTGTGTGTCTAATCTGTTTAACTAATGGATTTTATTACTCTTATAAACATTCTATGACTTGATCTGATTGAGTTCTAAAAATGTTGGTTTTATTTCTGAAAGTCGGTAACGTGTGCGATTCGAACCCGGGACGTGTGTATTGTTTGTGCACACAGTCCACCGCTGGACTGTGTGTCTAACCCGTTTGAATATCCAATTTTAATTATACTAATACTTATATTCGACTTCATCTTCTTCGTTTATAAGAACACAGAACAGTGAAATCCGACTGTTCTGTCTAATCGATCGACAACACTTATAATTAATTGAAATGAAATAGATAAAGGAGATTACGGAACAAGATGTACCAGAACAGAATGTTTTCTTCAGATTTCCGGCAAGAGTCGTCGGCTCTAATTTGTGATTTTTGGTTGAGTGGACTTTTTAAACAGTTTTGATTATTGGTTTGAACAATTAAAGTATAAATCAAAAGATAGCAGAGAAGTTTAGACAGTTATACCGACTGATGAATGAATACGGTTTTCTGATTATTGATTCCGGCAGGATTCCGGCGAAAATGAAAATCTCCGGCGACGGGCTTTGAAAGGACTAAAGCTTCGAAAGAGTGTGCGATTCCGAGCGAAAGGTTTACATGAGGTTTGAGTGAGTATTTATAAGGAAGAACTGGATGAATTGGGTCCGAATTTGAGTCTTGATTCGCGGTCAAAGGTTTCCAGCGGTTATGACCGAAATTGACTGCCGGCGACGGTTATGATTGATGTCGTGATCAGTTATGCGCTTCAGTCAAAGGAAAAACAGCCAAGATTGCGGAGTTAAGTCTTTTTTCCGGCGATTTCGCGTTCTGAGTGCGCGGTGATTTCCGGTTTTGAATTCGGGTTTACTTTAAGTATTATTTATTTCAGTATTGATACAAAGAAGGTGTGTGGCGGAGTGGTGTGCTGTGTGCTTGTGCATACGGGTGACCCGGGTTCGAAACCCGGCGTCTCCATTATTTTTTTAATTAACTGTTTTTTTGTTATTTAACAATTATGGTTTAAAATTCTAATATATATATATTAATTATGTATTGTTTAAAATTTATCTGAGCAATAAATACGCAACGAAAAATTTTAACTGAGTATTTGATTAATAAACGAAGCGGGTTTTGAAACCCGTTTTTCGACGAATGTTACACGACTTCCCTTATATAGCCCACCAAAGTTTCCCCGCGCATTGCTGGAGAATCAGGGGTCTCTCCCGCGTGGCGCAACAACAGCCTATTAGGGCTAGGTGAGCCTTGTCACCTGCATAGCCTTGCCACTTGCCGCGAAATGGTGCCACGTGGTCTGGTACTCTCCCACGCATCGCGAGAGATGTAGGGGATTCTCTCGCGTGGCGCTTGGGATGTCCAATATTGAATTTTCGTTTTTCACGCTAGCTCTCGACGTGCCTGTTTGTAGTTTCGATCTGGGTTCTTTCTAGGGTATTTTGGGAGTTTTTACAGTTTACCATGGCCCGTGCCTTCCAGGCACGCCCCATGCCTCGTGAACCAGTTGTAACAGGTCACTTGGGCAAGCACGGGGCGTGCCTCGACCTCAGCAGCCAGTAAATATATGCCATTTCCATCATTTTTCTTTGCTCATCTTCTGCACTACACACTTTTCTTCTACCCCACTACCTATTGTCATTGTAATTATTAGTAAATATTCAAGAATCATTAGTGTAATCAAGCTTTTTATGATTTATATAATCTTTTCAAGTTTGGTAACAACAAGTTCCATGGCCATTCTTAGCTAGATTTTTGAGAGTGTTTGGGGGAAACTTACCCCCTTGATATTGAGTTAACTAAGGAAGATCATGGGTGAGTAAGGTGTGTGTGTTAGTGACTTTAATTAATTAATAGTTTATTGAAAGTGAGTTAAATGGATCATTTGTATTTCAGGCCAATCCTTAAAATCTACCAATAATCTTGTGACACCATTAACCTGGGTCGTCCATATTTTCTGTGTCTATTTGAAGTCAAAACATATTGATGCTCTTAGTGAAAGTTAAATGTTTTGGATGGGACTTCGGGATGGGTAAGCACTTGCCTTTGGGCGGAGATAACTCCAAAATGTAAAGGACTTGGTTTCTATAAAAGTAACTACCTTAGGGGAATTGATGACTCACCGACAGACTAATAGTGATAAGTAATATAAACCCCTTAAACTATCTCGTTTATTAGTACTAAAATCGGCCTCGAGTTGGTGTTTCTCTGCTAATTCAAAGCGACACGTTTGAGTGTGTTAGGATTTCGACCTAGATACTGTACAACATTACGCATTAACACACATAGTTCCTCGTTTGACAATCGAGCCCTTGTTACCCCATGGTAAGAGCTAGTTAACGAAGCACCAAGAGGTATGTTGATCCTAAACACCCGCTTTTCCTATAATTGATTACTACCTTTTTATTTCCCTCTTATTTTTTGAGCCATTTTTAAAACTTTTACTTATGGGTTTGACTAGACGTTAACAAAGACTTGGTACTAGAACTCCTGTGTCCTTGGATGACCTAGGTATCTTACCATCGCTATATTACGCCAACGATGGGTGTACTTGTCCAACATGAGTTGTAGTGTGATAGTATTAAATTGTGTTATTTTAGATATTAAAACTTGAACCAATGCATAAAACAACAAAAGTAGCCATCTTTTTATAAGCACACCGAATCATGTCAGTATCCCCGCCAATAGTCCCACCTTTAAGGCTATTTTTTCTTATTGGGCTTTCGTTATAAAAAATTCTAACGTCCTTTGTTTTTTAATTACCTAGAAATACACATCGTGTTAAACAGTCGACCAGTTTGTGTAACTGATTATGGACTAATCATCATCCATAATGTGAAATATTAAGATATACATGTCACCAAGTATGTTATCAAGTTATGTTTTCTAACAATATTTATCAAGTTAACTTTTTTTTCAAAAAGAGTGTATCTAGAAAACTTTTAGCCAAATAGGTATAGCTATTAAATAATTAACTGACTTAAATGTTTGTGATTTCATAATTTGAAGTTTGTAACATCAAAATTTCTTATTTCTTTCAAATAATGCAACATGTTCTTTATGGATTTTCATCAGTAATTGTGTTATTAATATGCTATCTAGGTTGGTTAAATAATGGCTTGATATAGAATGTAAGTTTAATTTCTAGTGATGGTGAAGTTGATTGTGGAGCGCGTCATTGTGTGGGAAACGTTTCAAAGACCTTGGTGCAAGGTGTCGCTCTCAGATTGGACGAATCGTAACGTGTCACATCACTCTCTGATTGCTCATGACACGTTGGTGGTTGATTGTAATAAAGAGTTGATCCTAGTATAAATATGATATGGGTCCCTGATAATACATATGAGTCAAGCATAGAGTTACGCATAGAGGTGGAAGTACCGAGAGTGAATGAATCGAGCATTGAGAGAAAAGAAAGGTTTGGAATCATCGATTCAAAAATTAGGAAAGATCGATTGATCCATTACGTACATGGATCATAGAATGATCAATCAATAGAGAGAAAGATTAATGCAGGAGATTTGGTCTGGGAAAACGTTCATCATTTTTCTTGGTGGCCGAGCATCATTTACTCTGTACTCTCATCGACAAAGTTCTTTAGCCGTTAATTTTTAATGTTTTGAGTACGGATGTTATTGTTTTTAACTTAGATTGTTGTTTTATGTACAGGATCGTAAGAGAGTTGAATCTTTGGGCACAATCACAAAGTTTGATGATTTGCATTTTGTCGAGAATGACTTGGCGTTCAAACCAAAGGTCAAATTTATAAACTATTTAAGGGTTGGGCGATCCATAAGGTGACTACAGTCAAGTGTTAACATCCATATGTGAAGGCACACCTGAGTTTGATGTGCATAGTGTTGGATATTTTAGTGTAATTTGAGATTGCGTATGACGTTCAAATAAGAGTGCACGCTTATTTGAATCTCATCGGGACTAACGGGGGATCCAAGGGGGCAGCCCCCCTGGGAGCAGGGTCCAATGGGCGGCAGCCCCTGGCTGGGGTCGAGCTTGGAAATTTTTTATTTTGGACAAAAGTCCTTTATCAAAAATGCATCAGAAATTGAATTTCGGGCTAAATATGAACTTTTGGAAACTTAAGGGACTAAAGGTGTTTTTGTTCAAAATTGAAACTCTAAGCAGTTGTGAAAAACTGAAAATACGCTCCCAAATTTTTCAGAGAAGACACTGGACGAATTTTGATTCGAAACAAGAAGGAGTTTAAGAGAAAGAAAGGCCAAGTCTTATGGTGACGATTTTCAACTGTACTTAGTTGAAGGATCTAGGATTGATATTAATTTTCAATATCAATATTGTTTCAATGTTGATGAGGATCCTAAGACATATGGTGAAGCAATGGCTTCAAGGGATGTTTCATTTTGGAAAGAAGCCATCCAAGATGAAATGGGCTCTATTTTGCAAAATAACACTTGGAAATTGGTGGATTTACCTCCTGGTTGTAAACCATTGGGAAGTAAATGGATCTTCAAGAGGAAGATGAAGGTGGATGGTACTATTGATAAATTCAAAGCCAGATTAGTAATCCAAGGGTTTAGACAAAAGGAGGGTACTGACTTCTTTGATACATATGCTCCTGTAGCAAGGATATCCACCATTAGATTATTATTAGCACTTGCTGCTATACATAATCTTGTAATTCACCAAATGGATGTGAAAACTGCATTTCTAAATGGTGAATTAGATAAGGAGATTTACATGAAACAGCCAGAAGGGTTTGTTATACCTGGAAGTGAAAACAAGGTGTGTAAACTAATTAAATCTCTTTATGGTTTTAAGCAAGCACCCAAACAGTGGCATCAAAAGTTTGATGAGATTGTATTGTCTAATGGTTTTGCTTTAAACCAAGCAGATGAATGTGTTTATAGCAAGTTTGGTGTTTCTGGAAACGGGGTCTTGATCTGTTTGTATGTAGATGATATGCTGATTTTTGGCACTAACCAAGATAAAGTCAATAGAACAAAAGAATTGTTATCATCTATGTTTGCTATGAAAGATATGGGGGAGGCTGAGGTGATTTTAGGTATTAAAATCAAACGTGAGAACATGGGCATTTCAATCTCTCAATCACACTATATTGAGAAGATCTTGAACAAGTTCAATTTCAAGGATTGTTCTCCCGCAAGTACTCCTGTTGATCCTAGTCTGAAGCTATTACATAATAAAGGCATTGCAATATCTCCACTTGAGTACTCAAGAGCGATTGGATCACTTATGTACGCTATGATCTGCACCAGACCAGATATAGCGTATGCTGTTGGAAAACTTAGTAGGTTTACTAGCAATCCTAGTACTCATCACTGGCAAGCACTAGGTCGAGTATTCAAATACTTGAAAGGAACCATGGATTATGGTCTAACTTACATTGGATTTCCTTCGGTGATTGAAGGATATTCAGATGCAAGTTGGATAAACAATAAGGAAGATCATTCTTCCACAAGTGGTTGGGTATTCCTACTTGGGGGAGGTGCCATTTCTTGGGCTTCGAAGAAACAAACTTGCATAACTGATTCAACAATGGAGTCTGAGTTTGTAGCATTAGCCGCAGCTGGCAAAGAAGCTGAGTGGCTAAGAAACTTGATGTATGAGATTCCATTGTGGCCAAAACCAATGGCTCCCATTTCTATAAGGTGTGATAGTGAAGCTACACTGGCTAAGGTGTATAGTCAAGTGTATAATGGCAAGTCAAGACACTTAGGTGTGACACATAGCATGGTTCGTGAGCTCATCATGCATGGTGCGATTTCGGTTGAGTATGTGAGAACTCAACATAACTTAGCTGATCACTTAACCAAAGGGTTAACTAGAGATCTCGTGAAAGGATCAGCTGTGGGATTAGGGTTAAAGTCCATCTGAAAACTCTCATGTTAAGATACCCAATTCCCACCTAATATGACGTTAGGTGCAGAATTCAATGTGGAAAGCTTAACATCTAGAGTTTGGAATACAACATTAAAATTATCCCAAAGGTATGTGTTTAGATTTGCAAGTTAAGTAAGGTTGAGGTATATCTTCTTAATAGCTCTTTTGAAAAATTGCATTTGCAGGTGCAAGAGTAAAAGAGCTACCTATATGAGCATGAAGTTTAGCTGCTTCAAGAAGCTTGGGCTTGGCTTTGATATGCTTATGAAGGATAAGGACATAGGCTAGAAAAGATAGTGTCAAGTTAGATCTATGTATGTAAACTAATGTGTATATTATCATTTCATATGTATATTAAGGGTTCAATCCTTAGAGACACCCTTAAATTCGAATATTTGGAATGTGTAATATACTAATATGAAATTCAATCGTCACGACATTTCATTTATGCATTAGTTTGTTTGATTGCTGTGAACAAGTTAGGTAATTCTTGATTAAAACTAAAATGGGGGAGGTATGTTGGATATTTTAGTGTAATTTGAGATTGCGTGTGACGTTCAAATAAGAGTGCACGCTTATTTGAATGTCATCGGGACTAACGGGGGATCCAAGGGGGCAGCGCCCCTGGGAGCAGGGTCCAAGGGGCAGAGCCCCTGGCTGGGGTCGAACTTGGAAATTTTTTATTTTGAACAAAAGTCCTTTATAAAAAATGCATCAGAAATTGAATTTCGGGCTAATTATGCACTTTTGGAAACTTAAGGGACTAAAGGTGTTTTTGTTCAAAATTGAAACTGTAAGCAGTTGTGAAAAGATGAAAATACGCTCCCAAATTTTTCAGAGAAGAAGACGAATTTTGATTCGAAACAATTCCTCCAAAATCTCACAATCAAAAATTGCCATACAAAAATCTAGAATTTTTCTGATTTTATCGATCAAAGATTGGTAACCACTCCAATTGTTTGATCTGATAGTGATTACACGACTTCAGAGTTATCCAAGTATTTACGAATTATTCCTACACATAGCAATGAGAGAGCTTCATTGCAGCTAATGGTTTTCGATACCACCTTGGCAATGCATCATCAGATGATGCAGCTCTGGTAATGAGCAACGGAGATATGGTACACTCAGAATGCAGGAGAAGTAGACGGCGACCGGCTAAAGAAGCCGGAGGGAGACGTTGACCATCCTGGGTTTTTATAATTACAAAGTTTTTTTTTTGTGGTATAGTGATTAATAATATGTGTGTTAGATGAACATTCATCATCTTAAATAAAAGATTATGAGTTTGTATATTTTGATTCTTGGACGATTAACCATTTTGCGGAACAAAGTGAATTAAATGTCACACCCCGAACCGCAGCGGAAATGGTGATCGGGGCATGATTGGGTTTTCATCAAAGCTCATGACATTTATTATAATGTTTCATATTTATTATTTCTTTTTAAAGGAGAATCATTACGATCAATCATACCAGTACAACATGTTCTATACATTTTTCAAGACTTCATTATTTTTCTTCTAAGACAAATTCCTATGTGTTCCTTGCTTCAACCTATCCACCTGTATCATGTGTAAAAATGGTTTTTGGATCAACAAAAAGTTGGCGAGTGAATCCTATGAAAAAACATTTAAACATGTTTACTGTATCGATTATAAAATAAAGTGCATAACCACATATGAGTAAACGTAAGTGTAAATTAAATCACAAATCACATAATATTAATTAATACACACGCACACACCAAATGTTTGTTTTTGAGGCACACGTTGTTCAACTCGTCTCCCACGAGGAACTGATGGGCCTAATGAATGATTTTGAGGCACGCGTTTGTTCAATACGGAACTGAGTGGGCCTAATGAATAATTTGCACACAACTTGACAATATGTAATACATCACAACAAACAATATTTACATTCTAAGTTTAGATCATATAATGGTAATGGCACGAGTTTGAATAAGCGAATTAATTTAAGTGACACATGATACACCCCAAAACATGAATAAAAAGGGGAATTTGTAAGAATTCACTCACAGTGGTTGCGTTTTCTTGGATTGATGATGAATGCGCACGAATTTGGATTTAACACGAGAGAAACTAACCTAAATAATAACATAATGGTTCGGTAAATAAATGGATTTTATTTGAGATTAATAATTTTAATTCATAACCTTAATAGGATTTCTAGATTTATCTTTGTGAGTTTAAGGACATTTTCTAACTTTAAAAATATTATTTTTAAGTATTTTTAAATAATTTTCTGATTAAATAAATAAATAAAAAAAATTGATTTGAACCGTTGACTTTGACTGCTGACCGGTCTGATTGTGTTTATTATGTGCGCTGAGTGAGGTTCGAACTCGTGACCTCCCGTACGCGTGCACGCAGCTCTACCAACTGAGCTACGTGTCTAACCCGAAATATATTGAAATTTAATTATACATATACACATACTAGAGCTAACATATGTTTATTTAATTTAATAAGGTTTAGATAATTTCAGGGGCGGTGTAACTAACCGGATTCGAACTCGAGACCTTGGCTTCGTGTTGCACACAGCCCGACCAATTGGGTTGTGTGACTAACCCGAAGGATATAAGATTTTTATTAATTTATATATTTACTAGATTATTTCGTTAACTGGTTTTAAAAAGGTTGTGTATAATTGGCGAACCGGAAAGCATGTACAGACTCGAACTCGGTATCTTTATGTTTCAAATGCACACAGTCCACCACTGGACTGTGTGTCTAACCCGATACAAATCCCATTTTTAATTATACTTATAAACTACTCGCTGTTCATCTTCTTCGTTTTTATGAAACCGGGAATCAACCCGACTGTTTAATCAATCATTCTTATTGATTTGGTTGATTGATCAGTACTGTTAACGAAATAATTTAAACAGAAAGAATTAAAGGTGCTGTACCGAACAGTTGTGATCTCGGATGAAGTTCCGGCGGCTGAGGTTAACTCCGGCGAAGTTTATCTTGCGACAGAGGCTCTATCAAAGTTTGAGGTGAGTGTGGTGCTTTCTGTCTGAGCTCTAGAAGTCTTATTTTAGAGTAAGGCAGAAGAGATGAAATGGGTTCGGTTTTCCGGCGACCTGCAGAGAATTCCGGCGATGTTTCAGAAACAGCAAAATTGCACAGAGGGTAAGGATTGAGAGCTTGCGCGAGTTGGTTTGGATGATTAGAGTCGGTATTTATAGAGTTATAACATCCTGCCTTTAATTATTTCGGTTTCAAGATTTCCGGTTAAGTCTCTCCGGCGGTTACGTCTGGAATTGACTGTAGACGTCGGTTATAACCGATGTCGTTGACGGTTACAGCGTTTTAGTCAAAAGGAGAATGGCTGAACTCACGGATTGCCGGATTTTCCGGTGATTGCGAGTTCCGCCGCGCTGATACCCGGTTTTTGAATTCGAGTTTTAATTTAAGTGTTAATTGTTTTCAGTATTATTCCAAAGTTAGCGTGTGGCGGAGTGGTGTGTTGTTTACTTGTTGAACCGGTTGACCCGGGTTCGAAACCCAGCAGCCTCAAATATTTTTTTATTCTCTTATTTTTATTATTTATTAATTATGTTTTAAAATTCTAACAATGTTATTAATTATGAATCGTTTAAAATTAAAATAACCAATATATACGCGACGAAAATTATGACTTACTATTCGGTTAATAAACGAAGCGGGTTTGGATAACCCGGTTTTTTACGGATGTTACATTAAATCTGGTGGCACTTATCTAATTGTATAACCTTGGACTCCGTTATTCTGGTTTAGGACCGGCTATAGCAAACTAAATTCATAGTGTTTTTCTAAAGCATAAAAACTGATCTTCAATTACTTGCAATGTATAATGTGAGATGCAAGTAGATAGGACACACTGAAGGAAAAACTTATGTTTAAGATATTATATTATGTTCTTTAGGTGTAATAATCACTTTTAAAAACAACCGAAAAAAGGCAATATGAAAAGATTAAGGAATCATGACGAACCAAGATGAAGAACCAATGGATTTGATAGAATAGTCTCTCTTGATTTCCTTGACATTCTTTTTGCCAACATACAAAATCAGTGACACTTGAATAAATAACCAAAAAATAATGCAATTGCCATGGTGAGCAAAAGGATAGGTACTCTTACCAATGAAATGATCTCAATGCTAGTTCTGTGGATTATATTTGCATCAGTTCTTGTAAACTGCATGTTTGCAATCAATTTGCCTCAAAATGTGGTCAAAGTTTGACTCACATTGCCTCCTTAAGTTATTTGTCTATTTGAAAACAACTTAAACCAACATTATAAGTGAAATAGGACCCTACTAAAACATACAATTAAAAATAAATAGGATGTCCCAATACATATACCGAATTAATTTTCTTTTTGGTAAAATATGGGCCTAATCTTTTCGTCCCAAAGCCTGCTGTTCAGTTCCATCAAATTGCCCGCTCAATAAGGATCAACTAAGTTTTCATTTTCAGCCCAAAACAAATTAATAATAACCCGTGTATTCTCCACTCCATATTTGAGGTGCATAAACCCGTTAATTTTAATAACCGGTTCGGTTAATCGGTTATAACGGTTAATTTGACTTTTTGACTTTAACTAGTTAATGTTTTAACCGTTTTTTAACTGATCTAGTTAATTACTTTAACTGGTTATTTTGCTTTTTTTTTTGAAATTTTCGGTTTTTCTATCGCTTAATCGATCTATCGGTTAAAGAAACGACTAAAAACCCGATTAGTAACCGGTTCCTATACTAATACTTATAATCGGTTACTAACATACGTTAAAAATAACCACTAACTGGTTATTTCTAAATCAGTTATTAATCGGTTACGGTTTTAATTTATAACCGGTTACAGTTAATTAACCGGTTATTTTGTGCACCTCTACTCCATATAGCAAGAGCACCATAAATATTCTTTTTATTGTGTGGGTTTGTTACACGAATCAAAACGAATTGTAAAGTATTAATTTCCTTCATATTTTTTAGTCTGATTAAGTGCAAGTATGCAACCATTTGGTTTAAATTTATTAAAACTATAGTGCATAAAAATGAGCTTTGACCTATTGACCATTTATATTTTTAACATTTCTTCTTGCCTTTATTTTACTTCAATTTCATATTAGCTCATTATGATAATATTAATATACTAAATATTTGATTAGCATACAAATAAACTTATATCAAATACACATATCAAACCTTCCCAATTTATCTTTTTTTTTTCGTCCTGAGAAAAGCTGAAGTATAAAAATCATAATCAACATGTTACTTCCATTCATACGTTAACGGCCATTTAAGCTATTTAATATATACACGAGGTTTCTTCAATGCCAATACTTAAGAACTTGTGATTATGCGCTATTGAAACAATTAATTTTTTTTACAGTCTCATAGTCTAATCAATCTAGTAGGCCTTTAACTTCCCACTGGGCCTTCTATTGTCCAGCCCAATTATCTTCCTTTGGCCCGTATCACGAGTAAATCGATTCTCCATAAGGATTCAGCCTGTGAGTTTTGACTTTTGAGGTTGTTAATTTTTTGAGTCTTGATCCAATTCGATTTTCATACTAAAATAATTTGGAAGATTGAGAGAAGCTGTTGAATGGTAATATTTTGATTTGGAAAATTATGCAGAAAAACCTAATCAGATGTAGCCTCGCTTTAGATATTGAATATTATTTAATATGGTGATTGCTTCGTATCTAGGTGGTTTAATAATTGCTTAATATAGGATTGCGAGTGAAATGTTTAAAGTATTCTTGGTGCAACATGTCATTCTATTATTGAATGAATAGCATCGTGTCACTTTTGATTTCACATGATGAGTTGGCAATTGAGTGTGGAACGTGTCATCGTCAATGAAATGTGTCAAAGTCCCATCGTGCAATGTGTCACTCTATGATGGCACGATGTCACATTTTGATTGGAACAATGCGTTGGCAATTCATTTTAATAAAGTGTCTAGGTGGAAACGGTTTTCAAATGAGTTCTCGGTATAAAAACATGAATTTGGGCTGCACTCATAATACACATGAGTTGTTGGAAATTAATTGTAACAAGGAATCTAGGTGGAAAAGGTTTTCAAATGAGTTTTTCTTGGCATAAAGCACGAAATTGGGGTGCGTGATAATACATATGAGTTATTGGCAACTGATTTTAATAAAGAATCTAGTTGGAAAACGTTTTCAAATAAGTTGTTCTTGGTATAAAGCATAATATAATTTGTCAAAATAATGTATTCTTGATTTCATTGATCATAATTAAGAGATTGTTTTGGTTAAAATTTAACATTTTAAGGGAATTGTATAATGAAAGAATATAAAGTATGGTGGTTTTTTATATACAAAAAGTTGTTAAGGAATTTTACGAGACAAAAAAGAAATTATGTTGGTTTTTATTTGAAAAAAAAGTGAAGGGACTTTTACAAGAAAAAAAAAGTATGATGGTTTTTTATATGAAAGAAAGTGGAGGAATTTTTATGAGAAAAAATAGAAATTATATTGGTTTTTTATGATATTTGTCGGTATAAGTCGTTGGTTTTATTCTCAATTTTTACTTTTGAGTTCATCCACGTACTTACCCTCTCTCTTTCGTGTCTTTTCTTTTTTATTTCTTTGCTCTTTATTTAACAACACGTAGGGCGACCCTAGGAGTGGGTGAGCCGTATTCCTGGCCGGGGCCCTTTTCCTTGGGGCACTAAATTCGTGTGTGTATATATATGTGTAGAAAAAGTATATCATACAATATGCCTTGACGTACGAAGCGTATGCAATATCAATTCCGCATGTTATGTTAAAAAATGAAAATCACATGTTGAAAAAAAATGAAAATCGCATGTTCAAAAAAAAATGAAATCACATGTTTATAAAAACCAACTTTCGCAAGTATAAAAAAAACAAAATTCACATGATTTAAAAAAAATACCAAAATCGCATGTTACAAACCAATTTTCACATGTTAATATTGAATCTCGTACGCTGTGTACGTTAAGGCATTTTGTACAATAACTGCCCCCCCTCTCTCTCTATGTATATATATATATATATATATATATATATATATATATATATATGTAACATTTGTAAAAATCGGGTCTCCAAAACCCGCTCCGTTTTGTAATCAAATACCAAGTTATGAAAGTACATTAATTAGTTATGATTATTTTGAGTTTAAACGTTACATAATTTATAAATAAACTAAACTATAAAAATTATATTTGATAAAAAGTTAAAATAAAATAAATAGAAAACATGTGTAGCTGCCGGGACTCGAACCCGGGTCAGCTGGGTCTCAACGACTTATCATCTTGTCCCCAAACCACTCCGCCACCAAGTGTTTTCTGTTAACTTTAGGAGAGCAATTGGATCTTATACGCAAACTCAAATCAACCGTTGATGCCACCTGAATAACGGAAATCGGCAAACCGATCGCCAAATCATTTCGACTTCATCTGGCCAACTTATAACCGATGTATTTCGGTTTCTAATTAAGTCCGAATTGAATGAACATAAAGTTTCATCATTTCCGGTATTTGAAACCGAAAACTTATCAAACTCTGATTTAATTCAAGTTCTGATCTTTTGCGCGATTCATAACTATCACAACAACACTCAATTTCATTTTCGTCAAGTTTCTGAACCGTAAGATTCTCTGAATCAGATCGCCGGAAATTTTCTGCAACTCACCGGAAAACCGGGACTCACATTCTCACGGTAATTCCTTCGACTCTTTTTGTTTAAAACATGTGATTAGTCAATCTCTAACACAACTCCATCATCAGAATCAATCTTAGCCAATGTTTATCGGAAATCTTACCTTCGCCGGAAAGTTCCTGAGATTGCCGGAATCCCACTGTGAACTGGTAAGATATTCTGCACTTCTTTTAAACCTTGTTTAGGTGATTTAACGTTGTGAATAATCGATCCACACTGTTAATTGGTTCAACAGTCAGAGTTCATTTCCAGCACCGACGAACCTTCGCCGGATTTCTGTGATTATCTTTAATCGGTATTTCTGTTCTTTAAACTCTCTCCATTCCTTACACTTGAATTATTGTTAATGTCTAAGATCGTTGTAAATCACAAAATCAAACTTAACCAGTCGAATTACGATGACCATGTAATCCGACGAAGAAGATGAAGCTATTTCAGAATATAAGAGAAATTAAAATCCGGATTATAAACGGGTTAGACACACAGTCCAGCGGTGGACTGTGCGCAAATTTTATATTCACGTCCCGAGTTCGATCCTTACTACGCACACGCCTTACGTAATAACATTCCTTTTTAAACATGAACTAACCCGGGTTAAAAACAGGTAGTTGTTAAGTATAATATAAATCAAGAATATAACCGGGTTAGACACACAGTCCAACGGTGGACTGTGTGCAAAATAAACTTCACGTCGCGCGTTCGAATCCTGTCCCGAGCACCGGTCCCTGGAATTAAAATGTTTTTGTAAAATAAAGGAATTTTCGGTTAAATCCAATAAGTATATAAATATAATTAAAACTGAGTTTCTAACGGGTTAGTCACGTAGCTCAGTTGGTAGAGCTACGTGCACGTGAACGGAAGGTCGCCGGTTCGAATCCCGCTTGGCGCAGCATTTACCGCTGACCGAACCGGTCAACGGTCAACAGTAAAATAATAATATTTTTTTATATATTTATTTGTTTATTTTAATTTAAAAATCAATTAAAAATACTTAAAAATAACCTTTTTAAAGATAGAAAATAGCCACAAACTCACAAAAATATATCTAAAAATCCTATTAAAATCCTTAATAAAATCCATCCATTTAATATATTTTCCATTATTATTTAGGTTAGTATTCCTCGTCGACTCGCTCGTCTAAATCGTGCGCATCTCACCATCTCCAATCCAACGCACCCAATGTGAGTGAACCTTTCAAATTCCCCGTTTTAATCACGTTTTGGGGTGTATCATGTGTCTTTGTTTATTTACATATTATAACGAAATTATTGTGCATACATCATAACATGACATGTGTATTAGTTTGTTGCTGTTAAGTAGTCATTATTAGATGCAAATTATTATTTCAGTACATGCAATTGCCGAGGCCGCAGCTCCCCATCCATCGAGGTTGAGCTTGATCCCCATTTTATTATGCGGTTGATCTTGGCGTGCCCGCACGATCGGCTCCGTTTGATTGAGCCTTGATCGGTCATTTCACTTTACATTTCAATACATGCAATACGCTCGGCTCCGTTTGATTGAGCCTTGAGTGCACAGTTCAATTTACATTTCCAGTTCATGCAATACGTTCGGCTCCGTTTGATTGAGCCTTGAGCGCACAGTTCAATTTACATTTCCAGTTCATGCAATACGATCGGCTCCGTTTGATTGAGCCTTGATCGCACAGTTCATTTATGTTAGTTATCGTATGATATTGGTATATTCATGTATGCTATCAAATGTTAATGTATGTTATAATTGTAACTGCTATTTGCCAATATTTGATTACTTACATGTGCTCTTTTATGATTATGCACAATATTTTATTGATAAACTAACCATAATATCATTGTCAAATGTTTATCTAATAAGGTTCACTCGCCAACTTATGTTGACCCAAAACCTCCCATTTTACACATGATACAGGTGAACCAGCAGCAGCTAGGAACACATAGGACCTGGATTAGAAGAAATAAAACGATTTAGTATTTGGATTGTTATGTTTGGTTATTTTCCCTTGTATTGAATGAACATATTTGGATGTTTGAGAATGTAACTTTGACTTCATTAATTATGAAACATAATAGTAAATGTCATGTGCTTTGGTGATAACCCAATTATGCCCCGACTCTTATTTCCGCTGCGGGTCGGGGTGTGACAATATATATATAATCGTATTATATCACATTGAATCATATCATGATATATTGCATTATATGGTATCATATCCTATAATTTCGTATCATATCATAATTATATCATATCAATCATATCAAATCATATTATATCGTGTCATCATATCATATCATGTGGACGACCAATTATTTTTTATGCTACGTTTTTATTGTCATTTTAAATGAGTTTTTCCGGGTGTAAAGCATGAAATTGGGTGCACTTATAATATAAGAGACGATTGTAGAGCAACACATAAGTGAGACTGAGAATTTAGGTATTGAGAGAAAAGAAAGGTTTGAAATCATCGATTCTCATATTAGAACAGATATATCCAATCACATGTATCTTTGAGAATCATAGAAAGATCAATCAATAGAGAACCAGTTTAATGAAGGAGATTTGGTTTGGGCCGAAGTTAGTCATCATCCTTGGCGGCCGAGGATTATATACAATTGTACACCATTGTCAAAGGTAAGCTCGTTCTGTTGTTGTTGTCGTTTAAAGAATTATGATTCCAATTTTCAGCAGTTGATCCATCCTTGATCCCCTTTGGATGTAACAGTAAGCATTTTTTTTAAAGACTACATGTACTATTATTTTAACTAAGATTGTTGTATTACCTGCAGGATGGTAAGAAAGTTGAATCTTTGGCCACAATCACAAAGATTGATGATTTGCATTTTGTCCGATAAAAAGATGGTAAGTCTACATTTAATTCACATGAGTTCACATTCCCATTCGGGAGCAACCTCGTCATAAAGCAGAATAAATTAGACATGTCTTGTTTTCTTTTTGGATTGATTTGGTTTTGTTTCTTTTCTAAATTCTTGTTATGTAGTAAGTTCTTAATGATATAAATTTGCAGATCCAGTCGAATTTGCAACTCCTAGTGAGTTCATCTTCTTCGGTTGCATATGACTTAAGACACATTTATATTAGTTTCGCTTGCTCAAAGCTCTTTGTGTTTTTTGTTCAATTAATCATTTTTATTATCCTTTCTTGTTCAAAGATAATAAATGTTATCAACCGATTTGGTAAATGAAGAAAAGTAAAGTTTTATTTATTTTCTAGTAAATTTGTTGCCTCATATTGATAATCTATGCTCTCCACAGTCATTGCAGGATTCCATCAGATACTATTTCTGCAAACGAGCGGGTTGCACTATCAAAAAATGATGAATCGCGAATGGTTTAATCTGCATAAATTGTCAGAGGACACAGAAGCTGAAGTAATTGTTCCTCAATTGTATGCAAGCCATCGAACATCAATGAGGTTTAATGAGGTCCTTGAGGCATCCAAGGCAAATCAAATCTGTTAATTTCTTCGAAATTTAAAAATCACAACGACTATGAGGTCAATCAGATTATACAAGTTTTTGGGATGGTGGTGGTTCAAGGGGAGCTGTCAGATTTTGAAACAGACAACCAATTAGAAAGAAAGTTTGAGGTTTTTGGTAGAATATGATATGCTTGTTAATTTACAGAATTAGAGGTACCCAGTTTGTAACATGTGATTCTCTTTAAACAAGTCTTGTACTTGTTAATCAATAAAATACATTTCGTTTAAAATGATATTAGAGTCTACCTTTGGCTTTTCGATCACGAAAAAAATCACTAATGTATAATAAAAGATCTATACAACTAAAGTAGCTTTAGAAAACAAATATACAATAAAAAATAGTTTATGTACAACTTAAAAATAGTATATGTACAACTTAAGAATCTATATGTAGAACATAAAAAACTCAAGAAATAAAAAAAATGGTAACAAATCGAAATATAGGAAAAAAAAAGAGAGTAAGAAACAAATGATGAAAGATATACATAAATTGATAACCAAATATACTTACATAAATATATTCTTTTATTTTTATTAGCTTTTAAAACCTATGGAAAGTTTGAAAAACTGAGAGTGCGCAGATGCTTTTATTATCTAGTTTTACCTTTTTAAGAATCTTTTGATACATGGGGAAGGGGATACAAATGAAATAGAAAATAGTTTACTTTTTAGATCATCCACATACATATACATATTTTTTTCATGTGTATCACTCGTTCTTTCGTGTCTTTTCTTGTTTCTTTTATGTTTAATTTAATAGCTATATAATATAACATCTTAGGCAAATCTGACATTTGTTATGGATATGAGAGATGTTGCATAATGCTCGGACTCAAGTATCACCAACGCGTTTAGGATTAATGATAGTGGATAAGAGGAGAACTCCACATTTAGCGAGCTTTGCCGGATGTTATGCACAATTTGCAAACCCATCTTATATTTCTCTTTCACTTTTTGTTAGCTTCATAGTTCTTTAACTGTGTATCTGCTCGTTTTTATTTTACTTTGTTTCTTAGGGTGAGTTTGGTTGGCAAAAATCAATAGAATTCAGTGGAATCAGAATCGAAACATGAACTTCATTTCTTAATGTATACAGTTAGTAGAATTTCCTAAAATTGAAATCCCAATCCCATTGTGAAGCTATTTGGTTGGGAAAGGAATCTGAATTGGAATGAGTTCTTTGAAATTCATTCATGCAAATGAATTCAACAATCTTTCCAAAATGCCAATCTGAACAAAGCATGGTAGTGAGGAGAAGCCTTTAACATCCAGCAACAAAAAATAGAAATTGGATATGTTGGTTGCACTCTTTAGGTCTTTTTTTTATTGTGGTTGTGAACTTAATAATTTTATGATCTGGATTAGGGGTTTTGTCTGGTTCGATTGGGTTGTGTCGGCTGGACCAACCATACAGAACGGATTGGATTGGTGGTTTCAACCGGTTTGAACAAGTAATTCATTTATTCAAAACTGTTAGTTTGTATTGACTATAAAGTTTTGTAAAAACAAAAAAATGGTTATGAATATTTATATTTTGCATAACCGCAAATTTTATTAATGTTTTTAATTTTAAAGGTAAATAGCGAGTTTCAAGTTTGATAAAGTCTTCATTTGGTCCAATTTAAGATTGCAACATTGATTGGAAGCTTTTAATTCTATTGCATTATTTTACTTTCTTGCACATGATATCATTTAAAAAGATGGACATAAAATATATGAAGAAATTGGTCAACTGATAGATAGTATGTGATAGGCTAGAGAAGTAATCACTGAGAAAAACTTTGGGAATTACTTTGTTCCTGTAGAAGGTTTTCATACATAATTCGTTTAATTATAAAAAGATGTAAAAACATAATCTGATAAAAGAAAGTGTTTTAAGACTTTGTTCTTACATGTGCAGGCTTCGTTTCTCTCACTGGATATGCATGCTCTTGCAAACCAACTTACAAAGATGGATCTACCAAAAACACTTTTCATGGAGGTAGATTTGGTTCCTCATGTGCAAGTATGTAGTTATTTCAACTCATTTTGAGGTGACAATTTCAACCTATTTATTTATGAATAATGTGTAGGTATGTAGTTATTCAACTCATTTAGAGGTGGCAATTTCAACCTATTTACTTATGAATAGTCTATTTTTGTTTTTAATCTTCATTGTAATGGTTTAGCAAAATCTATGGTTTGTGTCTATGTTTTTGAATCTTGATAAGTGATCCTTATTTCCATGACTTTTAGGTTTCCTTGGGCCATGGTAAGTTGTTTTAAGAAAAAAATTGTTGTTTGTTTTATGTGATTCATGCTAATTTCTGTCATTTATCATGTTTTAGTTCATTGGAGATGCATGCGGAATGAAGATTGGTTTCCATTGGCCTACACTCGAAATGGACATGGTTAGGTTGTGGAAAGAAAATCGTGGCTCGAGTGAGGTGTTCTAATGATAATTGTACAAAAAGTATGCTCATATTTTTGTTCGTTTTTAAATTTGTATTTGATAAAATGAGTTCATATACGAAGTTGAAAGATTCAAAGTTTTATCTGGTTAAACCGGTGAGATTTATGTCCCTTCAATTGATGTTAAAGGTTTGACAAAATAATGTTAGATGTCATTTGGCATGTTTCCTGTCATTGGCACCACGTTTTCTAGCTCTTGGATGATATGTAGAACCTTATGCCACAAATAGTTATCCATAAGAATATGTGTAGATAAAGGATCTTGATTCAACATTTCGTAACGGTTAACGGATTCTAAGATCTTGCACTACATAAAAGTAGTGACAACAGTGCCTCGGCTTGATTCAACGTTTCGTTAATTCTAAGATCGCCGCATCGCGGCGGGATGCACATCTAGTTGGATTATATTTAATGAAAACAGTAGTGCATAAAAACGAGGAAAATCGACGATTTATATTTTTAGCATTTCTTCTTGTCTTTATTTTAAACTCATAAAATACCAATGTAACGTATATTTTTAGCTCATTATGACAATATTAAAATCATAATCATAATCAACGTATTACTGTTACTTCCATAAATCTAGCTGGCCTTTTGACTTCCCTTTTGGGCCTTCCATCGTTCAGCCCAGTGCTCTTCTTTTGGCCCGTATCACTTCCTAGTGAGTTGCATTAAGGTGTTTAATTTTGATTCTTGATCTAATTTGATTTTCATAAAATGGTATTAGAATGGGAGAATATGTTGATGGTTAAATTGATGTTAGGGTTTAGCTGACCTAATGTACTATTTCTTTATAGATTTTCATCTGTATTATTGTATCACTACCTGAGAAAATTAAATGTAGAAAAACCTAATCAGATGTAGCCTCAGACCACTCGTAGTGGTACGTGGTTGGTTAAACCGTGACCCAACCACGAGGCGCACACCACCCCCACCTCGCATGGTTGGGCTGTTTTGAGCATGGCTCGTCACTACCATAACGAACAAATTTTTGTGGAATTTGATAAATGTAGCCATTGAGCTACTAGCCCTTATGATATTGTTATTTTTTTTTTCAACTCAAAAAATCTATATACAACACAATACTCTTCATCATCAATCCATAACTTAGGATTCTCATTCCTAAATCACTATCTCAAACATAACAAAGTATGGATTATTACTCATCATGCTCGAGTAGTGAAGATAGCACATCATAGGATTCTTACGAGATCTCATAGGCTATTACAAGTGCGGTTTAACTCATGGTCATGCAACACGTTAGTCAACCTCCACCTCCAATTATTACAATACAACAAATCTAATGGGACCGTGAGGTTGCAAACGAGTTGTTGATTCGTGATTATCTTTTGATCAACCCGTCTATGGTCCTCGCGGATTTAGGCGCTGTTTTAGAATGAGTAAACAATTATTTTTACGCATTAGCAATGATTTGGAAGCAAAGTATGATCACTTCAAACAAAGACCCTACGCAAGAGGAAAGATGGGATTCACCGCAATACAAAAGTGTACATCCGCTCTACAAGTGTTAGCATACGGTACGGCAACCGACGCGTGATACGAGTATCTAAAAACGGCGGACAAAACATCAAGAGATGCTTTAGCAAATTTTGCTCAAGTTAATGCTTATCTTTCATAACTTATATATTTTTTAAATATTATTTTTTTAGGTATTTACATGTATTCGCATTTGAATTTAAAAAAAGGGTGTCATTAAACTATATGGGGAACCGTATTTACAAAAGCCTACATGGGAAGATCTACTATATATATATATATATATATATATATATATATATATATATATATATATATATATATATATATATATATATGATGTGCATGAGGATCAACACGGACATGATTGGTGCCATTGTCTGCATGCACTAGGGTTGGAAAATTTTTCTAACATCCTAGAGAGGTGCACATACTCAAGGTGACTAGAAAGGATCGACACACATCCTTCAAGTCGTTGCGTTGTACGATCTGCAGATTTGGCATGTTTTTTTTGGTGTTACTGGTTCAAACAATGTCATCAACGTTTTTTGAGCAATCGCCTATCATTGAGGATCACATAGAAGGTTACGTAACCGTCGTTTCTTTTTGGGCTAACTGAAATGAGTACCCACATGTCTACTTTATGGTTGATGGTATATATCCACAATACACGCTTGTTGTAAAACTTATAGAGACCCTATTGATGAAGGAGAGCTCATTTTAAGAAAGTTCAAGAATCGGCTAGAAAGAATATTGAAAGGCTATTCGGGTTTCTACAACAACGTTGGCATTTTGTGAGGAACCCTTGTCGACTATATCACAAGGGTAAGATTCTCAGAAATGTCATGTATTGTTGTCGATTTTACAAAATATGATTTTAGAGGACAAGAGAAAATGATTTGCCAAAGTTATGATCCGCAATATGTGGATACCGAACAAGTTGGTGTGAGTATGGATCAAAGGTACAAAATTCCGCATTTATGCGTAACTCTCAAGCACACCAAGCTCTAATGGTGGATTTGGTCTAACACGCTTGGATGAGACTACAGGATGAGGAAGATAATGAAGATGACGAAGAAAACGAAGATGAATAATTTTATTTATTTTAATCTATGTTTTAAGTTTCTAGTTTTTCTTAAATGTAATCTTCTTTTAGTTATGCTATTTATGTTTTATTATATATTGACAAATTGTAACAAAAAAATTAAAAAACTAAAATTAAACAATGATTAGGTCATTATTAAGTAATTAATGAAGATGTGGGTGAATAACTACACTATTTCACCAAGTGAAATGACTATGCTGATGTGGTGGACACGTAGTGAAAAAGAGAACCACTCATACGGTCTTAGTTTAGATACTTAATTGAATTTTATTTATTATCGTTTAATAATTGCTTGATATAGGATGTTAGAATATAACTTAATGAATTTAAGAGTTGATTCTAGATTTTACAGAGATAGTCATTTGATGAGGGGTGTGGTGAAAATTGAGGTGCAAATTCCAGCCTTTTCTTTCGTATTACACTAAAGAAACGGTCACTGTGAGTGAAATATTGGTGCAACTTGTCTCTTAGTGATTCCACAAATAACAATGTCACTTTTTATTGCACAATGAGCTGGCAATTAATTGTGGAATGCGTTATCGTGAGTGAAATGCTTCAAAGTCTGTGAGAACCTGTACTTCTGAGATTAGTACCTTTTGTTTCACATCTATAATTCATGTTCGTTACATGTCTCTTTTATTTTTTAATCTTGAATTTGATTTATTGCATCTATATATATATATATATATATATGGAAGGGTTTAGATAAGAACACTAAATATCATGAGAACCGTGAGAATGAATGAAAAACCACTAGAACTTGATAAAAACAAGTGAAATTCAAAATTTCTTTTTACATTTGTCATTATTATTCGAATACAATTCTAGAAATTTAATTTATACATTTAAATTTATATGAACTCGGAAATAAAGAAAAATTACACATGTGTAAGTTTGTCATTTACACATGTGTAAATTTGTCACATTTACACATGTGTAAAAAATTTAATAAGTGGGAAATGAATTATTTGATGTTGTAATTTCTTTTTTTGATGTTTTATTTTAATTAAAATGATGATTGTGTTAAAAAATGGTTTTGATTGGTTTTCTCATTCGCTCTCACGGTTC
This sequence comes from Scalesia atractyloides, assembly GCA_947069175.1. Taxonomy (NCBI): domain Eukaryota; kingdom Viridiplantae; phylum Streptophyta; class Magnoliopsida; order Asterales; family Asteraceae; genus Scalesia; species Scalesia atractyloides. The sequence goes on along the minus strand of CAMTDV010000028.1, from coordinate 84,418,897 downwards.
TCGCAATATTTAGAGTTCTCAAGATAACCCTTCCCTATATATATATATATATATATATATATATATATATATATATATATATATATATATATATATATATATAGGGTGAGGTTATTGTGAGAAAATTTAAAAGTGTGAGAAGAATAAGAAAGAATCTAAATCATTAGATATTTAATCTAATGGTTGACATCATAGTGACAATTCCGTAAATAATATTGACTATTAAACTAACTATTTTTCTAGATTAAGGGTATAAAAGTAAATTTAATATTTTTAAATTAAGAAACTAACATTAATACACGTGCAAAGTCCCCTCCTTCTTTTTTAAACATCAATAACTTTTTATACGTAACTCTTTTTTTAAAAAAATTACACCATAATAATGAGTGTTTTTTATCTTTAATATGAGTACCATATTGATATACTTATGTAGAGTTATTTCTGTTTTTATATATTTAGGATGTTATTTCTGTTTTGATTCTAATTAAGTGTTGACTGCTGTTATATTAGGGTGTTATTTCTGTTAAATTTAATGTTAGGGTGTTCTTTATAAGTTGTGTGTCTTCAATATAACTGCTGTGGTGTTTTTATGAGTTATGGTGTTATTTTTGTTATATTTCTGTTCTTTATAAGATGTATGCCTTCAATATACATGTTGTGGTGTTTTTATGAGTTAGGGTGTTTTTATGAGTTATATTTCTATACTTTATAAGATGTATGCCTTCAATATACATGTTGTGGTGTTTTTATGAGTTAGGGTGTTATTTCAAATTCGAAAATCCTTACAATAACTGCCAAAAATCGATTGCATATATTCATTCCACAATTAGATTTTATTAGTTAAATTACACTTATACCCTTAAACTACCAAAATAAAAAGGGACACATGTCACCTCCATAATCTTTCTTATCCTTCTCACACTTTTAAATTTTCTCACATGAACCTCTACCTATATATATATATATATATATAGGATTAGGATCATTTGTGAACAACCCCTTTGATAGTAAACTGTGTGAACTAATCCTAGCCCTTGATTATTAATACACGTGTGTAAATCAATGGTCAAGATTTGTTCACTTAGTTCGCAAGTACACTAGTGTTTGTCACACCCCGACCCGCAGCGGATAAGGTGATCGGGGCATGATTGGGTTATCATCAAAGCTCATGACATTTATTAAATGTTTCATATTCATTAATACAAATTAAATGAAAGTTTACAATAGTGATACAACATGATCTAACTAACAATCTAACTCCTTTGTTCTCTTCTAAGGCATATCCTATGTTATCCTTGCTTCAACCTGTTCACCTGTATCATGTGTAAAAAGGTTTTTGGATCAACATAATGTTGGCGAGTGAATCCTATGGAAAAACATTTGAACAATTTATTTAAATTGATTATGAAATATGTGCACAACCAAACATGAGTAAAATTAGATGTAACTTGATCAATAATCATAAGATGTTAAATGAAAACACTCATGAACAATAATGGAACAATTAAAGGCACGCGATGCTCAACTCGTCTCTCACGAGGAACTGAGGGGCCTGATGAATGAATTTCATAAACATGATAATATGAATAACACAACTACAAACAATATAAACTCAATGAAAACACACATGAACAATAATGAATTTGAATTGAAGCACGCGATGTTCTACTCGTTTCCCACGAGGAACTGATGGGCTTAATGTATGAGTTTCATGTAATTTGACAAACGGAATATAAATAAATCACAACAATAAATCAATCTAAGATTAAGTCATGATGTGGTATGGCACAAGTTTAAATAAATAAATTAAATAATTCATAACACATGACTCACCCCAAAACGTGTAATTTAAAAAGGGGAATTGTAAGATTCACTCACAGTGGGTGCGTTCGGTTGATGATGATGAAAGCACGCGAAGTGGTTTTAACCACGAGTGAGATTTAACCTAGATAAATCGCATTATGGTTTGGTGAGTAAACGGATTTTATTAAACTATTTTAGTAGGATTGTTGGGTGTATTTTTGTGAGTTTGAAACTATTTTCTAATCTTAAAAATGTTATTTTTAAGTAGTTATAATTGATTTTTAATTAAAATAATTAAATAAAAATAAATAAAAAAATTATTTTTTTTTCTGACCGTTGACCGGCCGGTTGACCGTTGACCTGACCGTTGACCGGTTCGTTGACAGTTTATTGTGCGCTGAGTGAGGCTCGAACCCGAGACCTCTCGTACGCGTGCACGCAGCTCTACCAACTGAGCTACGTGTCTAACCCGTTATATATCCGATTTTAATTATATATATACACTAATTAGATTAAACCGAAAATCATTTTTATTTTAAAAACAATTTAATCGAAACGGTCATGCACACCACAGGTCTCGAACCCGGGACCTGTGGGTTAATATAACACACAGTCCACCGCTGGACTGTGTGTTCAACATGTTATATAACTTGATTTTTATTATACTTAAAGACAATTTAGTTATTTCCTTTTCTGCCTTATTTAAAAAGAAAAGATAATTGTCCGAGTCGGTGCTGAAGACCGGACTCGAACTCGTGACCAGTGATATAAACAAACGCACAGTCCACCGCTGGACTGTGTGTCTAACTTGGTTATTATTCTGGTTATCAATATACTTAACATATAACTAAGGCGATCCGGTTCAGTTAAACAAAAACTTGATTTTTATTAAGGCTACGAGTGTGAACCGGGAATCGAACTTGAGACGTCTTGCGTTTTATATGTGCACACAGTCCACCGCTGGACTGTGTGTCTAACCCGATTAATTTCATGATTTTAATTAAACTTATATGATAACAAGTCTTCATCTTCTTCACTGAACGAATAACCAGAAATCGGGTCTGACTGGTTCGAGCTTTTGATCAAGTTTCATTAGTGTTTTACAGTTTATTTCGGTAAGATAAAAGTGAAAAAGGAAAAGAAACTGAGCGGAGATTATACCGACTGGATCCTCTGTTTTCCGGCAGAACTCCGGCGACAGAATCCAACTCCGGCTACGGGTGTCTGGCAGCAACAAGTCTCCGGAAATCTTGGAAAGAGTATTGGTAACTTCGGTAAAGGTTTAGGGGATTCAGTGAAGTTCAGAAATAAGAAAGTCGGTTTTCCGGCGATGAGCAGGGAACTTCCGGCGAGAAAAATTACGCCGTGAAAAGATGTGATTTTTTAGCGAAAAGGTTTGCAGACGATTGTGGGTCAATTTATAGAAGAAACAAGATGTATTTGGTCTGGTTTTGGGCTGGGTTCATCAATTCAAGTTTTCCGGCGGTTTTGAATTTGGTCGCGGACTTCAAACATCGGTTATAACCGATATGTGATTAAAGGTTTACGTTATAACGTAAATCGTAGTTAAGATTCGCGGAAATTCCGGGATTCCGACGACTGAAACGATTTGGGCGCCGGTTTTGAATTCGTAAAGTCACTATATCAATTAACTGATTCTAATATTCATCAAACATAACAAGCGGCGCAGTGGTTTGTGTGTGAGGTGTTAAGTCACTTAGTGACTCGGTACAGACCCGGGTTCGAAACCCGGCAGATGTATTTAATTTTTATTTTGCGATTTTTGACAGTTTTTCAAAAACTAAATATATATTCGCGTATAATAATTGATTACGGATCGTTTAAAAATGTTTTGGACATTTAATTCGAAACGAAAATTTTGACTGACTGTTCGGTTGATAAACGGAGCGGGTTTGGTAAATCCGTTTTTTGACGGATGTTACAGTATCCCCTGCTTTTTAGAAATTTCGTCCCGAAATTTGAATAATGATATATTTTGACTAAAAAGGATGATGACGTTTTGTTTGACAGTTGTATGCTCAGAAAAATGAAGGTTTAAGTTTTTGTTCGAGGCGGTAACGTTCCTTGTAAAGGTTAAGTACCCTATTCAGGAATCGCTTTTTGTTGCCTACTGTATGAATATTGATAATCAGGAAATGATTCTCTAAAAATGATATCATACATAAGAGTTTAGATACGTTTGGGAAAAATATGGTTATATCCTAAGGCAAAACTTCTAACACTACAATCTACATGGAACATAAATAAAAACACAACAGCTGATATCCAAACATGAATGAACACATCAGCAAATATTTGAACGTGAATAAACATAACAGCAAATATTCGAACATGAATGAACACATCGGCAAATATTTGAACATGCATAAACACAACAGCAAGTATTTGAACATGAATAAACACAACAGCAAAAATTCGAACATGAATAGACACATCAGCGAATGAATAAACACAATAGCCAATATTCGAACATGAATAGACACATCAGCGAATATTTGAACATGAATAAACACAACAGCAAATATTTGAATCCACATTCTGATAACATATATGTTTGAATGATGAAAGTTCCTCTCTCGTTTGTTATGATGGAGAGGTTAATTTATGTAGAAATGGAACACAATCCAATCTCTTTAAATAACATGATGATATAAATGTATCACAAATTCCAACCAAGGCAATAATAAATCCTACATGGAACTTCTCATAACCGTCTGATAATGCCTCTGATCCTTTGGCAAGAATACTTATATATAGGAAGTACCAGCGGCGTATCCACCATATTCTTGCCAAATTTTCATTAGTTTTATCCACAAGTTATGATTGGTTACCAAGAAACTAATAAATCCTACATAGAACTTCTCATAACCATCCGTTAATGCATCTGATCCTTTGACAAGAATACTTATATATAGGAAGTACCAGCGGCGTATCCACCATATTCTTGCCAAATTTTCATTAGTTTTAACAGTGAATTATGATTAGTCCTATAACTCTACAATCAATACAACAAACATAAATTACTGAAATGAAACATATCTGTGCGATCAAGGCTCAATCGAACGGAACCGATCGTATTGCATGTACTGAAAATAAAATGGATGTGCGCTCAAGGCTCAATCAAACGGAGCCGAACGTATTGAATGTACTGAAATTGAATTTGTGTGCTCAAGGCTCAATCAAACGGAGCCGAACATATTGAATGTACTGAAATTGAAATTGTGTGCTCAAGGCTCAATCAAACGGAGCCGAACATATTGCATGTACTGAATATGAATAACTTAACCACACAAACAGCCTATGCATGGAACCTCTCATAACCGCCTGATAATGCCTCCGATTATTTGACAAGAATACTTATATATAGGAAGTACCATCGGCGTATCCACCATATCCTTGTCAAATTTTCGTTGACTTTATCCGAAAGTTATGGTTAGTTCGATGCGACTCTACTACAAACACCACAACCACAAGATACTGATAATGAAATTGTATGTGCGCTCAAGGCTCAATCAAACGGAGCCGAACGTATTGCATGAACTTGAAATGTAAATTGAAATGTGCGCTCAAGGCTCAATCAAACGGAGCCGAGCGTATTGCATGAACTTGAAATGTAAATTGAACTGTGCACTCAAGGCTCAATCAAACGGAGCCGAGCGTATTGCATGAACTTGAAATGTAAATTGAACTGTGCACTCAAGGCTCAACCAAACGGAGCCGATCGTGCGGGCACACCCTGATCAACCACATAATAAAATGGGGATCAAACTCAACCTCGATGGATGGGGAGCTGCGGCCTCGGCAAAATCGTATACTGAAAACAATATATAATATATAATATCCAATGATTTCTCTAACAGTCTACACATGTGATAAAGAAAGACTAAACAATAGGAGTTGAATCTGGATCTTCGGCGAACAGGACTAGCTGAGTATCTTCGTTTGGGCCGTCATTATCTTCGACAGGGTTGGCGTTGATATTGAAGACTCTTCCTCTTGCTGGCGGCATAGTGGTTGGGTTTTCTTGGTTTACTTGGTTAACTGGGTTTGATTGGGCTTGAGTGTTGATAACGTTTACCAATTGAGGGCATGTGTTTCTAAAGTGGGTAGGGTCGCCACAATTGAAGCAAGCTCGAGCATATGGGAACATGGGGTGTTGGGGTTGGTGATAAGTTTGGGCCATGTTTTGTGTAGGGGAAAAGGTTTGGTCTTGGAAGGTGCGACAAACGTTGCTCAAATGACCATAACGTCCACAAGTTGTACATAGCCGGCAAGGTAAAGTAAGGGAATGGTGATAAAAACAGTTGTTGCATCGAGGTGAGGTCCGAGATACGGTTTCTTATTTGGGTAAGCTGAGTTGGGTGCCACTTGGGTGATTGGGACAGCTCGGATGGGTATGGCGTGAAAAACTGGTTGATTACGTTGGGTGGCAGCGAAAAGTCGCCTGACTCTTCTTCTCTTAGGTTTGGGTTGAGAAGGGGATTCGGGTTGAGAAGGGGATTCGGGTTGAGAAGGGGATTCGGGTTGAGAAGGGGATTCAGTTTGAGTGGAGTCGGAGGTTTCAGTCGATTCTTTATCCTTCTTCTTCTCCTCCTCGAAGTCTTTGTTTCGGATTCGGTTCTCGGTGAGCTCTGTTGCTAGCTCCATTGCTGCTTCCAAAGTTGCAGGCTTGGTACTTATCACAGGGTCTTGAATCTTTGACGGAAGACCACGAATGTAGTGCTCGATCAAACGGTAGAGGGGAGTAAACATGTTGGGAACCATTTGATGTAATTCGAGGAACCTTTTGTTGTAGGTGGTGTGGTCTCCTTCCATTTGCTTCAATGAATAAAATTCATCTTCTAGCTTCTTGATTTCGCTCCTTGGCAAAATCGTCTGGTCATGATTTCCTTCAATTCGTTCCAAGTTAGAGACATAGCATCTTCAACACCTCGTTTTGCCTTCTCTGTGTTCCACCAAGTAAGTGCTATCCCATATAGTCGACCGGTAGCATAACGCACTTTGCGATCATCAGGGCAATCGCAATTTAGAAAAGTATTCTCCATTTCTTCAACCCAATGGAGGAGTGCGGTGACACCTTCAGTCCCTTTATATTTCGGAGGGTCGCATGATTTGAAATGCTTGTAGGTGCATTTAGTGGTATTTGGGGAAGAGTTGAAAATGTTTTGGTTTGCTTGATTGACAGGATTATTGGTAAGTGCTTGTTGAACTTGGATTACAATGTTGGGTATTACGGCAGCCATTTGTTGAGCGATTAAGGCAGCCATGCGATCGCGGGCTTTTCTTGCTCTCGTCTTCCTACGGGCGAGGTTAGAAGACATCTACAATGAATACATGACAAGGGTATGAGTTGGATGCTTTTGAGATCATGGTCGCATTAGGGATGAACATTCATAAAATAATTATACAAAAATACTACATCCATAGGATGTCTTTGGCTTTGCTCGCTGTTAGGCCCGTCATGCCGCCATACTTTACCTTATGTAATCATGTGGGCCCCCATGAATTACCGGTTTTTCATATGGTTCGCACGGTTTCTGCCTGGTTGCGTACACAAAACCCGGTGAAAATCGAGAAATATGTATACAACGTGTGATGTTCGGAATGTGTCCAGGTGTAGACACGGTGACACCTCAAAGTAGGGTTAGTTCGAACGACGTTTGGTGTGGCATGCTTTGGCCTAATAGGTCCTTCGTACTCTCATCGTTGGTCCCCAGGTAGGCAAACTGGTCCGTTATATTGGATTTATACGAATGCCAGCCTAGACAGGACGTTCCGACTACCGGTACTTGTACCCTTCCAGTTACTACATGCCCGTCGCAGAACTTACTTTGATGAGATTTGAAAATTGCATAAAATCTTTGGATAACGAGAGTATGAAAATAAATTGAACACATGAACATCGGTATATGTATAATGAATATGTATATATGTATAATGAACATGTATATGAGCATGTATGTTTGACTGAAATGTAAACAAATATGAAACAAATAAATATCACAAGTTTGTATGTAACCACCTAATCAATTTAAAATTTAGGCAGACTATAGTATAGGCTCTAAGGGTCTAATAACCTATCCTATATCCCTATAGTCATGGCTCTGATACCAATCTGTCACACCCCGACCCGCAGCGGATAAGGTGATCGGGGCATGATTGGGTTATCATCAAAGCTCATGACATTTATTAAATGTTTCATATTCATTAATACAAATTAAATGAAAGTTTACAATAGTGATACAACATGATCTAACTAACAATCTAACTCCTTTGTTCTCTTCTAAGGCATATCCTATGTTATCCTTGCTTCAACCTGTTCACCTGTATCATGTGTAAAAAGGTTTTTGGATCAACATAATGTTGGCGAGTGAATCCTATGGAAAAACATTTGAACAATTTATTTAAATTGATTATGAAATATGTGCACAACCAAACATGAGTAAAATTAGATGTAACTTGATCAATAATCATAAGATGTTAAATGAAAACACTCATGAACAATAATGGAACAATTAAAGGCACGCGATGCTCAACTCGTCTCTCACGAGGAACTGAGGGGCCTGATGAATGAATTTCATAAACATGATAATATGAATAACACAACTACAAACAATATAAACTCAATGAAAACACACATGAACAATAATGAATTTGAATTGAAGCACGCGATGTTCTACTCGTTTCCCACGAGGAACTGATGGGCTTAATGTATGAGTTTCATGTAATTTGACAAACGGAATATAAATAAATCACAACAATAAATCAATCTAAGATTAAGTCATGATGTGGTATGGCACAAGTTTAAATAAATAAATTAAATAATTCATAACACATGACTCACCCCAAAACGTGTAATTTAAAAAGGGGAATTGTAAGATTCACTCACAGTGGGTGCGTTCGGTTGATGATGATGAAAGCACGCGAAGTGGTTTTAACCACGAGTGAGATTTAACCTAGATAAATCGCATTATGGTTTGGTGAGTAAACGGATTTTATTAAACTATTTTAGTAGGATTGTTGGGTGTATTTTTGTGAGTTTGAAACTATTTTCTAATCTTAAAAATGTTATTTTTAAGTAGTTATAATTGATTTTTAATTAAAATAATTAAATAAAAATAAATAAAAAAATTATTTTTTTTTCTGACCGTTGACCGGACCGGTTGACCGTTGACCTGACCGTTGACCGGTTCGTTGACAGTTTATTGTGCGCTGAGTGAGGCTCGAACCCGAGACCTCTCGTACGCGTGCACGCAGCTCTACCAACTGAGCTACGTGTCTAACCCGTTATATATCCGATTTTAATTATATATATACACTAATTAGATTAAACCGAAAATCATTTTTATTTTAAAAACAATTTAATCGAAACGGTCATGCACACCACAGGTCTCGAACCCGGGACCTGTGGGTTAATATAACACACAGTCCACCGCTGGACTGTGTGTTCAACATGTTATATAACTTGATTTTTATTATACTTAAAGACAATTTAGTTATTTCCTTTTCTGCCTTATTTAAAAAGAAAAGATAATTGTCCGAGTCGGTGCTGAAGACCGGACTCGAACTCGTGACCAGTGATATAAACAAACGCACAGTCCACCGCTGGACTGTGTGTCTAACTTGGTTATTATTCTGGTTATCAATATACTTAACATATAACTAAGGCGATCCGGTTCAGTTAAACAAAAACTTGATTTTTATTAAGGCTACGAGTGTGAACCGGGAATCGAACTTGAGACGTCTTGCGTTTTATATGTGCACACAGTCCACCGCTGGACTGTGTGTCTAACCCGATTAATTTCATGATTTTAATTAAACTTATATGATAACAAGTCTTCATCTTCTTCACTGAACGAATAACCAGAAATCGGGTCTGACTGGTTCGAGCTTTTGATCAAGTTTCATTAGTGTTTTACAGTTTATTTCGGTAAGATAAAAGTGAAAAAGGAAAAGAAACTGAGCGGAGATTATACCGACTGGATCCTCTGTTTTCCGGCAGAACTCCGGCGACAGAATCCAACTCCGGCTACGGGTGTCTGGCAGCAACAAGTCTCCGGAAATCTTGGAAAGAGTATTGGTAACTTCGGTAAAGGTTTAGGGGATTCAGTGAAGTTCAGAAATAAGAAAGTCGGTTTTCCGGCGATGAGCAGGGAACTTCCGGCGAGAAAAATTACGCCGTGAAAAGATGTGATTTTTTAGCGAAAAGGTTTGCAGACGATTGTGGGTCAATTTATAGAAGAAACAAGATGTATTTGGTCTGGTTTTGGGCTGGGTTCATCAATTCAAGTTTTCCGGCGGTTTTGAATTTGGTCGCGGACTTCAAACATCGGTTATAACCGATATGTGATTAAAGGTTTACGTTATAACGTAAATCGTAGTTAAGATTCGCGGAAATTCCGGGATTCCGACGACTGAAACGATTTGGGCGCCGGTTTTGAATTCGTAAAGTCACTATATCAATTAACTGATTCTAATATTCATCAAACATAACAAGCGGCGCAGTGGTTTGTGTGTGAGGTGTTAAGTCACTTAGTGACTCGGTACAGACCCGGGTTCGAAACCCGGCAGATGTATTTAATTTTTATTTTGCGATTTTTGACAGTTTTTCAAAAACTAAATATATATTCGCGTATAATAATTGATTACGGATCGTTTAAAAATGTTTTGGACATTTAATTCGAAACGAAAATTTTGACTGACTGTTCGGTTGATAAACGGAGCGGGTTTGGTAAATCCGTTTTTTGACGGATGTTACAGTGTTCACTCTGGAACCCCACCCTATATATATATATATATATATATATATATATATGTTTCCTTTGTACTCGAAACGTCTAACTTGGAACTGAAACCCAAAACGCTTGTGTACTCAACCCGGAACCCGCTAGCCTGCGGCCCACACTCACTCACTTCTCACTCTCGGCCCTAACCCCCAGCCCAATTGCCTTTGTTTATGGCTCACAACCCAAATTGTCACCAACTATTGCCTTTCTCTTCTTTTGCAGCCCAGCAAAACCCAGCCCACTGCCCTTTAAAGTGCAGCCCAACCTCCTAAATCCCCTAAACCCATACGTGCATGGATGTATATGCATGCAACAAGGCCACGACCCAAACCCTAACTACCTCATTACATCTCTGCCTCCATCCCTCTCGCTCCTCTCTTCTCGGCTCTCCCTCCTCTCCCTCTTTGGTTTCAATCGACAATCATCAAGAGGCTCACTTAGGTACATGATTTTACTTCTAGATGTGTTATGTATTTACAACTTGAATGTGTTTATGCGTAGGGCCATGAACGGCTGAGAGTGTTCTAGGATTGGAGTAATCGACTAAATATAAATGATATGATTGTGTGTGAATCCTTGATTTGGTTATATGTTATGTGTTGATAAATAATCTTGATATGTGTTCTTGTTGCATAGATGAATATCTATATTTTCAATGACATGATTATTATGTAATGGTATTAGTAGTCTCCTAATGGGTTCATGATCATAGCACTTGGTGGTTGCGGCTTACATGTCGGTTATGCATAAGGGGTACTTATACGTGTTTAGGGTTATTAAAACTCATGTTCTTGTTGATAGTTAATCAATACGGGTGGGTATTATGAGGAGTACGATAGTCACGTTCTTGTTGATGGTTAATCAATATGGGTGGGTGTTATGAGGAGTACGATAGATGACTGGCATAAGTTGATATACATCGTGTTGTTAGGTTGCATGATCGCTAAACATCTTAACGGAACCACTCAAACTTGCGATAGAAAGTTAAAAGCTGTAAACAGAAAGCTGTTTGATGTTTACAACTGACTTCAGTGGGCTGTAAGCGTGTCGAAACCTAATGAAACTGCGATTTTCTGAAGCCTAAAAGGAGCCTTTCTGAAGTACGATTCAGACCACGCTGGTTTCATAATTTTTGGACCTCGTTTGGTCACTCAAAATATTTAATTCGCATCAGTGGTCATAGCTACAATTTTCTGCAGAATTTGTGTTGTATTTTACGTCATATCTTGGTGAATAATTGGAATTAGGTTATGAAATTTATACAGTAGATGTTATTAGGTGACTTTACGAATCTCCAACTAGAATTACATCAATCGAATAACCGAGGATTTTTAAATGAATTTTTCCGTAAGTTGTAGTCATAAAGTGACGGATCTGGCCACTGCTTAGAAAATAATTTTCTTAATTTTTGTTTAAAGATTTAGGTCTTGTGAATTTTACACAAAGCCTAGCCAACTAAAATATACATCACATAAAATATTCTTAATTTTGAAGCTTGTTTACTATTTTAATGAAATCACCGAAAACAGCCCAGTTTTAGGAGTTAAAGCTGAATTATGACAAGTTAATTTATATGTGTTTGCATGTTGCTTATATTATCATGGAATGCATGAACTTGATTGATACTTATGTGAAATTGTTTAACATGTTGAACGTTATGGTGATGTGCATGTACCTATTCGGTTAAATGTTCATGTGTCAATGTGTGGTGTGCTATGTGTTAGATGCATGTAGAATTTCATGTATTTCATGAACACATCCTAACAAATTAAATGGTAATCATTCTAGGACGTGGTTGACCATCCTCATTAGTTCTCTAGCTAAATCTAATCGATCTTAAACTAAGGCGAGTTCACACTTTTATTAAAAGCATGCATTACCGTGTTTGGGAACTACACTATCCCTGGATTTGGGACTACTCTATATTCCTGGGTTGGAATATTGCCTATTAAATACTGCAATTTATATTTCGTCTTTAGCAAACTAAATTAAACTCTATTTAAAAAGTCCCTACGCATTATACAGATTAGTTTCCGGGTTTGGTAAATGGGGTACTAGTTAACAGTGCTATAAGGTTCGACAAACCTCACACAATGCTGGGAGCCGTGCGTGAAGTTTTGACCTTAACTTTATATCAATGACAATAGACATTGATAATATGGGGCACAACAACTTACTACAGTTAACTATTCAGTACTACACAGTTTAGTGGTTTAACAGTGAGTTAGCTACTCATGACATGTTTTTAAATAAACTAATGTATTTGAAACTTACTTTATTTTAAAACTGAAACTGTGAACTCGTCAACCTTTGTTGATACACTTTAGCATGCTTTGCAGGACGTTAGGTAGAGCATGGGATTTGGAGCATTTGGAATGTCGTGGCTGGCATTAAACCATTGGCTTTAAATTTTATTAAACATTGTGGTTTTTAAATTATGTCTTGCTTTTACGTTTAGCTTCCGCTGTTGATTTAAACTATGTTTTGGAAATCTCGATCTTAATCACTAATCGTGTTGATTGTGATGATTTTTAATAACTTTAATACTTGTTTCAACATGATTAGTGGCTTGATCCTGGTCAGTCGCACGCCTCGCGGTAAAACCCCGCATGTGGATTTTGAGGGTGTGACAAGGTCCCTAGTCCCTTAGTGCAACGCGTGACTCTATGATGGCATGCGTTGCAAGGTATCACTCTATGATTGCATAAATAGTAACATGTCACTTTTTTATTGGAACACTGTGTTGGCAATTGATTTTAATAAAGAGCCTACGTGGAAAAGGTTTCCAAATAAGTTTTTCTCGGTATAAAACATAAATTGAGGAGCCCTCATAATACATATGAGTTTATGAGTTGCTGGAAATGATTTTAATAAAGAATCTATATCGAAAAGGTTTTCAAATGAGTTTTTCTCGGTATTAAAGCATGAAATTAGGGTGACCACATTATACATGTGAGTTGCTGGCAATTGTTTTATTAACAATCAATGTGGAAAAGGTTTTCAAATGATTTTTTCTCGGTATAAAGCATGAAATAGGGTTGCCCTCATAATACATATGAGTTGTTGGCAATTAATTTTAATAAAGAATTAAAGAATCTAGGTGGAAAAGGTTTCCATATGATTTTTTCTTAGTATAAAGTATGAAATTGGGGTGCCTTGGTCATACATATGAGTCAAGCATAGAATAACACACACAAACGAAAAATACCTAGAGATTTGGGCATTGAGAGAAAAGTAAGGTTTGAAATCATTGATTCTATTATTAGGAAAGATCGATCAAAGTAATGGAAATTTGAGAATCATAGGAAGATCCATCAATGGAGAACCACTTAAATGAGCGAGATTTGGTTTGCGTCAAAGTTAGTAATCACCCTTGGTGGCCAAGCATCATTTACCAAGAATCGCTATTGTCAACGGTAAGCTTGTTAGTTTTGGTCATCTAATGAGTTATAATGGCAGTTTTATGCAATGGATCCACTTTGGATGAAACAGAAATCATTGTTTTAGATGTTACATATGTAAGTGAGATCTTTTTTTTAACTTAGATTGTTTTATATCATGCAGGACGGTAAGAAAGTCGAATCTTTGGCCACAATCACATGTTTGATGATTTGCATTTTGTCAAGAAAGAAGGTGGTTCAAACAGGTGAGATCCAATAACTATGTGCTTTCTACACCTAAGAAAATCCACTACACGAAAAACATCTTTTAAGGATGACATAAATCAGACTTACAGGGATGAAATGTCGTCTCTATAGGCCTTTTTGTCGTCTCTATTAAAATTTGTTTCTATATCCCCGTCCCTATAGACCACATAATCGTCCCTATATGAGTCGTTCCTATTGAAAAGTTTGTACAAGATTGTATTAAATTTTAAATGAAAAATAAAACTAATATTTTCTAAATAAAAAAAACATTTTTTAAAATATTTTTTTGCCCTATAGAAATGACTAGATGTCGTTATAGCGTTTTTTTTTTGCAAAAAAGAAAAATTAAAATTAAAATACATAAACGACATATCATCTCTATAGGTTTTCATTTGAATAGAATAAAATAAAATAGCATTTTCCACTTGTTTTCTATATATGATTTTCTTTTAAATAAAATAAATTTAATATTTTTCACATAGTCGTTTCTATAGAATTTTCTTTTAAATAAAATTATTTAACATTTTTCAATTATAAAGATGACTTGTACTCTCTAAATATTTCTTTTCTTTTTTATGAAATTAAAATTGCCTTTTCACCTATAGGGTTCACCTATAGAACCAACATACATTAGGTTGATTGAGTATGACTTGTACTCTCTAAATTTCTTTTCTTTTTTTATGAAATTAAAATTGCCTTTTCACTATAGAACCACATAATTGGTTGATTGAGTATGGTATAAGATAAAAAAAACAAGTAATTTAGAAATTAAGAATAAAAAAATAAGTAATTTAACCTATAGGGATGGTATGCCGTCTCGTCTTTATAGATTAAAATATCTGTTTTTTATTTAACTGAAAACCAGTAAAAACTAATCTAATAATATTATTACAAAATTAAAAAAAATGATTTTTTATTACAAATATAATATAATTAATGATAATTATAGTAATAATAAAAATTACTATTAGTATATTAATATAATATTTATTTCATACACCAACACATAAAGTTAATTATACATATAACTTTATTTATAACTTTTTTTATCATAGTTATTACATCCATGTATGTGGTTTATTTTAATCTAAATTAGTGGCGAAGCTTGACATATTAAACGGGGGTCGAAAACGTATAACATAAAAGAATTTTATTGAACCGGGGTCAAAAACGTATATACTCAAAAATTTATATACGAAAGCTACATATATAACGTTACTGAGCGAAAAGTTCTGGGGGTCGCGGGTCGCCCAAGCCCTTCTAACCCTCGCCCCTGATCTAAATATTTATATTTGTTTGTGATGATTGATGGTACCAAAGAGCAATTATTTAATATGTATAATTGTTTAGATTAAACTTATACATTTGATTTTTACTAAGGTGTATGGAGAAGCAACATGTCACTAGAGATTATGGAGCATCCACACCAAGCTATATATATTTATGTAGTGTTAGCCGCACTAAGACGACTGTCTCCCTTACATTTGTGACACTACAGCCTACCATTCAAACTACTTCAGCCAATTCAGGTCATAAAATTAAACTAGTGTGTTGGGCTTGCCGGTTGATGCACACGCTCATCACTTCATGAACCGCAAGCCTCAAACTTGTGCTCATAAGACTTGTGAGTTCTCAGGGACGTGTATCTGGATTTGTGACTATTTAAACACGTCTTGTACTCGTTAACAATGAAATTCGTTTGGTTTGATACGATAGTAGAGCCTACCTCTGGTTTTTCAACCACGAAAACATCTATGCACAATAAAAGATTTATACAACTAAAGTAGCTCAAGAAAACATATATACAATAAAAATATTGTATGTACAACATAAGAAGCTATATGTACAATTTAAAAGGGCTACATACACAACCTAAAGAAACTTAAGTAATCAAGAAATTAAGTAAAAAAAATTAGAAAGAAACTAATCAAAAAAGAGAAAAATAAGTTAGCATCGGTGGTGGTCAGGGTGGAGAACTGAGGCAACAATGGGGGCAACGCAAGCGATGTTGGCAACACCATACGTGTTGTTCGTGGTGGAGACGGTTGGGGCGCCGAATGTGGTACTCGGTAGGTTGGGTGGCAATGGTGCGTCTTGTAGGGGTTGTCATTGTGATTCATTCCAATTACTTTATAATTGTTTTGTCACTTAAATTCAATACAAATTCCAATTTATAACTTGGATAGATTCCAATTCCCTTTGGAAAAAAAATCCAATTTCTTAGTTATTGTTCCGATAACAAATTCAAATCACTTAAAAAACCTTGGGAACTGAATGCACCCATAGTTCCTCTTCGTCAAATTTCTTAGTTATTGTAAACTCAAACCAAGCAGTGAAGGAGCCGCTTTACACCTAAAGTCGTGCGTGAGGTGGAGGTGGCGGTCGTATGCCAAAATGCGTGGTTGCGTACTTTATCTATTTGGTTAACCTAGATTAAAGTGCGGTTATGGGCAAATTACGGATTCAATTAATAATCTTTATTTGTTAGACATTAAATTCCTATTTTGGGAAAGACGTAACAAGATGCCACAACCGAGCGAATCTGATGACGCTGTTAAAAATATAAACATTGTTTGCTTTCACTGATGTCCCTATGATAGGCGAGATTACTAATTTGCACTTTTAAGAATGACAATTTAACCCTGACTACTTTACTCTTTCAAAATCAAAATTTAACCCATGTTGTTACTATACCATACTAGACAATATATCACATCATATCATATCATATCAATAAAATCATATCATTGACCACCGAGGCATTTCATGGTGCGAGTGGGCCTCATGTTGCAATTCGCCTGCAGAATACTTCTGAATTTCTAGATAATACTTTCGTACATTGTTAAAAAAAATACGTAACTTACCTATTTTTGATATTCACATATGATTGTCATAAAACAATTGCTTACAGTGAATTAGTTTTTAATAGGTAAAAAGTAAATAATATAATAACGACTTGCGTTTCATATTTGCGAACAAATTTCTTTTTCAATAGTCTTTGATGGTAATTCCCATCGAGCTTGAGTTTAAATTGATTAATGGATTCATCAGTATCCGTAATGTGAAATACCATGATATTATATGTCACCTAGTATGGTATCAAGTTATGTTTTAGAACCATATTAATAATTTAGAGATCTGCAATAACAGCAATTATGGTTGGTAAAGACAAACATATATAAATTCGTCCTTAATCTTCACCAATCTGTTGACCATATTAAAAGGACACTATTTTACATACCTTGGTACTGTATCATAAACCAACTTACTATAAACAAATTGAGATATTTAAGTTTTTTTTAGGACCACAAACACCCTTTAATTTGAATTTTATACTAAAATAGTTGTTAGTTTGGAGAATCTGTTGATGGTTTAATTTTGATCTGAAATTGGGTGACCTTTTGAGACCAATAGTCGATGTTGCTTTCCAAAAATGCTCCATGTTCTTTATGAATTTTTCGTCTGTAATTGTGTTATTAATATGCTATCTAGGTTGGTTAAATAATGGTTTGATATAGAATGTAATTTTAATTCTCTAGTGAAGGTGAAGTTAATAAAAGCCAAGGTGAAATATATATCCAGGCTTCTTTGTAGTTATTGTGAGTGAAATGTTTCAAGGACCCTTTGGCAACGTGTCGCTCTATGATTGCACAAATAGCAACATGTCACTCTTTGATTGTCGGTATGCGTTGGTAAATGGTTGTGGAACACGTCATTGTGAGTGAAACGTTTCAAAGATCTTTGGTGCAACGTGTCACTCTTTGATTGGATGAATAGGAACGTGTCACTCTTTGATTGATCGTGACACGTTGCTGATTAATTGTAATGAAGAGAGTTCAGGTGGAAAGGGATATTAAATGAGTTGATCCTAGTATAAAGCATGATATAGGGGGGCGCTGATAATACATATGAGTCGAGTGTAAACTAACGCTTAGAGGTGGAAATACCAAGTTCGAGAGGATCAGGCATTGAGAGAAAAGAAAGGTTTGAAATCATCAATTCTAAGATTAGTTAAGATCGATCCAGGTACACGGATCACAGTAAGATCAATCAATAGAGAGCTAGATTAATGCAGGAAATTTTGTTTGAGGAAACGTTCATCATCTTCCTTGGTGCCCAAGCGTCATTTACCCTGTACCGCCATTGGTATGTCCTTTCTAGTTCCAGCTCTTTGAAAAATTTTATGGCAGTTTTCTGCAGTGCAACCATCCTGGATCTTCTTTTGATGTAACTAAAAGCATTGATTTTTAATGTTTTGACTACAAGTTTTATTACTTTTAACTTTAAATTGTTGTATTACGTGCAGGATGGTAAGAGGGTTGAATCTTTGGGCATAATCACAAAGTTTGATGATTTGCATTTTGTCGAGAAAGAAGATAGTTAGTCTACCTGTGGTTCAAACCAAGGTCAAATCTTCTAACACCTATGTGTTTCCCTAATAAAACAATGATCAATTTTGGCGATTTCTTTAGGTAACTACAGTCAAGTGTTGACTTCTACATGTGGAGGGGCACCTAATTTTCTTGTGCATCAGCGTAATGATGAGAGTGCTTCGGTGCATTTCAGTGGCGCAGCTTGAACAGAAACTTGGTGAGGGCCGGACTCTAAAAATCCAAATCTGTGGGGTTCGAGCTCTTAAAAATCAAATATTTTACACTAAAAAAACAAATTTTCGAAAATTAACACTACACACGAAAAAATCATGGGGGTTGGGGCACCCCGGGCCTCCATTATCCTCCGCCCATGGGTGCAGACAAAGGTTTTTGATACCACACTGGCAATCCTATCATTATCAGCAATGGAGAAATGGTAACTGAGAATGCAGGAGATGTAGCCAGTGACCAGCTAAAGAAAGCCGGAGGGAGATGTTGACTGTAACATCCGCTAGAAAGGGATACCCGAAAACCCGAATCGGTTAACCGGATCCGAAATATAATAAATAAACAATGCAAATTTTTTTTATCTTTTATTATTCTTAATGATGTCGTGTATTTAAATTAGTTCATATAAAGATATTCGGGTTTTAAAAATATTAAATTGGTAAATAAATCACCGTTAGTTTGTTAATAATATAAAAAAATGAAAATTTTCGTTATTTATTTGTTTTAAATATCGTTCGAGCAACTTTAATTTTATAGCGACTAGACATATTAAATTTGGATTAAGAGCATTTATTACATAAATAAACGTCTGCGCGCCTGTTGCATAAAACTCGGTTAACTCCGTTAGAAATTATAAAAGAGAACAATTAAATCGAAGTTAAAAAGGTGTGCAATTTATGTCCTTATTAAACTAAAAGGGTTATTACGTAAGTTACTTAGTAATTTAGGGAGTGTTGTGAAACTTTGAAATTTACTCTAATGTAAATTGCTGCTAAACCGATGTAACCGTCCAAGAACTTAACTATGTGTAACCGATATCAATTTTAATGCATATTATCGACCAATTTCAATGCCAATGACGGGGAAACGGAAACTAGTCATGATGGTCATGATTAGATAAAAATATCAACGCATTTTGATCAAGCTTTAGATTATTGCTTCATCGAGTGAACTCTTGTTTTCTTTTCTTTACTGAAACCGTCACATAGTCTTTTGCCGCCGTGGTAAACAACCACTTTCACAATACCCCTCGAACAAAATATGGCCAGCCCTCGATTACCCCATGACGGTCAAGGTGAACTCGGACGACTATAGCCATGATTTTAGTTGGTCTATATTATTATTGTATATATATTTTTTACTTGTTTGGTTGTATGTTTGAATCTCGGTCCAATCAGTTAATCATTGCCCAAAAGATTTAAATGCCATTCCAATGATTTTGTTAAGCCAACGATGATATTTGAAAAATACAACTTGAGAACTGTAATATTTTTTATGTTAATAAATTATAAACCAGACTTAGACAGAAAAACCAGACTAGTCTAGCTGGTCGGCCTAGGTGCTAGTTAAGTTACTGCCAAGAATAACAATATGTTTATTTTTTACAGCCATGGTTAAATCTTGATTAACAAACCCTTCCTTTAAATTTTCATATTATTATACCATGTAGGAACTAATTTCGTAACTTATGTATTGCTTTTCCTTATAATAATTTTTTAATTATAGTTTTCAGGGAACCAGATCGTGATATAGTTAAAATGTACTAAACTAAAATGTTCAAAACAAAAATACAATAGCTTAAATAATAAATACAAAACAGGTTGTTCAGATGGTTTAAATGGCACCATCTCCATCTCTTTTAAAATGGTTCGGATCAACTTGGGATTCATTAAAATGACCAACCTTGTAATTAAAATAAAAATAAAAATAAAATAAAACTGTAAACGCCCTCATGACTCTAATAATTTATCCCAAGCTTATTGTTCCATTCGTTGATTCATATTTTTAGGGCGTTTGCTATTATTTTTAGATTTCCATCCATTTCTTTTCGTGCGGTAACTCTTGTAGATTGTTTTTTCACAATCTGTGAGTGATTTCTTTTATTTCTCCCCTTTTTAGTTATACAAATTTCCGAGTTATTTCACCTTTAATGTGCTATTATCAATGTGTTAATATGTGGATGTCTTCATATGTTTCTTTCATTCTATATGCTAAGTCTTGTCAGTCTTTTGCATGCTATTGTGTCATGTGGATCCATGGTTGACTAGGTTCTCCACGGCCATGGGTTGTAGCCTAGTATTGCCAACGGTATTAGACTCGCTCATTGGGACTTGAGATTAATGCACGCTATTGTCATGAGTCTATTATTTATTTAGTTTGATTTGTGTTATTAATTTATTGTGTGTTCTTGTTTGGATATTTTCATACTAACCTTGAGGTGCATGATAAAAATATTTTTTTAAATAAATAGAAAATGTTTTCCAAAAAATGAGGAAATTGCTCACCAACATATTTGTTAACCCAAAAATATATTTTTCTAACGTGGTGCTGGTGATCAAAGTTGACAAACGAGTGATGAGTACACGTAGCATGGACCTTAGGAAAATAAATCGAAATCTTATGTTATGTTTTGTTTTTAAACAATGTATGAACAAATTTTGATCACTATATGTTATGTGACAAATTAACCGGACGTGCATTAAATGTTGTAACAACAATTAGATGTCATAATCTATGGGCAATCATATGCCCCGTATCAATCCGCTGCGGGTTGGGATATGACATTGACCATCCTGGCTCTAATTTCACCAGCAATTTAGATACTAACGATACAATTGCTGAAAACTCTAGAAACGTAGAATCAAAACCTATGTGCTATCCTAACCATGATGTCGGAATCCATGTCTCATAATGCTTTTGTACAAGTAAGAATTACAACTTAACCGATTAAAACCCTTTCGTCTCGAGTTTGCTTCAAAAGTCGTGACTTTGCAAACAAGCACACCTCCAAAAGCTAATCGGAGTCAATTATTTTATTGTTCTAAGACAAGCTAGAAGGAAGACTTGAGCATGATTACTGTGTCATACTTCAAATCTTTGTTGTCATATTTGCACAATTATGATCTTAAATAAATTATCAAGAGTCTGTAGATTTGATTCAAGGACGATTCAGCCATTTTGGGGACAAAGCGAACTAAAATCTGGTGCCTTTTTTTCCAGATTTCGTTGTATAATCTCTGCTCCGTTATTCAGATTTAGGACCAGCTATAGCAAGCTATATTGATAGTATTTGTCTAAAGCATATAAGCTTATCTTCAATTTCTTGTCAAGATATACTGTGAGATCCAAGTAGATAAGGTCACAATGAAGGAAAAACTTATATTAAAGAATTAAGATAGATGAAAAATTATCATATGACTTTAAGCACCATATATGTTTTTAGGTGTAATAATCACTTATGAAAACAACCATAAACGCAATATGAAAAGGTTAAGGAATCGGTACTAACCAAGAAGAAGTATCAATCGATTTGATACAATAGTCTCTCTTGATTTCCTTGACATTCTTCTTGTCAACAGAAAACTCAAAAACATACAAAATCAGTGACACTGGAATACATTGCCAAAATATATGCAATTCCTGTGGTTGCAAACATGTGATAAATAAAAAGAGAGGTAATATTACTATGAAGTGATCTTAATGCTAGTTCTGTGGTTTGCATATGCATCTGCGTCTGTCTTCTTGTAAACTGGGTCTTTGCAATCAACTTGCCACAAAATGTTCACAACTTAAACCAAGATAATATGGAAAATAGGCCCTGCTAAAACATACAATAAACAAAGGAAGAGGATGCCCAAATACAATTATTTATTGATTACTTTTCTCTTGGAGGTAAAATGAGCCCCTAACTTTTATGGTCCAAGGCCTTCTGTTCAATTCCATCGAATTGACAACCCAACAAGGATCAATTAGGTCCTAGCCCCAAACAAATTAATAATAACTAGAATCAAGCTCCCCGTGTCGCGGCGGGGGCGTAAAACTATGCCAAAGAACACTAATGTCACACCACCATCAGCGACTACCAACACTGAGTCAATCCATTACCTGTGCGTTGCGACAGACTTATCAAACGAAAAAATAAACGTAAAAACATTGAACCACACATGCACGTTGGTGTTAACTCGCAGAATTTTTAACGAAACGAAAAACGTTGAACCACGCACGACATTGCGCCGTGTTAACTTGCAAAATTTAGAACGAAACGTAAAACAAAATTTGCGAAAGATGAAAAGTATAGGGGACCAAAGTTGAAGGTAAAAATGTTGTGAGTTTAAATTGAAAACAGTGAAAAGTTTTGAGTGAAAAATGAAAAAGAAATTTATGTAGGTTAAAATTGCAAAATATAAAAAGCTTTTGTTAAAGTTAAAAAATCAAATTTTTTTTAAAAACCCCAAAACATAAGGTATAACACCCTATGCTCAGAAGTGTTAGTTATTTATAGTTTTATAATTATAATAACCCATGATTTGTCCATATATAAATATAGAAGTTTCAAAAAAAGCAATCAAATCAATTTTTTTTATACCGCTATTATTATTATTATTAAAATAAACATTAGAATTACAAAACAATTTTCTTTTAAATAATTCATCTCTCATCTTTAAATTACTTTAATCATCTTTTTACACATGTCTGATTTTATTTAT
The DNA here is from genome assembly GCA_947069175.1 of Scalesia atractyloides. Taxonomy (NCBI): domain Eukaryota; kingdom Viridiplantae; phylum Streptophyta; class Magnoliopsida; order Asterales; family Asteraceae; genus Scalesia; species Scalesia atractyloides. Next base: position 84,395,552 of record CAMTDV010000028.1, on the reverse strand, counting down.
ATCTTTTTAATACATGTAAATTTAAACATGAAATTTAAGTGTAAAAAGATATGAATCTGAATGGCTTTTATCAATTCTTGTGGTAAAGTGTTCATGCTGATCGTCTTGGAACTCCGTAATAAGGTCGGTAATGTGCCAGTGAATTTTGAGGTCGGTAATTTTTCTAGTCTTGATCTAATTAAATTACTATACAAAATTAATTGGATGATTGGTTGACAATTTTTATGCTAAATTAATGGGAAGATTGGTATATATATTGATGGTTTAATTTTGATTTGAAACTGGGTACCTTCTGCTACCAACAGTTGATGTAGCGTTAACTGACTTTTTTCTAACCATCAAAAGCCTCATCACTCGGGTAAACTCAATGGCAAAATGAGGTCATCCACACCCGTGAGCGCAAACGACACTAGTGACCCGGCCCGCCACCATTCTAAAAAAACTCACTGTTCGAATGTCTACTGTGGTATAACCCCTAGCTCAACAAAAAAATATTTTTCCTTCGGGAGAGACTCAAACCCATGGGGTTGCCAATGCACCATAAGCTCATTGGCGGGGTTTAACTCACTTACATGTTGCATTCAAATAATAATGCTCTTTGTTGTTTATGTATTGTTGATACATTTTGTGGGTAGCTTGTATTTACTTTTGTGATAAGTGCATCCACAGTCCAATGATAATATATGTGATACTATGGATGGACTATAGATTAATAAAAGTGATCGACACTATCGATCAGCATATGGACTGTCGATATGATTTAAAGTCTATCAATGTAATACCTGCCGGTATGCAGTATAAATACAAGCAGTGTTATCTTGTTTGTTTCAACGGAGAGCACATTCAAAGAGTTTGGGAGCATATTGTGTATTTATGTACTGTTACTCTGCTGAAATCAATACAAGGAAACTTTGAAGTAATATTCTGTGTTATTTATCATGTTCTTGCTTCGGTTTATATATAAACTTGGATTCTGCAGTTGTTTATGCATTAAACAACTAGGAATAGGTATTATAAAGATCTTATAGAGACCTACATGTATTTTCATCAGTAATTGTATTGTTACTTTGTTAACTACATAATTAACTATTAATAATTGAATAAGGGAAATTGGGTTCATTATTGTAAGTTGAATTGGTGGTTATGTAATTTAAAGAAGTTGGATCAATGAAGAGATTAACAGATTGAATATTGAAATAAACTCAATCTCTTACTCAATATTTCTTTTCTCTGATTTGGAGTGTATCATACATGAGAAATTAAATGTACCCTAAACAGATGATGGCTTTTTGTGGTCAACCATGGTGGTTGAGGAGGAGATGAGCAAGAAGAATAACAAACCATTAGAATCGAAGGAACTCAAATTGAAGTGAAGTAAGGTGTGTTTTGTAGTGATTTTAGTTGTTGATCTGTACTTGTGGATAAAGAACTTCAGATGATTGAAGCTATGGTGCTTTGGGAGGATGAAGATGATGAAGAAGAAAAGACAATAAAATAAAACTAACCTCTAATGCAATCTCTATTTTGGTTGATTATTAGGGATGGCAATAGGTCGGGTTTGGGTCGGATACCGGTAATCCCATACCTATACACGTTTGTAAAACCGTGACCCATATACGACCCAATACCCGTCGGGTATTTGTTGAGTATCGGGTATACTCATTAATTTGTTAAAAGATTTACGTTGATGTTTCCAAATACAATTTTTTAACTATTATAATTATTATATATTTTATTTAATATAGCAACTATTATAAACTAAAAAAGTACATTACATAATATAAGTTTTATTATAAATTAATAATAACTTTATAATACTTGTACACTTATATGTATATACTTATATGTATAATACTTATACCTACAAAATATAAATCATATTATCAAATACATATACTTTACATGTATATAATTCACATGATACATAATATAAATACTATTATCAAATACATATACTAAAAGAAAATTTATGTTTTTCACATTATGAACATACTAAAATAAATCACTAATACACAAGAGTGAATGGAAAATAAAGATAAAAATTAAAAAAATCCGGGTATATGATCAGGTATATAGTTTGGGTAAACGGGTATATGATTTCGGGTAATCGGGTCCGGTATCACCTAATCCCATACCCGACTCACACATGCGAGAATTTTTAAAACTAATCTCATAGCCCAATACTCGTCGAGTATTGGGTATAGAGATGGGCATAAAAACCGGTTCCGAACCCGAACCGGTAGAACCGAACTGGAACCGGTTCCAGTTCCTACCCGACATTAAGTAGAACCGGTTCCGGGTTCAAAATACCCGTTGGTTCCAACCCGGTTCCACAATTTTACCATTTGAATCGGGTAGTAACCGGTTCCTAACCGTATCCGGTTCCTACCCGTACCCGGTTCCTACGTGAACCGGTTCCTGACCGTTATAATATTACCGTTGGAACCGGTTATAGCCGTTAAAAATGTTACCGTTGGAACCGGTTTAACCGTTAAAATGTTACCGTGAACGGTTCTGACCTTTGAACGTTCCTGACGTTAAATATACCGTTGGAACCGTTATAGCCGTTAAAAATGTTACCGTTGGAACCGGTTATAGCCGTTAAAAATGTTACCGTTGGAACCGGTTCCTGACCGTTAGAACCGATTCTATATATATTTTTTTGAAATCTATTGTTTAGCACACAATTTCTCATATCTATTCTTCTTGTTACATTTCTTTCTTGTTCTTTTTCACATTCTAATCAACAAATAGCCTCAAAGAGTTCCAAAAACGCAAATTCCCAATCCATTAACAATGTTCCTCAAAATCAATCGGTTCCATATGTGGTTGGAACATTGTCTCATAATCGCAGTAAGGAAGTTTGGAGCAATTGGGAGTTGGTCGAGATGAGTGACGGCTCGCAAAAAGCTCAATGTAAACATTGTGGATCGTTATTAGCCAAGGAATCAAACTCAACGTTAACGAAGCATATTAATAAGTATTGCAAAGTTTTAAAGGAAATGACATCCGGTCAAGTTCCACTATCCAAAGATGGTACCATTTTTCGTTATGAGCAAAAATTAGCTCGTGATCGGATGGCGAAGTTGGTGATACAAAAAGCGTTGCCGTTTGGACACTTCGACGACCCCGATCTTACAAATCTTATTCGAGAGACGCTACAACCTCGCTATAAACATGTAAGTCGTCGCACTTTAAAACGTCTTTGTTTAAGTTTATGGGAAAATGCAAAAAAAGATTTAATTGTTTTTTTAAGAATTTAAAAACTAGTGTAAACCTAACTAGTGATGTGTGGTCGGCTCCACATGGTTTACCGGAATCGTACATATGTGTCACCGCTCATTGGGTTGATCCCGATACATGGCAAATGATGAAGCGTACGATTACGTTTGACGAGTTTCCTTCTCCTCATACGGGAGAAAATATTTATAAAATTATAAATGGCACAATAATTAAATATGGTTTAGAAGATAAAATTTTTTCAATATCCTTTGATAACGCTTCAAACAACACAACGGCGATTGAAAAATTAAAGTTGAAGTACAAACCAATACTTGATGGTGTTTTTTTTCACACACGATGTGTTGCACATATTATTAACTTAGTAGTGCAAACCGGTTTAAAAGATCAATTTGTATCGGATTTTATTATAGCATTTAGAGCTATGCTCCAAGATGTTTTCAAAAGTGGAAAAGAAAGATATCAAGAATATAAAAAACTTTGTAAAGATGTCAACCAAAAAATTATTGGACCGAATTGGGATATACCGACTCGTTGGAATTCAACTTGTCATATGTTTGAAATGGCTATAAAGCAAATGGGCACTTTAAAATCTTTTCATACAACTTTAAGTGATGAGTACCTTGTCGTACCCTTTCCCGACACGGCTTGGGAAAATATTAATAACCTAAGTACTTTTTTACAAGTTTTTAAAACTACAACGACTTTGATTTCCGGTGTTTATTATCCTACTAGTTCTAAAGTTGTGGACCAATTGTATTTGATAACAACTAATTTTAAAAAGTTTGAAAATTCTAGTGACATGTTAAGGAATATGGCGAGACCAATGATTCAAAAATTTTAAAAATATTTTTTAGAATTACCACTCGTTTTTCTATGTGCTGCTGCTTTAAATCCAGCTTTAAACGTAACAGGTGTTGAAGCTTTAATTGATGAAATTTATGACAAGTTGGATATGCATGAGGAGGATCCAACTTTAAAAGCAAAAACAAAAAAATATTCAATGAGTGTATGGCCAAACTTTACGATCATTATTTAAAAAAAATGGTGAAAAAAATCATACAAATTTGTTTGAGTCTCGGTCCACGGCCTCTAACGATGAAACAAGCGGGGATCCACTTATAACCATGTTGAATGTCGTTAGAGACGAGACCGCTAGACAACAAAGGGGTAGTGAACCAACAAGTGAACTTGGGAGATATAAAAAAAATCAGTATTCGCTTACTATGACCACCGAGGAGTATAGGAAATTTGATGTTTTGGCATGGTGGAAATCGAAAGAATCCGAATACCCGATTCTAGCCACCATGGCTCGTGATATACTAACAGTCCAAGCTTCCATGGTAGCTTCGGAAAGTGTGTTTTCTCTTAGTGGCAGGGTTTTGTCAATTAGAAGAACAAGACTAGCTCCGGAATCGCTAGAGATGGCAATTTGCTTAAAGGACCATTTGGATGCCGTTGATCGTGTTCAACATAAAACTAGTCTAGAAGATGAAGTTGAGTTAGAGCATAAAATTGTTGACGAAGAGGAGGACGAAGAAGTGGAGACTAACGATTCGGACGACGATTGTACCGAGGTACCCGCACCTAAGAGAAACTCGTCGGAAAGTGTTGCACCTGCCGCTAGTAAACGATCAAAGAAATAAAATCTAACTAGAACCGGTTCTGAGTAATTTTTTATTTTTTTTATAACCGGTTAATTTTTTTTATATATTGTAACCGATTAATTTGTTTTTTAATTTTAAACCGATTATTGTTACTATTTTTATTTATCAATGTAACTAATAATAAAAATCAAACATAACAAACACAATAGAAAGAAACATTACACAAACTTTATTAAAACACCAACGATAACATTTATCAGGAACCGGTAAGTAGGAAGGGGTTTATATACAAAAAAAAAACGATTTTTTTAATCAGGAACCGGTTCCACCGGTAACATTTTATCAGGAACCGGTTCTGAACAGTAAAAGTCAGGTTTTTACTGTTCAGAACCGTTCTGAACATAAATCAGTTTTTATGTCAGACCGTGAACACACAGGAATCGTTCTGAACAGTAAAAGTCAGCTTTTTACTGTCAGGAACCGGATCTGAACACTATCAGGAACCGGTTCCGCACCATACCCGGTTCCACACCATACCCGGTTCCATAATACCCGTACCCGGTTCTACACGGTTCCATATTCTTGGGTGTGAACCCGGGTAGGAACCGGACCCGGTTCCACACCATACCCGGTTCCAATGACATCCAAACAGAACCGGTTCCGTGTTGGAACCGGTTCCGGTAATACTAAAACCCATTATGCCCATCTCTAATTAGGTATACCCATCCCATTTGTGTCGGGTTTTATGAATACCTATTAGGCTTGAGTCTTTTTGCCATCTCTATTGATTATCAAGTACAATAAGTCAAAACATGGACACTAATCTCTTCTTTGATTCAATAAGTCAAAACAGGGACAAAAATCTCTATTTTTGTTCACTAGCCCATTTCGCGTGGCGAAAGAATATGTTGATGTTTATTGCAAGTCAACTGTTTTGCAATGTGGATGTGTTATGGAAATTCTTGAATTGACAAAGATGCATACAAAGTCTACAACCACAAAACGTTTTGCAATATATATACGAAAGAGATAGAAAGAACCACATATGATTTGAGAAAACTAAGAATTTTGCCACATGTTATACCTTTTTGCAGGCTATGTTACGTGTAACAACCAGGGGCTGCCACGTGTTACGTGTAACAGCTTTCGCAGACTTTCAGAATTCTAAAAAAGTAAAAGCTGTTATGTAACACGTGGCATCCTATGGTTGTTACACGTAACATGCCTATAGAAAGTTGTAACACGTGGCAAAAGGGAGTCCATTTATTTGGGTTTTTAGTTTTCTTAACAAATATACGATTTATTCCTATATTGCATATATATATATATATATATGTAGACAGAGAGAGGAGTTCGGTTCAATTAAGAAGCATCACGAGTTGTGAGAACCACAAAAACTCATACTTCCCGCGTGAGTTAGGTTACAATTTTTTGCACAAACGCAGATGAAATTTTATAAAACATATATGAAAAACAAACAAAAAAATTGTCGAGTCGGTAGTACACCTAATGAGTTTTGTTTACGCCTGCTGTACATTTTGTTAAGGGGATGAAATTTTTTTTACTCCTGATATAAATTTTTGCATCCGACATTTTTTTTTTTTGCAAAAACAAGTGATTTTTTTAAAGATTTTTGTGAATTTTTTTTTGTAAAAATCTTTTGTAAGGCCTAGTTCTTATTGTTCCCACAACTTAAGTTAAGTTCATTTGTGAACAACCTATTGACTGTGAACACTAGTGAACTAATCCTAGACCTTGATTATTAATTCACAAGTGTAAATCAATGGCTAGGATTTTTCACTCAGTTCACAAATATACTAGTACTCACTCTAGAACCGCACCAATATAATATAATATATATATATATATATATATATATATATATATAGGGGTGGGATTTGGGGAAAACTATAAAAACGATTTTGGTGTTGACATGTGGCGTTTGTGCTAACCTATACTAAGGGGTAATATTGTCAAAAAGTCCATGCACATGTCACTCACATGCCAAAGACCATCCACATGCAAGTTACATGCACATTCCACCATCTTTTTTAAACTTCCGTAACTTTTTATATACGTGATTACTTTTTTAAAAAAATTACACCGTAAAATCAAGTGTTTCATTCTCTTTCCAACGAGTATACTATTACTATACTTTTAAAATAAAAAAAATGATATGAACTGTGTGTTCAAATAAAAATGTCATAAAACACATAGTTCAGATAAAAACGCCATGAAAATACCAGCTAAAAACACCATAAAACACCCAAATTCAGAAGGAAAAAACCACGAAAACCCAGTTGAAAACGCCATAAAAATACTCAGTTCAGAAAACGCCATAAAAAACATGAAAAGCCTGTTCAAAACGTCATAAAAACCAAAGTTCTAAACGCCGTAAAAAAACAAAATTCAGAACGCCAAAAAAAACAAAGTTCAAAATGCCATGAAAAACCTAATTCATTTTTTTTCGAAAAATATATCAATAATATATTCGTTGGAAAGATTAAAAAAAGCTGAATTTTATGGTGTAATTTAAAAAAAAATAATCACGTATAAAAAAAGTTATTAGCGTTTAAATATGACGGGGAAATGGCATGTGATTAACATTTGGAACCTTGTTTGGATCTTCCGATATTACGCCTGCTGGTAGTTTTAAAGTTCCTATTATTTACAAAAATGGCACCACATCAATCTTAGCCACAAATCATTAAGATTTTGTGATTAATCATTCTCACCGTTTTCACATTTATAGATGTTTTCTCATGATCCCATTTTTCTATATATATTACTTAGAAACGACTTACCGCAACGCGCGGGAAGGATCCCTATTATGGTTCATTACCCCATGTCAACTAAAGACATTTATAATAAAAATCTTGTCGCAACACGCGGGTTAACGTCAACTCGTTAGCATAAAAAAGAATGATTACAACTTAGGAGGAGTTTAAAACTAAAAATGTAGATAAATACCATCTATATTATTATTGTTATTACCATCTACATTAGTTTATGCATCTTTTATTGTGTTATTTTATATCTTATTATATCAAACATATCAAAGAATAAATAAATTTTTAGTCATATCACATCATCTCCTTTTATATTATATTATATCATATCATATATCATCTATATCTTCTATGTACTATATAATAAAAGAAATGATGATCGATATGTGTTATTATTGATATAATCTACTTTTTTTATTTTTTCGTCTTTCTCTCCTTCTTAGTTATGAATATTTACTTTTTAATTAAAAATAGTTATTATATTATTAACCAAATGAATTTAATAATAATTAATTAAATGGTTTATAAAATACAAGTTAAAAATTATGCGGATTAAATATTAAAAAACAAAAACAAGGATAATAATTATTTTTATTAGTGATTTAAAAAAAACTCAAATACTGAATGTGGTTGAATGGTAAGAATAGTAAAAATATAATCTGTTAAGTATTAAAAAATAGGTGGTATTAAAAAATCAAAGTTAATACTCAGTTATTTAAATAACCTTATATTTTTCTTTAAAAGTTTCACCAAGTTTAAAATATGTTGGTTAACATATTAAAAAATGAAGAATAATGATGATAAGTTTTTATACGTGTGATATCTAAAAAAATCAAACATTTAATGTGTTTCGATGGTAATGGTAAAAAATATAATACGTTAAAAAATAATAAAAAAAGAGGTGGTATTATGAAATCAAAGTTAATACACAGCTAAAAAAATAATGTTTTGAACATAACTTAAGAAAAGTTATAACTATCACGTCAATTTTCATTTTTTCAAATAAATATTTTGACGCTTGTGTCTATTAACAAATTATATTATAATTGTATGTATTTGTAAACCTTTTGTCGACTGTAATAGTTTTCAATTTTTTTGATTCTCCGCCAATTTGATCATCCAAATAAACATATTTACAAACTAGAGGGGTGTCACGGGATGCAATGGAAAACACACACCGGAACGTAAACATTGTTTGGATGGTGTCGATTCGGTTTGTCATGGTAAAGAACAAAATAATTAATTATATATGATCCGTTCGCTTTGAATAAAACTTTTATCAACACACATATAAAAATAAACACTCCACATTATATTATTACTATAACCTAAGGGTAGAAATTGTCGCTTTATTTAAAAAAAACACTAATCCATGAAGTAGCTTTGAGGACATGTACGATCACTTGTAGACTATTATTCATAACTTGGTTTTGAGTATTCAAGACAAGACACAGATAAAAATAAGAACGTCGCCGCGTATTGAGAACTTTACAAACATCCTACTGTAAAAGTTATGAAAGAAACACATAAATGTGGTGTGCTTGGATCACTTGCAGGCTATTATTCACAACTTAGTTTTAAATAAAATTTATATTAAAATGTAGATAAAAATATAAATTTCTTTGCATAGTCAGAACTTTACAAACACCATACTGTAAAACTTATCAAAGAAACACATAATATGCTCAAAGTAGTAACAATAGTAGTAACATTAATCTAATAAAAAATTTAAAAATTATGGTTACTATTCAACAATACACTTTTTAATGTATATATTAAACATTAAATATTAAATATTAATATTAATAAAACATAAAATTGCTTTACATCTAATTATATTAATCAAAAGTGGTCTAAGCCAGTTATGTAGTGGTATTATGTTTTCCCTTATAAATGTGTGAGGTTATGGGTTTAAATTCTTTCAAGTGTAAGGTAAAGAAGAAATCAAAGTATTGATAAAATTTGTGGTTTGAAAAAGAAGTGGTCTAAGCTCATTTTCATTCTTACGTAAAAAAAACAAAATAACTAAAAAGGTAGTTGTTACTATTCACTCTACAAGCCAAATATCATCATAAAGTATCAATGATTCAAGTATTCAACCATAAGAAGCCCAAATCATAAAACAAGATCAGAACCAAATTAAGATTTCTTATGATTTAGTTTGTTTTATAAAAATAAAAAATTGTTATTAATGATTTGGTTCACGGATTAACTTAAAAACCATGAAATCCAGACTGCCAACACCCCTTCCGACTTACCCTAACCCTAAACACCATACTCTCTATGTGGTTAAGGTAATGGTCTTCCTATTTTTCATAAGTACCTAGATCACGTATTAGTATAATATATCGACTTTAACGTAGGGATGTTTTGCCATGTTTCTTTTAACTTCTTAGGACAAAAAATAATGTTTATACAAGGTACGTTGTCAATATCGAGATTGAGGATCGTTTTATCTGTTTAATTTTTAGAATAACACCATTGATTCAAGATAAAGTATCATACTTCAAAGTTTTTGTACATTTTTATGTTTCGCTATTCCTTGTAAGGGTATGAAAATATTTAATGTTTAAATTTATAAAGTTATATTACTAAAATGTAAGTCGTTACATTATAAATGCAAAATTCTAGAAATTGACAGAATTCACCTTTTTAGTTCATAAATAACGAAAGAATCCGAAATTTTTTCATGTAGTGCAAAATTTATACGGATCATTTGTCTATGGCTATATAATAATTTTTTCATGTCAAATCCGTCTGGTCGGATCAAAAAACTTTAATTTCATAGTAAACCTTAGTCCCTAATCAAATAATCACATATTCACACTGACTACTCAATTTTCATGTTTTAAACCATTCATATATTCAATTATAAACTTGAATTTTTTTGCAAACCTTAGTTCCTAATCAAATAGACAAAAACAATTAACAAACCATCAAACGGGGCATGTAATTAGAATATCATATATACCTGATTGGTTCATTCTTATGAATTTTGATTGGACCATCTTTGGTGTGGCGGAGTTACGAATGAAATAGCAGCAATCAGCACAGTGGAGAGGCCGGCATCATCAATGTTTAAAACTTAACATGGTTTATGGGCTCATGGCTACATGGGCTTAACCAACAAATCATTTATGGGTTTAGATTGGGTATTTAAGCTTTTACACTTTAAGTCCTTGCACAACAAACCATATATTTTGTTTTTGATCGAAGACTTTCATTAAAAACGGGCCTCTAGCAAACTGCTAGGAAGGCAAAACCATACAAAGAAAAGAACAACTTAAACAACAGAACGCTTTCACTTATCCCATTCTATAGTAACAGCCTTGGACCTGTTTGAAATCTAAAGACAACTAAAAAATTTGATGTCGCCCAAGATCTTGTCGAACTTAACCGGAACTCCCTCGAACAGCTTTTTGTTATGGAGTTAGTTTTTCTATTTAAGATTAGCTATTTATATTTGAAATCTTATATATCTAATTTGGTTTTTCTTAGGGGTAATTACGGGTTGGTTTCGAGTTTTGAAAGTTTCAAAGGGGGGCGATTGCAGAATTTTTTGTGGGCATTTGGGATTTTATGCTGGTTCAGTTCGTTTGTTATGAACGACCAAAACTCATCTGGCCCATTTTTTTATTTTTTCGGCTCGATATGGTTGGTTTGTTCGTTTGTTATGAACGACCAAAACTCAACTGGCCCATTTTTTTGTTTTTTGGGCTCGGTATGGTTGGTTTGTGCTTGGTATTTCGATTTTATTCTGACAACTAAAAGCCTTTTTACGTTGAAATCCCTTTGAGTTTGATTCATCTTTTTCTTCAATCTTCCTCATTTCAGGTACATCAACTCATATTTTAAATTTTATTGAACTTAGACATTTGAAAAAAAATTCATGGTCATGCTCTTTCAATCCTTTTCACCAATTGCAATATTCAGTTATGCACACCACATGTGTGCTAAAATACAAGTGTCAGTTTGGAGGTTGGGTAATGAGAGTCTTACCAATCAACTTCAAAGTCACACAAAAATCTTTCATGTGGGCTGTAAGGAAAAGTCTGGTTATAGTAATTTTCTTGTGATCATATTGGTGCATGCAGTTAGCAAAAAGGTAACATTTAGGCATGTTCACGTCCCTAATTTGTGAATATGTTTATTTGGTGGTGGTAAGTTTTTGTTTTTTGAGTATGCATATGGTTGGTAGATCTTTAAGACTTGTTGCTACGTAGACTATTATGTGTGCTATAAAACATTTCTTGAAAATTGATCAAATGAGTGTAACCCTTCTTATGGTTTTTGAAGGAATAATAGGGTTTTCTAGCTTACTTCTTTGCTTCTCAATGAACTCAGAGCTAGGACCATTAATTACTTGATTGGTTAATGCTTAAATGTGATTTGAAACACATGAGGTTTCTTTGGCAGTTTATAATGAATGTATATAACAAATAGATAGGTATTTTAAGGTTTAGTGACTGGATTTCTTTGGTTTATGTTGGACACTCTTATTGGTCTCTGTTTTGTTATATGAACTGAAGATAGCAGCCAACTTAAATGTTTGCGTTGAGAAAGTGTTCCATTTGATCATTTTATCATCCACGTAGGATGATTTCATCATTGTAGGTTTTTACGCTAAAAAAGATTTGTTTACTTATAGGTAATGTTCTATCTATGTGTAAAACTGTTGATTAGATCTATTTACTATGTTGATTATTTGGGTTTTAGTAGATATGGTATCTAGGTGGTTTAATAGTGGCCTGATATAAAAATGGAGGTTTAGTTTTATGTGATGAATATATGATGCTAGAACTTAATTCAATAAAGTTACGTAAGTTAGGACTCTTGGTTCATAAAGCTAATAATTGTGGTTGTAATATGGTGATGTTAATAAAATCTAGGTGGAAAATACAGGCATTTTTTGGTATTACACTGGAGGAATTGAACGCGTCATTGTGAGTAAAAGGTGCTACGTGCCACTCTATGAATGCCCAAACTGCAATGTGGCACTATTTGATTGCCTTGGGTGCGTTGGCAGCTGGTTGTAATAAAGAGAGTCTACGTGGAAAGCATTGTAAACGAGAAATTTTGGGTATAAAGCATGAAATCGGGAGTGCCTAAAGATATAAACGATAACAACACAGAGAGGTAGAAACACCAAGAGTCAAAAAGATTTGTGAAATCATAGATTCTCACAATAGGAAGGAACAATTTAAGTACTTTAATCTCAACAGTGATCCAATCTAATGCTGAATATTTGGTTTGGGCGAGCATCATTTGCGGTGAATCGCCATTGTTGACGGTAAGCTCCGTTTGTTTCATAGTTGTTATGGATCCACTTTGGAATAAAACTGAATGCATTATTTTTTATTCTTTTAGTTGTGATTGCTATAATTTTAACTTAATTTGTTTAATTACCTACAGGATGATAAGAACGTCGAATCTTTGGCCGCAATCACAAATTTGATGATTTGTATTTTGTCGAGAAAGATTGAAAGTCCACCCAGGGGCGGATCTATGCAATTATAAGGAAGTGGGCGGGATCCCCCTTAAGCATAGTCCAACTTTTAAGCATAGAACGTTCCCTACAAAAATTGTAGTCACCCCCTTTGAAATCTTTATGATGGAGGATATGTGAATCAAAAAAGAAATTCAGATAAAAAAAGTTCACTGTGAAAAAGTATTTGCATAGGGAACGCAAGAGGAAAGAAGGGTGAAGACTTTTGGGTTGTGGTGCTTTTTAAGAGAACCACCTTATATTTTATTTAGGTTAAAGCATGTGATTATATTTATGATTTTTTAGTTTTATCTATCTTTGTGTTAGTAAAGATGGAATTAAAAAGACAATTATTCGATTACTTTTAGTATGTTTGTTTTATTTATCTTTCTTATCATATAAGAATTTAATTAGTAGTTGTATATGAGTTTTGACTTTTATTTTTATTTTTATTTGATTAGTTAGATTATTTTACTATTTAATTATATGTAACTTGAATAACTTTGACTGTCCGTATAATTATTTGCCACAACATTTGTTTTATCATTAATATAAATGAAAATGTTTTAAAAATATATTTGTAAAACATTCTAATCAATAATGGTGCTTCAAACAACTATTAAATACTGGCGCCACTTCGAGAAAGCTGAGTATAAAAATGAGATTGTTGATTCCATTGATTAAACCAATTATTTATTATTTGTTTAGTATTTGAGAGGTGGTGCCGTTAAAAAGTATTCAAGAGCACATGAGATGGAAATACATAACGAAATCTTTGTTAACATACGAATTTTAGTTTGATTATTTTTTTTAATATGATCCAACCTGATCTGTTGATTATATGACTTCAAGTTTGATTATTATTTTTTTAACATGTTCCTACCAGATCTGACCCGCTACGAACGAAAAAAAATATTACATAGTTAGAAGCTTAAAATTCTTTAAAAAAATTTGCACCTCTAGAAAAAAAATTTATAGATCCGTCACTGAGTCCACCAAGAAAGTGGAAGCAAATTCTGGGCAAGAAAGTCATTGGTGTTGAATTGAGAGACCAGGCAGAAAATGGCGTACATATTAATGTCACTTTGTGTATATATATCAAATTTACAATAGGGTAAGATTCATTTGACAAAAAAATTTAATTGAGAAGAAAAAGAATAAAAGGTATAATTGTAAAACAGTAAATAGTTTTTCACTTGTATTGTTTATTATCCTCTTTGACTAATTATTTAGTCATAAAGATTATAATCCTCCACACTAATTTTTTTGCATACACACATCAAAAGTTATCATACATATTTCGAAATTTATCCTACACGTGTTGAAATTTATCTTACACAACTCGTAATTTATCCTTCACTCTAAACTATTTTATTTTATTTTTTGGAAAAATATATATTTTAAAGATAAGTTACAAATTTTAAATTTAGTTAGCTATTAAAAAGGAAGACTACAAATTAATAATCTATGTAGGTTTATCAATGTATCCTTATAGTAACATTAAATATTTATATTAAACAAACTAAAATAAAGCATTTTAGTATTTGAAATTTCTTCTTTTTCTTTCTTAAAAAAAAATTATTCTTATTTCAACTCTTCACATTTACAATAATAAACTATTGCAATCAACTTAGGATTTTTAGTAATTATATTACATCTTTTGTAGCTTTTTCTTAACAAGATTTGTGCAAAATTCAGGAGATAATTGCTCTCCTTTTTTAGTTGATTCTTGTTTATACTAATTCCTCAAACATCTATTTGTAATTTAGGAAAAAAATTAACGAAGTTAAATTTTTTTAACGGGAGACGGTTGAAGTAAAATAGATGAAAGATGGACTGGCAAGGGAAATATTCAAAAGTGAAACTAACAATCACCAATGATGTCTACTAGGGATTATTAAAAGCCAATTTCCCATTTCTCAAACTAAATTATATACCTATTTTTATTTTTTTCTCTGCTATATAGGATTTAACTGTGCCGAAGCATTGAGCTGTTTGCACAAGATGCTGCGACTTTGGCAATTTTGTAGGAATCCAGTCACTTCGGCTCCCGTGGTTTCACTTCCATTTATGTTCATATCTTGCTTCCATGAGCATTTTTATCATTGTGCAGCAGTAAAAACGTCTTGATGTACAAGTACAACACAAAATTGATGATGTTTTGAATGTATTTATAAAATTAATTGATGGAATTAGAAGTTCTAATAATTTGTTTTGCACTTGCTTTGTATCACAGATTTGGTTTATCAATATCTGTACACAAGACTTTGCGCTTGCGTTGTATCAAATTGATTTTGGTTATCAATATCTGTATACAAGACGTAACATCATATTTTTTGGTGTACTCTTAAATTTTTAAATAGCTGATACTAATTACTTCCCTTTGCAAAACTATAAGACATGTTTTGTTTGTATAACTTCTTTAATTTAATGATAAAATAAAATCTATACACCCGTCACATAGCCAATTTAGTAATTCATAATATGCTAATAGGGTTGTGGTCCATTGACAAAAACAAAGCTCTTAAACATCTTGTGAGAGAGAGATCTTGGGTTCAAGTCCAACATACGACACTTTGATTAAGAAAAACTTGCGGTTAAAAAAAATAGTAATCCATAACATAGCCAATTAGGTTAGAGTTCAAATTCTATCTGATTGTTATGACAAAGGGTAACGATCATATCACTGGAATTAATAATTTTATTTTTCATGGTATATTAATATTGTTGAATTAATGCTCTTAAAAGGGATTAACTTATAAATTAAAGTTCATTAACTTGTCTAAAATGCATGTACTTATGTCTTTTTTAAAATGATGATGACTTGATAACTCTTACGTTGACCAAAATTTGATAAAGTGACATTTAATATTCATCTTATTTTGATCAATTTAAGAGTTATTTTCAAAACCACATGCATTATAAACAAGTTTAGAAACTTTAATATATAAAAATTACTTTCTCTTGTAATTTTTATTACAATTTGAGCGATTATTAGATATAAAATTAGCTAAGCTTATTTTTTTTGTAAAAGAAAACAAAAAATATGTTGGTTTTTATGGTATTAGCTTTTATTATAATTATAGTTATTCCCGTAGTCAATAACATATTGTATTGCATCATAACATATCACATAACATATCACATGTAGATAACATATTATATTAAATCATATAATTGTCCTCCTTAAGGGGACATCATAATGGTTAAGTGATATACCTGAGAGTCAAAAGATTAGGAATTTAAATTTTACAAAATGCAGATTTTAACGTATTTATTATAAAAAATCTAAAAATTGATGTTTAAAATTAAAATATTACATCACACAACATATTAGAGCATTCACATTCCTTCCATCAATCTTACCCCATCTTTAAGTTTTAAAAAATTGTCTAAACGCAATACATCATATCCCCTATTTCTCTACCCCTAATCCTAAATTTTTAAATGTTACCACAATAACATTTAATATATAAAAAGCTATTATTAATCGCCCATTAAATTATCGTAAGTGTATAAAAACGATAAATTAATAAAATGAGTGTTTATTAATATGATAAAGATAAAAATGATAGATGAGATTTGAGAGATTTTTAAAATAGTTAAATTATAAGATAAAAAAATAGTGAAGGGAATGTGAATACTCTTATGTCATATTATATCATAAAATATCATGTTACAACAAATCATATCAAATGATATCACATCATATATTGACGTATCATATTACAACGCATCATAACATAGAGTTTATTCCTATAATGGTATTTGTGTAAAAATTATTTATCAAAATTGTGTTGGTAGAAAAGTATTTACCAAAATAGTGTTCTTGAAGATTTATTTGTTTCTCACTCCTAATTTTATTGGATAAGTTAATTAATAAATTAATTATTGATTTAATCATAGTATTGTGTCTCTCACCACTTGATTTATTTAAGAATCTTAAAAAACCTATTTTTTATAAAACCTATTTTAAAAAAATACCGTGTTATAATTTAGACCCTCATAATATGTATTTAATAAAAAAAATGAAAAAAATCACTTAAACCTATATACGTCCATTGTTATAATTTTCTTGACCTGTTTTTTTAATATAAATCACAAATTATTGTTAATATTTTTTCTTAAAAAATAACTTACTACACTAGTTTAAGATATTTTTAACCTTTGAAAATGGACTTTATGATTATTTGATATCTTATTATATTAACTTAAATATAATATATGAAAAACCATATAAAAATATTCTATAGTTCAGATTTTTTTAGTCACCCATTTAGTTTATAACTTATTTTTATCTAAATCATGTTTTCAAGGTGTGAGTTTGGGGATTTTTATTCCCGCCATTTGTAAAACAAGAAAAATAAAATTAGTAGCTTCCAACCTATAAACTTTTTTTGTGTTTTTGAACGTGATATAGACTTTTAAATATTTATATGTTGTAATTACAAACATTCTTTTTGAAAAAAAGTGATAACAGAAGAAAATATTTATTTACCGCTTAAACTTAAATATTTTTACATGTTAAAGGAAAATATATCAATGATCGATTTAAGTAAATTTTCACTTTTATTACTGAATAACATAAAATGAGGGTATAGTAGGTTTTTTCTGTCAAATACAAATTATTAGAGTTTTAAAATAGGCTTTTTTTTAAAGTAGGTTTTATAAAAAAATAGTTTTTTAAGATTCTTAAAAAATATAATGAATTGGATTTATCCAATGAGATTAGTAGTTAGAAAACAAAAATATTTAAAACCATAATTTTGGTAAATACTTTATCAATAACACCATTTTAAAAAATATTTTTTTCACAAACACCATAACATATCTTATTTTATTACACCATATCATATTAGAGCACAATATATCATGTAATATTATATGATAATGTATCATGTAATATCATATATCATATCATATTACAATATCTCACATCATATTATATACTACACATCACATCAAGTGATTGATAACTGTCATTCAAGTAACGCAAAAACCAAATATATATATATATACATATATATATATTATGTTGTATATATATATACTTTATCAAGTTTAGCTATAGTGTCTTTTTAGAGTTTAGATTTTGTCCACCAAATTTATTTGGTGATCAAGTTTAGCCCTCTATGTTTTTTTGTCTTTTAGTGAAATAATTTTTTTTCTTTTTCCTCGAGTTTTAATGTTGTTACATTTGCCTTACGTTTTCTTAAAAGTTTATACAAAATCTCCTTGTCACTCTCCACTTCCTATTATGTGTCGCTATAAGATTGAATTCGAACATCAAACTTTATTTGGTTGTCACATTTGGCCCATAAAGTTTTTTTTAATCTTTTAGTGAAAGAGTTTTCTCCTTCCTCTCAAGTTTCAAATTTGTCACGTTTTTCGTCCGTTTTTTAAAAATTTTATACATTATTTATTTGACCCCTCGACTTGCGAATACATGACGGTATAAGTTCGACATCATCTACGTCTTAAATCGTGTGAGTCACTTAGTGTTATTAACTTGTATTATGGCTTTACAATTTTTCCTAGTTTTGGTCCAGTCCCTGCAACGTAGCGAGATCAATTCTCGTTAAATTAAATAGCTATGGTAAGTTTGGCATCGTATTAACGAGGAACACGTAGCTAATATTAGACATATTTTTTTGATTATTAATATTAAACCTTAACTAAAACAGGTATTTGATTTGGTCGTTTTAGTTAATAAAAACTAATATAAATTGCAATTGATTAAGTTGTCAATAATAATTAAAATTAAATTATCCCTGTGTAGTGAGTTCATCCTTTTTCACTGCTAACTCATAAAGTGAGTGTCACATAATTGTCATGTAGACATGAACTATCACTCATTTTTTTCACCTTTAGTATGTAATGATTCATAAGTTTTTACTACCCATCACCTATTAAAAGAATATCTAAATGAAATAAAGTAAAAAGCTAAAAATAAAAAGGAGGATTTGATTGGTTGAGAGACTTGGGGCTCACCAAATCTTCTCCTTCGCCGACGTGAACTACCTCACAATCCATTCTTCACGATCTATAAAGCCCTAACTCCGTTGGTTACACACAACCTAAGTTTCAAGTTTAGAAACTAGAAATTAACCTAGGTTAATTACGGAGTTAGAAAGTTACATAAATGATGTTCGTGAAATACATATAAACTAAAACAAAGATTTTTACAACAGGACGGGTTTTAAAAAGGGTTTTCACATAAGAACTAAACCGCACACACAAAAGTGAATGGACCTACCGGATAGTTTAGCTAAACATAAAAACCGGATATCAATCAATGAACACATTGGCTCCCGATAATAAATCTTTGTCATTGTTTAGCCGATTAATAACAAGAAATGCTTGGTATTTCACTAAATTATTAGACAAAATAAAACACATCTGAGTTAACGAACACAATGTCAATCAATCAAGGAAGAATACCACTTTAATCTCGAATCCATTTAGCTAATAAATGAAAACAATCATATATAATATATATTATATATATATATATATATATATATATATATATTACATATACGCAAAAAGATCAAAAAACACATAGGTGACTAGAGTTTTGCTAAATATACATAGCCGTAAAATTTATCAAAAAGTTACGACGAGCAACAGAAGCTAATCACCTAAAATCATGCAAGTAAAATTGATACAATCATGCTAATGTTTATAAATATGGATTAATTTCCCATGAAAAACGATTAATTCGACAACTAATAGAAAAGATCATGAAAAACATATTTAGGTGGATTAAACTATGACAAATAGTGAATCTTTATATTTAAAAAAATATTATGCATAGAACTCTAAACTATGACAAATAGTGCAACAGTGTACACCTCTGCCGGAGCAAGATGGATGACATAAACGTCAAGATGCTGTTGTGGCGATTCGATCCGATTTCCCCATCAGAGTTGCGTAGCGAGGTTTCAGGTAGCGTGCGGATGATTTGAGATTGTGTGACCTCTGGCCATCCACAATTGATGTTTCATTGGATAGTTTATGATGTTCAGAACATGTAAATCGTTCTGGCTTCAATTGGAATCATCAACATAACATTATGAGGTGAGAAGTCACTCTCTTCAACAAAACGTCAGAGATCTTATGTGCTTTTTGTTATTAATTTAGAAAATTAATGGTGAAAAATGTTAATCAAAATGTGTTTTGCTGTATAAGGAATTTATATAAGATAATAAGATGTCAAATTTGTAATTTGTTACCTGGTTTCAGTAGATATGCTACATAGGTGTTTTAATGGGATGGCTTTATATGGAATACAGATTTAACTTTGTATGGTGATTATATGATGTTAGAAGTGAAGCCTATGAATTTGTATAGGAAGATTAAGTTAGGAGCCTTGAATTGTAAAGTTAGTGATGGTGGTACTAATTTCGAGAGGTGTGTGGTGAAATCGGTAAAAGCTAAGTTCGAAAAATCCAGGGTGAGTTTTTGTATTCGAGTAGAGGAACACGTCATAGGTCCAGATCGCATTGTTCACACACAAAAACAAGCTCTTTGCCAATTGTGAGTGAAACGTGTCATTCGCTGATTGGTTGTGTCGTGTTGGCCATAGTTGTAATGAAGAGATTCCACGTGGGATAGGACTTCAGCTGAGTTGTTTTGGGTATAAATGAGCGTTACATACCAAGCTTGATCACTCTCAAAGGTAGAAGAGCTTTGTGAACAGAGATATACGTTTGGAAAGATCGGTTGATGTACTAGAATCTCTAAGAATCAAAGAAAGATCAATCGGTGTACTTGAATTTCTAAGGATCGATGGAGAATCAATTTAATGCTGGAGATTTGGTATGGGCAAAACTTTATCGTTACCCTTGGTGGCCTAGCATTATTTACCATGAAGCCCTATCAAGTACCAAGATTCAAAAATCAAAGAAAGAAGGTTTTATGCTTGTTTCATTTTATGGCGATAATACATACGAATGGTTAGATCCAAAAAATCTCGTTCCCTTTGAAGCCAACTTCAATCTGTATTCAAAACAACGACATTCTAATTCATTTGTGAAAGCTGTCAATGAGGCGGTCAATGAAGTCAAGCACAGAGCTGCTATAGGGTTGTCTTGCCCCTGCAAATTTTTTGCAGTATAAACCGGCACCTGTTAAAGATCTGCTTGAAGTTGATATCGATGGATATCAATTGGGAACGGTGTTTACAGTGAAACAGATCGAAGACTTCAAACAAGAATTCAAACCAGTTGAGATGCTTTCGTTTATACAACAATTGGCGTTGGATTCAAGTGATATCCATCTAGATCTTAACCAAAAAAAGGAAGCAGCCCGCGCTCTTGCTTATAGAAAAGCAAACTATGAAGAAGTTGATGAGCCATATTATCAAGTATCTGGGGTTGATCCTAAAATGCTTGGAGGTTCTATAGAGGCTTCAGATGACCAGGAGACATGTTTAAATCAAGGTAAGCGTTTTATGTTTGAATTTAAATATTTAATGATCACAAAGCCCTTTGGATAGCATTGCTACTTTCCTTGCATTGCTTATACATTTCTATTTATATATGTTGGCTTTTAAGTAAATTAACAATTTTGGCATTGTTGTGTTGATTGAGTAGAGTTGTTTACTTATATTCTTATTAACCAAGGTGATTTGAACTATAACTTAATGATCTTGTTACAGCATTGGCAAGTTTTAACTTCTTTTACATCATAAAGGAGTTTTTTCATTCATTCTTTTCTTTTTATTAAAATAAGTTTGCTCTTTGATGCAAAACATTTCTGTGGTTATTTTAATATCTGATCGTTTACATGTGTTAAGAGAATTCAGTCATTTACAGATGTACCTCACTAATGTTATTGGTATATATTGCAGATCCAATCAAGCATCCTTCCGAGCCTAAAAGCGAAGGTCAGAAAAAACACCAAGTCAAAAACCAAAACAAAATCGAAAAAACTCATGCACCACAGAAAGATAAACCGCATGCTACTAAAACGAAACTGTCAGAGAAGAAAAGGCTTGATTCTAACACGAAGAGTTTCGAGAATAATGTCCCTAAGAAAAAGGCTAAACGGTCCAAAGGCGTGGTTGATAAAACGCTTGATTTCAGTTCATCTACTATCGTTGTTTATAAACAAGCATCATCATCTGGCTCTAAGCACAGCAACTCACCACCAACACCAAAATCGTTGAGGAAAAGACACAGATCAATAAGCACAACGCCTTTAGCTTTATCTCTCAAAATAAGAGAAAGGAAGGCGAAAAAAGTGCGATAGTGAATCAGATTGTTCGCCGTTATGAAGAAATTTATGCTAAGTATAGGGAACAAGAAGCTGATAGAACTGATGTGCAGATTGGCAATGGCGGTATAGACATTTCGAAGAAGATGTTATAACTGATCAATGAATGCAACCGGATTGTTCTGGGATCAAAGTGACCGTGCTGGTTTTTGTTAAAATTTAGACATTTTTACAATTTGGGCTTCGTATTCTGCCTCTGTGCAGAACTTGTTGTTTGGTTGAAGGTTGTTTACTTTTATTAGCTGTATCTATAATCGTATCTGTATATGTTTACCAGGGTTGTATGAATCTTAGGGTAGCACACATAGGACAATCAGGTCACCATTAACTTATAAAATAGGTTCAATAGCATAGTTGTAAAGGTTATGTTGGGTGTAATCTAGATTGTTTGGGTCGAATGAGTAGCAGGTCAGAAGTCGATTCGGGTCAACATGAAACTTGGCTACCCGAGTCAGTTAGGAACATGAGTTTTGACTGAGTTTGTTGGAAGATAGTTGAAAAGTGGACGTTATTGTGAACGTTGAAATCTGCTGATTAAAAGGAGAAGAAGACTTGGTATTTTAAGCATGTGGGTTTTGTTTTATCACTATAAATAGGTGTAGTTTGCAGCAGCCTTTTTGAAAGTCAGTTTGTTTCTTTATGAAAGTTTAGTAATAAAGAAAGTGTTTCCTGAGTGTGTGTTTACTGCATGTTATTTGGGGCCTGAACCAACAGGTTATATACCTGACCAAATGGCTCGGTCAGGTCAAAACAATCCATTTTAGAAAAATGATTAATTTGGGTCGAGTAAGAACGGGCCAAAATGACTTCTGGTTGAAACATGCCATTTTAGAAAATGCCTCACGAAACCAATGCAGTAGCTTTATCAACTGTTGCATACAAACCCAATTAGAAATTTCTTGAAGTCTGGAGTCTACCTGACCAAATGGCTGGGTCGGGTTACGGGTGAGGTAATAGGTCAAACTGGGTTTACGAAAAAAATCTGTTTCTAAATAAAGGTCAATTTAGTTTTCGGGGTAAGAACAGGGTTTGGCCAAAATGAGTTCAGGTTGAAACGAGCTATTTTAGAAAATGCCTCAGGAATCCAGCAGCTTATTAACTGTTGCATATAATCCCAATAGGTAATAATAGTTGCAGCAAAAAACAAAAACTAGACCAGACTCAATGTTTATGATCATATAGTAAATTCCAATTTCCAAGCAAAAGCCACCTGCAGCAATTCCACATATCAACTGTAATTTCGTATCATAACGAACTCACCTGGATCATACAAAAATTGGATTGCCGATGGTGCCATAGTGATGCTCTTTACATTTTTTGCTTCTCTGAATCTGAATCATTGCATTTGCATTCTCACATATACGTTTGCTAATACACTTCTCTCTTCTTTAGATTTGATAATCGCTTTGTTTATTCAATAATAAACAAAGTGATCTCACAGAATTCCTAGTTTATTTATTAAATTGGTTGACTGCCTCCCACCGCATAAAATTAGGAACTTGTCGTGCTTTTAATTTACTTCGAGTCATCTCCGTTAAGGTACGGTTTCGCCTCTCCACCACCCCATTTTGTTTAGGTGTATACGGAGCGATTAAGTGTCAAATAATCCCTTCGTTTTCACAGAATCGATTGAACTAATGAGATGTAAATTCTCACCCTCGATCGGTTCAAAACCTCTTGATTTTTTTGCCAACTTCCACTTCCACTTCCACCGTAACTTTAAAGTTTTTGAAGATTTCAAACGCATCACTTTTTCCCTTCAAAACAAAAGTCCACATGAAACGTGAAAAATTATCAACTAAGACAAATGCATGCATACCTATTTCCCGCTAAAGTGCTCGGAGATATTGGACCACAAAAGTCTCCATAAATAAGTTCCAAGGCACTCGTTGTCCTGAAAGACGTCGTCTTCGGAAAAGGTTGTCTCGTTTGCTTCACGACTAAGCACAAATCACATATTTGATTTTCATGATTGATTTTTGGCATCCCCACGACCATATCTTTCACCGGTCTTGTGTGCCATAACCAATTCTCATTATCAATCCGAGCTTAAAATAAATAGGTTTTCCAACTTTTAATTTAATCCTATAGAGACGATATTTGGCCCTGTCCTGTGGCCTGCGGTTCTGGCTAAATTGGTTTCTACCGCGACCACCACTCCTACGTCCGCGGTTCGTGCCTTTTCAGCACCCCTTACTCGAATCGCATGAGTTCTATCTAGAACTTGACGAAGAATTGAAAATATTAAACACCAGTTTCATAGTTTCATTTGTGTACCTTGAGTATCCGATTGTGATTCTTTATATTTTATTCGTTCCTCGTACGCCTTCATTCGATCAACAACACCGTCGAATGCAATTGTTTTTAGATCGATAAGTTGCTCAATCGAGGCTACAACATAAATGAACCTCCTTGGTCATCCACTTGGAAACTTTTTCACAATCTTTTGTTCCTTGATTACGGAACTTAGAGACACTGCTTTTCAAGACATTAGTGTAAACTTGCTTAAAAATTCATCAACTATACTCGAATCCTTCATCTTTAATGCCTTAAATTCAGGCATGAGTGTCTGAAGTCTTGCTTCACGTGCATGATCGGCTCCTTGATGGCACGCTTTAAGTGCAACCCGTGCAACCCACATCTCTTTTGTCGTTTTCATATTACCAACTTGCGAGATATATTCCTCTGGTGTAGACTAATACAATAAAGAAATCGCCATGTTGTTTTACTTCACATCGGTTTTAGTTTTTGGATTAACTCCCATGCTTTCACTCCCATTTATGTTCATCTTGCTTCCATGAACATTTTTATCATTGTGTAGCAGTAAAAAAAAGTTCTTGATGTACAACTACAACACAAAAATTTGATGATTTTAATGTATTTGCAAAATTAATAAATGGAATTAGAACTTCTAATAATTCTTTTGCACCTACTTTGTAACGAATGAAATTAATGATTTTTTTTGTTGTATATTAAAATTCATGACATATAAAATACTTGTAAAAGTCATTAACTTATAAATTTATTGTCTAAAATGCAGGTACTTGTGTCTTCTTTTTTAAATGATAACTTGATAACTTTTATATTGATCAAAATTTGATAAATTGACACTTAATATTTGTGAAAAAAAATATCCATCTTATTTAACCAATTTAGGAGTTATTTTCAAAATACGTGAATTTTAAACAAGTTTAAGTACTTTAATATATAAAAATTTGTTTTCTCTCATATTTATTTTTTACAATTTTAGTGATTATATTATACCAAAATTAGATTGATGAATTTTTCATAAAAATATGTTGGTTTTAATGGTACTGACTCTTTTTATAATTATTGTCATTCTCTTACTTAACATTTTATTGTATTAGATCATAGGATATGAGAATACATTACATTACAATATATATCATATTATATTAAGTCATATAATTATATTTAGAGAGACATCATAATAGGTGTGGTATACTCTACAACAAAAGAGTTGAGAATTTAAGTTATGCACAATATAGGTTGTAGTGTATTTTTCCTAAAAAAATTAAGTGGTGAACTCTACAACAAAAGGATTAAGAATTTAAATTATGCCAATATAAATTGTAGTGTTTTTTTTTCCTAGAAAATCAAAGAACTAATGTTAAAATATATGGTATCACATACTGTATTATGTCATATTACATTATTAAATATCTTCTTACAACATATCATATAAAATGATTTTGCATAATATCACATCATATCTAGATGTATTATATCACAACACATTATAACATATCTTATATATTACATTAGTACTTATAGACAAGCGTAATATAGAGAGTTAGGTAAAAAAATATGTATTACAAAATATTTATAATAAATAATTATATTATATTGCATGTAATAATGAAAAATTACAAATCAATGTTAATTTATAATTTACAAATATATTAATACATATATAATTACAAATCTCTAAAAACTTCTTTGTAAACAACATAGGATGTCATGCTTAGAAGATTACCATGGACGTCATGCTCGGAAGATTACCATTTTATCAACATTGGACGTCATGCTCGGAAGATTACCATTTTATCAATAATTAAGACTTTAAGTCCATCTCAACTTTTGACTATTGGAAAAGCCATGTACAGACCATGTGGAAACATTGGTTATTTGAAAAACAAATTGACTCTAAATGGTGATTGTCTTTGAATTTTATTCATGTTCATCGCCAAATATACACGAGAGAAAATTGTCTTTACTGATGTCGTTAATTACAATGTGACTAATAAAGATACAATGTAAAATGAAAAACTATACGTATATATTGAAATTTTAAATTGAGTTTCTCGTAATTGAGTTTTACGTTTTTTTATAATCTAAATATATTATTAAATTTTAAAGTAAACTTGTTATTAAAAGAGGATTAAATAAGATGGTTTTAAATTGTAAAATTAATTATAATTAATAATGAAAATTAGTTTGGAGATAATATATGTGTAAGTTTAAATTTAAAAGTATATCAATTATCATAATATATGATATTGAATATTAGACCTACCAAAACTTTTATTATTATAAATCAAGAAAGAATTATTTATATAAATAAAATAAGTGATATCCATTAATTTCTAATTATTAAGAAATATATACTAAAATATTAAATAAAATAAAAAATAAGTAAAATGTGAGGTTAAAGAAGGGTATATCATATAACATTAATTGGAATTATTTATTAAAAATTAGATATTATATTATAGCACAACATATCATGTTATATTACATGAACCGTGTCATGTTTTATCATCATAACATATCATATCACATCATATTACAAACATATCGTGTAATTATTTATATTAAACCTTAAATAAAACTAATATTTCATTTGGTGATTTAGTTAATTAATAGCTAACAAAAATTGCAATTGATTAAGTTGTAAATAATAATTAAAGTACTATAGCCCCTAAGGCTACGTATAAAGGGTTTACCCGTTTTCACTACCATATTAAGTGTCATATCAATGCCACGTAAGCATAGGCCACGTATGCATGGTCTCTGATTTATTTTTTTCACGTTTATTGTATAATGGTTTGATAAGTTTTCTTATCCACCATCCATTAAAATAAACTTTTAAATAAAATTAATTATAAAACCCTAATGCCACAAAACCCGAATTTTTTATTACTTAATATGTTTTTTTAGGAAGGAGGAGAGAGAACAACCAGATATATCATAGGTGATCACAGAAATTTCCACCTGCATGATTCGGCCCATCTTTCTTTCCTCCATGATATGAGAAAACACTCCTCAGTGAGATAATGTAGTCAAGTCAATAGCAGCCAAAGCAAAAAAGAAGTGTAACATCCGTCAAAAAAACTGGGTTAACCAGACCCGCTTCGTTTATTAACCGAACATTCAGTTAAAAATTTCGTTGCGTATTTAATGCTCAAATTAATTTTATACAATACATAATTAATAAATATATTAGAATTTAAAATCTATAATTGAAAATTTATAATAAATAAGGAAATAAAAATAATATGCTGATGCCGGGTTTCGAACCCGGGTCAGCCGGATGAAATCTCAAAGTCTTAACTCACACACATCCCACCACTCCGCCACTTGTGTTATTTGTTGATATATCGAAACAATTAAACATATAATGAAACTCGAAGTTGAATTCAGTCACTCAGCGCGCCCAAATCACTCTCGCCGGAAATTCCGACGATTTCGCCAATCATCGTCGGTTTCTTTGACTTAACGGATGTCTTAACATCAACGTCGGTTATAACCGATGACTAATCCCGCGACATCAGTCATAACCGCTGGAAGAAAGCTGACCAACGAATCAAGACAGAAATCGGACCCAATTCATCGATATTCTTTCCTATAAATACACACCCAAGCCTCTGGTAGTCTTTTCGCTCAAAATCGCACCATTTCTCAAAGCAATTTCATTCGCCGGAAATATTCTGCCGTCACCGGACTTTCGCCGGAAAACCGAGACTCACATCAAAACGGTAAATACCTCAACTCTTTCTGTTTCAATCCATTGTTAGACTATTACTAACTTCAATCCATCAACCAGAAACAATCCCAGACGACGTTGCCGGATATTTGCTTTCGCCGGAAAACTTCTGAAATTTCCAGAATCACGCTGTGAATCGGTATGATCATCTAAACCTCCTGATAATCGTTGCTCAGTAGTTCAATTTCACATCTAATCAATCAAAACTGTCAATTGATCCGAACAGACGGAGTTCACAAAACAGAGCCGACGATCCTTGCCGGAGTTCTGAGGAAGACAATCTGTTCCGGTACATTCTTTCCCCAAACCCTCTCTGTTCATCACATTTCAATCACCTATAAGTTCGTTAACTGAATTTAACAAGAAACAGTTGAAAAATCGTTGTATGTGTTTTGAACGAAGAAGATGAAGTCGGCCTATTGTATAAGATTAATTAAAACAAGACATATAAACGGGTTAGACACACAGTCCAGCGGTGGACTGTGTGCAAACAATAAACACACGTCTCGAGTTCGATCCCTATCACGACCTATCCTCGGAAATAAAAATGTTTTTTTTTAAACCGAACCGGATTAACTCACTGTAAGATGATAAGTATAATAAAAATCAGAATACTAACCAGGTTAGACACACAGTCCAGCGGTGGACTGTGTGCAACACTAATCACAGGTCCCGGGTTCGACACCTGTTGACGGCACCGGTTCGATACAATTAAAATCTTTTTAAAATAAATGAATTCTGATTAACTTAAATAGTGTATAAATATAATTAAAAACAGAAATATTTCGGGTTAGACACGTAGCTCAGTTGGTAGAGCTGCGTGCACGCGTACGGGAGGTCACCGGTTCGAGTCTCACCCAGCGCATACTTATACACGACCGTACCGGTCAACGGTCAACAGTAATGGTCAATGGTCAACGGTCAAAGTCAAAAAGTCAACATTTTTTTATATTTTTATTTATTTATTTAATTTAAAAATCAATTAAAAATACTTAAAAATAATGTTTTTAAA
This sequence comes from Scalesia atractyloides, assembly GCA_947069175.1. Classification (NCBI taxonomy): domain Eukaryota; kingdom Viridiplantae; phylum Streptophyta; class Magnoliopsida; order Asterales; family Asteraceae; genus Scalesia; species Scalesia atractyloides. The sequence continues at coordinate 84,366,133 of CAMTDV010000028.1, read as the reverse complement.
GTTAGAAAATAGCCTTAAACTCACAAAAATAAACCTAAAAATTCAATTAAAATTGTTAATAAAATCCACTTACTTACCGTACCTTTTCATTATTAACTAGGTTAGTTATTCCTCGTCGATCAACTCTCTAAACTCGTGCGCATCCAACATCATCAAGAGAACGCACCCAATGTGAGTGAATCTCTATAAATTCCCCGTTTTAATCACGTTTTTGGGGTGTATCATGTGTCTTATTATTTATTACATTTAAACACTTGTGCATCCATCATATCCATGATCAAATGCGTATTCAACATGTATCAACTGTTTGTGTGGTAATTGTTTAGATTAAATTTATCATTTTCAGTACATACATTATCATAGGCCGCCGCTCCCCATTACCTATGAGCGTGAGCCGTTCCTCATTACCTATGAGCGTGAACGAGGCGTTGCCAACATACGATCGGCTCCGTTTGATTGAGCCTTGATCGCACATACATTTCATCATAGGCCGTCTGCTCCCCATTACCTATGAGCGTGAGCCGTTCCCCATTACCTATGAGCGTGAACGAGACGTTGCCAACATTTACATTGTCATTCATGTTATATGTTCATGAAAGGTGGTTTGTTATTGTATGTTATTGTTTGTTATGGCTATTGTTATTGTATGTTTATTTACGTTTGCTCACATATGATTATTGCACAATTTTTTCATATTAAATACAACAAGAAATAAATAATAAATGTTTTCTAACAAGGTTCACTCGCAAACTTTTGTTGATTCAAAAACCATTTTTACACATGATACAGGTGGACAGGATGAAGCAAGGAACACATAGGAAAGTGCCTTAGAAGAAAAATAATGAAGTCTAGAAAGATGTATAGAACATGTTGTATTTGTATGATTTGATTGTATGATCTTCTTTAAAATTGTAATAATAAATATGAAACATTATAATAAATGTCATGAGCTTTGATGAAAACCCAATCATGCCCCGATCACCTTTTCCGCTGCGGGTCGGGGTGTGACAGATTGGTATCAGAGCTTTTGACTATAGGGATATAGGATAGGTTATTAGACCCTTAGAGCCTATACTATAGTTGATTAGATTTTAAATTGTATATGTGGTTACATGCAAACTTATGATGTTTATTTGTTTCGTATTTATTACACACTCAAATGCATGCAAACACTTCCAATATTACATTTTGTGATACATAGTGAATTATACTTACAGTCAAACATACATACTTACATACACATTCATCATACATATTTCAATGTTCACATATTCAATTCATCTTCATACTTCCGTTATTCAAGATTTTGTCGCATTTTTCATTTTTCAAATCTCATCAAAGTGAGTTCTGCGACGGGCATGTAGTAACTGTAAGGGTACAAGTACTGGTAGTCGGAACGTCCTGTCTAGGCTTGGCATTCGTATAAATCCAAAATAACAGACCAGTTTGCCTACCTGGGGACTAACGATGAGAGTACGAAGGACCTATTAGGCCAAAGCATGCCACACCAAACGTCGTTCGAACTAACCCCACTTTGAGGTGTCACCGTGTCCACACCTGGATACATTCCGAATATCATACGTTACATACATATTTCTCGATTTTCTTCGGGTTTTAGTGTACGTAAGCAGGCTAACACATGCGAACCATATGAAAAACCCGGTAATCATGGAGGCCCACATGATTACGAAGGTGAAGTATGGCGGCATGCAAGGCCCAATTACGAGCAAAGCCCAAGACATCCTATGGATGTAGTAGATTTATTATTCTATATTTATTTTATGAATGATCATTCCTAAATACGACACATGACCCCTAAAATGTAACATCCGTCTGTAACATCCGTCAAAAACGGATTTACCAAACCCGCTCCGTTTATCAACCGAACAGTCAGTCAAAAATTTCCTTGCGAATTAAATGCCCAAAATATTTTTAAACGATCCGTAATCAATTATTATACGGGAATATATATTTAGTTTTTGAAAAACTGTCAAAAATCGCAAAATAAAAATGATTTGCTTCTGCCGGGTTTCGAACCCGGGTCTGTACCGAATCAGCAAACAAACTTAACTCACACACACAAACCATTGCGCCACGGATTTTGTTTGTTATATATTAAAATCATTTAATTGATATAATGACGTTACGAATTCAAAAACCGGCGCCATTAGTTCAGTCGTCGGAACCCCAGAAATCTCGCGAGTTTTTAACACCACTTTCAGTTATAACGTAAACCATTAACAATACATCGGTTATAACCGATGTTTGAAGTCCGCGACCAAACCATAACCGCCGGAGTTTTTATGAATTACGAATACAGTCGGAAATCAGACCAGATTCTTCAACAATTTGCTCTATAAATTCACCCACAACCCACTGCAAACCTTTTCGCTCAAAATCACATATTTTCACGGCGTAATTCCACTCGCCGGAATTTCTCTGCTCATCGCCGGAAAACCGTTTTCCCCATTGCCGAGCCTTACTGAGCCCCTGAGTTTATACCGGAGATACCCACGCCTTTTCTAAGCTTCCTGGAGACTCGCTGCTACGAGAAACTCATCGCCGGAGGTGATTTCTGTCGCCGTAGTTCTGCCGGAAAACAGAGGAAAGCGAGTCGGTATACCTCACGCTTATTTCCTTTCTTTTTACTTCTATCTTACCAGTAATTAACCTAAAACGCTAAAGAAACCCGAATAATAACTCGAACCAGTCAGACATTATATCTGGTTAACTCTTGACGGAGAAGACGATGATTGCTGTAAAGTATAAGTATATATAAATCAAGAAATTACTCGGGTTAGACACACAGTCCAGCGGTGGACTGTGTGCACATTAAACATACAAACGTCTCGAGTTCGAATCCGGTTTCACACACGTCGCCTTAATAAAAACGTTTCTTTTTGTTAACCGAACCGGAAGTCATACAGTTATATGTTAAGTATATTAATAATCGGAATAATAACCAAGTTAGACACACAGTCCAGCGGTGGACTGTGTGTTTGTTTATATCACAGGTCACGAGTTCGAGTCCGGTCTACTACACCGACTCGAACAATTATTATTCTTTTTAATAAGACAGAAAAGGAAATAACTAATTAGTATTTAAGTATAATGAAAATCGAATTATATAACATGTTGAACACACAGTCCAGCGGTGGACTGTGTGTTAGATTAAACCACAGGTCCCGGGTTCGAGACCTGTGGAGTGCATGTCCGATTTCGCTTAAACTGTTTTTAAAATAAAAATGATTTTCGGTTTAAACTAATTAATATATATATATAATTAAAATCAGATTTATAACGGGTTAGACACGTAGCTCAGTTGGTAGAGCTGCGTGCACGCGTACGGGAGGTCTCGGGTTCGAGCCTCACTCAGCGCACTTGTATACATGATCGAACCGGTCAACGGTCAGGTCAACGGTCAAGTCAAAAAAAAAAATAATTTTTTTTATTATTTTTATTTAATGATTTTAATTAAAAATCAATTAAAAATACTTAAAAATAACATTTTTAAGGTTAGAAAATAGCCTCAAACTCACAAAAATACACCCACAATCCTACTAAAATAGATTAATAAAATCCGTTTACTTACCAAACCATAATGCGATTTATCTAGGTTAAATCTCACTCGTGGTTAAAACCACTTCGCGTGCATTCAACGTCATCAACCGAACGCACCACGGTGAGTGAATCTTACAACTCCCCCTTTTAAATTATACGTTTTGGGGTGTGTCATGTGTTATGAAAATAATTAATTTATTTATTTAAACTTGTGCCATACCACATCATGACCTAAACTTAGATTGTTTTTATTGTTGTGATTTACTTATTTCCTTTTATCAAATTATATGAAACTCATACATTAAGCCCATCAGTTCCTCGTGGGAGACGAGTAGAACATCGCGTGCTTCACATCAAATTCATTATTGTTCATGTGTGTATCATTGAGTTTATATTGTTTGTAGTTGTGTCATTCATATTATCATGTTTATGCAATTCATTCATCAGGCCCCTCAGTTCCTCGTGAGAGACGAGTTGAGCATCGCGTGCCTCTAATTGTTCCATTATTGTTCATGAGTGTTTCATTTAATATCTTATGATTGTTGATTAAGATACATCTAATTTTACTCATGTTTGGTTGTGCACATATTTCATAATCAATTCAAATAAATTTGTTCAAATGTTTTCCATAGGATTCACTCGCCAACATTATGTTGATCCAAAAACCTTTTTACACATGATACAGGTGAATAGGTTGAAGCAAGGAAAACATAGGATATGCCTTAGATGAGAACAAAGAAGTTTAGATTGTTAGTTAGATCATGATGTAACATTTATTGTAAATTTCCATTTAATTTGTATTAATGAATATGAAACGCTTAATAAATGTCATGAGCTTTGATGATAACCCAATCATGCCCCGATCACCTTTTCCGCTGCGGGTCGGGGTGTGACAGATTGGTATCAGAGCCATGACTATAGGGATATAGGATAGGTTATTAACCCTTAGAGCCTATACTATAGTCTGCCTAAATTTTAATTGATTAGGTGGTTACATACAAACTTGTGATATTTATTTATTTCATATTTGTTTACATTTGCAGTCAAACATACATGCTATACATTATTTTACATATTCATTATTACATATATCGATGTTCATGTGTTCCATTTATTTTCATACTCTCATTATCCAAAGATTTTGTGCAATTTTCAAATCTCATCAAAGTAAGTTCTGCGACGGGCATGTAGTAACTGGAAGGGTACAAGTACCGGTAGTCGGAACGTCCTGTCTAGGCTGGCATTCGTATAAATCCAATATAACGGACCAGTTTGCCTACCTGGGGACCAACGATGAGAGTACGAAGGACCTATTAGGCCAAACATGCCACACCAAACGTCGTTCGAACTAAACCTACTTTGAGGTGTCACCGTGTCTACACCTGGACACATTCCGAATATCACACGTTGTATACATATTTCTCGATTTTCTCCGGGTTTTTGTGTACGCAACCTGGCAGAAACCGTGCGAACCATATGAAAAACCGGTATTCATGGGGGCCCACATGATTACACAGGTAAAGTATGGCGGCATGTAGGGCCAAACAGCGAGCAAAGCCCAAGACATCCAATGGATGTAGTAATTTATTTATCTATAATTATTTTATGAATGTTCATTCCTAATGCGACCCATGAACCCAAAAGCATCCAACTCATACTCTTGTCATGTATTCCTTGTAGATGTCTTCTAACCTCGCCCGTAGGAAGACGAGAACAAGAAAAGCCCGCGAGCGCATGGCTGCCTTAATCGCTCAACAAATGGCTGCCGTAATACCCAATATTGTAATCCAAGTTCAACAAGCACTTACCGATAATCCTGTCAATCAAGCAAACCAAAACATTTTCAACTCTCCCCCAAATACCACTAAATGTACCTACAAGCACTTCAAATCATGCGACCCTCCGAAATACAAAGGGACTGAAGGCGTCACTGCTCTTCTCCATTGGTTTGAAGAAATGGAGAACACTTTTCTAAATTGCGATTGCCCTGACGATCGCAAAGTGCGATATGCTACCGGTCGATTATATGGAATAGCACTTACTTGGTGGAATACAGAGAAGTCCAAACGAGGTGTTGAAGATGCTATGACCTTAACTTGGAACGAATTGAAGGAAATCATGACCAGACGATTTTGCCCAAGGAGCGAAATCAAGAAGTTAGAAGATGAATTTTACTCATTGAAGCAAATGGAAGGAGACCAATCACATACAACAAAAGGTTCCTCGAATTACATCAAATGGTTCCCAACATGTTTACTCCCCTCTACCGTTTGATCGAGCACTACATTCGTGGTCTTCCGTCAAAGATTCAAGACCCTGTAATAAGTACCAAGCCTGCAACTTTGGAAGCAGCAATGGAGCTAGCAACAGAGCTCACCGAGAACCGAATCCGAAACAAAGACTTCAAGGAGGAGAAGAAGAAGGATAAAGAATCGACTGAAACCTCCGACTCCACTCAAACCGAATCCCCTTCTCAACCTAACCCCAAGAGAAGAAGAGTCGGGCGACTTTTCGCTACTACTCAACAAAATCAACCAGTTTTACACGCCATACCCATCCGAGCCATCCCAATCACCCAAGTGGCACCCAACTCAGCTTACCCAAATAAGAAACCATATCTTGGACCTCACCCTCGATGCAACAACTGTTTTTATCACCATCCCCATACCCTACCTTGCCGGCTATGTACAACTTGTGGACGCTATGGTCATTTGAACAATGTTTGTCCACCTTTCAAAACCAAACCTTTTCCCTTACTCAAAACATGGCCCAAACTTATCACCAACCCCAATACCCCATGTTCCCATATGCGCGAGCCTGTTTCAATTGTGGCGATCCTACCCACTTTAGAAACACATGCCCTCAATTGGTTAACGTTATCAACACTCAAGCCCAATCAAACCCAGTTAACCAAGTAAACCAAGAAAACCCAACCACTATGCCACCAGCAAGAGAAAGAGTCTTCAATATCAACGCCAATCCTGACGAAGATAATGACGGTCCAAACGAAGATACTCAGCTAGTCCTCTTCGCCGAAGATCCAGATTCAACTCCTATCGTTTAGTTTCATGTGTTTCTTTATCACTTGTGTAGACTGTTAGAGTAACTATGGTATATTATATATTATATATTGTTTTCAGTATATGCTTTTGCTGAGGCCGCAGCTCCCCATCCATCGAGGTTGAGTTTGATCCCCATTTTATTATGCGGTTGATCAGGGCGTGCCCGCACGATCGGCTCCGTTTGATTGAGCCTTGATCGGTTATTTCATTTTACATTTCAATACATGCAATACGTTCGGCTCCGTTTGATTGAGCCTTGAGCGCATATTTCAATTTACATTTCCAGTTCATACAATACGTTCGGCTCCGTTTGATTGAGCCTTGAGCGCACATTTCAATTTACATTTCCAGTTCATGCAATACGTTCGGCTCCGTTGATTGAGCCTTGAGCGCACAGACAATTTCATTATCAGTATCTTGTGGTTGTGGTGTTTGTAGTAGAGTCGCATCGAACTAACCATAACTTGCGGATAAAGTCAATGAAAATTTGACAAGGATATGGTGGATACGCTGATGGTACTTCCTATATATAAGTATTCTTGTCAAATGATCGGAGGCATTATCAGGCGGTTATGAGAGGTTCCATGCATAGGCTGATTTGTGATGGTTGTTTAGATTAAGTTGTTCAATTTCAGTACATTCAATACGTTCGGCTCCGTTTGATTGAGCCTTGAGCGCACATACAATTTCATTCAATACGTTCGGCTCCGTTTGATTGAGCCTTGAGCGCACAGACAATTTCATTATCAGTATCTTGTGGTTGTGGTATTTGTAGTAGAGTCGCATCGAACTAACCATAACTTGCGGATAAAGTCAATGAAAATTTGACAAGGATATGGTGGATACGCCGATGGTACTTTATATATAAGTATTATTGTCAAATGATCGGAGGCATTATCAGGCGGTTATGAGAGGTTCCATGCATAGGCTGTTTGTGTGGTTAAGTTATTCATTTTCAGTACATGCAATACGCTCGCCTCCGTTTGATTGAGCCTTGAGCACACAATTTCAATTTCAGTACATTCAATATGTTCGGCTCCGTTTGATTGAGCCTTGAGCGCACATCCATTTCATTTTCAGTACATGCAATACGATCGGCTCCGTTCGATTGAGCCTTGATCGCACAGATATATTCCATTTCAGTATTTTATGTTTGTTGTAATGGTTGTAGAGTTATAGGACTAATCATAATTCACTGATAAAACCAATGAAAATTTGACAAGAATATGGTGGATACGCCGCTGGTACTTCTATATATAAGTATTCTTGTCAAAGGATCAGAGGCATTATCGGACGGTTATGAGAAGTTCTATGTAGGATTTATTAGTTTCTTGGTAACCAATCATAACTTGCGGATAAAACTAATGAAAATTTGGCAAGAATATGGTGGATACGCCGCTGGTACTTCCTATATATAAGTATTCTTGCCAAAGGATCAGAGGCATTATCAGGCTGTTATGAGAAGTTCCATGTAGGATTTAGTATTGCCTTGGTTGGAATTTGTGTTACATTTATATCATCATGTTATTTAAAGAGATTGGAATGTGTTCCATCTCTACATAAACTAACCTCTCCATCATAACAAACAGAGAGGAACTTCCACCATTCAAACATATATGCTATCAGAATGTGAATTCAAATATTTGCTGTTGTGTTTATTCATGTTCAAATATTTGCTGATGTGTTTATTCCTGTTCGAATATTAGCTGTTGTGTTTACTTATGTTCAAATATCAGCTGTTGTGTTTTATTTATGTTCCATATAGGTTGTAGTGTTAGAAGTTTTGCCTTAGGATATAACCATACTTTCCCAAACGTATCTAAACTCTTATGCATGATATCATTTTTTTAGCAAATCATTTCTGCTTATCAATACTTATACAGTAGGCAACAAAAAAAGCGATTCCTGAATAGGGTACTTAACCCTTACAAGGAACGTTACCGCCTCGAGCAAAAACTTAAACCCTCATCTTTCTAAGCATACAACTGTCAAACTAAACATCATCATCCTTTTAGTCAAAATATATCATTATTTAAATTTCGGGACGAAATTTCTAAAAAGCATGGGATACTGTAACATCCGTCAAAAACGGATTTACCAAACCCGCTCCGTTTATCAACCGAACAGTCAGTCAAAAATTTCCTTGCGAATTAAATGCCCAAAATATTTTTAAACGATCCGTAATCAATTATTATACGGGAATATATATTTAGTTTTTGAAAAACTGTCAAAAATCGCAAAATAAAAATGATTTGCTTCTGCCGGGTTTCGAACCCGGGTCTGTACCGAATCAGCAAACAAACTTAACTCACACACACAAACCATTGCGCCACGGATTTTGTTTGTTATATATTGAAATCATTTAACTGATATAATGACGTTACGAATTCAAAAACCGGCGCCCATTAGTTCAGTCGTCGGAACCCCAGAAATCTCGCGAGTTTTTAACACCACTTTCAGTTATAACGTAAACCATTAACAATACATCGGTTATAACCGATGTTTGAAGTCCGCGACCAAACCATAACCGCCGGAGTTTTTATGAATTACGAATACAGTCGGAAATCAGACCAGATTCTTCAACAATTTGCTTATAAATTCACCCACAACCCACTGCAAACCTTTTCGCTCAAAATCACATCTTTTCACGGCGTAATTCCACTCGCCGGAATTTCTCTGCTCATCGCCGGAAAACCGTTTTCCCCATTGCCGAGCCTTACTGAGCCCCTGAGTTTATACCGAGATACCCACGCCTTTTCTAAGCTTCCTGGAGACTCGCTGCTACGAGAAACTCATCGCCGGAGGTGATTTCTGTCGCCGGAGTTCTGCCGGAAAACAGAGGAAAGCGAGTCGGTATACCTCACGCTTATTTTCCTTTCTTTTTACTTCTATCTTACCAATAATTAACCGAAAACGCTAAAGAAACCCGAATAATAACTCGAACCAGTCAGAGATTATATCTGGTTAACTCTTGACGGAGAAGACGATGATTGCTGTAAAGTATAAGTATAATATAAATCAAGAAATTACTCGGGTTAGACACACAGTCCAGCGGTGGACTGTGTGCACATTAAACATACAAACGTCTCGAGTTCGAATCCGGTTTCACACACGTCGTCTTAATAAAAACGTTTCTTTTTGTTAACCGAACCGGAAGTCATACAGTTATATGTTAAGTATATTAATAATCGGAATAATAACCAAGTTAGACACACAGTCCAGCGGTGGACTGTGTGTTTGTTTATATCACAGGTCACGAGTTCGAGTCCGGTCTACTACACCGACTCGAACAATTATCTATTCTTTTTAATAAGACAGAAAAGGAAATAACTAATTAGTATTTAAGTATAATGAAAATCGAATTATATAACATGTTGAACACACAGTCCAGCGGTGGACTGTGTGTTAGATTAAACCACAGGTCCCGGTTCGAGACCTGTGGAGTGCATGTCCGATTTCGCTTAAACTGTTTTTAAAATAAAAATGATTTTCGGTTTAAACTAATTAATATATATATATAATTAAAATCAGATTTATAACGGGTTAGACACGTAGCTCAGTTGGTAGAGCTGCGTGCACGCGTACGGAGGTCTCGGGTTCGAGCCTCACTCAGCGCACTTGTATACATGATCGAACCGGTCAACGGTCAGGTCAACGGTCAGAAAAAAAAAAATAATTTTTTTTATTATTTTATTTAATGATTTTAATTAAAAATCAATTAAAAATACTTAAAAATAACATTTTTAAGGTTAGAAAATAGCCTCAAACTCACAAAAATACACCCAACAATCCTACTAAAATAGATTAATAAAATCCGTTTACTTACCAAACCATAATGCGATTTATCTAGGTTAAATCTCACTCGTGGTTAAAACCACTTCGCGTGCATTCAACGTCATCAACCGAACGCACCCACGGTGAGTGAATCTTACAACTCCCCCTTTTAAATTATACGTTTTGGGGTGTGTCATGTGTTATGAAAATAATTAATTTATTTATTTAAACTTGTGCCATACCACATCATGACCTAAACTTAGATTGTTTTTATTGTTGTGATTTACTTATTTCCTTTTATCAAATTATATGAAACTCATACATTAAGCCCATCAGTTCCTCGTGGGAGACGAGTAGAACATCGCGTGCTTCACATCAAATTCATTATTGTTCATGTGTGTATCATTGAGTTTATATTGTTTGTAGTTGTGTCATTCATATTATCATGTTTATGCAATTCATTCATCAGGCCCCTCAGTTCCTCGTGAGAGACGAGTTGAGCATCGCGTGCCTCTAATTGTTCCATTATTGTTCATGAGTATTTCATTTAATATCTTATGATTGTTGATTAAGATACATCTAATTTTACTCATGTTTGGTTGTGCACATATTTCATAATCAATTCAAATAAATTTGTTCAAATGTTTTCCATAGGATTCACTCGCCAACATTATGTTGATCCAAAAACCTTTTTACACATGATACAGGTGAATAGGTTGAAGCAAGGAAAACATAGGATATGCCTTAGATGAGAACAAAGAAGTTTAGATTGTTAGTTAGATCATGATGTAACATTTATTGTAAATTTCCATTTAATTTGTATTAATGAATATGAAACGCTTAATAAATGTCATGAGCTTTGATGATAACCCAATCATGCCCCGATCACCTTTTCCGCTGCGGGTCGGGGTGTGACAGATTGGTATCAGAGCCATGACTATAGGGATATAGGATAGGTTATTAAACCCTTAGAGCCTATACTATAGTCTGCCTAAATTTTAATTGATTAGGTGGTTACATACAAACTTGTGATATTTATTTATTTCATATTTGTTTACATTTGCAGTCAAACATACATGCTTATATACATATTCATTATACATATATCGATGTTCACGTGTTCCATTTATTTTCATACTCTCATTATCCAAAGATTTTGTGCAATTTTCAAATCTCATCAAAGTAAGTTCTGCGACGGGCATGTAGTAACTGGAAGGGTACAAGTACCGGTAGTCGGAACGTCCTGTCTAGGCTGGCATGTAGTAAGTTCCGTCAAAGATTCAAGACTCTGTAATAAGTACCACGCCTGCAACTTTGGAAGCAGCAATGGAGTTAGCTACAGAGCTCACCGAGAACCGAATCCGGAACAAAGACTTCAAGGAGGAGGAGAAGAAGGATAAAGCATCGACTGAAACCTCCGACTACACCCAAACCGAATCCCCTTCTCAACCCAATTCTAAGAGAAAAAGAGACGGGCAACTTTTCGCTACTATCCAACGAAACCAACCAATTTCACACGCTATACCCATCCAAGCTATCCCAATCACTCAAGTGGCACCCAACTCAACTTACCCAAATAAGAAACCATATCTTGGACCTCACCCTCTATGCAACAACTGTTTTTATCACCATTCCCTTACCTTACCTTGTCGACTATGTGCAACTTGTGGACGCTATGGTCATTTGAGCAAGGTTTGCCGCACCTTTCAAAACCAAATCTCTCCCCCTACTCAAAACATGGTCCAAACCTATCAACAACCCCTATACCCCATGTTCCCATATGTTCGAGCTTGTTTCAATTGTGGCGACCCTACCCACTTTAGAAACACGTGCCCTCGATTGGTTAACATCATAAACGCTCAAGCCCAATCAAACCCAGTTAACCAAGTAAACCAAGGAAACCCAACCGCTAGGCCACCAGCAAGAGGAAGAGTCTTCAACATCAACGCCAATCCTGTCGAAGATAATGACGGCCCAAACGAAGATACCCAACTAGTCCTCTTCACTGAAAATCCAGATTCAACTCCAATCGTTTAGTTTTATGTTTTTTTCTTTATGTTTTAGAATCACATAGAACCAATCATAACTTAAGGATAAAGCCAATGAAACTTTGACAAGAATATGGTGGATACGCCGCTGGTACTTCCTATATATAAGTATTCGTGTCAAAGGATTAGAAGCATTATCTGGCGGTTATGAGAGGTTCCATGTGTAAACTGTTTGAGTAATTATTGTTTATTATTTTCAGTACATGCAATTTCATAGGCCGCCGCTCCCCATTACATTATGAGCGTTGAGCATGTTCCCCATTTCATTATGAGCGTGAACCCGGCGTGCCCACATACGATCGGCTCCGTTTGATTGAGCCTTGATCACACAGACATTTTTCATTTTCAGTACATGCAATACGATCGGCTCCGTTTGATTGAGCCTTGATCGCACAGACATTTTCATTATCAGTATCTTGTGGTTGTTGTGTTTGTTGTAGAGTCGCATAGAACTAATCATAACTTGCGGATAAAGTCAATGAGAATTTGACGAGAATATGGTGGATACGCCGCTGGTACTTCCTATATATAAGTATTCTTGTCAAAGGATCGGAGGCATTATCAGGCGGTTATGAGAGGTTCCATGTATAGGCTGTTTGTGTGATTATTGTTTAGATTGAATTTATTATTTTCAATACATGCAATACGATCGGCTCCGTTTGATTGAGCCTTGATCGCACAGACATTTTCATTTTCAGTACATGCAATACGATCGGCTCCGTTTGATTGAGCCTTGATCGCACAGACATTTTTTTCATTTTCAGTATTTTGTGTTTGTTATGTTTGTTGTAGAGTCACATAGAACTAATCATAACTTGTGGATAAAGTCAATGAAAATTTGACAAGAATATGGTGGATACGCCGCTGGTACTTCCTATATATAAGTATTCTTGTCAAAGGATCGGAGGCATTATCAGGCGGTTATGAGAGGTTCCATGTATAAGCTGTTTGTGTGATTGTTGTTTAGATTAAATTTATTATTTTCAGTACATGCAATACGATCGGCTCCGCTTGATTGAGCCTTGATCGCACAGACCTTTTCATTTTCAGTACATGCAATACGATCGGCTCCGTTTGATTGAGCCTTGATCGCACAGACATTTTTTTCATTTTCAGTATTTTGTGTTTGTTGTATTGGTTGAAGAGTCACATAGGACTAATCATAATTCACTGATAAAACCAATGAAAATTTGACGAGAATATGGTGGATACGCCGCTAGTACTTCCTATATATAAGTATTCTTGTCAAAGGATCAGAGGCATTGTCAGACGGTTATGAGAAGTTCTATGTAGGATTTAGTAGTTTCTTGGTAACTAATCATAACTTGCGGATAAAACCACGAAAATTTGACAAGAATATGGTGGATACGCCGCTGGTACTTCCTATATATAAGTATTCTTGCCAAAGGATCAGAGGCATTATCAGGCGGTTATGAGAAGTTCCATGTAGGATTTAGTATTGCCTTGGTTGAAATTTGTGTTACATTCATATCATCTCGCCATTTAAAGAAATTGGACTGTGTTCTATTTCTACATAAACTAACCTCTCCATCATAACAAACGAAAGAGGAATTGTCACCATTCAAACCTATATGCTATCAGAATATGGATTCAAATATTGGTTGTTGTGTTATTTATGTTCTAGAGTTACATCATAGGACCAATCATAACTTACTGATAAAACCAATGAAAATTTGACAAGAATATGGTGGATACGCCGCTGGTACTTCCTATATATAAGTATTCTTGTCAAAGGATCAGAGGTATTGTTAGATGGTTATGAGAAGTTCCATGTAGGTTGTAGTATTAGAAGTTTTGCCTTAGGATATAACCATATCCTTCCAAACATATCCAAACTCTTATGCATGATATCATATTTAGCGAATCAACTCTGCTTATCAATACTTTTACAGTAGGCAACAAAAAGCGATTCCTGTAATGGGGTACTTAACCCTTACAAGGAACGTTACCGCCTCAAACAAAAACTTAAACCCTTACTTTTTCTAAGCATGTAACTGTCAAACTAAACACCATCATTTTTAGTCAATTATATCACTACTTAAATTTCGGGACGAAATTTCTAAAAAGCAGGGGATACTGTAACAACCGTCAAAAACGGATTTACCAAACCCGCTCCGTTTATTAACCGAACAATCAGTTAAAAATTTCGTTGCGAATTTAATGCCCAAAATAATTTTAAACGATACATAATTAATTATTATATTGGAATATATAATTTGTTTTTGAAAAACTGTTAAAAATAAGAAAATAAAAATAATATGGCACTGCCGGGTTTCGAACCCGGGTCAGTCAGCCGGGTCAACAACAGACTAAACACACACACACACTCAACCACTGCGCCACTTGTATTTCTTGTTAATTATTAGAATCAATTAATTCATATCATGATTCTCGAGTTCAAAATCGGCGCGCCCAAATGCAGTCGTCGGAAATCCCGGCGATCTCGCGAGATTGGACGGTTACTTCAGTTATAACGTAAACCTTAAACACTACATCGGTTATAACCGACGCCTGAATCCGCGACACAAGTTATAACCGCCAGAGAATTTCTAACCGACGAATCAAGTCGGAAATCGGACCAAATTCATCGACGACCTGCCCTATAAATACCTCCTCGAACCTCTGCAAGCTTTTTCGCTCAAAACCGCACCTTTACCCGACGTAATTTCACTCGCCGGAAAACTTCTGCACATCGCCGGAAAACCGAACCCTTCACTTCTGAGCCTTACTGAACCCCCAGAGCTTATACCGAAGTCACCCACATCCATTTCAAGCTTTCTGAAGACTCTCTGCCGCAGGACACACGTCGCCGGAAGTGTCTGCTGTCACCGAAGTTTCGCCGGAGAAACAAAGGAGTCCAGTCGGTATACCTTACGCTTAATCCTTCATTCTTTTTATTTAATCTCACATGTAATTAACCATCAGACACTAACGAACATGATTTAATCTTCGAACCAGTCGGACTTCCGATTCTGGTTAAAATCTAACGAAGAAGACGAAGTGTCCGTTGTCTATAAGTTTAATTTAAATCAAGTTATAACTCGGGTTAGACACACAGTCCAGCGGTGGACTGTGTGCACATTAAACACGTAAACGTCCCGAGTTCGAATCTTGTCCCACGCATGCTTGCCTTAATAAAAATGTCTTTTTTTGTTAACCGAACCGGAGTCACCGCTGTACATGTTAAGTTTAATAATAACCGGAATAATAACCAAGATAGACACACAGTCCAGCGGTGGACTGTGTGAATGTTTAAACACACGTCACGAGTTCAAGTCCGGTCTACTGCACCGATTCGGACAATTATCTAACTTTTTAAAATAAGCCAGAAATGAAATAATGAAGTTTGTTCATAAGTATAATATAAATCGGATTATTTAACAAGTTAGACACACAGTCCAGCGGTGGACTGTGTGTTAACTCAACCCACAGGTCCCGGGTTCGAGACCTGTGGAGCGCACCGAGTCACTGATTAAAATCTTTTTAGAAATAAGTTGATTTTCGGATTAATCTAATTAATATATAAATATAATTAAAAACAGAAATATTTCGGGTTAGACACGTAGCTCAGTTGGTAGAGCTGCGTGCACGCGTACGGGAGGTCTCGGGTTCGAGCCTCACTCAGCGCACACATACACGCATACGAACCGGTCAAAGTCAACAGTCAATGGTCAACGGTCAACGGTCAACGGCCAAAAAAGTCAACTTTTTTTATTATTTTTATTTATTTATTTTAATTAAAAATACTTAAAAATAACATTTTTAAGGTTAGAAAATAGCCTTAAACTCACAAAAATACACCCAACAATCCTACTAAAATGGATTAATAAAATCCGTTTACTTACCGAAACATTATGCCATTATCTAGGTTAATTTCACTCGTGGTTAAAACCACTTCGCGTGCATTCAACATCGTCAACCGAACGCACCCACTGTGAGTGAATCTTACGACTCCGCTTTTTAATTACACGTTTTGGGGTGTGTCATATGTCACAAAATAATTAACTCGTTTATTTAAACTTGTGCCATACCATTTTGTGATCTAAACTTAGATTGTTTATATTGTTGTGGTTATGTATTTCATTTTGTCAACTTATATGAAAGTCATTCATTAAGCCCATTAGTTCCTCGTGAGAGACGAGATGAGCAACGCGTGCCTCAAAACAAATCCATTATTGTTCATGTGCGTATTATTGAGTTTATATTGTTTGTAGTATGTATTTCATATTGTCAAGTTTATGCAATTCATTTATTAGGCCCATCAGTTCCTCGTGAGAGACGAGTTGAGCAACGCGTGCCTCTAAACGATCCATTTTTGTTCATGTGTGTATTGTTTAATATTAAATTGATTGGTGAATAAGTTTACATCTATTTTTACTCATGTGTGGTTGTGCACTTTATTTCATAATCAATTAAATAAACTTGTTCAAATGTTTTCCATAGGATTCACTCGCTAACTTTTTGTTGATCCAAAAACCCTTTTTACACATGATACAGGTGAACAGGATGAAGCAAGGAAAACATAGGAAATGCCTTAGAAGAAAACAAAGAAGCTTAGATTGATGTTTAGGTCATGATGTAATTATGATTGTAAATTTCCATTAAATTGTATTAATGAATATGAAACGTTAAAATAAATGTCATGAGCTTTGATGATAACCCAATCATGCCCCGGTCACCTTTTCCGCTGCGGGTCGGGGTGTGACAGATTGGTATCAGAGCCATGACTATAGGGATATAGGATAGGTTATTAGACCCTTAGAGCCTATACTATAGTTTGCCTAAATTTTAATTGTTTAGGTGGTTACATACAAACTTATGATATTTATTTGTTTCATATTTGTTTATACTTACAGTCAAACATACATACTTATATACATATTCATCATACATATTTCAATGTTCATATATTCAATTCATCTTCATACTTTTGTTATTCAAAGATTTTGTTGCAATTTTCAAATCTCATCAAAGTAAGTTCTGCGACGGGCATGTAGTAACTGGAAGGATACAAGTACCGGTAGTCAGAACGTCCTGTCTAGGTTGGCATTCGTATAAATCCAATATAACGGACCAGTTTGCCTACCTGGGGACTAACGATGAGAGTACGAAGGATCTATTAGGCCAAAGCATGCCACACCAAACGTCCTTCGAACTAACCCCACTTTGAGGTGTCACCGTGTCTACACCTGGACACATTCCGAATCTCATACGTTATATACATATTTCTCGATTTTCTCCGGGTTTTAGTGTACGCAACCAGGCTAACACATGCGAACCATATGAAAAACCCGGTATTCATGGGGGCCCACATGATTACGTAGGTGAAGTATGGCGGCATGTAGGGCCTAATGGCGAGCAAAGCCCAAGACATCCTATGGATGTAGTAGATTTATTTTTCTATATTTATTTTATGAATGTTCATTCCTAGTGCGACCCATGATCCCAAAAAACATCCAACTCATACTCATGATGCGTATTTCTTGTAGATGTCTTCTAACCTCGCCCGTAGGAAGATGAGAGCAGGAAAAGCTCGCGAGCGCATGGCTGCCCTAATCGCTCAACAAATGGCTGCCGTAATACCCAACATTGTAATCCAAGTCCAACAAGCACTTACCGCTAATCATGTCAATCAAGAAGATCAACACGTTATCAACCCTCCCCCAAATACCACTAAATGCATCTACAAGCATTTCAAATCATGCGACCCTCCAAAATACAAAGGGACTGAAGGTGTCACTGCTCTCCTCCATTGGTTTGAAGAGATGGAGAACACTTTTCTAAATTGCGATTGCCCCGATGATCGCAAAGTGCGATATGCTACCGGTCGATTATATGGAATAGCACTTACTTGGTGGAATACAGAGAAGGCCAAACGAGGTGTGGAAGATGCTATGACTTTAACTTGGAACGAATTGAAGGAAATCATGACCAGACGATTTGGCCCAAGGAGCGAAATCAAGAAATTAGAAGATGAATTTTATTCGTTGATGCAAAAGGAAGGAGACCACACCACATACAACAAAAGATTCCTCGAGTTACATCAAATGGTTCCCAACATGTTCACTCCCCTTACCGTTTGATCGAACACTACATTCGTGGTCTTCCGTCAAAGATTCAAGACTCTGTAATAAGTACCACGCCTGCAACTTTGGAAGCAGCAATGGAGTTAGCTACAGAGCTCACCGAGAACCGAATCCGGAACAAAGACTTCAAGGAGGAGGAGAAGAAGGATAAAGCATCGACTGAAACCTCCGACTACACCCAAACCGAATCCCCTTCTCAACCCAATTCTAAGAGAAAAAGAGACGGGCAACTTTTCGCTACTATCCAACGAAACCAACCAATTTCACACGCTATACCCATCCAAGCTATCCCAATCACTCAAGTGGCACCCAACTCAACTTACCCAAATAAGAAACCATATCTTGGACCTCACCCTCTATGCAACAACTGTTTTTATCACCATTCCCTTACCTTACCTTGTCGACTATGTGCAACTTGTGGACGCTATGGTCATTTGAGCAAGGTTTGCCGCACCTTTCAAAACCAAATCTCTCCCCTACTCAAAACATGGTCCAAACCTATCAACAACCCCTATACCCCATGTTCCCATATGTTCGAGCTTGTTTCAATTGTGGCGACCCTACCCACTTTAGAAACACGTGCCCTCGATTGGTTAACATCATAAACGCTCAAGCCCAATCAAACCCAGTTAACCAAGTAAACCAAGGAAACCCAACCGCTAGGCCACCAGCAAGAGGAAGAGTCTTCAACATCAACGCCAATCCTGTCGAAGATAATGACGGCCCAAACGAAGATACCCAACTAGTCCTCTTCACTGAAAATCCAGATTCAACTCCAATCGTTTAGTTTTATGTTTTTTTCTTTATGTTTTAGAATCACATAGAACCAATCATAACTTAAGGATAAAGCCAATGAAACTTTGACAAGAATATGGTGGATACGCCGCTGGTACTTCCTATATATAAGTATTCGTGTCAAAGGATTAGAAGCATTATCTGGCGGTTATGAGAGGTTCCATGTGTAAACTGTTTGAGTAATTATTGTTTATTATTTTCAGTACATGCAATTTCATAGGCCGCCGCTCCCCATTACATTATGAGCGTTGAGCATGTTCCCCATTTCATTATGAGCGTGAACCCGGCGTGCCCACATACGATCGGCTCCGTTTGATTGAGCCTTGATCACACAGACATTTTTCATTTTCAGTACATGCAATACGATCGGCTCCGTTTGATTGAGCCTTGATCGCACAGACATTTTCATTATCAGTATCTTGTGGTTGTTGTGTTTGTTGTAGAGTCGCATAGAACTAATCATAACTTGCGGATAAAGTCAATGAGAATTTGACGAGAATATGGTGGATACGCCGCTGGTACTTCCTATATATAAGTATTCTTGTCAAAGGATCGGAGGCATTATCAGGCGGTTATGAGAGGTTCCATGTATAGGCTGTTTGTGTGATTATTGTTTAGATTGAATTTATTATTTTCAATACATGCAATACGATCGGCTCCGTTTGATTGAGCCTTGATCGCACAGACATTTTCATTTTCAGTACATGCAATACGATCGGCTCCGTTTGATTGAGCCTTGATCGCACAGACATTTTTTTCATTTTCAGTATTTTGTGTTTGTTATGTTTGTTGTAGAGTCACATAGAACTAATCATAACTTGTGGATAAAGTCAATGAAAATTTGACAAGAATATGGTGGATACGCCGCTGGTACTTCCTATATATAAGTATTCTTGTCAAAGGATCGGAGGCATTATCAGGCGGTTATGAGAGGTTCCATGTATAAGCTGTTTGTGTGATTGTTGTTTAGATTAAATTTATTATTTTCAGTACATGCAATACGATCGGCTCCGCTTGATTGAGCCTTGATCGCACAGACCTTTTCATTTTCAGTACATGCAATACGATCGGCTCCGTTTGATTGAGCCTTGATCGCACAGACATTTTTTTCATTTTCAGTATTTTGTGTTTGTTGTATTGGTTGAAGAGTCACATAGGACTAATCATAATTCACTGATAAAACCAATGAAAATTTGACGAGAATATGGTGGATACGCCGCTAGTACTTCCTATATATAAGTATTCTTGTCAAAGGATCAGAGGCATTGTCAGACGGTTATGAGAAGTTCTATGTAGGATTTAGTAGTTTCTTGGTAACTAATCATAACTTGCGGATAAAACCACGAAAATTTGACAAGAATATGGTGGATACGCCGCTGGTACTTCCTATATATAAGTATTCTTGCCAAAGGATCAGAGGCATTATCAGGCGGTTATGAGAAGTTCCATGTAGGATTTAGTATTGCCTTGGTTGAAATTTGTGTTACATTCATATCATCTCGCCATTTAAAGAAATTGGACTGTGTTCTATTTCTACATAAACTAACCTCTCCATCATAACAAACGAAAGAGGAATTGTCACCATTCAAACCTATATGCTATCAGAATATGGATTCAAATATTGGTTGTTGTGTTATTTATGTTCTAGAGTTACATCATAGGACCAATCATAACTTACTGATAAAACCAATGAAAATTTGACAAGAATATGGTGGATACGCCGCTGGTACTTCCTATATATAAGTATTCTTGTCAAAGGATCAGAGGTATTGTTAGATGGTTATGAGAAGTTCCATGTAGGTTGTAGTATTAGAAGTTTTGCCTTAGGATATAACCATATCCTTCCAAACATATCCAAACTCTTATGCATGATATCATATTTAGCGAATCAACTCTGCTTATCAATACTTTTACAGTAGGCAACAAAAAGCGATTCCTGTAATGGGGTACTTAACCCTTACAAGGAACGTTACCGCCTCAAACAAAAACTTAAACCCTTACTTTTTCTAAGCATGTAACTGTCAAACTAAACACCATCATTTTTAGTCAATTATATCACTACTTAAATTTCGGGACGAAATTTCTAAAAAGCAGGGGATACTGTAACAACCGTCAAAAACGGATTTACCAAACCCGCTCCGTTTATTAACCGAACAATCAGTTAAAAATTTCGTTGCGAATTTAATGCCCAAAATAATTTTAAACGATACATAATTAATTATTATATTGGAATATATAATTTGTTTTTGAAAAACTGTTAAAAATAAGAAAATAAAAATAATATGGCACTGCCGGGTTTCGAACCCGGGTCAGTCAGCCGGGTCAACAACAGACTAAACACACACACTCAACCACTGCGCCACTTGTATTTCTTGTTAATTATTAGAATCAATTAATTCATATCATGATTCTCGAGTTCAAAATCGGCGCGCCCAAATGCAGTCGTCGGAAATCCCGGCGATCTCGCGAGATTGGACGGTTACTTCAGTTATAACGTAAACCTTAAACACTACATCGGTTATAACCGACGCCTGAATCCGCGACACAAGTTATAACCGCCAGAGAATTTCTAACCGACGAATCAAGTCGGAAATCGGACCAAATTCATCGACGACCTGCCCTATAAATACCTCCTCGAACCTCTGCAAGCTTTTTCGCTCAAAACCGCACCTTTACCCGACGTAATTTCACTCGCCGGAAAACTTCTGCACATCGCCGGAAAACCGAACCCTTCACTTCTGAGCCTTACTGAACCCCCAGAGCTTATACCGAAGTCACCCACATCCATTTCAAGCTTTCTGAAGACTCTCTGCCGCAGGACACACGTCGCCGGAAGTGTCTGCTGTCACCGGAGTTTCGCCGGAGAAACAGAGGAGTCCAGTCGGTATACCTTACGCTTAATCCTTCTTTCTTTTTATTTAATCTCACATGTAATTAACCATCAGACACTAACGAACATGATTTAATCTTCGAACCAGTCGGACTTCCGATTCTGGTTAAAATCTAACGAAGAAGACGAAGTGTCCGTTGTCTATAAGTTTAATTTAAATCAAGTTATAACTCGGGTTAGACACACAGTCCAGCGGTGGACTGTGTGCACATTAAACACGTAAACGTCTCGAGTTCGAATCTTGTCCCACGCATGCTTGCCTTAATAAAAATGTCTTTTTTTGTTAACCGAACCGGAGTCACCCTGTACATGTTAAGTTTAATAATAACCGGAATAATAACCAAGATAGACACACAGTCCAGCGGTGGACTGTGTGAATGTTTAAACACACGTCACGAGTTCAAGTCCGGTCTACTGCACCGATTCGGACAATTATCTAACTTTTTAAAATAAGCCAGAAATGAAATAATGAAGTTTGTTCATAAGTATAATATAAATCGGATTATTTAACAAGTTAGACACACAGTCCAGCGGTGGACTGTGTGTTAACTCAACCCACAGGTCCCGGGTTCGAGACCTGTGGAGCGCACCGAGTCACTGATTAAAATCTTTTTAGAAATAAGTTGATTTTCGGATTAATCTAATTAATATATAAATATAATTAAAAACAGAAATATTTCGGGTTAGATACGTAGCTCAGTTGGTAGAGCTGCGTGCACGCGTACGGGAGGTCTCGGGTTCGAGCCTCACTCAGCGCACACATACACGCATACGAACCGGTCAAAGTCAACAGTCAATGGTCAACGGTCAACGGTCAAAAAAGTCAACTTTTTTTATTATTTTTATTTATTTATTTTAATTAAAAATCAATTAAAAATACTTAAAAATAACATTTTTAAGGTTAGAAAATAGCCTTAAACTCACAAAAATACACCCAACAATCCTACTAAAATGGATTAATAAAATCCGTTTACTTACCGAAACATTATGCCATTATCTAGGTTAATTTCACTCGTGGTTAAAACCACTTCGCGTGCATTCAACATCATCAACCGAACGCACCCACTGTGAGTGAATCTTACAACTCCCCTTTTCAATTACACGTTTGGGGTGTGTCATGTGTCACAAAATAATTAACTCGTTTATTTAAACTTGTGCCATACCATTTTGTGATCTAAACTTAGATTGTTTATATTGTTGTGGTTATGTATTTCATTTTGTCAACTTATATGAAAGTCATTCATTAAGCCCATTAGTTCCTCGTGAGAGACGAGATGAGCAACGCGTGCCTCAAAACAAATCCATTATTGTTCATGTGCGTATTATTGAGTTTATATTGTTTTTAGTATGTATTTCATATTGTCAAGTTTATGCAATTCATTCATTAGGCCCATCAGTTCCTCGTGAGAGACGAGTTGAGCAACGCGTGCCTCTAAAAGATCCATTTTTGTTCATGTGTGTATTGTTTAATATTAAATTGATTGGTGAATAAGTTTACATCTATTTTTACTCATGTGTGGTTGTGCACTTTATTTCATAATCAATTAAATAAACTTGTTCAAATGTTTTCCATAGGATTCACTCGCCAACTTTTTGTTGATCAAAAAACCCTTTTTACACATGATACAGGTGAACTGGATGAAGCAAGGAAAACATAGGAAATGCCTTAGAAGAAAACAAAGAAGCTTAGATTGATGTTTAGGTCATGATGTAATTATGATTGTAAATTTCCATTAAATTGTATTAATGAATATGAAACGTTAAAATAAAATGTCATGAGCTTTGATGATAACCCAATCATGCCCCGATCACCTTTTCCGCTGCGGGTCGGGGTGTGACATAAAACGTCCAACTCATACTCTTGATATATATTCCTTGTAGATGTCTTCTAGTCTCGCTCGTAGGAAGATGAGATCAGGAAAAGCCCGCGAGCGCATGGCTGCCCAAATCGCTCAACAAATGGCTGCCGTAATACCCAACATTGTATTTCAAGTTCAACAAGCTCTTACCGCTAATCCCGTCAATCAAGAAGATCAAAATGTTGTCAACCCTCCCCCAAGTGCCACTAAATGCACCTTCAAGCATTTCAAATCCTGCGACCCTCCAAAATACGAAGGGACTGAAGGTGTCACCGCTCTCCTCCATTGGTTTGAAGAAATGGAAAACACTTTTCTAAATTGCGATTGCCCCGATGATCGCAAAGTGCGATATGCTACTGGTCGTTTACTTGGAATAGCACTTACATGGTGGAATACAGAGAAGGCCAAACGAGGGGTTGAAGATGCTATGACTTTGACTTGGGAAGAGTTGAAGGAAATCATGACAAGACGGTTTTGCCCAAGAAGCGAAATCAATAAATTGGAGGATGAGTTCTATTCTTTGAAACAAAAGGAAGGCGATCACACCACATACAACAAGAGATTCCTCGAGTTAATCAAATGTTTCCCAACTTGTTCATTCCTCTTTACCGTTTGATCGAGCACTACATTCGAGGTCTTCCTTCAAAAATTCAAGACTCTGTAATAAGTACCACGCCTGCAACTTTGGAAGCAGCAATGGAGTTAGCTACAGAGCTCACCGAGAACCGCATACGAAATAAGGACTTCAAGGAGGAGAAGAAGAAGGATAAAGCATCAACTGAAACCTCAAACTCCACCCAAACCGAATCCCCTTCTCGACCCATTTCTAAGAGAAAACGAGATGGGCAACTTTTCGCTGTCACCCAACGCAATCAACCAGCCTCACAAGCCGTACCCCTCCAAGCTATCCCAATCACTCAAGTAGCACCCAACTCAACTTACCCAAATAAGAAACCCTACTTTGGACCTCACCCTCAATGTAACACCTGTTTTTATCACCATCCATCTACCTTACCTTGTCGACTATGTGCGAATTGTGGACGCTATGGTCATTTGAGCAAGGTTTGCCGCACCTCTCAAAACCAAACCTCACCCCCTACTCAAAACATGATCCAAACATATCAACAACCCCAATACCCCATGTTCCCATATGTTCGAGCTTGTTTCAATTGTGGCGACCCTACTCACTTTAGAAACACGTGCCCTCGATTGGTTAACATCATAAACGCCCAAGCCCAAGCAAACCCAGTTAACCAAACAAATCAAGCAAACCCAGCTCCACCGCCAGCAAGAGGAGGAGTTTACAACATCAACGCCAATCCTGTTGAAGATAATAACGGCCCAAATGAACCACCCAACTAGTTTCTTCACCCAAAATCAAGATTCAACTCCAACCGCTTAGTTTTTATGTTTTTCTTTATGTTATCTCAATTTTCACGTATCTCAATTATAAATTGGAAATTTATCCAAGAATCATAATGCGAATTACTATTTCAGTTCTGTTTTATACTCATTGATTTAACATTCTAATCATCATACCTCACGAAGTATCTCAGTCTTATCATTTAAAGAAGTTGGGTTGTGTCTCACTTCTACATAGACTAACCTCTCCATCATAATAAACGAGAGAGGTACTGTCATCATTCGAACATGCATACTATCAGAATTAAGACTCAAGCTTTGGTTGTTGTGTTTATTTATGTATTAGAGTCACATAGAACTAATCATAACTTGCGGATAAAGCCAATGAAAATTTGACAAGAATATGGTGGATACGCCGCTGGTACTTCCTATATATAAGTATTCTTGCCAAAGGATCAAAGGCATTGTCATGCGGTTATGAGAAGTTCCATGTAGGATTTAGTAATGTCTTGGTTGAAGTTTGTTTTATACTCACTGATTTAGCATTCATATCATCATACATCTCAACGTATTTCAATCTCATCATTCAAAGAAGTTGAGCTGTGTCTCACTTCTACATAGACTAACCTCTCCATCATAACAAACGAGAGAGGTACTGTCATCATTCAAACATGTATACTATCAGAATTAAGACTCAGGTTTTGGTTGTTGTGTTTGTTTATGTTCTAGATTCACATCATAGAACTAATCATAACTCACTGATAAAACCAATGAAAATTTGACAAGAATATGGTGGATACGCCGCTGGTACTTCCTATATATAAGTATTCTTGGCAAAGGATCAGAGGCATTATCAGGCGGTTATGAGAGGTTCCATGTAGGTTTTAGTAGTAGAAGTTTTGTTTTAGGATATAACCTCATCTTTCCAAACTTATCAAAACACTTGTGCATAAAATCGTACTTAGTCAATCAACTCTGTTTATCAATATTCTTTATCGTAGGCAACAAAAAGCGATTCCTGTAGCAGGGTATTCAACCCTTACAAGGAACGTTACCGCCTCAAACAAAATTTAAACTCTTACTCCCTTCTAAGTATGCAATTGTCAAATTAAAACACCATCCTTTTGAGACAAACATGCCACTACTTAAATTTCGGGACGAAATTTCTAAAAGTAGGGGATACTGTAACATCCGTCAAAAAACCGGGTTAACCAAACCCGCTTCGTTTATTAACCGAACATCCAGTTAAAAATTTCGTTGCTTATTTAATACTCAAATTAATTTTATACAATACATAATTAATAAATATATTAGAATTTAAAATCTATAATTGAAAATTTATAATAAATAAGGAAATAAAAATAATATGCTGATGCCGGGTTTCGAACGCGGGTCAGCCGGATGAAATCTCAAAGTCTTAACTCACACACATCCCACCACTCCGCCACTTGTGTTATTTGTTGATATATCGAAACAATTAATACATATATTGAAACTCGAAGTTGAATTCAGTCACTCAGCGCGCCCAAATCACTCTCGCCGGAAATTCCGACGATTTCGCCAATCATCGTCGGTTTCTTTTGACTTAACGGATGTCTTAACATCAACTCGGTTATAACCGATGACTAATCCCGCGACATCAGTCATAATCGCCGGAAGAAAGCTGGCCAACGAATCAAGACAGAAATCAGACCCAATTCATCGATATTCTTTCCTATAAATACACACCCAAGCCTCTGGTAGTCTTTTCGCTCAAAATCGCACCATTTCTCAAAGCAATTTCATTCGCCGGAAATATTCTGCCATCACTGGACTTTCGCCGGAAAACCGAGACTCACATCAAAACGGTAAATACCTCAACTCTTTCTGTTTCAATCCATTGTTAGACTATTACTAACTTCAATCCATCAACCAGAAACAATCCCAGACGACGTTGCCGGATATTCTGCTTTCGCCGGAAAACTTCTGAAATTTCCAGAATCACGCTGTGAATCGGTATGATCATCTAAACCTCCTGATAATCGTTGCTCAGTAGTTCAATTTCACATCTAATCAATCAAAACTGTTAATTGATCTGAACAGACGGAGTTCACAAAACAGAGCCGACGATCCTTGCCGGAGTTCTGAGGAAGACAATCTGTTCCGGTACATTCTTTCCCCAAACCCTCTCTGTTCATCACATTTCAATCACCTATAAGTTCGATAACTGAATTTAACAAGAAACAGTTGAAAAATTGTTGTCTGTGTTTTGAACGAAGAAGATGAAGTCGGCCTATTGTATAAGATTAATTAAAACAAGACATATAAACGGGTTAGACACACAGTCCAGCGGTGGACTGTGTGCAAACAATAAACACACGTCTCGAGTTCGATCCCTATCACGACGCTATCCTTGGAAATAAAAATGTTTTTTTTTTTTAAACCGAACCGGGTTAACTCACTGTAAGATGATAAGTATAATAAAAATCAGAATACTAACCAGGTTAGACACACAGTCCAGCGGTGGACTGTGTGCAACACTAATCACAGGTCCCGGGTTCGAGACCTGTTGACGGCACCGGTTCGATACAATTAAAATCTTTTTAAAATAAATGAATTCTGATTAACTTAAATAGTGTATAAATATATTTAAAAACAGAAATATTTCGGGTTAGACACGTAGCTCAATTGGTAGAGCTGCGTGCACGCGTACGGGAGGTCACCGGTTCGAGTCTCACCCAACGCATACTTATACACGACCGAACCGGTCAACGGTCAACAGTAATGGTCAACGGTCAACGGTCAAAGTCAAAAAGTCAACATTTTTTTATATTTTTATTTATTTATTTAATTTAAAAATTAATTAAAAATACTTAAAAATAATGTTTTTAAAGTTAGAAAATAGCCTTAAACTCACAAAAATAAACCTAAAAATTCAATTAAAATTGTTAATAACATCCACTTACTTACCGTACCTTTTCATTATTAACTAGGTTAGTTATTCCTCGTCGATCAACTCTCTAAACTCGTGCGCATCCAACATCATCAAGAGAACGCACCCAATGTGAGTGAATCTCTATAAATTCCCCGTTTTAATCACATTTTTGGGGTGTATCATGTGTCTTATTATTTATTACATTTAAACACTTGTGCATCCATCTATCCATGATCAAATGTGTATTCAACATGTATCAACTGTTTGTGTGGTGATTGTTTAGATTAAATTTATCATTTTCAGTACATACATTATCATAGGCCGCCGCTCCCCATTACCTATGAGCGTAAGCCGTTCCCCATTACCTATGAGCGTGAACGAGGCATTGCCAACATACGATCGGCTCCGTTTGATTGAGCCTTGATCGCACATACATTTCATCATAGGCCGTCTGCTCCCCATTACCTATGAGCGTGAGCCGTTCCCCATTACCTATGAGCGTGAACGAGACGTTGCCAACATTTACATTGTCATTCATGTTATATGTTCATGCAAGGTGGTTTGTTATTGTATGTTATTGTTTGTTATGGCTATTGTTATTGTATGTTTATTTACGTTTGCTCACATATGATTATTGCACAATTTTTCCATATTAAATACAACAAGAAATAAATAATAAATGTTTTCTAACAAGGTTCACTCGCCAACTTTTGTTGATCCAAAAACCATTTTTACACATGATACAGGTGGACAGGATGAAGCAAGGAACACATAGGAAAGTGCCTTAGAAGAAAAATAATGAAGTCTAGAAAGATGTATAGAACATGTTGTATTTGTATGATTTGATTGTATGATCTTCTTTAAAATTGTAATAATAAATATGAAACATTATAATAAATGTCATGAGCTTTGATGAAAACCCAATCATGCCCCGATCACCTTTTCCGCTGCGGGTCGGGTGTGACAAGAAGGTCATTCGATATAGACTGGATGAGAAGGAGAAATCAATTGTCAATGCTAATACAAAAGGAATCCCAAATTCTAACTTAGTTAGAATACATATTAAATAAAGAGAAAAGAAGGTTTGAGACATATGTGGATGCATATCAAACCTTTAACATGAAATTCTAAAATGTCTAACTAGAATACATTTTATGGGGTTGGGAGGGAGTTATCTATCTTGATGGATGTGTGTGTCGATAATTTTTTTAAGGGAAACAAGTCCCTCAAGAACAATGGTGCTATTCAACCAAATAAAGGTTAAAATTGAGGCTAAAACCTTGCAAGTTTGGAGATTTTTACTCATCTAATGGTATTAAAACCTAAGGTTTGTTGTGTTGATCTGTTTGATGGTGGAAACTTGCTAGAAAACTATTGGATGTCCAAATTACTAGAGTTCTTCAAGGATAGATGTAAGAATTGTGTTGTAATCGTCAATAACCTAAAATGTTTAGGGATTCCATGGAACTTGATGAGTTGACAGATGTGCACGGGTGTTTAATGATGGGGGTAACGCTTCACATTTTTGTACTTATTAATGGAAACTTGTATTCGTATCACATTCATGTTTCATTTCCAACTTTGTAATCCGAGACTTTGATCATAATGAAATTCATACTTAATACATACTTGTCTTACATGCATTCGATCGTTAAATACATGTTTACATACAAACTGAAAACTTGTTATACATGTAAATACTCACACATACACTCTCGATACTCAAATCATACTTACATACATGTTATACACTTAAAAACATGCAAAAACACCAAATTACAACTTAAAATGAGGGAAAAACCAAGTTTAGGGACCAAATTGCAAAATCTGCCTAAATTAGGCTCTGGCGGGGTGCGAGAGACAAGGCTCTGCCTCTCACGGTTGGTGAGAGACCTCGATCCGCAGCAGAATGCTTTCAGCTTGCGGGTTGGCCTATTTTCTCCACATTTTTCACACCCAATCACCCCTAAACCTCATTTAACAATAAACCCTAACTACCCACTATATAAACAAGCTTCCTAACCCTCCTTTTCACTTTCGAAATAATTCTAAATCATCAAAACTCTCTCAAATCTGCTGGATAATCAAGAACAAGGCAGAAACTTTCTAGTGCAAAATTGAGTTCAAACTCACTTTTCTCCACCAATTCTTCCTCTACAAAGCTTGAAACACCTCTAGGAGTGGTTCCACAGGTTTGCCATGACAAATCAAGGTGGAACATCACCATCTTGAGGTCCAAAGTTTTGTTTTGGAAGAAGACGTTACAAACTTTCATTAAACTTATGTTTTCTCATACAAACTTATGCTTCTTGTGCTACTAATCAAGTCTATGGTTAGTAAGCTTAGCCAAGATTGATTCATACAAATCGAACGTGTAAATCACCCTCAAAACTTTATGTTTTTTTATAGGGATATCAACCCACAAGTGATAAAACCATCCGAGCTTATCATGATTCTTGTGACAAGACTTGTGTTTTGGTATAGGTGTGAATACTTGAAGCCTTGGCTATCCTACCTTCATTCCACCACCTTACTTGATGTTTTCATCTTGCTATCCCAAGTGGTTTGAGACCCAAAGTGACTTAACCCCGTCTAGCCTCCGACACTTAGTTAACTCTTTCTATGTCGGGAATGGCTCACCCGGGTTAAAGTTTGCTTGGCTACTTAGTATAGCGAGAAGTTTTACATTTCCTTTTATTCATGACCATCCGAATCATCTTTGTGATGATTTGTGTATTGGTGATTCTTACAAATAAGGTTAAAAGATGGTTATCCTCCTACCTCCATGCTTGACTTATATGACAATCTATGATAATCTTGATGGACTTAGCTTAGAATTATTATATAATCTATACGATATATATACATAACCGAATCCTTGATGATAATCAACATGGTTACTTGTAATGGTAATAGGTTATATTATCTAAGTCTTGAACCTCTCGGTAATGATTCTAATGGGTATCCTGACCCATGAAATTACATCAACCCATACGGGACTTATAGTGTCAAGAACGAGGGTTTAAGTCTAGATAATTACTTTCTCATATACATATTTTTTGTGACATCCCGTGAAAACTCGAACCTTATACTTATTTTATTTGACGAGTTAATTTTATAAAAAGCTAAAGTATATTATAAGTTTAGATTTAGTTGTTAAAAAAACAACCATAAAGCAATAAATTAGACAGAATTTGATGCCATCCCTCATCCCTTTGTGAGTTTTTTTTTTTTTTTTTTTTTTTTTTGTAGTTGCAGCCCAATAGCCTCATCAATTGAGGCCCACACACAATTAATCCCAAACCATCCCACCCTAGTCCCCTTTTAATGCATTACGTATCATGCCCTTTGGTATTCTCTCAAAACCCTCCAACACTAAGCCTAGATCTTGACTTCCGCCTTCCCTACTCCTTTCTTTTTTGAATGCTATCATACTACTTATCCATGATCATGGCTGTGTTTGTATGTGTTCTTGATTGCCTTGATGTTTGTATTTAACTTGTAGTGTAGGATGCATGAGAGCCATGTATGGCGTTTGGTTTTATTGTTAGTTACTTTAAGTTCATGCAAGATCGGATGCGTTATCCTTTGTTTAACGGGTTTCCAAAACCCGCTCCATTTAAAATTCAAGTAATTATTAAATGTTTCATTACGCATTTCTTCATCTTACAATTTGTGTTAATAAATTTTTATGGTAAATAAATAAATTAATTATATAGTTAAAATAATAAATAAATAAAAAGTAAAAATAATATTAACAAATAAAGTTTAAAAATAATAAAAATAAATACAAAAGGGACAACCGGGTTCAAACTCGGGTCCCCATCAAACACACACACAGCTTACACCACTCCACTACACACACATCTGATTCATTTCAAAATCAAATAAATCTTATATTAAGAATAGCGCGCTATACCAGTTCAAACTACCCGCTCAGACCACATCTGTAACTCCAAGAATTTCATCAAATCACCATTTCAATCTAGAAATTTAAGCTGCAAAATTGTTTCAAATTGCACATTAAGGCTCAATTAAGATGCAAATCAATTAAAAAATCATTAAGATCATCAATTTCTTGACTGAAACGTCCTGTCTAGGATTGTCATTCGTATAAATCCAATATAATGGACCAGTTTGCCTACATGGGGACTAATCATGAGAGTACGAAGGACCTATTAGGCCAAAGCATACCACACCAAACGTTGTGTGAACTAACCCCACTTTGAGTTGTCACTGTGTCTACACCTAGACACCCACCAACCTTATATCTCGCAATCATGTTTTACAATTTTCGTTCGGGTGGCGCGAATGTTAAACAGGCCAAAACTAATGTGAACCTTACAGAGCCCAGTAGTCATGGGGGCCCACATGACTACTAAGGCCAAGTATGGGGGACATATGGGGGCCTAAACATAAGCAAGGCCTAAGACTTCCTATGGATGCAGTGAATTTGTTTTTCTCTCATTTGTTTTGTGGATGCTAATCTTTTATACGACACATGACACCTAAAATGTCAAACTCATAATCTCGTTACGTATTTCCTATAGATGTCGTCTTGACACTCACGAGGAGGTAGGAGATCAGGAAGATCTGGCGAGCGCATGGCTGCTCAAATAGCCCAACAGATGGCCGCTATGATTCCCAACATCGTAGTTCAAGTCCAGCAAGCCCTTGCTGCTAATCCCATTAACCCAATCAATCAAGAAGGTCAAAATGTTGCCAATCCTCCCACCAACACCACCAAGTGCACCTACAAGCACTTCAACTCGTGCGACCCTCCAAAGTACGAAGGTACTGAAGGGGTCACTACTCTCCTTCGATGGTTTGAAGAGATGGAGAGTACTTTTCTCAATTGTGATTGTCCAAACGACCATAAAGTTCGTTATGCTACTGGCCGTTTATTTGGGGTAGCATTAACTTGGTGGAATGCCGAAAAAGGCAGAAGAGGCGCCGAAGCCGCAATAGCCCTAACTTGTGAAGAACTTCGAGAACTCATGACAAGACGCTTCTGCCCAAGAAGCGAAATTAAGAAACTAGAGGATAAGTTCTACTTCTTGAAACAAAAAGAGGGAGACCATATAACCTACAACATGAGGGATCTCGAGTTGAATCATATGGTTCCCAATTTGTGCACTCCCCTTTTCCGTCTGATCGAGCACTACATTCGGGTCTTCCTTCGAAGATTTAGGACTCTGTGATGATTACTACACCTGCAACTTTGGAAACAACAATGAAGCTAGCTACAGAGCTCACCGAAAACCACATTAGGAATGGATACTTCAAGGATGAGAAGAAGAAAGATAAAACGCCAACTGAAACCTCAAGCCCAACCCAAATTGAATCCTCTTCCCAATTCCCTACCAAGAGAAAGCGAGACGGGCAAAATTTTGCTGTCACTCAAACCAGTCAACCAGCTCCGCAAGCCATACCCCTCCAAGCTATCCCAATCACTTAAGTGGCACCCAACTCAACATACCCAAACAAGAAACCTTACACTGGTCCTCACCCTCATTGCAAAACCTGCTTTTATCACCATTAACCCACCATACCCTACCGATTATGTACTAATTGTGGGTGTTATGGTCATCTGAGTAAAACTTGCCGTACTCCTCAAAACCAAGCCCCACCCCTTGCCCAAAATATGATTCAACCCTATCAACAACCTCAATATCCCATGGTTCCATATGTTTGAGCCTGCTTTAATTGTGGTGACCCTACCTACTTTAGAAACACGTGCCCTAGGTTGGTGAATATCATTAAAGCTCAAGCCCAAGCAAACCCAGTTAACCAAGCGAATCAGGCAAACCCAGCACCTCCACCAGCAAGAGGAAGAGCCTACAACATCAACGCGAATCCAATTGAGGTCAACAATGGTGCAAACGAGCAACCCAGCTAGTCTTCCATCGCCAAGAAACAAGGCTCCGCTTCAACCGTTTATTCTTAATGTTTTCTATAAATTTCATTCATTGTTTAAATTATTCAAGATATATCAAAATTTTAATGCTAATAACGTAATTTATATCACGTTGTTTCATTTTATGTCTCTATTCATCGATTTAAAATTCATGTCATCGTACATCACGACGAACCTCGTCTCATCACATAAAGAAGTTGGGTCGTGTCTCACTTTTTCATAGACTGATCACTTCATCATAACACACAAGAGAGGTACCATCGTCATTCTTATATCCCTCAGATTTGAGATTCAAGCTTTGGTTGTTGTGTTTGTTTATGTTTTATAGATTTTAGGACGAGTCACATAGAACTAATCGTGATTTGCTGACAAAGCCAATTAAAAATTGACAAGAATACGGTGGATACGCCGCTGGTACTTCCTATATATAAGTATTCTTGTCAAATGATCAGAAGCATTGTTAGAAGGTTATGAGAAGTTCCGTGTAGGTAGTGTAAATTTTAATTTGGATAACGACATGGTTGAAGATTTCGTTTTGTGATATAACTTTATCTTTTCGACGCATCGATTTTCTTAAAACTCTTATGCATGAGATCATATCCAGTCAATCAACTCTGTGTGTCGACACTTCTCACCTCAAGCATCAAAAAACGATTTCTGTAGCAGGGTATTCAACCCTTACTAGGAACTTTACCGCCTCAATCAAAATCCAAAACTTCACCTGGTTATGTAAACCTTTAACATCAAATCCAAACCTCACACTCCCTTTTTTCTGTTAAAAGATACTCATATTTCTGAATCGACGCATCTCGTAGGACAACCTATAGAAATCATGGACTTCAGTAAGAAATAAGACGAAATCTTTCCGATAGAAAGAGTACCTTGGGAGTTAAAACGAGGACCTGAGTTTACTTGGGAACGCGAAGACTCAATGCGTGAAAAATACCCGCATCTCTTTCCAGTTACATCTACTACTTAAATTTTGAGAAGAAATTTCTAAAAGTAGGGGATACTGTAACATTCGTTATAAAACGGGTTTCCAAAACCCGCTCCGTTTAAAATTCAAGTAATTATTAAATGTTTCGTTACACATTTATTCATCTTATAATTTGTGTTAATAAATTTTTATGGTAAATAAATAAACTAATTATATAGTTAAAATAATAAATAAATAAAAGTAAAAATAATATTAACAAATAAAGTTTAAAAATAATAAAAATAAATACAAAAGCGGAAATCGGGTTAGAACCCGGGTCCCCATCAAACACACACACAGCTTACACCACTCCACTATACACACATCTGATTCATTTCAAAATCAAATAAATCTTATATTAAGAATAGCGTGCTATACCAGTTCAAACTACCCGCCCAGACCACATCTGTAACTCCAAGAATTTCATCAAATCACCGTCAATCTAGAAATTTAAGTTGCAAAACTGTTTCAAATCGCCCATTAAGGCTCAATTATGAGGCAAATCAATTATAAAAACATTAAGATCATCAATTTCTTGACCGAAACAGTCAAAAACGGAAATTAACTTAAAACCACTTCCTTACTATAAATAGTGATTCACAATATTTCTGTTAAATTCACTCATTCTCACAAACCTCTCTAAAATCTCTTTGTCTTCAAATTCTAGTTCGTCGGAATCTTATGTTGTTGTCGGAAGTATCGCCGGAGAAGTCGGCCATTTTCTTTTCGGCACAACCATCTCTTTAAGCCTTTTATTTTATGTGTTATTAATAACTAGGGTAATTAATCAGCCAATACAAAACAGTTTTAGAATTTAACAATCGGTTATGATTTCTGGGTTTTTATGGTGAAGAAGATGAAGTTTATAATGGTTTAAGTATAATTAAAATCAGAAGTTTAACCGGGTTAGACACACAGTCCAGCGGTGGACTGTGTGAAATTACAAAACACACGTCCCGGGTTCGAGTCTCACACGTTACCGACTTTCTGAAATAAAAACCAATCTTTTTAAACCTATTCTTATCACCCTTCAGTAAGTATATATAATTAATATAATACCAGGATATTACGGGTTAGACACACAGCCTAACTGGTTGGGCTGTGTGCACACGGAGCCACGAGACGCGAGTTCGACCCTGGTACCATGCATCGGTTCGTTGATTTTCCAAAACCCTTTTTAATTAAATGAAATTCTGATTTAGCTGAGTTTATATATATATATATATATATATATAATAAAAATCAAGATTATTTTGAGTTAGACACGTAGCTCAGTTGGTAGAGCTGCGTGCACGTATACACGAGGTCACGAGTTTGAACCTCACACGATGCCAATATATATATATATATATATATATATATATATATATGTATAATAAAAATCAAGATTATTTCGAGTTAGACACGTAGCTCAGTTGGTAGAGCTGCGTGTACGTATACGGGAGGTCACAAGTTCGAACCTCACACGATGCCAATTCCAAGCACAGTCCAGCCGGTCAGACCTAGCAAGGTCTATTATTTTTTATTCCTATTTTCTTTATTTTTATTTAAAATCCTCTAAAATTATTAAAAAATAAGACTTTTCTAGTATAAAATTGTAACAAATACAATAAAAATTGACCTAAAAATCTAATAAAAGGCATTAATTAGAAATATTGATTTTAAATAAAAGTTATATATTTATCGAATTATTACGTGATTATTTAGATTAGTTTCTCTCGTCGGTTGAATCTTAAATCGTGCGCATTCATCATCAATTCAAGAAAACGCACCCACTGTGAGTGAATCCTTACAAATCCCCCTTTTTATTCATGTTTTGGGGTGTATCATGTGTTGTTTACATACTTTTGTTAATTCAAATACTTGTGCTACTACCATTATATGATCTAACGTTTTATGTATTTGTTTGGTTGTTATATGTGGTTACATTTTCTCATTTAATGCAATCATTCACATTAGGCCCATCAGTTTCTCATTAGATACGAGTTGAGCATCGCGTGCCTCATTAGAGGCTCCGTTTGATTGAGCCTTGATCTCACAGTTCATCATTTATCATGCTCATGTGTACATTGCTAGATGTTATGTGGTTTGTGAATAGATTACATATACGTATGCTCATATTTGGTTTATGCACATTTTTATCAAATTAATCAATATAACTAATTCTTTCAAATGATTAAATTAGATTCACTCGCCAACTTTTATTAACCCAAACCTCTATTTTTACACGTGATACATGTGAGCAGGTTGAAGCATGGAACACATAGGATTGAGCCTTAGAAGAAAAATTAAAGAGTTACGTAAATGTCATGGTTAGAATATTTTGTGCTTGTATGATTTATGCGTTTGTTGGAATTTTCCCCTTTTAATTTAGAATAATAAATATGATATTTTGTAATAGTAAATGTCACGAGCTTTTATCGAAACCCAATCATGCCCCGACTACTATTTCCGCTGCGGGTCAGGGTGTAACATTTGATGTTATGATAAATCTGATATAACTAACTTATCACCTGCTGTGAATGTTTGACTATGTTCCTATAATTGCTAAGACATGTGAAGTAAACTCGAAAACTCGTTTTATATCACCAAGAGATAAACAGGAAATCTGCCCGACAGTTACAACCGAATTTAATCGGCTGTAACCGAGTCATAACTTAACGAAAACCAGATTTTCTTGAGTCTATAACGTTCTATGTCAGAATAAGGTTCTTCTGACGCTGGAATCATGATTTTTGGACATCGTTTGCTATTTTGAATAAATTATTTCGTTTCAGCAATTAAAGCTGCGTTTTTCTGCAGATTTTACGTGTTATGTTTTCAGTCATAACTGGGTAAATATATACTGTTAGACCATGACATTTATACTGTAGATGGCCATAGATGTCTATGCAAACCTCCAACTGGAATTATGTTGATCGGATAACCGAGGATTTTTAAATGAATTTTTCCGTGAGCTATAGTCAGAAAGTGACGAATCTCATCACTGTTTGGCGCAAGGTTTTTCAAGGAAAATCCATAGGGAGTTTGGTCACCAAATTTTTACACAATAGTCGATGCTCTGATTGACACGTCCTGTAATTGTTTGGGAATTTTCTTGTACACCGAACTATTCCGGAAAACACTCCGAAAACTGTCCGAAAATGCATTATATTGCTGAATTTTTATCGAAGAGTATTTTAAATCTTCGTGACACTTGTGTGGTCGCTAAGTGATGTCGTGATAGATGTATGCATGTTAATTAGTATTTGATGATAAAATGTGCTAGATACGTGTAGGATTTGTGTTACCACATGAGCATACACACTAACCCTTAAACGGTAATCATGCTAGGACGTGACTGACCGATTCCATCTCGTGTATTTTTTTTACAATCCTAATCCGAGCATTCAAAGGTAAGTTCACTAATCTTTTACAGGCATGCATCCCCAGGGGACAAACTACTATTCCTTGGAGGAATACTTTTATAAATGTTGTAGTTTAATTTTGATGTCAGTTAATAAACTCAAAATCTATCATGAAAGTCTACCGAACTAGTTGCCTGGGAGGCAACGAGGTATTAGTTAATAGCGCTATTACGCTTGACAAACCTCACACCGTGCTGGGAGCCGGGCGTGAACTAAGGACCTTAAACACATGGCCAATGTTGATAGGCATTGATGAGGGCAAACAAACATACATCACCCCGGTATCGAGTTATTAACGACATGTCTTTAAACTAAATACCAACCCGTTTTCGTTAAATAAAACTGTGAACTCGCCGGCTTAATAGTTGATACACTTTTCTACATGCTTGCAGGTCGTTAGATAATCATTGCATGGGAACTTACTGTCTGGGGAGCTTGAAGTGTCATGGAGCGTGTGTAACATTTGTCAAAAACGGGTTTCCAAACCCGCTCCGTTTTGTAATCGAATATCAAGTTATAAATGTCACGTTGTGTATTTATGGTTATTTTGGTTTTTAATGATACATAATTAATAAACAAACTAAACTATAAAAAATTATATTTGATAAAAAGTGAAAACAAAATAAATAAAAAAGAAATGTTGCTGCCGGGACTCGAACCCGGGTCAGCCGGTTCATAACTTCAAAGTCTTAACACACACACTCATCACCACTCCGCCACTTGTTGTTTTCTGTTATCTCTTGGAAACAAATAACATTTATACACAAACTCGGTTAAACCGGTTGCGCAAACTGAGAAACGGAAATCGGCAATTCAATCGTCAAATCGTTTGATTACTCGCACATTCAGGTTTATAACCGATGCACCGACGATTTTAATCAAGTCGGAATTGATTGAACATCAATTTTCATCATTACGGTTTTTATAACCGAAAAATAATCAAGTCCAGATTACTCCAAACAAAAACCCTTCTCGCGACTCAGAGACATCAGGCAAACATTCCATTTCACTTTCGTCACACTTTCAGTCCATCAGAACGTTTAAAGCAACTCGCCGGAAATTTCTGTAAGGTTCGCCGGAAAACCATATTTGTCCTCAAATCGGTAAGTTCTTCAATACCATCGTAATCTAACAGTTGTTAAGCTGTTTCTAACTCAAACCATCTACTTGAGATCGAATTCAGGCACCGTTATTGGATAATTCCAGTTCGCCGGAAATTTCCTGGAAACTTTTATTTCCGTCTGTGAAACGGTAAGGACCTTCAATTACACTGTTAACGTTTGTTTATCACTTCAATTCCACGATTGGCTAATCAAAATGGTTAATTGTTTGGTCCAGTTGAGGTGCACAAAAAACAGAGCCGACGCATTGCCGGAAATTCTGTGATATATCATTCCTACGGTATGTTACTTCCAACACCGTCTCTGCCATTTCATTTTAGCCTTAAGAATGTTTGTTAATCGTAAAAACAAGAAACGGATCAGTGATTCAGTCGACTGAAATTTGAATGAAGAAGACGAAGTTAGTTAAGTTATAAGTTTATTTAAAACCAGTAAAATGAACGGGTTAGACACACAGTCCAGCGGTGGACTGTGTGCAAAATATACACGCATGTCCCGAGTTCGATCCCTGTTACACGCACTCCCTATGTAATAAAATGCCTTTTTGTTTAAAACTGAACCGGGTTAATTCCGTTAGTTGTTAAGTATAATAAAAACCGAGATATTAACCAGGTTAGACACACAGTCCAGCGGTGGGCTGTGTGCAACACTAAGTCGCACGTCACGCGTTCGAAACCTGTTACTGGCACCAGTTTGTTGAATTAAAATGTTTTTGAAATTTAAAAGAATTTTGGTTAAATCGAATTAGCATATAAATATAATTAAAAACAAGATTATTTCGGGTTAGACACGTAGCTCAGTTGGTAGAGCTGCGTGCACGCGAACGGGAGGTCTCGTGTTCGAGCCTCACCTGGCGCAAATAATTCCACTGACCGAACCGGTCAACAAGTCAACAAGTCAACGGTCAACGCAAAATAAACAATTTTTTTTTATATTTTTATTTATTTAATTTAATTTAAAAATCAATTAAAAATACTTAAAAATAACATTTTTAAAGATAGAAAATAGCCTTAAACTCACAAAAATATATCTAAAAATTTCATTAAAATCCTTAATAAAATCCACTCATTTACTATATTTTTCCGTTATTATTTAGGTTAGTTATTTCTCGTTGTTCCACTCATCCAATTCGTGCGCATCTCACCATCTCCAATCCAACGCACCCAATGTGAGTGAATCTCTACAAAATCCCCGTTTAATCACGTTTTGGGGTGTATCATCTGTCTTGTTATATATATTATATTTAAACCATTGTGCATACATCATATCATGAACATGTGTACTCAGTTTGTTTCAACTGTTGTGTAGTTATTGTTAGATGCAATTTATTATTTTCAGTACATGCAATTTCATAGGCCGCCACTCCCCATTACATTATGAGCGTTGAGCATGTTCCCCATTTCATTATGAGCGTGAACCTGGCGTGCCCACATACGATCGGCTCCGTTTGATTGAGCCTTGATCGCACAGACATTTTCATTTTCAGTACATGCAATACGATCGGCTCCGTTTGATTGAGCCTTGATCGCACAGTTTCATTTATGTTATTTATCGTATGTTGTTGGTATGTTAATGTATGCTATCATATGATATTGTATGTTATAGTTGTGATTGCTATTTGCCACTGCTTGATTATTTACATTTGCTCATTTATGATTATGCACAATTTTTCATTGATAAACTAACAAGTAAATCAATAATAAATGTTTATCTAACAAGATTCACTCGCCAACTTATGTTGACCCAAAAACCCCCATTTTTACACATGATACAGGTGAACCAACAGCAGCCAAAACACATAGGATTGGACTAGAAAAATAAAATGATTTAGAGTTTGGGATTTTTATGTTTGGTTTATTTTCTTTGTGTTGTTTGGACATGTTTGGATATTTGGAAATGTAACTTTGACTTTAATAAATATGAAACATATTAGTAAATATCATGAGCTTTGGTGATAACCCAATTATGCTTCGACTCTTATTCCGCTGCGGGTCGGGGTGTGACAGCTTGTTACTTGAGTGCAAACAATAAAACTTTACACTTTAAAACATTTTATTTTCGATTGTTTGAGATATTTACATTTGCTTCCGCTGAATACATACTATGTTTGAAATGATTTAATTGGAATTTACTATTCATGTTGGACATGATAACTTTATCTTTGAATATTTACTATTAGTTTGACATGATTAGCGGCTAGATCCTGGTATATTACACGCCTCGCGATAAAACACCGCATGTGGATTTTGAGGGTGTGACACTTTTGCATACTTTAATTCTGAATCCGAATCCTCCGTTAAAATTCGAATACTCAAACACCTTCGTTTACCCCATGTAGGGTAACTTCGGTGTTCCATCCTCCAAACTCTCAAACTCTTCACGAGAATCACAAAGGAAGCTTTGCAAAATCGTAAGTATACTCAACCCCGTTTTACTTTTACACATTTGGGTGCAATACATGTACTTTATCGCAAAATCACGCAAACATGCTTA
This sequence comes from Scalesia atractyloides, assembly GCA_947069175.1. NCBI lineage: Eukaryota > Viridiplantae > Streptophyta > Magnoliopsida > Asterales > Asteraceae > Scalesia > Scalesia atractyloides. The sequence continues at coordinate 84,323,847 of CAMTDV010000028.1, read as the reverse complement.
TACATAAGTCACAAAATAATCTTTATACATGCTCTTTGTGCTAAACTTGAAATCACACATGCTTATACTTAGTCATTAACTTCGATCAAGCCTCCCTTAACATGTATAGCGCTATAGGAGTAACGCACCGCCCCTAAACTTGAGGTCATGTTAAGTTAAACACATATGGTCTTTTCGTTGCTATGAATATATGACGCTAGCGGTAAACTTTGGGTTGACTTGTAAAATTGCATGATCATTTAATGTATGTTAGCCTCGAGATTAGACATTTATGCATGAAGATTTGTTTAAAACGTTTGTACAATGCCACCATTCAAACTTGTATGCTCGCCAATGCCTTGTGTGTTGAACTATAATTTAACATATATTGAAGGTTGATTGTTAATGATGATGATGCTAGAAACGAGTACGATGACTTAGATACTCATCTAAATTTTGTATTAGAAATGTTGTTGTACTTGTATCTCGTTTCAAACATGTTGTATTTGATTTCAAACCGTTGTACTTGATCTTTATCCATAAAATGAATTTTTGTTATTTAAATACTTGTCACTTATTAGTGTTATGAAGTCTTGAGCAATCTCGTTCGTTCCGCCCTGATGTTTCCGTCATCGGTTGGGGTGTGATAGTGGGTGTCAAAACTAGGGTTCAACCCATGACCATTCTTAGTTAAATTTGATAAATAGGTTGAAAGAATATGAGATTTATGCTAAGTTGGTGGTAAATAAAGAATGATATTTGATCTTAGTTGGTAATTTGGTATTTGATGACATGAACTAGTAAGGATTTAGCATGAATTACTTGTAGTGCATTAGATGTTGTATGCACACTAAGTGTTTGATGCAATATCTAGATGACATTAATAGGTGAAGTTGTATGCAAGTAATTGATGAATATGAATGGAATGTGATACTTGATGTGATTAATAGTAAACTATCATGAGGAATGTGTATTAGTAAGGATTCATATTGAAAGTAAGTTTATTATATAATTTAGTGGAAAATATGCATTAGGATTTTGTACCCTATGCTTGAATGGTGTGATGCACATCATGTGTTTGACTAAATGCTTAATTGATATTTTGAAAAGAATTAGTGCTAATTGTGGGCATGTTTACTTACAAACAAGTAATATTATTAGAACTATGTTGTATTGGCTAACCCTGGATTGTGTTGCCAATTGTATATTCATGGAAGCACCAATATGTGTGGAATTGATTATGTGAGTATGTGCATGTACCTAAGTAATTATATAATTATATATGTCCTATAAAATGTGAATGTAATGGATATGATGTAATTGATATGATGTAGTATAACAATATGGATATATGTTTCTAAATTGAAAGTTTGTATACTTGACAGTTGACTTTTAGAAAGTCAACGAATGTAAAAATAACATGGTTAGACTTCCAAACACGATTGTGAGATTAGGGAGATCATGTGATATATGCTAGGGTGTTTATGTGGCATACATGATGGTGAGTTGAATTATTTGAATTATGAACAATGTGGTAGTGAATCTATGTCTTATGTATGTTAGAGAATTACCAGTGAAGGTCAATGTGACATAAAGGTTGGATATGAGTGATAATATGAATGATGATGTATGCTAATAATGATGTGAACGTGATGACATGACATGATATAAATCACATCAAGATGGACTCAAGAACGGAGGGCTAATGAGTCTAGAAAAGGTAAGGAAACGAGCATGAACTTAGAGGACTCGAGGTAAGTGACTTGTGAACTAAACTCTCAATTTGGTACATTCATTTTAATGTGTAAATGTAGAATGGAAAATAAAAATCATTGGGTAATTCATAGTATGACAAGATTATGGGACAAACTTTAGTGGACATGTATGGTTCAATAAGCAACAATGAAAGTAGTTAGGATAATTAGGTCAATAAAGACGAACATGACTTTTTAAGATGATTAGCGTGAGAGTCGGGTTAAACACATATGGCATGGGAATGGATGATCGATTACAAGTATTTGTAAAACCTTAATTTTACCAATTGGGAGTCGGGGAAGCGAAAACGGAACATGGAATCGAGTCTGGTGCTAAAAACGAGCAAACCAAAGGAGCAAGCTTGCTAGGGGTGCAAGCTACCCCCTACTGGTTCTCATCTAATTTGGGCACTAGGGGCTCAAGTTACGCCCCTACCTACAATTTTCTCCGCAATGACCATGTGTGGGAATCCTGTATGTTAAAACTAGGACCTAAGACCTTTCTTAGGTGTGGATTGGATTGAAATGTATAGCTACACAAGGACTTATAGGTGTTAAACCGTTTGTTAAGTAGATTTGTCATATGTAGGATGATTGTGGCATAGAATGGTATGTATCGATACTTATAATCATGCATATGTGAGAGTGTTATGTATCTAAAGGTAGAATTATGTAGAATGGTTATAGCATCCTTAACACCTTGTTGGTCCTAATAACTACATGAATGGAGATTAGGATAACGGGTCAAGATAACCAATACATGAGATTTGTATGTATGTATGTATGTATGTATGTATGTATGTATTGTAATGTTGCTTACCCCTATTGTTATAAGAATGGAAATGAAAATGCATCAATGTAAGGTTGAATGCATGAGAGTCAAAGTTAGGATCTGGATATCGAAAGGGATCCGAACTTGCGGAGACGTTTAGACATGATTATTAGTTTTTTGTTAGACGTATTCCCACATTGTGAATGTTTTGCATGAAGTCACTTACTTAGCTAACGAAAAGATTATGTGGTGATTGTAGGTTATTCAGTTGTTTCATACAAAGCGGGGAATGGTTGAAGATCAAGTCAGGAGGCAGATAGTACGGGGCGTGGTCACTTAGTTGTTTTGACCCTATATTTTATAAAATGAAATACATAACCCCTGCAATGTATTGTAAAATGGTTTTCCAAACATTATAGAATATTTATAAAGTAAGAAATTTTCTGGTTCGCATTTTGGTGCATACTTTATGTTAAATCGGTTTAGGGTGTTACAAAAATAATAATAAAATGGAGAATTTGATTGGTTTAGAGACTACAGGCTAACCAAATCTTTTCCTTCACCTTCGTGAACTACAACACACTACTTTCACGACCAGTTACACCGATCAAACACCATTGGTCAACGCTCGTAACGTCGTCGATTTACACAACCAAAGTTTCAAGTTTTGCAACTAGAAATTTAACCTAGGTTAATTACCAAGTTGGACAGTTAGATAGGTGACGTGCGTGAAATAAACATAAATTTAAAATAGCGAATTTCACAACAATGCAGGTTTAAAAAGGGTTTTCACACAAGAACTAAACCATACACGCACATAATAGGCGAGTGTACCTATTAGATAGCATTTTAGCTACATATAAGAACCTGATATTATCAATCTGTAGGCATAGTGGCTCCCGATAATAAATCATTGTTATTTCTTGACTGATTAATAACAAGAATAGCTTAGTAGTTCGCTAAAGTATCATACAAAATATAACACATCTAAGCTAACAAACACGATTTGTTTATCAATCAAGAAGAATATGACTTTAATCTCAAAGTCATTTATCTAATAAATGAGATGGATACATTGAAAATCACAAAATACATATGTGACTAGAATCTTGCTAAAGAAATCTAGTCATATAATTTATAGGAAAGTTACCATAAAAACAAGCTAACTATTAGAAATCATGCAAGTAAACCAAGTGATACAATTAACAATTATAAATGTGAATTAATTTCCTATCAAAGATGACTAATCCAACAACCACTTGAAAATACCACATAATCCAACTAAGGTTGATTAATATGTGATGAATAGTTGATCTCTATATTTAGACAGCGTTTGTTTCATGGAATATAATGGAAGTGAAATTTATGTTGGAATTAAAATTCGATTTGAAATTTAGACGTGTTTGTTTCACATAATAATGACATAAAACTTAAATGGAATTGAAATGAGACCCTCTTTTCTTATATGTTGTTCAATTCAAATTCACTTTTTTATACAACCAACAAAATAAAAAGTAATTTAAACATTCCAATTTATTAAGATCCGATAAAACAAACTCTTATCTTAAAGACAATAAATATTCTCTATTACAAGATTCCATGAAACAAACTCTTATCTTAAAAAGATCACTATTCACAAAACTCTAAATTGAAAAAAAAAGATAAAAATTCTAAGATACAAAATACAAGAAATCTCTAAAATTAATAAAAAAAGATAAAAATTCTAAGATAGAAAATACAAGAAATCTCTAAATTTTAAAACGAAAATAAAGATAAATGAACCAAGTATAAATACGGATGATCTATAACAAACCCTACCGCAATAACAAAACCTACTGCAATTGCAACAGTGTACACCCCTGCCGGAGCAACATGGATGGCTTAAACGTCGATACGCCGTCCTGTATGCCACAGCGAATCAATTCGACTTCCCCATCAGAGTTGCGTCAGCGAGCTTTGAGAATGTTCATCCGGTAGTTCAGAATGTTCATAACATGTAAATAGGGTTTTATAGGGTTTATGATTACGAATTGTTCTGGCTTCTGTTGGAATTATCGGCATAACATAAGAGGTGAGAAGTCTCTCTCTTCGACGAAACGTTAGTGATCATATGTGCTTTTGTTATTACTTGAGAAAATTAATGGTGAAAAATGTTAATCAAAATGTGTTTTGCTGTATAAGGAATTTATATAAGATAATAAGATTTCAAATATGTAATTTGTTCTCTTCCTGGTTTCAGTAGATATGTTATCTAGGTGCTTTAGTGATGGCTTGATATGGAATAAAGTGTATAAACAAAAACGTCTCAACCGGTTTGAATTCTTTTGTCTGAAATCTTTGATCTGCTTCACTGTAAAAACACCTCCCAATTAATATCCGTCAATATCGACTTCTAGCAGATCTTTCACAGGTGTAGGTCTCTACCGGGCAAAAAAATTATAAGGGCAAGACAACCTATAGCAGCTCTGTTCTTGACTTCATCGACCGCCTCGTTGACAGCTTTTACAAATGAATCAGAATGTCGTTGTTTTGAATGCACTCCTTTTGAATACAGATTGAAGTTGGCTTCAAAAGGAATGAGATTCTTTGGATCTAACCATTCGTATGTATTATCCTCATAAAATGAAACAAGCATACAACCTTCTTTCTTTGATTTTCGAATCTTGGTACTTGATAGGACTTCATGGTAAATAATGCTAGGCCCCCAAGGGTAACGATGAACTTTTGCCCAAACCAAATCACCTGAATTAAATCGCTTTTCTGTCGGATAATCATTGACCATATGCTAATTCTCATACTTAACTGGTTTTTATGAACGATTGTGAGTGAAATGTGGCGCAACGTGTCTGATTGGTTGTATCGTGCTGGCCATTGTTGTAATGAAGAGAATCCACGTGGGATAGGACTTCAACTGAGTTGTTTCGGGTATAAATGAGCGTACATACCAAGCTTGACCAGTGTCGAAAATAGAAGAGATTTGTGAACAGAGAGATACGTTTGGAAAGATGTACTAGAATCTCCAAGTATCAAAGAAAGATCAATCGGTGTACTTGAATTTCCGAGAATCAGAGAACAATCGATGGAGAATCGATTTAATTTAGGAGATTTGGTTTGGGCAAAATATCGTCATTACCCTTGGTGGCCTAGCATTATTTACCATGAAGCCCTATCAAGTACCAAGATCCGAAAATCAAAGAAAGAAGGTTGTATGCTTGTTTCATTTTAAGGGGATAATAGGTACGAATGGTTAGATCCAAAGAATCTCATTCCTTTTGAAGCCAACTTCAATCTGTATTCAAATCGAGTGCATTCAAAATGACGACATTCTGATTCATTTGTGAAAGCTATTAACGAGGCGGTCGAAGAAGTCAAGCACAGAGCTGTTATAGGGTTGTCTTGCCCCTGCAAATTTTTTGCGCGGTATAGACCTACACCTGTGAAAGATCTGCTAGAAGTCGATATTGACAGATATAAATTGGAAGGCGTTTTTACAGTGAAGCAGATTGAAGACTCTAGACAAGAATTCAAATCAGTTGAGACACTTTCGTTTATACAGCAACTGGCGCTGGATTCAAGAGATGTGCAGCTAGATCTTAACCAAAAAAAAAAGGATGTAGCCCGCGTTCTTGCTTATAGAAACCAAACTATGAAGAAATTGAGGAGACTTATTTCCAAGCATTTGGTGTTGATCCTAAAAGGCTTGGAGGTTCTATAGTGGCTTTAGATAACCAGGAGACTTGTTTTAATCAAGGTAATCGTTTTATGTTTGAATTTGAATATTTAATGATCATGAGGCCCTTTGGATAGCATTCCTAATTTCCTTGCATTGATACTTTTCCAATTATATATGCGAGCTTTTTGAGTAAATCAACACTTTTGGCATTATTGTGTTGATTGATAGAGTTGGTTACTTGAATTCTTATTAACCAAAGTGATTTGAACTGTAAGTTAATGATCTTTTTCCAGCATTGGCAAGTTCTAACGTATTTTACATCACAAAAGGATTTTTTTCGGTTCATTTTTTGTTGTAATAAAATAAAGTTTGATCTTTGATGCAAAACATTTCAGTAACTAGTTTTATTTTTTATCTTTTACATGTCTTCATTGTTATGAGAATTCATTCATTTACAGATGTACCGCACTAAGGTTATTGGTATATATGCAGATCCAATCGATCATCCTTCTGAGGCTGAAAGCAAAGGTCAGAAGAAACCCAAGGTCAAACGCCAAAATAAGAGTTCCGAGAATCATGTCCCTAAGAAAAAGACTAAACGGTCCAAATGCGAGGTTGAACAAAAGCTTGATCTCAGTTCATCTACTATCGTTGTTTATGAACAACCTTTGTTAAAAGGTAAGGTTGAAAAATAGTTTGATTCCAGTTCATCTACTACCATCGTTAAACAACGACAACCATTATCGAAACGTGAGGCTGAAGAAACACGTGATTTCAGTTCATCTTCTACCTTTGTTAAAGAACAAGCCTCATTGTCGGGCTCTATGCACGACTCACCACCAACGCCAAAACCGTTGAAGAAAAGACATAGATCAATAAGCACAACGCCTCTAGCAATGATCCTTTTTATGCAGTTTCCACCAGGTACCACCCTGCCATCTGCTTCAGTGCTGAAATCTAAGCTTGCTTGATTTGGACCGCTAGACACATCGTGTATTCACATCAGTTGGGCCAAATCAACATGCAGATTGGTGTTTGGTAACAAGTCTGAGGCTGAGGAAGCTTACTACGCATATGTGGTCAATAAGAAACTATTTGGTCAAACTAAGGTCAAGTATTGGTTGCAGCCGGAAATTTTTACAACTGAGTTGAACCTAGGCCATAAACAACCACAGAAGGAAGCTCTAGTGAACCCGATTCTTCGTCGTTATCAAGAAATTTATGCAAAGTATCGGAAAAAGAAGCTGATAAAACTCGTGTGCAGGTTGGCAATATAGACATTTCTGAGAAGATGTTATATCTGCTCAATGAATGCAACCGGGTTGTTTTGGGATCAAAGTGACCATGCTGTTTTTTGCTAAAATTTAGACATTTTTACAATTTGGGCTTCATATTCTGTCTCTCTCAGTGCAGATTTGGTAGCTGTTTGCATAATCCAGTTACAATAACAAATTAGCTAAATATAGATGCTTTTGTCGACATTCTCACATTCACATATAACATAGGTATGGCAGCATAGTATAAAGTTTATATTGCAAGTGTTGCAACATGAAATGATGAGTGTAGAGGGTTATAGTTTATATGTTTATGTTTATCCAATAAACGGACGACACAGAAACAAGTTCGGAGCACCTCAACATAACCCATGGGACCTTAAAAAAGTCCACAGGTTTCTCCTTTGTTGGGCGGGTTTTGTGCAAGTTTTCCAAGTCTGTTTTCTGTCTTAGCTTTTTAAGGCCAAACGGTCAGGTCGGGTGAGGTACCAGGTTATACCGGGCTTTGGTCAAAACATGCTGTTTAAAAAGTGGTCAATTTGGTTCGGGTTGGTTTTGACCAAAATGGCTTATTGAAGCAAGATATTTTATAAAAAGCTACAGGAGACCAATCTAGTAGCTTATCAACTCTACCAGACAGAGTCAGTATTCATCATCATATATTAAATTCAAAGCAAAACCCACCTGAAAACCAGAACCCCACCTGGATCATACAAAACCCACCTGCAGCATTTCCATGCATATCAAACACTTGATTTCCATATCAAAACCCACCTGGATCATACAAAAATTAGATTTTTATGTTCAACTAAGTGATTTCCCAGAGTTTGCTATTTGTGTTCGTCCATGGACTGAGTGATTATGCTGTTTTGCTGTAGTAGTTTTATAGTGATTGGTATCTGGTAGTCTGTTGATTAGTTTGTCACTTTGTCTATTGTTGTTAATTTTTTGAGCGATTCCCGGCTTCTCGATGTGTAGTGATTTTTTTTATCCCGATCAATAAATTTTCCTGCAAAATCAGTTTACATGTTCTCTTCTGTACTTTACTGAGACTGTCAACTCCAATTGTTACCTTGCTTTGCCTATATCTCATTTTGTTCCTCCTCAGCGTCAGATTGCCGACTGATCATGTTGGTTTTGGGTCGGTGAGTGATGTGAATCGTGTTGTATCATTACTCTATAACAGTGAAATCGAAGTTATTAAACGAACCTAGAACCCGAATTGAAATTGCAAAATTATGATGAAACCTGGATTAATCTCTGATCGTACGAGAACTATGAGATAAACCTATTTGAGGGTATCACGGAATGATTTATCAGATTAGACAGAGATCACTCTTGATGGAATTAGAATTGATGATTCTGTGATTGAATTTTAGAGTTCTCTATAATGTAAACGTACGCTCCTTTTTGTTTTTGTGCGTTCTGTATTGGATTTGATGATTCTGTGATGTAACTGTAGAATTCTGTAAGCGTACGCTCCTTTTTGTTTTTGTACATTCTGTATATGATCGAGATTAACCACAGCCTCAAAATAACCATGGCCTAAACTTTAAAGCCATGGACTTTTTAATACCAAACAAGCCATCATTGGCCCAAATTTAGTCCAATCAATTTAATGGACATCAACGAATTAATTGGTTTCAACTTAATGGACTTTTAATAAAATCAACATATAAAGATTTTAATTTCCAAAATAATCAAGTCCAAGTCTAAAATAATAATGCCCAAATAAGTTATTAATATAATAAACCAGTTCTTGATTACAAGGCGCAAATAACATTAGAGTTAGCTTAATCATTGACGTTATTATCTCGATTTACAAGTTAATCCAATGCCCTAAAATCTGTTGATAACACTAAAATTACCAACAAATCGGACTTAGCATTTGATAGTCACCAAGTCTTATCTGTGTGTGGATGACGATCCCTATTACGGTGTCCTGATTTGCATTCATTCTACTCTCTATTGAACTAGTTTACTAAACATCATATCATGTGTTTTATGTTGTTGGATATGTGATATGGGGTTTTGACCAAACAAGTTTTTTACTATTATTTGTATAACCTTTGTGTTGTTTGACCGTGTTATAGAAATCCTAACATAGTTTTATGCATTTATACTTTCAGATTATATGTATAATTCTCAACTCATATAAATGCAGATAATTTGGTTGATGACTGGTAGGCCTAAGGCTAAGGATTGGTATATGGGTTGAGTTTTATAGATAAGAGAGAAATAAAAGAATACAAAAGGGGGAAATAAAAGAACGTAAAAGAAAGTTTATTACTTTATTCGTGTTATCGAGTTTAAAAAAATATAAATATAAATATAAAATATGAAAAAGAATGGAAGTATCAAGCTTTTCATATTGTCAAGTGGGAGGGGAAGAGAATAAAATGTGTCACATCTATCAGTTATATTTAATAGCTAATAATAAAAATCTTGAAAGAAAGTTATTTTTATAATTAAAAAGTTCTTTTCAAGAAGCTTTCCTTCGTTTCTTCTTAAAACATTCTATAATTTTATTAAATATTAAATTTCTTTAAAAGAATTTTACCAATCAAATTTTATGCTTCATCTCTATCCCTATCTCTATAGAGATCTCAATCACAGACGTTTATTTTATTATTATTTTCTCTTAATTAGATATTTACAAACATTTATGGAGATAATGAATAGTGAATCTTTATATTTAATCATTCACTCTGCATAAAATTTAAAGACATAGATTGAGATGGAGATTCTGATGAAGATGCAAAATAGAGAAAATCTCTAAGCTTTAGGGATGAAGACTCAAAATGTGAATATGCTCATAGAAGTTAGCAGGGCCGGCCAACCCGTGCCGTCGCACGAGACCTAAATTTCCAAAGGGCCCGATAGGTTTTTATAAGCTTGTATATATATATATATATATATATATATATATATATATATATATATATATATATATATATATATGGTATCCACCTATTAAGTGTTGGTGGTAGAGTGCAAAAAAACATCTCAAGATAATACAGAGATCTCAAGTTTAAGTCTTGGCTCCGCCATTAAGGTTTTATTTATTTTTAATTATTTCTCCTTAACCATAATTTTGGGCCCAATTTTTTTTGTCGTCCGGAGCCTAAATTTTTTTGAGAGTTCTCGGGGACGGCTCTCGAAGTTAGAAGTGGCATAAATTGACAGCGAAATCATTTAGCAGTGTAGGTTGTAGGTCCTGAAATTGATTCAAAACAACCTATTCTTTGTTGTTGATACACAAACAAGTGCGGAATCCAAGTTTGCATACAAACTAAGCAAGAACATAGTCAATACTAGAAGGATATCACTTCAAAACATTCACTTGTATTGATTTCAGCAGAGTAACATTACAAAGTTCACCAAAATGCTCTCCAATTCTCGAAGTGTGCTCTCTACTGAAACAGAGGGTATCTGCTGGTATTTATAGACCATACTAGCAGACTTACATCGACACATAACATGCTGATTGATACACATCGAAATAGACATTATATCATCGACACACCTTTGGCCAACATCGATATAGACTGTATCGATATACATGTATTGATACACTTTATCAAGAGCTATATCGATGTACATATACTTATGTCGATGTAAGCTATATCAAAATAGATATGCTTATGTCGGTGTGAGATGATCACTAACACAAACTAATTGTGTTAATATGTGACCAGAGGATATCACAGATTAACAACTTACAAACATACAAAAGAAACAAGTAAACTGTAAACATTACAAGTTCAAGATCAACGTATAAAATGGACAAATAAAGACACAAGCTACAGATACAAAATGCACCAACATAGGTTAACCACAGTACTGATACGGTCCAGAGATGACAATGGGTGGACTAAGAGACTGAAAATTACGAGGCTGGTAATGCGGTCTCAAACGCGCTTATAAAACTGTGTCTCATATGTGGTCCTATACCTATGCGTACTTGTTACAGTACTGACACGGTTCAAGGATGACCATGGGTGGGCTATGAGACCAAAGATTATGAGGTTGGTAATGCAGTCTCATATGCGGTTATAAAATTGTGTCTCATATGTGGCCCTATACCTCTGCATACTTGTTACAGTACTGACACGATCCAAGGATCGTTAGATATCTTAGTGTGTCAGGATTAACTTGGTGACTAAAAGAAGTTATATATAATATACATTGAACAAGCCTGGAGGTATGTGAGTGCAGGCTTGTTCGAGTTGTTATAATTCAAAGTGTTTGGGTGGAGCCCACGACTCCAAGGGACGGTAGCCCCTGGCGAGGTCCAATAGACAGAGCCCCTGGCTGGGGTCGAGCCAGCCTTTCTTGGAGCAAGAAATTAGGATGTAATTTCGTAAAGGAAAAGAAGGCCATTTTGGAGGCCTTTTAATTTTAAAAATAATAATTGCCAATACGTAGTTATCAGCCTTTCATCTCCAAATTTAAAACTAGGGTTCTTGGTCACATTCACTGGTTCATTACAAATTTCATATACAAACATACTATTGTTCGATTTCTCAATCAGAGTTGTATCCGATTGAATTATTCGGAATAACAACCGAAATAATTTAATTTGGGATGACTATGGGTGGACAATGAAACAAAGATTATTGGGCTGGTAATGCAATCTCATATGAACTTATAAAACTGTGTCTCATATATAATCCCATACCTATGTATACTTGTTACTAAATATCCATCGGGTTCTCGTGTATATCATAGGTATCAAATTTACCTGTTTAGAGTGGTATGTAGTTAAAAACTACCTTTTCAGACTTACCTGCATGAAAAATATTAAACTAACATAAAAAAATAAACTTGATATGTAAAATTTTCATTTGTACTTCTAAGTATTCTACAAATTTAATATTTTTAAGTTTCAAACAAGTTTAACATACTAATTTTTGAAGATCACATAATATATATTAATGTTTTTTTTTATCAATTTGGGTAAACAATTTCAAGTAATTGGGCGCTCCATAGCTTAGCATTCTGCACCTGCCCATTATAGAAATAATGTGATGAGTTATTTTCAATATTTGGAAATAATAGATCAAATGTTGTAAAGAGGGATGAAAATGAGTTGGGTATGAGATACGTATTAATGATCTTAGTTTTATATTCGATTATAAAATCATATCCTATACCGATGAAATACATGTTAGGTATTAAGTATACATATGTTTTTGTTAAAGAGTACACGTTGCGATTTTTGAGTACTTTTTTTTCTTTTCATTTAGATTTTTATATAATTTTATTTTATAACAATTATAATAAATTAAAATTTGACCATAAAATGTTTGTAATAGTTAAAATGTATAAAAGTAAAATGCCAAAATAGAACTTTTATGTGATTGGACCCATAAGGTATCATTTATGTTGCTATTTCCACCCAAATTATTATCCTAGTTAAAATGTATTGTTAACTCCTAGGAACGATTTTAGCAATTCTTAAACCTAAGGGACATTTTTGACACTTTCCCATCTATTCTTTTGTTTTTTAATTTTATAAATTTTATTATTATCTTTAGATAAAAACAATCAAAATAATTATATATATATATACACACACACTTAGTTTTTTAATTTTTCTTTTTACCTTTAAATAAAAAATAATAATAAATTAATGATGTTTGATATGACGGGAGAGACGGATGGTACGGATTTTGGTAGGACGGGTCGATGAGGGAAGATGAGGTACGAGTGCCGATATAGATGAGGTAGTTGTGGCGGCGGAAATTGTGGTGGTGGTGGATGTGGAGAAGAGAGAAGAATATATGAGAAAGAGTGTATATGGTGTGTGTGTATACAGTGGCGGAGATTAAACGAAAATTCAATTGGGATCGGACTCTTAGAATCCAAATAGGTGGGGGCCAGACTCTTAAAAAATCTAATATTTTACATAACAAAAAAAATCAGAAGTTTTGGAAAATTATCACTACGAGAGAAAAATTGGTGTATAAAATTATAAATGGGTGTGTATATGTGTATATATTATGGTTAATTTATTATTTTTTCTTTTAAAGGTAAAAAAATTTAAAGTAAGCGTATATATACAAATGTGTGTTTCTGCATATATATTATATTTATAATTATTTTTTTGTTTTTTTATTAAAAGATAAAAAGAAAATTCGAAAATAAGCTAACATATGGGTAAATTGACAAATTCATCTCTGAGGTTCCGAAATTGACAAAATCATACATGAGTTAACGATACATTTTAACAGAGTTAGTGATTTAGATGAAAATGATAACAAAAATGAAACTTTTGGGTGTCAGGTTACAAAAAAAAAATGTTTCATTTGTAAACTAAAGTGACAAAAGTAACTAAACTTTAAAAACAGATTTTGGCATTTTACTCAATATATAAATTTCATTATGATTTCGTATTTCCTAATACCATCAATATACATAAAAGAAAAGTTTATTTCCACGTAATTAACTTAATAAAATAGAGCATTATTAGACAAAGGTTAAGGACATACAATAATAGTTAAAAAGTTTTTGCAAAACACGTTTATGATTTCGGACAATCAAAGTATCAACTAATATTTATTTCAAGTTCAAACCCAGATAGTCTGTTACAAAACTCATCCCAGATGTTTCAGGATTTATGTAAATCAAGTTCAGAATATTTTGCCATCCCTAATTGTGAAAGCACTGAAACATTTTAATTTTGGCCACCTCTACTTCATATACGCATAACAGCACTGGCCACTTAATAATTCTAAATAAAATTAAATGTATTTTGCTTTTAAAGAGGTTGTAATATGTTCAAACCTTACCTGGGTAAAGAGAGTAACATTACAAGAAATCGGAACTTTAGCGACGACAAGAAAAGGCCTTCGCAACGAAATTTCGTCCCTAACCAAATTTAGTCGCAACAGGGTTGTTGCTATTGATCCGTCGTAACAGGCTGCTAGTTCGTCGCTATACATGCGTCGCCATTGATTGACTTACAACGAAGATTTTTAGTCTCTATCGTAACAGGCTGCTAGTTTCGTCGTTACACATGCGTCGCAATCGTGATTGAATTGGTGAACAGACCAAACATGAACTCAACTTTAAGAAGCCAAACAATGAACCTTCGAACTGAACACGCGCGACGATCGAAAACCATCGGAAATCGCCGAAAACATGTAAATAAAGATAAAATTAAACCCTAAATGAACGGAAAAGAAGCTAAAAAGGATGGTGTTGGGGAATTTTTAGAGATCGGATGATCAGAGAGGTGTGTATTTACTTTTAGATCAAATTATTTCGGTGGTTCTATCGAAAAATTCAATCGGATACAACTCTGATTTTTTAGAAATTGGAACAACAGTATGCGTTTTTGTGGAACTCATATGAACCAGATCTTGACCAAGAAAAAACACAAGAACGAATTTTAGGGGATATTGATAACTGCTACTTCGGCAGTTATAAGCGGTTAGATTACAAATTTCGACTTTAATTAAACTGCCGCCTTAATTTTTATCTACAAAATTGTGACAATTTTATAAAAAATAAACCCTAAATGAACGGAAAAGAAGCTAAAGAGGATGGTGTTGGGGAATTTTTAGTGATCGGATGATCAGAGAGGTGTGTATTTACTCTTAGATCAAATTATTTCGGTGGTTCTATCGAAAAATTCAATCGGATACAACTCTGATTTTTTAGAAATTGGAACAACAGTATGCGTTTTTGTGGAACTCATATGAACCAGATCTTGACCAAGAAAAAACACAACAACGAATTTTAGGGGATATTGATAACTGCTACTTCGGCAGTTATAAGCGGTTAGATTACAAATTTCAACTTTAATTAAACTGCCGCCTTAATTTTTATCTACAAAATTGTGACAATTTTATAAAAAATAATTTTCTAAGGCATTTTCCATAAAACAATTTAATTAAAATAAAAATTTCCAAGCTGCCCGCGGACCCTGCCAGGCTCTGCCCCTTGAACCCTGCTCCCAGGGGCGCTGCCCCCGGACCCCCGCCAAGGGGGCGTTGCCCCCTTGGAACCCCATTTTCGGATCTCAGCCCGAATACTTGGAATTACAACTACTCAAACAAGCGCGCCTCCCGCACCTCCTAACTTGTTCGATGTGAATCATAATTCTCTTTGGTCACAA